>JAOTON010001680.1:0-600000 GCA_034440635.1 Lepas anatifera | reverse complement strand
CTGAAGAACACATTTCAGAAGAAAGAAATAAAATTGCACCAGCCAAAATATAAAAAGCTCTAAAAACGCCTAAGGCCGAAAATCTAGAATGCTTAAGACCCTCCCAAAAAAAACATAAAAGTCCCAAAACGGGTAAGATAAGGCATGAGTCAAGACAGGTAAAAACCTAGGGAGGGGTAAACGGAACGTTTTGGTTGTAGTTAGTCGCCAGGTGAAGGGTGTGAATGGAGCTGGCTAGAGACCTCAGGAAGACTTGCCTTTTTAACTTACGTTTCAGTCTCTAGGCTTACTGAGTACTGAGGTAAAATTACGTTTCGGCCATGGACCGTCGTCAGGCAAAGGGTGTGAATGGAGGTGGCTAAAGGCCTGAGGTAAGTTTGCCTTACACTCTTCGCCTGACGACGATCCACAACCAAAACATTGCGCTTACCTCTCGCTATACTTTTATCTCTCTTGAATCTTGCCTTATCTCACCCGTTTTGGGTGTTTTAGCTTTTTAAAAGGTGTTTAAGCATTTCAGCTTGTTATGCCTTAGGCGTTTTTAGAGCCTTTTATGTTTTGGCTGATGCGTTTTGGCTTTTCTAAAAAGTGTTTTTACGGGTGGGTTTTAGGAATTCTAGGCCCTTTCCTGTCTTCTGCCTTATAATCTTTTAGGGGCTCAGATCACTTCCAAGAGACTTTTCTGCAGAAAACTGCAAAAGAGCCGCATCTGTGACGGAAGCTTCTTCACCAATGAGCATGGGCGCCGAAAGCGGGAGGACGGGGGGACGCGTCCCCCCTGTTTGCCAACCAGGGGGGACGTCCCCCCCAAAATTATTGGGTCAATGGTCATTAATGCTGTCAGTTACCGAATATGCTCAAAATTCGCCTCCCCCTGTCAGCACCAGCCCGGGTCTGTCCCCCCTGCGAAAATTCCGTGGCGGCGCCCCTGCCAATGAGGCCATCCCCCAGGTAACTTCCATTTTGAGGTGGAGCGCCAGAAGACAGTTTGGAGTGCGGTACGATTGGAAAACGGATGCTTAAGTGAGCGGCAAGACATGCCAGAGCTCATAGAGATAACCATCGTAACGGTACGTACCATCTTTCCCCTCACGAACAAACACAAAGGGTGGATCGTAAAATGTCACGACGCGTGGTTATTGGTTCTGCTCCGTTAATTCAGTGGCCTTCAGCATACTTGACCAGAATTCCAGCCGCTGAAGACAAGAAGCTCAGCTCCGGCATGGTCATGATGAACAGTGCAAGCCCACATTAGCGATGTGCTTCCTTCTTTCTTGTTGCGGCGTCATTTTCCTGCGACATTGCAAGCCTAAGTTGACCAGGGATCAGTCGGCATACGCTGCAACACCGATATGTCAGAGCATTTTGCACTTTTTGCACTTTTTGCTCAATGCACGCTCGTTTGTTGAGTCCTAGATCGTCCTCATGGAAAGCGCTTGACTTAGAAGTAGAGACTGTTTTGAAACAATGTTGGTTCACCGTATGTTGGTTGCGGCATAGTTAAAACTGTATACTATCGCTAGACCCAAGCATAAAATCCTCCGATTTTTCATTCTTAATACATTTTTATCTTTCAGGATTGCGCTGCCGCTTTTTATTGACATCGGTATGATGAATCGTTTGTTCACATTTCCTTTATTGTGGGTGATTGTGATGATGCGGTACATAGTTCCGAGCGTGTGCAATCCATTGTGTATGAATGTAATTGGACGAGAAATTAAAAAGTCACACAAGAGGAGGGATATGATGATAGGCCTAATACTGGTAAGCAGTTGCTGACTGTCAAGAGAGCATATCCTCAATTATAATTGCTCTCCATGGAGCGGGTTTGATGTTAGTGGGCGCCATTAAAGTGTTAAAGTATCTTTTTTCACACAGAGGGTCCTATCTCTTTAGGTAGGCGGTGTTTCTGCCTGATTTTCTCTTGACCGGCCGGGAGTGCCGGCCAAATCCGGGGTGGGGGGCGCCGCCCGAATTGGAGGGGGGCGCCTCCCCGGGCCAAGCCCAAACCTAGTGTGCAAAGGCAGGGCTAGAACTACCGAATGAAATTCAGTATTTTGGTATTTCGATACTACCGGCGGTAAAATTATCTACCGCTACCGAACTTCGGTACCGAACCTCTACTGCCGCCGATACCGATACCGAATTGATCTACCAAATGACTTTCTTCGGTATATTTGAATTTCCCGCGCCGACAAGGAATCTTCTTAGCAGATGCAAGTCTGACCAAGAGTAAGAAGACCAAGACAGCTTTATTTGTTTAAATTTTTTTAGTTGCTTTTTAAACGTTTAATTGAAATAGGAACGTGATGCTATAATTAAAACAAAGCTTTACTGCTCACATTTTTGCCAGCTGCATAGGTATATAAAAGTGTTGCTGAAGATGGTTTATTAGTTTTTTACGCTTAAAAGGTCTTTAAAAGCTCTAAAACATTACAAGGAATGGTTGTAAAAGGCTCAGAAATACGAACATGTATGTTTTAGGGTCCCTTAAATGTATTTAAATGCTTAACATAGCTTTTTGGCTCTAGAATGCATTTAAAGGCCCAAATGTGTTCTTTTATATATAAGGGTTGTTTTAAATCTAGCGAACGAAAATGCGGAAATACCAAATCATTCGGTAGACTTTTGGAAATATACCGAAATACCGAATCGAATGGCCCGTTTTCATCTACCGAATAACGAGAACGCCTGTAGAAGAAATACTTCTGAATCCCAGCTGTGGCAAAAAGATACTCTTGTATACCCTCAATTTTTTCAGGGTGTGCAACTGTACACCCTGTGCCCCGGAATCCGCCGTCTTTATTCGTCAGCGTGCCACTCCGAAACGGAATAGAATGAAACATCCAGCAAGGAAGACTGGCACAGAGGTCAGAAAAATACGATTTTGCGGACTTAGTTGGGGAAAATCTCGGGAAATCAGAAGACTGGATATTTCAAATAGTGTCCTAGACCCATATCACTTCAACGTGGCAAGGTACCGCAAAAGGTATCTGACTCGGGAACTTCCTTATCTTGGGGTACAAATTGGCCTCTGTTGGGGAAAATAAATAATTTTTCTGATCTCTGGATGGGCAATAGTCAGACGAAAACCTTTTTGCTAGTACAAGGAAGCCTCAAGTTTTTATTTTAACTTCTTAACCTATTTCATTCCGTGAGCGCAACGTTCACTACATAACGTTCATTGCATGTTCAATATATGCGTTCAATATATGCGTGACATATGCCATATGCTGTATGCTATATGCTACAATGTATGCCTCCAGTCAAATGGAGCTATCAAGTCTGACGTACATTATGCTATGATGTCATAGTAACCTTAATTCAATGTAAAGGTTAAGGCCGAAGGTCATGGGTAAAGGTTGATCCTTCTTTATCGCCCACCGGTTGCTATGGTGCTTTTGTACATTATAAGGAGTATTCCATATTGTGGCGTCACATATCAATGACCTTGAATGACCTTGACCCAAAAGCTCAGGAAAAATATATTGGGAACCTTCACTCTATGACTCTGGTCCGCCTTTAGCATCTTCCCGACTTGTTTTCGCATAATTGCGGCATTTGTCAATAGTTCCCCAGTACGGTCAAGATTTGACTGTTATGTCCTCGTCTGGCCGTGGAAGATATTGACCTAGATAAATGGAAATTGGCTATGATGTAGATTATCATAACCCCCACCCCTCCCCAACCGGCGTTTTTCTAAGCCCTTTAGTTTCCGAAATCCCAGAGAGCCAACAGGCCCCTCCCCCTCCAGTCCGCGTTAATGTCAGACCCGCCTCCATTGCGGTTGTTAACAAAAATCATCGCAGTTTACATAAAAATAGGTATTGCTCCTTACTCTTAATGTTTTGAACGTTCCCACGCCCATTTGTTGGAGAAAGGACAGAAATCATCAGCCACCTATGTTTATCCGTATAAAATAATTTCGCCCAGTCAGAAAACACCTGGCGCGGGCAGTGCGGCGTTGGCCGGGGTCAGACTGGCGACCCCTGGCGTCGGCTAGTGCCGGACACGGCGCGCTGATTGGCTGGGGCCGGAGATCAGGGAAGCCGCCGCCGCCGCCGCGGGGATGAGCCTTGCCGACTCCGCTAGAGTAAGCGGGCCTTGCCTGGCCAGGTTCCAGTCTTGCCGGGGTGCGCGGGAGGGGTGGTGTGTGCCGTCGCGCTCGTGAGGGTCCAGTGGTCGTGTGCGGGTGCTGGAAGCTGGATTCAGTGCGGTGATTCGTGGCCAATGATGGCTAGGTGGCCTGCGCTGGGATGTGTTTTTGTCACGTGACTTATCAATGAGACTGAAGGCTATGGGAAAGATAAAGCTGGGCGAGCTCATCTTCCAGGTAAGTGAGCGCGAAACTATGGCCGTTGCTCGCCGTTTTTGCACGGCTGACTTCTCGTATTCAAATTGGCAATGTTGTTTCACTGCCTCACGGATAGACTGGCAACGTTTTATAAGAGCTAGGGTGTTGCGATTGTTTTGAATGGTGCGAACGTGTTCGCCAAATAAGCAGCGGGGTTGGATCCAAGGTTGTACTGAGCGAGGGGCTGCCGCTGTCAAGCACGGATCCATGGAATTTGGGTCGGCCTATACATCTACCACCTGGGGGTGGCTTTTGTGCACTCCCAGTAGCTCCCCCGAAGATGGTTTTGACGTGTTCAGGGAGGGCGGGTGTTAGAATTTTTACCGGGAAGTAGCGGAGCAAATTTGTTCGACGGGGCGCCGCTCCCTGGAGAGGGGTGGTCAAATAATCAGACTGAAGTCTGCAGTGAACGGGTGATAAACGCTGTAATGTACCTCTGCCATGCCCACCCCTCGGGTTAAAGCCACCTGTACTGCACATTTGTCGCATTTTAAGGTCGTCCAAGGCCCCGGCGTTCTCAAGGGTACAGTTCCACAGACCTAAGGGGGCGACTGCCCCCTTCCCCCTTAGAATCATCATTGGCTGCCGCCGCGCGGTTGATGACACAGTTTCCATGTTCGAAGAGCATTGTCATACAGGCACCGCCAATCCGCTTTCTTTATGTTTCCGGGCGCTATATTTTCCCAATAAAGCCAGTGAAGTCACAGCTGAAGCTTCAAAGATGAGCTGTGTCCTGACGTGTGGGCTAACTTATCCGTTTGATTTATCAGAGAGCACCCCACCCTGTTCCTGAAACATTGGCGTGTGCTCTGGTTTGGGTACTTACACTTTCAATATTATGGCCCCCTCGCAAAGGCACTACAATATATATTCCAGCAGAGGGTGAATGCACAGCTCACTTTGAAGGAACGCAACAGGAGCGAATCCCTATCGCCCGAATCCACTCTTGGTGGGAATGCTGCTGTATATATGCGTCAAATAAGAAGCTCGAAATATTAGGGCCCCGTCAAACTGGTTCGGTGATAAGCCAGGCATTCTCACTTTGATCTGGCATGATTATTTAAGGTATATCACAACGAAGCTCTTTCCAATCAAACCAGAGAGACTGAACTATGTCGGTCGGCTTTTTCCGCTGAGAACTCTTGTTGTGACAATGGTATGGAAAAATTAGTGTGGCGTGAACATCTTTGCCGGAAAAATTAATTACACGCCGGTGAAGTTCGGCTCATTCCAGCTAGTTAGCTGAACAAATGAAGCCGGCTGCGTTGCGTGCCACCTGGTGATTGCGTCCGTTCCAAGCTGTGAGAGTTGTGCTTGGGTCGTTGCTGTGACAGCCCCGGGGTTTTCATTGTAGCGCGGCGGTGCCAATGGTTCGTGAAACGGCGTCGTTGCGTGGCTTTCGGAACACCAACTTAGACGTATACAGGTGGAAAACCCACGCATGGTGAGAACTGTTAGGTGGAGGTGAAACTGGATGGGTCCATACACGGCGAACACCGCCGCTTTATGATTTTACTGGTAACGCTTTAGAGGGGTATCGTTCCGGATCTGGTGTGAGTGGACGAATTTGGTTTGTCGCTTGCCTGCAGTGCAGTAAACTCAGTCAAGATTAGCACCTTGGCACACAATGATCGTGGTTGTTCAATACGGACTTTGTATGCAATATAATGAAATTGTATTTGAAGTAGGTACATTGCCTCGATTTTAATACATTACATTCCATTTTTTAAGGGTGGCCTCCCAAACACTAGGGATGTGTTCGAAGAATTAATCAGGAAAGAGAGGAAAAACAATTCGGATACATTTTAGGACTTGTTCATCATGTTTCCCGTTTGATGACTGGTTCCTCTTGATGACTGCTTCCTGTTGATGTCTGTTTCCCGTCAGGATATATATATATATATATATATATATATATATATATATATATATATATATATATATTATATTTATTTATTTATTTATTTATTTATTACAGCGGTGAAGACAATTGTTTGGGTTCAGGTTTCCATCAGCTTATTATCGCTTATATCCTGGATATTTGCGTTGCATATCAACGCTCTTTATTGGCAAAACGTAAAAGTCGAAGTATATTACAAGGCCGGTTGCCAGAGTGTACCGTATTTGCCAGAATACAAAACGCTTTCAGCCGAAGTACATTCTCTGTCTATGATATGAACTGTCAGGAGTCGACCATTCTATGCTGAGTTATTCCCTTAAATTGTCCAGTAAGGTGCCGGGCAGGTGGTTGGAAGTCCCAACTATTCTTGTTTTTACCCGGGTAACACTCACTGCGATTACACTTTAGATCGGTACCTGCCGTGGCTATGGAGCTCGGCCCGCGCCTGCCCTCCAGTGTGTTGGGAGGGGCCGTTCGTTTAAATTCGGCACCCCTGTTTAGCGCCCGTGCCATTAGCGATTTGTTCGGCGGTCGAGGGTGCCGGGGGCGATGTGCGGCGCAAACAGCCGCACCTGTGCCCCCTCCCTCCGTCTCGTCAGAAACTGGTAAACTACGGCTGCCGATCCACGAGGCCAGGAGTTACTGTGGCAGAATCCTCTTTCATCAGTTTTGTTGACTTGAGACTTTCAATATATAATGCCGTTCTGCATGCATATGCTGTGAAACTGATCGTGTTTCAATGATGGGTATAAGTTTTATCATACTGGTCATCCAATATTCATTTTACTAGGGTCCCAGGCAGGCTTTTCTCTGTCATTGAGCCTGCTCCTGATTTAACGTTTTGAGTCAGCGCGCGATTGTGTCACGTATAACGCGAAACAATATAAAACGGATTCAAAAGCTGTGTTACGAATGCCGCTTTTCTCGAGGTTTCACCAACAGCAGTAGTCCACTACCTGGGCTGGTCCACCCTGGGCCAGCGGTGGCTGCCTCGCCCTACCTCGCCTCGCCGCGGTCGGTCACGGCCGCTTCCCAGTGCGTGGCGCCGCACCCCCGCCCGTGAGCAGCCTTACCTGGCCGGTCACGTGACCGGCGGGCCGACCCGCCGCGTCACATGAAAGGCACCGCTGCGGCCGGCCGGCCAGTCTCATTACCATCAAATTGTGACAACGGCCCCGCGCTGGAAGACGTACAATTTGCCCTTTTCTGGAAGAGAGAGTAGGACTAGAGGTGGAGGGGGACGGACCCCGTTATCGAGGGGGATCGAACGGTACAGCCGGATTAAGACCTCGTGATGAGCGGGCCTGCTTCTGACGTATGCATAGCGCAGTGGTGGATTATAGTGCGGTGATAGATGGTGGGGTGACTTTGTCTGAGCCTTCCGGTCGTCCCCAGTAGATGGAGCCTGCGGACCCGCCCTCCACACAGCACTGAGCAGGTGCGGACACGGACTGTCCTCGGGGCATGCGCTGCGGGCACGTGGGGGCGTCCCTTCCCCAGGCCACCCCCACGGCGCTCCCAGGCTGCTGAGCACTCCACAAGGCCACTCAGTTCACTCTCGTAACCAACAACATTGTGGGCAAGGAGGATGCACTGGTTAATGCTCGGAGGATGTAGATGCTCTTATGCTGTATGCCCCCGTCAGTGACGAGTCCGTAAGTTCGTCTGAAGCCGAAAAGGACGGAGCTCCGACTGTGGGAGGGGCATGAGTGGGACTAGAATACCGATATGTAGTAAAATTATTCAGGATACACTAGAGGGGTTCGCCAAAAAGCAAATCTTAAACCTGTGGATTCCTAATGCTAAATTTGTGTATAGGAATTTTGTCTCCGCCAGTACAGAAACATAAAGTTGATGCCCACACGTGAGAAACGTAGGACTTTATTCTTAATATGTATATATTTTTATGCTTAAAAGGGTCTTAATAACTTGTCTACACAGTCTCAGCAAGGGCAGTTTATGCACCTTTGAGGTGGAAAGAAAAAATAACTGAAGTGGATTGGCTGGCTTCATGAGAACAGTTTTTCCAGTTCTGACAACAATACTAGCTGCTATTTTAGGTGTGAATTGTGTCTCACAGCTCTAAATTCGTTGCGAACGGCCCTTTGTGTAAAGATGTTCATAACATTATCGGTATTTTTACAACATGCTCTTGAGGTGGAACTCGGAGGCTAACAGTCATGGGCGCCGAAAGCGGGGGGACGGGGGACGCGTCCCCCCTGTTGGCCAACCAGGGGGACGTCCCCCCCGAAATTTTTATGGGTCAACCGTCATTAATGCTGTCAGGTCCCGAATATGCTCAAAATTCGCCTCCCCGGTCAGCACCAGCCCGGGTTCGTCCCCCTGCGAAAATTCCGTGGCGGCGCCCCTGCTGACAGTGGTCTGTATAGGACATCGTTCTAAAGATCAAGCTCATGAGCAGTATTGTCGGCAAGCTCATGAGCAGTACCCCGTGCACTTGCAGACAGCGACCAATGTCAGGTGAATTATTGCATTCGTGTGTGTGCTAATCTATTAAAGCTTTTCCCTTGGCCGGTTTTTGGTGTCCCTATAGGAGTAAGCCGAGCTCAAGGCACTATAAACAATACCTGGTCGGGCTCAGAACGGGCCTCGGTGGGCCCAGAGGTGTGTACTTGGGACTCAATATGGCAACAGCAGGGCACAGAATAGACCTTATTGAATCAGATACTTTTGATACCGAGGGGTACTTTGCAAGGGATCGGCCGGACACAGAATATGCCTCAGGGGAACATGAGCCTTCATACCAAGCATAGTGAGGGTTCCATGCATCTTCAGGCTCCAGGTCTCGGCGGATCCCAGAGTACCTACGCCGAGCACCACAGGGGGGCGGCCGGTCGCCGAACAGCCGCAGTGGATCCGGGAGTGTCGGCGCAGAGATCCGAGCGGTGTTGGCCGGGAAAAAAGCGGACCTCGACGAATCCAGAAGGGTCCGTTTTTAAATCCGCTGGAATCTTCCGCTGGAAAAATATGGCTGTTATTGGCGCTGATGAAAAAGAATGGAATCGTGCAGGTATTAAAAATGTATGTTTTTATATTATTACTGCGATTGATTCGAAGGAAATCACCCATTTTCCCAAATCGGGTATCGGGGGACATTTCATCTTTACAGGTTTGCATGGACTTGGAAACCATGCATCCCACGACGTTAAAACCGGCAAGGCTTGATAGATGTGGGCGCCATCTATAACATATCTGCTGTTGTACCACATTGCAACTATGGGTGGACCGTGCGGTGAGGTGAAAGTTTGTCATCAAAAAAGCTTTAGGGGGACATTTTATGTCGTTGAAATTAGGTTATGGTGGACTTAATTTTTTCTGATTGTAAACGTTTCCGGGGACATTTCTACGCTGGAAAAACCTATTTATGGTGGACTCTAATTTTCTTACCAAGTACGTTTCCAGGGACATTTAAACGTTCTTAATATTAAGTTATGGTGGACCAAGTTAATATTCTAATCATTGCCAGGGTGGCATGAATTTGTACTGTAATCGGATGGTAGGAGCACCACACTGTTATAAAGGCTTTCTTACCTGAAGGTAAGGTAGATAAGGACAAATGTGGCTCTTATCAATGATGTGAGCATGTGAACCAAATGCCGCGTTTCATATGACTGGTCATTTTGTACCTGGCAGACATTTATCAAGTAATTTCGACTGCACAAATCACCGATATCATGATAAATTTACACGTGCAATGACGGGGAAGGGCAGGTATCCGCCTTTCCTCGGTTTTTTCGGAGGTATAATAAAACGGCCGCGCGTAGCTCCAGCGTAATTTGTACACCTTCTCGCTGATCATTTGTACAACTTGAACTAGGTGTGCTATGGTACATCTAGTGCTGCGGTATAGTAAGGTGCAGTGAGTGCTGGTTCGGGTAGACACGTGCTCTTATTTTTTAACCCTCGCCCCACAGGGGGCCATCGATGTCCCCCTAAGGTTTTTTCCGGGATAGCAGGAAAATGACGAAGTGCAGCACCTCGGTCGATAGCTTTACCTCTAACCCCATCATTTTCCCACCATCCCTGAAATTTTTTACCCCGGGACACCCAAGATCAGGTCACTAGGCGAGGTCAACCAAGGTCACCTCACTTCAAATTCTGAGCTCTATAAGATCTACAGTTCGAACTCGATAGATTTGAAACTTCCTACACTTTGTGACCCCTTCAGGGTCTACAAGATGTATGTCTGGGATTTTTTGATTTTGTGACCTGAGGCCAGGTCACGAGGTGACCTCTCCCATTGAAAAAACGTGGGGAAAAGCTATCTTATGATCTAAAAGTCACAAAAAACGATTGAAAATATTCAGATTGCCCAGAAAAGCATTCTTGAACACCTTTTCACGGATCCCAGGGGCCATATTTGCCCTTTGACCTCTCTAAGGTCATCCAAGGTCACCAGGGTCAAAAACAGTATTTTGAAAACAACTTTTGATCTAATTAAGCTAGAGCGCTGAATCAAACACCATTGTGTATGTCACATCACTGGCTTTCATTTGATATACGGCAAGGTCACTTTTTAAGCTTTCGTGGCCTTAGGTCATATTAGGTCACGAGGTGACCTCTGGTGGTCAAACCAGTGACAGGAGGCCATTACGTTTCACATAGCAGAAAAAGTTCTGGCATTTTTCTACCAAATATACTTTAGCAGATATCAATAGCTCTAATGGCATAAGAGTTATGCTCAGATTTCTTAAGCATTGCATATTTGAGTGAAAATAGCCTAATGTGACCTAACTTGACCTCTGGAGGTCAAACCATTGACCTGAGTGCTTAAAAATGCAACAAATGAACTCTAGCTTTCCCTGACACAGAGATTGTTAGGAATGCCGAAGTTAAATTCAAAGTATATCGAAAGCCAACGAACAAGGAATGCTATGTATGTACATTATTACTCAGGTCACAGTGATAGGCCTTCCGTATTTGTACTGATGAATACCTGCAAGAAGAGATAGAACATATTATGACCTCGTTCACGAAACGAAAATATCCAAGAGGATTTCTGATAAATATGAAGAAGAAAGCTCTAGATATAAGAAAACGATCCGCGAAATCCAACAAAAAGGAACAGATACGATGTGTTACGATACCTTACTCCAAACCAGCTGAAATTATTGCAAACAAACTTGAAGAAACGGGTTGCAAAGAAGCATTTTGTTCCGGTAAAAAACTTAGCAGCATCTTAGCGAAAAAAGAAAGATCCGATGACCCAGAACCAAAAAGTGTAGTGTATCAGTTGCCGTGCGGGTCGTGCACGAAATCGTACATAGGTGAAACAGGAAGGGGTCTAAAAACAAGATTAAAATAACATAGAAGAGACCTTCGAAACAAAACAGGAAGGGGTCTAAAAACAAGATTAAAATAACATAGAAGAGACCTTCGAAACAAAACAGGAAGGGGTCTAAAAACAAGATTAAAATAACATAGAAGAGACCTTCGAAACAATCCAGAATTCAGTGCATTTGTCATACATTCCATGAAAACAAATCATCTACCAAACTGGGATAGAGCTAAAATTATAGCAGTTTGTAAAAACAAAGATAATAGGAGAGCTACTGAAGCAGCACATATAGCTAAAAATGATACTTTTGACCTTAGGCCAGGCTTCATGAAAGGGGCAAAATCTGCGGCTGTATTAGGAGTTGGTTAAGCAAAGAGAGAGAAATAATAATAGTTTACATAATAATAACAAAAACAATAATGATGATAAAACAAAAATAGAACATTATTTAGAACAGTGATAAGTCTAGAATGTCTTGAAGCTTCCTTTTATACATTATAGAATAATTCAAGAAGCGTTATTAAAATATCCTCAAAAACGGTGCCTTTATAGTTCTGTCGCACGATAATTTTGCACAAAAATATAAACGATGAAACTGCTGCATGTCTTGATGGCGGGTTCCTTATCCCTCCTTATACCATAGATGGTGAAGAATACATTTTTTGTCGAAACGCGTTCATCTGCCTGCTGTGTTGGTTTAAGTATTAATAGCGGTCAACCACAGTTATACACTGAAAAAAGTACACCAGAAATTGGATTTTTTCTACGGTGCCAAAATCCACTCTTCTTTCCGTGAATATGTTACACCCGATATTTTTAGATTGAGAAGCGTAAAATGCCATGAAACAAGAATAATACAACCCCAACCCGTGGGGTGTGAAAATATCAACTACCAAAAAGTACGCCACTTTGAGTATTATTTCTACGGTGCCAAAATCAACTCCTCTTTCCAGCATTATTCCGCAACCCATTTTACACCGGTGTAATGCAAAAATGCATGTGTTTTGAGGGAATATTATTATACCACTGGAGTAAAAATATTGTCAGCTAAACCGGAAGTGTGTAAACTGGAAGTGAGGGGGTAAAAATAGATTAAAATGTGAAATTCCTGGCGTAGAAAAGTATTTGCAGGGTGCAAAATGAGCCTGCGTTCAATATTACGTTGCTGCGGAAAAGAAACACCGATTAAAAAAAACGACCCAGTTTATTCTCATGGAGCGTTTGAGGTCAGTTTAGTCTGATTAGGCTGATTAATATACACTCTGATAAACATACACAACGCAACGGAGAGTTTAAATCATTTGTTTTCATACCCACTTCTAATAATCTACATAAATACCTCTAATTTGCACTATAATCTGGAACAGTATTTAAATCGACCTTCAATCACTAAAATTATTTAGTTCCTCTTTGCACAAACATCACTAGGTATATGGTTTGTGTCTTAGGCTTCTGCTTTTTCCACTGCCCAAATTTTCCTCTTTTATATCCGCTTATCACTACATCATTTTCGCTCATCACCGCAAATCACCTCTGAAGCGCTGCACAGCGTTCTTAACACGCGCACTGAAGGGGGTCTCCGAGGCCAGCCCCACCTTTTTCCGAGGTGGCCGGAGAACCGTTCATGGCCAAAAACAATAACTTTACCTAGGTGATGACCTCTGTGACCTGTTACTAAATCTGATTTAAACATAGGTCACCCACCATTGGTTAGCTTATACCCTGAGGAGCATCCAGTGAAAAATCGGAATATGATTCTTTTTTAATTTTATATCTAAAGAGGAGTTCACAAGGTCACGAGGTCAAAACCTGACCTGAATTCAAAGTTTTTTAGTTTTCTTATCTGAACCCTTGTATCTTCTATCCAGCAATATTCATAGAAATTAATTCAGATCAGCCACTTTTAAGATACAAAAATTATTTCTGATTCAATGTTCGTGTTAGCCTTGGAAATTTCATGACCTCTATCTGGTGACCTCTTTCACCTTTGGTCCTGAAAATGGGCCCAACTTGTTATTTTGTATGGAGAGCCTTGGGTAAAAGTTTGGTGGAAATCCGAGAAGTGGGTCATGTTGGACTTTTTCGTGCCTACCTGGACGATTTTTCCTAGAATGACTCATCTATGTCCCGAGAGTGGCTAACAAAAGCATCACTATTGGGGGGGGGTTGAAACCACTATACTGTTCGGAAACGGATACATTTGATATCTTTGCTGGAATATTATTGGATATGCTTAATTCAAGTGAAAATATAGGTTATCACTCGCTCACCACTGTGGATCCGGGCCTCTTGTAGAAAATCCTTGACGACGTCCTGGATGCCAGACAAAGATATATATATAAACGATTCATTCAGGCCCATTGAGGCAAATTCAACAGCTCTTTGCTATTTTCTGCACTTAGCTAGAATGATTTAGTCTTCGTTTCTTCTCCACGGCTAGACTAACCTCCACGCGTCAAGATCAACACTTTATGGGATGCAGAACTGCAATGCGGTGATTCAAGCTCAGAACTGAAGCGAGAACAAAATGGCAGCATTCCACCCACGTGTCAACTGTAGTAAACAATACCTTCTTATATCATAGAAACACACTCAAATGAAGATAAGAAGAATTAAAACATTCATTAAGCGTAGTTAAATCAGCAAATATCTCGTTTTAATCTATTGGCAGAATTGTTGCACCACAGGAGAGTAAGACTATTCTTGAGGCAGTTTGCGAGTTCCATAGAAATACTATACAGAGTACATGTACGGATAAATTTACCCCTTTGCATTTTCAGCACGAATGGACAGATTGAAATTCTACGCTCCAGGCGTTGTTTTTTTCAGTGTACACTCCTCAATCTTACAGTCAGAGTTCGAAAAATCTTCCAACTTGCCAACAATGTTGGTGACACTAGTCGATCACGTCGGTGAAAAAAATGTAGGCAAGCTTGTGCACACATCAGCGTCAAAAGTTAACGCTTAGTCTGCCGATATGCTATTTAAGATTCAAAAGGACTCAGTGCTTCTGGAAAATAATTGCCCGTTGGTGCCAAGTCCCAATATTCCTGGTTAAACAAGTTTGGTTTGAAATTCCTATGGTAAGGCTGGAAAAATTCTGCTTGCAGTTCCCACCCAGACTTTTGCGGGTCTTTTGAACTGATTGATATGTTTTTAACTCCTAGGCTGCATAGGTCCCCGTTGTGTGCCGCCCTGATAGGGTACGGGCCCCATCTGAAGTTGTGCGGGTCCCTATATTTTTCATACGCCCAACTACAAGATGGAGAGTTGCGGGAGGTGTGTGAGGGCGGTTCACGTTGGAGTGGGGAGCCCCAGGACTGCAAAAAGAGCGGCCAATAGTTGGGACGAACCATCATGCAGAAGAGGGCGGCCAAAAGTAGACGAGTGCAGTCCATGTTGTAGTGGGGCGTCGATGAGTGCTCACCTCTTCTCCATTATCAGCCGCCCTTTTCCATCCCTAACTCTCCCCACTTCGACGTGAGCGACCCTCACTCACCTCCAGTCGCCCTCGGTTTTGGGGTTGGGTGCCCATATTTCATGTTTGGCCACCATTTTCAGGCCTTGGACACCCCACTGTAATATACACCGCCCTCGTGTACTTTTAGCCGCCCCTTTTATGATTTTTCGTCCCTTCTCTACCACTGGCCACTCTTTTGCAGCCCTTGGACTCCCCACTTCATGGTGGATGCCGTTACCCACCTCCGGTTGGTCTCTATTTTGTGGTTCGGAGCCTTCTATTTCAAGATTGACCACCCCTTTCAGCCCTTGGGCGGGCTACTTTTGTGTCTCTCCAGTGCATGACTGAGCCCTCCTTCTTCACCCTTCACCGCTATTTGACAGCCCTAGGCCGCCCCACTTCAACATGGACCGCGCTCACCTCTGTCTGTCCTCAACTTCGCAGTTGGGCGCCCGGTTTTGACAATTTTCCGACCCTTTTCAGCCCTAAGGTGCTCCATTGTACAAAAGATCGCACTCATCCACTCTAAGCCGCCCTCTTATGCATGATTTGGCGCACCTTTTCCAGCAGTTGTTGCTCTTTAGAACCATTTGTTACTTTTGAACACCTCTACTTGTTAACCCGCGCCCCACTGGGGGTCCGGCGCCACCTGCGCCCCATCGATCGGGGGCCATCGATGCCAACAATAACTTCGAAAATATGGTGGTTAGCGCAAATCTGCAAAGTGCATAAGAAAGCTCGCGTGAATTCAGTAAGAAATTACTTCACATGTTTAAGCCCTGAGGTCAATGGTTTGACCTCCAGAGGTCAAGTTAGGTCACGATAGGCTATTTTCACTCAAATATGCAATGCTTTAGAAAACTGGGCGTAACTCTTATGCCATTAGAGCTACTGAGATCTGGTTAACTACATTGGATAGCAAAATGCCAGAACTTTTCCCGCTTTCCGGAACGTAATGACCTCCCGCCAGTGGTTTGACCTCCAGAGGTCACCGCGTGACCTCATATGACCCTAGGTCACTTAAAGTCAGAAAGTGACCTTGCCGTATATCAAATGGATGCTAAGGATGAGACATACACGATGGTGTTTGATTCAGTGCTCTAGTTTGATCAGGTCAAAAGTTATTGCTGAAATACTGTTTTTGACCCTGATTGACCTTGGATGACCTCAGAGAGATCAAAGGGCAAATATGACCCCCGGGATCCGTGAAAGGGTGTCCAAGCTTTTCTAAGCAAGCCAAGCATTTGCAATCGCTTTTGTGGCTTTTAGATCATAAGACAGCTTTTTCCCATGTTTTTTTAATGGGAGAAGTCACCTCGTGACCTGATCTCAGGTCACGAAATCGAAAAAATTCCAGATATACACCTTGTAGACCCTGGCGTGGCCATGAAGTGTAGGAAGTTTCAAATCGATCGACTGAGAAACGTAACTCCTGGTGACCTGACCGTGGGTGACCCGGGGTAAAAAATATCAGGGATGGTGGGAAAATGATAGGGTAAGAGATTGAGACCTCAACCACGGTCCTGCGTCTCGTCGTTTTCCTTCTATCCTGAAAAAAACCTTAGGGGGCATCGATGGCCCCGGTGGGGCGAGGGTTAATACAATTTTTTCAAGTCGTTTCAAGTTCGGTTCTTGGAGCCGGAATCTCCCTTAAATCATCAATGGACTTGTCACGGAGACCTCGACCCCAACATCATAACGAGCAACTCCCACAATGAATGATTAATTAGAAGCCAAATTTTGACGTTCCCCAAAGCACAGGGACAGCTGCCCTGCTAAGGTCATCTTATCACCAGTTAGCTGCCAGCCGACCTGCGTCGGGTAAACATAGAGCGCCGGAGCGTCTGAGGGAAACCGATCCCAAACCTGCACATTTACTGTCTCTGCATGTTCCTGAGCAGTGGGGTGGAGCACAACACTCTACCAACTGAGCTATCGGTGTGGCACTTCGACGTGAACCGTCCTCATCCCCCCTCCGGTCGCCCTCTGGTTTGTGGTTGGTGCCATTATTTCATAATCAATCGATCATTTTCAGCCCTCGAGCGGCCCACCACAAACTGCATCCTTCTCATCCTCTCTGGACGGTCCTCCATGATTGCCCGCCCCCTTTCCACCATTGTCAGGGTATGCGTGGCTCGGTGGATAGCATACTTGTACTGTGAGCCATGGATCCTGGGTTCAAGTCCCGGTGGGACCTCTGGATAAGTTTTTATAGTCCCCCAAATGGCTCGCAACAGGATAAGAGTTGGTGACGCGTATATCCCTGGTGGTTTTTGCATCGTTAAAACCGAACACTTGTTATCATTCCACCATTTTCTGCTCTTTAAGGCATTCACCTCCGGATGTCCTCTACTTTGTGGTTGGGTGCCCCTATTTCACCCTTTTAGCCTTAGATCGCTCCACTGCAACATAGACCGCCCTCAGCTTTCAGTGGTAAAAGTTCCTCGAGTTCATTTAGTGTATGCCTTGTATATCGATCGGTGTTATATTTTGCCCAGATCTTCAGATATCACTCAGGATCTCCCATGCCACACCTATGCCCGCCACATATATGGTTGTGTGCTCGCCCAATATGTGGCTTTGGTATCTATTGAAACGACAACATGCTACGATGCAGTATAGCGAGCTGGTAATATCACGTTTCCTATGGAGCAGAGTTTGAGCACGATTACAAATATCCCTTTTTTTAAATAAATATTCCGAATCTATTGATAGCTCTGTATGATGTATTAAGCCTTGCATCATTTACTAGTCTTGCGGATGCTTTTTTCGCTTTGCATCTAAAGAAATGTTGGGTCCAGAATAAAATTGAAAATTCCTACGTTATCTGTGAGAAAAATATTGAACGCTCGGCAGGAAATTTCCCAACATGATTTTGCTTGCGTCCCCTGCAAATGGTTCATAAAGTCCAACAAATTCTCCCTCACATATAATATTGTGGATGTATCACTATTCAATCGGCGCAGATCGGCCGAATTGGGGAGAGAAAGTGGTCCTGAAAATAACCAGTGGCCGTCCTTGCGCGAGTTCAATTGCCAAAAGTAGTCCATAGAAGGACGCCCTGTATCATTAGGATTTGTTTTAACAGAAACATCGTCAGAAACTCTGCCCTTCCCTGGCTTTTTTGTCAGCGCTGTTTGAAATGACATCGGCAACAGGAAAATTAGTGTCACAAAAGCACCCTTTATAAAACTCCAAGGGCCACCCCTCAGCTGGTCAACTGGCCACTCCCCGAGTCTTTGCCCCCCCCCATAGGCGGATCCACAGGGGCAAAGGGGGAGGTGCTCCTCCCGATCAAGCCTTGGCACGTCTTAAAATAGTCACGGCGCTCCTTTGAAGGATCGATAGCGCCCCTGAAATGTAGTTTTCCACCACCCCCCCCGAGGATGCTAAAATCGGCGCCCTGGGGTAGAATTTGGCGGACACCTGATGGAGTTTGCCGGTCGAAAATGGCACCCCATAGGACGGATCCTTGGTCCTCCACAGCAATGTGCCACCCCTCCCCCCGATCGGTGACCCTGGATCCGCCTATGCCCCCTAGCAAAATCCTGGATCCGCCCCTGCTTCAGATGCCATACAACGACTGAAACAACATTTTCCCACATTCAAGAACGCTGCGCTCGTGCGGCGCGCGCGCACCGTCAGCTGATTTTTCGATTGCATCGCCACGTGGTGGCACCGATCGGTACTAAATTCCGTCAAAAAATTTTTGATGGAAATTCCGGCTGTTTCGGGGGACGTATTTTGATGTCCACCCTAACGCCATCTCTTGGTATATGAATAAGCATCCCCAGAAACGTGGATAGCTGCCTTTTGTTTAGGTGGACAAGAAATGTCCACCTAATCCCCGGTGTCCACCAATGTCCAAAAAAGTTTCCTGAAATGTCCACCCAAACCCGAATTTGGAAACCACTCCAGTGTGCTTAAAGGGACTAAGGGAGGGGCAAGATACCTTTCTGGATAGGAATAAATGCCATCTTCGCATGATTTTATCTGGCTCTCCAAGGTACCATCGTACCGAAGGATAAAAGATAAGCCGGAGGAATGTATGCCTCAACTCCACTCTGTCCCTTCCGATGTTCGCACTGTTGTCTGTTCCTGGTTTTCAAAATTTTAAGGCCAAAACGCTCAAATATTTTTAGTGTGATATTGCACTAAAATATTAATTGCAGTCAAAAATAGCGTTGTGCCGAAGGGAAGGCAACGACAAATTGCTCAATTATGTAGAAGCTGACCCAACGTGGCATTAAATATATCTTTTAGGCAAACCTAAATGTCTGTGTTCCAATCTTCTGAAAAATACTACTGATAGAGTAAAGACAGATTCTGGTTGGGGGCCACCCATAAGTGATGTAACGCAAAGGGGAAAGGGTGATGGTCAACTACAGCGTTATCAAACGCTACAGAACGCCTTCAGAAAGTGTTACATGTGGTAGAAGAAGGGAGAAGGAAGTGAAAAAGCATAAAATATACTTTACGCGCAATTCATCGACGTCTCCTTGCCACAGGTCCAGCTGCTGGGTCTTCCCAATAGTTAGTAAGGTGGTGCCATTTTTCTATGCCTGTCTTGGATAAAAGATAAAAGAGGCTAGCACGCTGAAACTATTTATCACCACTCTCTTGTAACTACTCAGGCCATGCATTAGCTGGCAAAAATCACTCTGGTGCAATATTAATTCAAGTGAGGCATATGCTATTAAACTGAGGCATTTATCAAATGTTCATGAGTTGACTGGCAATGCATGGATATTGGAGCAGGGCGTTTATTTGAGCAAGTGACAAAACATTCGAATATATTGTCCTAAGGTGCAGCTTAGGCAGTTCATGCCTTTATTAGTGGTATCTTTCCCACATTTACTTTTACTTGTATCCTCTTGTTGCCCCTGAATGATCTCTGAACAGCTCACTTTGTGTGAGCTTTTTCTGTAAATGTTTACTTTACGTAACAGATTACTCCGAATAGAAGTCTGAAAGTTGAGATAACATTTAGTGTTAACCTTTGAGCATGTATGAAATCAACTGATATACCATGACAAATGGTTTCACCTAAATACCATGCTCTCGTTTGCTACATATATCAATCAAAAGTTGATAAAGTCCCTCAGATGTCTTCAACTCTTTGACCGATACTTAACTCAAGAGGAATTGAAGGATATAACTCACATGATTAACCCAGCAATAAATTGTGCTCTATCACAACTCTTCTAGCATATCAATTTGAACGTATCCCAGGCCAACCGGATGGATTGGTGAACCTTGCGGAGACGGCGGTGATGGCCGCGTCTAAATTGACGTCGCTGATCTCAGCTAGGGAATGACCGCCTACCGCTCTAGAGTCATCAATCAATGACGTTTAGTCGACGGGCGGCTCCTCTTTAATGGAGCCAGTCATCAATCGTGGCTGCCGTTGGCACTGCCTCTGGAGACGGGTACGGTCAGATGTGACGTCTCATTCGCCGAGCCCGAGAGCCGATGCTGATTATGGAGAACGATGGTTATGGTGTTGGATGTATGGAGTAGAATTTGTTGATTAGACATGTTAGAATCCAGGCTTGTGTACAAAACTTCTCGGAATTGATTTAAGCTTTTGTTTTGACGTGATAAGAAGCTTGCAATGGTCCATGTCACACCTTACGTTAGCGAATGTATATGTATGGTGTGGGGCCTGTAAATTATGCGATAATCTCGGCTCGTGTATGTTGTGGTTAGCGCATATTTTGATGATCCCTGATATGAGCGAATAACGTTTATTTTACAACTGAGCTCTACTAATATCGTGAATGCGGAACGGAGCTTTCCAGGGCCAGACTAATAATGTAGCCTCGCTTTGGGAATGTCCTAGTTATCATATCAAGAACCGTATTATTCACCTTGCTGGGAATATTGGCATGCCTACAGTGGTGGTAAATACCGAAGTAATGACTCAGCTGGGAAGAGTGTATGATGCTTCAATTGTCTGTTAGTGTGGAAGACTGCAATAAGGACTTGCAGCGTCAATACATATCAACCCAGTTAGCATTATCAAATTACAATCGCCCGTATGCAACTTCGTGGAATTGATATATCGGTATTGTGGACTGGCCGGCTTCTCTTTTTTCTGGCTTTCTAACTTATTTCCCACAATTATTATTGTACTGAAATGAAAACTAGCATACTTTAGGAAAATGATGCATTGTTTACATACAGTCTGAAAGGGGTCATTGTCTTGTTTATGTTACAGGAGACTTCTTTGCATTTTTTGGACTCTGCAACTGTAGACAAGCCGACAAAGGTTTTTATTTGTTTAGCCCAGCCCCGGAGTTAAACATTCACAGCGCCACCCGTAATTTGGGTACCTCAAGCAGTTTCAGGCTTCGGTTTTATTTTACATTTCGTGTACGAGTTGCAACGAAAGGACTGCTCGTCCGCACTGCATGTCTGCATTCCTCAAAAACCTTGATTTAGTCCTAGCTAAATTCAGTTTGGGAAATCCGGGAATAGCTCAGCATCAGAACTTGGGGGTTGGCATAGTACCTGCTTCCAAAGAACACAAGGAAAATAAATAAATAATATATATATATATATATATATATATATATATATATATATATATATATATATATATACATACATACATACTGCATGTTCTGATGCATAAAGCTCTGCTTGTGCATGCCAATCATTTTGTATTTCATATTGGCACTGTTCCCAATGCTGAGTGCGAAGTGCATTCCTTTTGAATTGTAAGCCATTGATAAGTTTTCTTTGTCATCTTACGTATCATTGTTTGGTTTGTTGCATAAATATATATGCAATCACCTGGTGTTGAACAGTCCAGAATAAAGAAGCTTTATAGCCTCGTCACTAAATATCATAATCCAGGCTTCAGGACCCATCAGTAATGTTGATTATAATGATAATTAGGCGTGCAGCTCTCAAATCTATAACTAGACTGGTTGACTCAATACCCGGGGACAGGGGAGATACATGTGCGACAGACTATACCCGGCACGAAACATATTCCTATCCTGTACAAGATAAGCACACACCTGCAGGATCAGTAGGATGGAAAATGATAACAAAAACGACCAAAGCAACGTAACAGCCCATAACAAGCCCTAAAATGAATTTGAACTAAAACAAAACTTCCTTGGCCCGCAACTGTGTTGGTCCCCAGTCAGCGTCAAAAGGCTGTAGGGGAATTTCATTTCATTTCACCTTTGCCATCATTTACGATTCTTATTTAACACGCAGGAGGGGGCCCGGAGGCCCCCACCTGTTTTCCCAGGTGGCCGGAGAACCGCCCGTAGGCAAAAACGATACGTAGCCACATTTAACAGAATTTAATAGCGCGTCGATTGGGAAGACTTTGAAAATCGGTCGAAAACTTTTGACTTATAGGCTTCAAAGTCAGACCTGCATTTGAGATCGCCGAAACACGCGGTCGGACCAGTTAGCTTGCATTGGAGACCGAGTGGTGACGTCATAATGCCATATAACCTGGATTATATGTCAAGGTCACCCACATGAAAGTCAACGTCAAGGTCAAAGGTCACAGGTCAAGGTCATATCTGCAATTTCAAGGTCATTGACCACTGTGCTTCCGGCCAAATGACGGTACCCGGTCTGACATATATTATGCTATGACGTCATTGATAGGGTACCCCAATACCAAGGTCAAGGTCAAAAGTCAAGGTCAAAGGTCATTGGGAAAGGTCAATCCTCATTTCCCGCCAAACAGTGGCTACAGTGTTAGTCAAAGTGTACATTATAAGTAGTATACCATATGGGGACCTTAAAGGTCAATAACCTTGAATGACCTTGACCCAAAAATTGTTAGGAGCCTCTTTGAGACCTCTTCTCATGAACCTGGTCCACCTTTAGCTTATTCCCGCCATTTCCCGCATAATCACAGCATTTACCAATCGGTACCCAGCATGGCCAAGATTTGACCTTTACGACCTCGTTTGACCTTGAAGATATTGACCTAGGTCAATGAAAATTGTTCATCATGTAGACCACCATAGCTCCCACCCACCTCCTAAGTGGCGCTTTCTACACCTCTTAGTTTCCGAGATCTTAGGGGCCTACCAGGCCCCCTCCAGTGCGCGTTAGTGCCGGACCCCCTCCAGTGCGGGTGTTAATTCCTTGCGATTTACTAGTATTTGCTCAGGAACTCTCTAGAAACCGATGATTTCCTGTCAAATGGATTTAAAATCTCAAATACTGTCTGTGAAAACGCAAATGATGCTAATAATTACGATATTGGCCTGCAATATTTGACGATGTCTATATTGTGCGGTGCCCGGCACCTACGACCGTGCGCGACCTTCTGACCCGGCGGTGGGCGTGTCCTGCAGGTGGTGGCAGTGCTCCTGCTGGCTTCCGCCGTCGCCGGAGCCCGCCGCTATCGTCGGCCCGACTACTGCAACCGACAGGTGGGAACCGATGCTAAACCGCCGCTTCCGACTGGTGACCGGCGCAGTCGTAGGCAGACCGTGTGTAGTCGTAGCGTATAATTGTGTACAGCATGTCGTAGAATCGTATGTAGATCGTATATAGTATGTTGTAGAATCCTATGTAAATCGTTTGTGGTCAGAAGCTGCCTATATTAGGATCTACGTAGTCGATTTATGTCCACAGATGCTGCTCATTAGGAATGGAAGTGAAGATTCGGATAGTTTTTAGTGTGCCCTGTGGTAAAAGAGCTCGATCCGGCCAGCTTAGTCGGGGAAAATATCGGGGAACCAGGATATCTAATTTTTCATTCAGAGTCTAATAGTATTTTTTTGAGCCTCGGCCCCCTTGCGATGGTCATGATGCCCCCCCCTGCATTGTTGCTTACTGCCCCTCCCCCAGGATGCTATTATCGGCGCTCTCATGATACGATTTCGTGCTCACCGGATTGTTTTTGCTGTCCGAAAATGGCACCTCTGGTTGGGGTGGCTTCCCCCATCGAGGTGATCCTCTTCCCGCCGGTCAGCAATTCCAGATCTGCCAATATCCACAAGACCCTTTTCGTCTGAGAAAACTTTCTTATCTCGTGGAAAATTTTGGTCTGCTTTTGGGAAAATGAGGAATTCCTCTGGCGTCTTTGTGGGCCTTGCCCACTAACAAAATGTTAGGAACCAGAGTTATCAACCTCCCACGGGCAATCAACCCACTAGGAAAGCTTAAACTTGTTCAGATTTTGGGTTAATTGCTTGATTATAACATAAGATAACATAACATATATTTTCATAATTTAGAACATGGCCACACAAGATGTGACGCTCGATTGAGGCAAACATGCCAACGGTGCTTAAATCGAGGCCCCTCTCGAGCTCTATTGACAAACTTAATTAGCTACGAAGACACATGGATTTCTAATACACGCGTGCACACACATGCACATATAAACACACACATACACCCATACACACACAACCATACTAGGAAATTGTGTTATAAAACACAAATCATAAACACATGAGTAATTAACTTATATAATTGCTAAAATTTTGTTTTCTAACTACATAAATCGTCTGTACCTGCCGTCTAACCACGGCGCCCCGTTCCCCTCACCGAATCCACCCTCAGTAAATCCTTCCCGGTATTGATAGTGCCCCGCGTGAATCTGAAGGCTGTTAGGCTTTCGATCATTTTTGCTCTACCATGGATTGAAAATAGTATTTACTAGAAACTTTTCTACAACTGTTGCGGTGATCTGAGAAAACTTTTTGTCTTCAGGTGCAAGAACTATGCTGCTGATTTGTGTGGTAATTGGGGGGTCATTGAAATTTATATGCAGAATTCCGGAGAGTTTGAGAAATAGCTCAGTCCTGAGACCATCGTAATGAGGGCAAGCTAGGAGAAAGTGTTTTGTGTCCTCTCTTTAATGACCATAATCACAGGGTGGGGAATCAGACCTGCCAAGAGCATGTCTGAGGGCATTCAGTGCCGACGATTCAAGCCTAATCTGTGTGTGAAGTCTGTTGCCAGTGTCGTACCAGAGGGAAAAATAAACGCGTGGAGCTTCAAGGACGCGAGTTTTAAAATCGTTTTTTTAGTGCAAAATTTTATTTGTTTGCCGCAGTTCTTGTTGAAGTCTATTCCACACTCCTGTGACTCAGGAAACAAAAGAGTTTGCGTAGGAGGATGTGCTGGATGCTGGGTATGTAAGATAGTTTCTAAGCGTTTTTCTGAAGACCCTGGTAGTATCGGCATGTCTGGGATTCGGTAGTAAGTCTTTAAGATAATAGGGCATTCTGTCATCGAACCTGATGCGGTGGAAAAGGAGAATGCCATTTGTCTCCCGCCGTGCAATATGTCGGCAAAATCCCGCCGTGCAGCATATTGACGATGCAAACATCATTATCGATTTGCTGTTTGCAAAATTATGGTACATTTCTTCAAACATAGCGGAGGTCTAAAAATTTAGGATACAAATTGGGGTCAGGCTGACCAGCCCTATTTCAGCGCGCCTGTGTGTGGGTGGATCAAAAATGCTACCGAGGCAAACGTATAGCCTGGATACCTGGGTATTTGGCCCGGGGTCGAGAATAGAGGTCTGCGTTCACTCGTATGCTTCCAATGTTATTTCTTGGCTGGATTAGATGCGGGACATTCTTGCGTCATCCTTATATCGCCTTAGGCGGTATGCACTTCCATAATTGCAGGGGCTGATCTTCCCTCGTTCCGTATGCTCTCAAGTCGTAACCTAGTGAGATAGAATCAGCCTCATCCTGACAAGAGTAACTGAATCTACCGACACTCTCTCCTTCCAGGCGAGTGCCAAAAGTTGCAGACGGTTGGCATTGGCTCATAATTTCATTCTAGATACCAGCAAAGGCTGGCAAACACAGTTCAACTTTCAAAGCAATAAGAAGTATTTGCATGCGTTTTATTTTGTTGTTAAGGAAAGATAGATTGAAGACGGCGCATTGTATTAAAGGCATTCTGGGATAAAAGCAAATAGCAAAGTGATTACCGAGACCTGATCGGTGTTGGACTTGTCGGTAGCTGCGATTACAGCGATGTCTTTGCAGTTTTCTCACGCCTGTGATTCTCCGTTTGCTCCCGCTCGGAACCCTTTCTGCGTCGGTTGGCCGTCCGGCCGCCGCCGTGCCTTCCCCTGGTGGGCGGGGGCGCGCGCCCACGCGCCGCGGCGGCGCCACCGATGACGTGCCGTCAGCCGGGTACCGCGGCGGAGCTGCTGATGCCTATCTCACACCGTCTACCGGGCCGGAGTCACGGATGTAGGGTCTCTCTCCCGCCAGTGATCGGGAACGCGTCCAGAATGTCTCAGTAACCATGCGCATTGGATGGCCACAGGACGGAGGCCTGGTCAACTGAAGGAGGTCCAACCAAGGAGAGCGTGTTGGAATGTCGCCACTGACTTTGCTTAGTGTGCTAGATTAGGGGTAAAATACTTTGCTTGAGCAGGTGGTAGACAGAACTGGGACCCCACGCGCGGCGCTGAGGGTCTTGGCGAGCCATTGTGGACCGACAAACTGATTAATCTCCGGGCTTCAGAATAGAGGAGGGCATATACTGGTCTGGCTTGAAGTGTCATCCTAGCTGAGCGGAGATGCTGACGCGAGCTGAGCTCGCAAATGACGATACACGCTGACATTTCAGGATGGGGGCCCACAGCGCGATCGCAGACAGGCTGAGGTTGCAGACTATATCTGACCAGAGAGCTGAAGCTTTACGTGGGTGACGGAAATCACTTAAACTCCGGATGGGCTGTCTGTAGGCTCTAATACGGACTTTGTTTCACCACAGAAGCAGACGCTGCTGCCGTACTGATGGCTAGCGGGAGTCGGGAAACTTAGTCGGAGAAAATCTAAAAATGTCACCGCTATGTTTACTGTCTCTTGCAGTGAGAATTAAACGTACACGAAAAAAACTATTTTTTAGAGGAAAGCCGCTCAAAATGAAACACTAAAATAAACTGTTTGGCCATAGGGCGGGTTTCAGCCAATATTAAGAACCTGAAAAATGTGACTGGAATCATCTTCTTATATATTGCCAATTTAGAAACTTATCCAAATATAATCCTTAATATTTTAGTGCTACATAGAAGATGAAACTATTTTAGCTTAAAAGCTTGGTTTCGACCTCGATATATTAACACCGGAAATGGGCAGCAGGGAGTGTTTATCACTATTGTACTTAGACCACGGAAACTGATGCAAATTGTGTGTTAGCACCTATTCCATAACTTTTGCCAAACATTGATTCAACGACAAGGGCTGCATTGCTTCCGTGGTATGTGTTCAGACCCATAACAAACCGTCTCTCCCGCCAAAACCGTCTCTCGGAGGTACTCGGTACACGGAGTTCGCAAACTCCTTCACGTCTTTAGTCACACGTTCTACGCCTCGTGTATGGCGCAAATTGTAAGGCAATTCCAGGTCTCCGAGTATTCTAACTATGCTTACTGGGCTGCTAACCTGTTAAATCAGTAGATTAGTACTCATGGTGCTGCAAATATTCAAAGTATTTCAATAGTATTAACGTGAAGATAGAAGAGAATCATTTGGAATGAGAGTTATCCTGTAATGAAGGTTCACAGGTGTGGCGGATAAGAGAGGTAGGCGGTGGGGGAGGGGGTTGAAGACTCAGTCCCCCTCCGACATTTATGAGAGCCCACAGTGTTCACATGGAAAGAAGCTTTTAGAAGAAAAATTGGGATAGGATTGAGCCCCACAGAAATGGGAGCCTGGACCTACTTCTCGCGCGTTGGGTCGGGGGAAGTCGCCACTGATGGGCTTGGGATGGTCCCGAACCTGGGAATTTAAGTGGGCGCTACCGCTTACAATTGTGCAGATCATTTCTCCGAAACTTGTGCAGCATGGAAGGAGTAAAATGTCAATCGTAAGCAAGAAAATGTATACTATTGATGCGGTCCATATATAGTTACAGCGCGTAATGTAACGAAACCTTTACTTCTCTAACTGACAGAACTTACAAACGTGGAAACAAAGTTTGTAAGCGCCACCTCTTCCATTCGAAAGTTCGCAGCAACACCCCGAACTAAGTTGTTACCGGATCACCCAAATGAGCTTGGCTACCAGAGTCTGTTTGATCAAGCAGCTGGATGATCCAGCCAACAATCAAAACAGGTTCCAGAGCTTTCTTGCTAATTCGGTGGGGTCTGGCCGGTTTCGTTTCCGCTCGATATCACAAAGTCCGTGTTAAGCTGCACTAATCCGGCATATCTCTTAGATGCCAGGTGTGCGAGGGCCGGAGAGCTGCTGCAAGACTGGGAGCTGTGTAAGACCGGCAAGTAAACCAACAGTCGGGGCCCAAAATATTTTCTAGAGCTCAGGGCGAGAGAGAGAGAGAGAGAGAGAGAGAGAGAGAAAAAGAGGAGAGAGAGAGACTGGGCCAAAATCTGAAAGCACATCACCTTTTTGCTGTCTTTTGGCTGCCCCATGTTGTCCCAGATTAGGGCGAAGCACATGGTTTTAGAGTGGCCTATATATGTTAAATGCAGTGCATGATATGAAGCTGCCTCGACTCCAGTCGCCGCTGGTACAGAGGCTGCTGTTTCCCAATTTGCTGGGCACTAGTTGGAACGTCCTTATTGAGGTGTTCCCAACCACCATGCTGAGGAAAAGGGGTAAGGATGAGAAACACTTTGCGGTGAAGGTCATCGGACGGACGGTCTTGAAGGCTCTTCGTCTCCGACGAAGAGCCTTCAAAGCATGCAAGTTCAGCTAACAGGAGCTTCTGCAACTGGAGTAGGCAACCATGGAGTCGCCTAAAACTTGCGTCGATGGCCAGGGCGTCAGCATGCGGCGAAAGAGGCGAGGGAGACTGCGAACGCCGAGCACTGGCCCAGCAGAAGCAATTAGTAATGGCTAGAACTTAAATTTGAGAGAAAAAATGTCGATGAGCAAAAATGATATTTATGTTTAAATGTTTGATATCATACAAATTGAAAAAATAAGAACATTGTCGATTGTGGACACGTTTATGCGGCAGTATATGAAGGTACAAGGCAAAATTCAAGGATAGGTAGGTAGGTAAGTAAGCCGGGAAGGACAAGGTACTCACTAGAGCTTCTCATTTCAAGGACAGCTTCGGCACTTGATTGTTTATGACGTTCAATTTCTCGCTGTACGATCGATTTGTGAACGAATTTTTTAAAATTTAATCCACCAGATTTTGTGCCATGACTAACGTTCTTCATAACGGTTTCACAAATTAAATATATCTATAATAATTGCCAAACAACTGTCCCGCACTGGAGAAGGCTAGACATCCGCGAATACAAAAATGTCAATAAACGAATTCGCTGTAATCAAGGTCCTAAGACGCGGCATGGCACGTGCTAACTTCTAAGGCAAGCCTGGGTTGCAGATTTAACGAGCGAGTACTCGCGTCCGAATGAATGAGGTATTAGAGATGTCAATCAAAAGGCACACATTAGGTTTGCCACTGTGTTAGGCATATTCAGCGAAATTGCGAAATGCCTAATATCACATTTGTTGACGTTAAGAGCTGCGAACGTCGATTCTCAGAGATGCAAATTATCGGCTCACTGACCCAGTGATCCGAAAAAGGAATATTCTCTGTAACTTAAACATCGAGTCCAATTAGATTTATTCCACATAAAATACATACCTACTTCGACATTTAAAAGTGGCTTGGCAGTGCCTAATGTGCCTCTATGGCAGCGCCGCCTCTGGTATGTAAGTAGAAGATTCATATACACTTCCTACTTCCCATTTACGGTATTGATATTGGTGGCCTAATCATGGCTTAATCAGTCACGTATTTGTTCACATTCCCTCCAACAACATCGCAATATTGTGAAAAGATATTAAGGTTAGTTTTAGATAGCTTGCAGAACACATTTTTTTAATGAAATGTTTGTCTCTTGTGGAAACACCACAGTGAACGGCTTGACACTGGGTGCTGTAACCACAGCACAGACATGTTTAACGCCCGTCATACAGCATATAGTGACGTGTTTTGAATTTTGGATGATGATGAGGTGAGAGAGACTGAAAATGAGAGCATGAATGAGTATATTCCCTCCGTTGCCCCGTCGGGCCAGCAAGCTAGGAGAAACCTGTTGTTCGCCAGCCTTCAAGGGCAACGGGGAGAATAAATGATTTTCGCGTCTAGTTGTCGAGCCAGATGTCGTGTCAGAAACAGAAAAAATGTCAAGTCTATACTCACCTGTTTTGAATTTTGGTGGGTGATGATGAGGTGCGAGCGACTGAGAATGAGAGCATGATTTTTTTACATGTGTGTCATGCGTGGGAGCACCACAGTGTGACTCGACACCGGGTGCTGAACCACCGACATGTATAATATGCGTTATCAATAACGTTTATGGTTCGATGAATGATGCAAGGGCGCAAGGTCCCGCGGCCGCAACCCGCCAAGACAAGACCGGGCGGACCCAGATGAACCCAACCAATTCAGAGTTATTCAGATATTATGCACCTATTCTTATTGAGGCTGATATTTGGCCCTGAATTCTACAAAGGTTGTTCTGAGCTTCATTCGTACTCAGATAGCTGTTGTAAATTTCACATTTGTACAGGCATTCACTAAAAGTACACCTCAATTGACACCAAACGTAAGGGTGGTGCTTCCGGTTACACGGGATTACAATTTCTTGATCCACGCTACAGATGACAGCCAAGACAGCAACAGACGACTCGGCTGACTTGGAGCTGGGCTGCACTTGTGAGGCTGCCGCCTGTTGGTATCAGTGGAGTTGATGGCAGCGATGAAGGCAGGACCGTTTGTGAATGATCGCGTGTGTCGGCATGGACCGGCTCTCCAAACAAAGCCAGCGGCGGAAGACAGCTGTCCGATCAGTCTGATTGAGGCTGCCGCTCAGGAAAGTGCCGCTAATTGCCTGATTGGTTCAAACCATCTGATAAGCACAATATGGCTCTGCCGAATTTGATGCTTACTTCCGGTGAGTGTTTTTTGCCGTCCAACGGGTATCGGAGGTCACTTCTCTACCGAGACAGTAGAATTATTTAACTGATTGTTATTTTTGTGCCTCGTAAATTTTCATATCTCGCCATTCATTCATGTATTCATACTCATTCATTCATTCACACAGTCATTCACTCATTCATTCATTCAGTCATCTGCGTGTAACTGCCTGGAGTGCAGTTTAGAGGCGGGCAAAGGTGCCATGTACAGAACGCCATATAAAAAGCCCTGAATGAAAGAATGAAAAGTCGCCGATGCATTATTAGATATGCAGCGAATTTCCAGTACCAATGCCCAGCTCAAGACTAGCATCGAGGAATGGTGCAGGCAGGTTTGAGCGCTGGGAAGTGCTCGCTTGTGAACCTTGGACGTTTTTGGTGAACAGCAACTTTTCAGCCGTTGAAAGAGGTTTTACATGCCGTGTCTCTAATCGCTTAGAGGAGGTTCACAGATGTTCAAAGGCACCATCAGTGGCGAGTTGTGCACTTTTGAGTGAGGTTAGCCTTGGGTGTTTTCATTCATGGTGAACCGTTCTGATAACTCATTTAACTTTTTAGGAGTGTGGCAACAGGACGAATTGCTTTATAATCACGCTCAGAGGAACACTTTTGGTCGTATGATCCACCAAGATTAAGTTAGAGCTCCAGCAAAAGTGCGAGTATAAAATGAGGCATGCTGGTTCCCTGAAGTCTTACAAGCCTCGCTGCAGTAGCAACATGACCAAAGGTCTTGTTGCGTATAGTGTTGCACTTGCAGCCTGGAATGAATGCTGCCCTCATGGCACCTGGTGCTGCAAATTGTCCATTCAGGCCCAGGTGTAATTTTAGTCTTACGTAAGACCTGTTAGAGAAGACCATAAAGTATACGCCCCACCTCAGTCCTCAACTGAAACAAAGGTAGTAAACGAGCATGACGTAGTCTCCTTCACTGCCAGCCAAGTACATGGCCAAAGAATTCCAAACGTGTGTTCTGATAGTAGCGCGATAAAGGCTATGAATGCGTAATGAAGCCTACTTTTCTATTGCTTCCCATGCAGGTGTACGAGGGATTATCTCCAGATGATGTGAATTGCGTCTGCTGAAAGGCAACGAACACACATCAAATATCCCATTACCAAAGTCTTCAGAACAAAGCAGGTGTTCAGAGGCATATCATGTAGGTACCTGGATCATATATTGAGGTAATTTATTGCGACTTCTAGAGGTCACATAGTCACGCATATATTCCCTCACTGAATCAGAAAGTGGTTGCAATGTTAGGTTGGTTTTCGTTCTATTTTTTTGTCTTGAATCATGTAGCATCAGTTTTGCATCTCCAGAGTATGCGCAGCCGGTGTGCGCGCGTGTGCGATTACACTTTAGAGGGTATCTGATATCCTTTAAGATATGCTGTCTCATTACTGCGGGTGCCCTCCGGCGCACTGCATCTGAAAGTGGCTGGCGTGGCGACTGCTGATTGTTATCTGATCTTTTTGATAGCTAAAAAATGATCTTAGAAGTGGGTGCGACGCCAGTCAGTGTGAAAAGTCAACGTCAAAAAGTAGGATAACGTTACAAACCGTGTGAGCTCTTTTGCCGATCTAGTAACTTTGGCTTTGTCGGTGTTCATAGGGATTTCTGGCTCTCGATGTCGGTATATTTATTAAGACAGTAGGTTTTGGATAAATCGGTATTTCATTGCATGAGTAACGTAGCAAACGTGCATTTTCTGGTGTTTTTATCGGTCTTCGCTGGATGTGGTTAAATGAAAACCAAAGTGGGTCATCTGTGAAACGGAAAAGAAATGTTAAAACCCTGCTTAAAACAGGACTTATAGTTTTCGTTATCCTTTAGTCGAATGATGGCTTATCTTTTTCTTTTAGTCTGGCGCCAGCTAACGGTAAGACTACAACTTTCTTTTGTTGTCCTGTTTTGAGGTTATATTTTGTCCGGTCAGTGCTGTTTCGGAAAATTGCCTTTGCTCATCGAAAAGTAGCTGGTGACATTTCATTATACGTGTCAGGGCTTGTCACTGTATTTTGTTCTTTGTGCTATGTTGGCAGATGGAAATTTGAATGATAAATAAGCATACAATATCATTATTTCTTTAAATTGCTTAATTCATCTCATCAAGCTTTCAGCGACCTGATGGTGGATTGAATTAGGAACTGGTGCTTGACGCAGGTGCTCTTCTTCGCAGGCCCGGCGGTCGTCCTTTTTATGGAGGGTCGACACCAAGCCACCGTCCTACTTCTTCGGCACCATCCACGTGCCTTACAACCGGGTCTGGGACCACATCCCGGAGAACGTGAAGCGCGCCTTCCACCAGGCCGACGCCGTCTACTTCGAACTGGACCTCACCAACTCCTCCACCGTGTCGGCTCTGACCAAGTGCCAGCTACTGCCGCGGGGGCTCGGCTCCGCCAGGTCCTTCCCAAAGACATCTACCGGCGACTTCAGAACCACCTGGCCTACGTCAGACACATGATGCCGCTCTGGATGACGGCGGACCAGAAAGGCAAGGGATTGTACGCCGATTATCTGTTCAACGCCATCACGGGCGACTGGCAGCAGAAGCGGCCAGTGTGGGTGATGTTGATGGTGAACACGCTGACGGAGAGTGACGTGAGGTCGAGGGGAGTGCCCGTGCTGGACCTGTACCTCGCGCAGGAGGCAGAGAAGAAACACAAGAGAACAGGCGCCGTGGAGAGAGTGGAGGAACAGTGCCTGCCTCTGAACGGTCTCAACATTTCTCAGGTGAGTCCTTTTAGGAAACTAGTGTTTTGAGGATGAGGTGATGAGACGTTGGGGCTCCAGCTGCGCCTCTAGTGTATCACTTCTTTGTTTGGTATCACTTTTACCGCTACGTCACCGGCCTGGTGGCCACAAAACACGTGAACTTCGGTGGCTCTGCACAGGTGCAATGTGGTAAACATTGCGACTTCACCAAGGGCCCATTCAACCTATACATTTTTTTATTTTTCTAATGACATGCCTGCTGGATGCCTATGTGATATCATCATCATCATCTTCATATTACGCGTTTTCAGGGTGTCCCCACTTCTATGGTGATTTTTACCCGTCGAATGTAAGCATGCACTTGCAAGTGAACGTTTGCAAAAGTAGTGCACACGATGGGCCAGATGGCGTGCCATGGCTGAGTCGTGGAAATATTGATTTGCAGTTCAATTAGGGTCTTAATGCGTGGGAGATAGGTTCTCCGGTCTGAACTCAATCGGAACACTTAAAGCTTTGTTAAGGGATGATGAAGGTTATGATCGTGATGCAGCGTGTAAAATATGGTTAGTTGGGCAATGGTCTAGAATACCAGACTGGCTCAATGTGTATAGTTTTTTAAACGTTTTTGGACAGTGGAAAGTTCACTCAAGTTTTGAACAAAACATTTTGATATTGTTAGGTCTTTTAAACAGTCACTTTTAATAGACTTGATATAGTTCAAGTAGTTAAAATGGCTCCGGCATTGAAACGCTGATGTCGGCGTTTAATGTTGCCAGATGACTTGAACGGGGATGAGTTCTGGTTTGTCCATGCCGGAAAGACCGGAGGCAGATAAACAACAAAAACAGCTGCCGCGAAATGCATGAAAATGTAATAGTTTTTAACGATTAACTAGAATAGTCATCATTATCATCCTCCGGGCTTGTCGAAATAAATATTGTCCCTATAATTTGAAATGCATCCTTGGAGCGCGGATTCGTTTGCACGTTCACTGAAACTTGACTAGTTTCTTTCATGCGTAGCTATTATGCGCTGGAGAGCCTCAAGCAATTTAGAATTGTCGACCACTCGCAACATGAGAGATGCGTTTTGGGATGCTTCAAAAGATCAATGGTAGAACGAATACATTATTTAAAACAAATATTCTGACATTTCATTCATATATCGGTAAGTCAAATTCTGCACTATTTACAGTTCCAGAATTTTACCAAATTTTGATCTGAGTGCTGGGTGAGTGTTACCAGTGCCGGATGCAGGCCATTTTTTTGGGTGGGGGTTGGGGGCTATGGAGCCCAAAATCATAAAAATCATGTTTTTAAAAGTAAATTTGGGAAAATCGCCAAATCACGGAGAGGGTTGGGGTAATATAAATTATGCCCCTGGATTCGCCAGTGAGCGTTGCATATAGAGGAAGGTGGTCCCCAGGAGCCGTTTAACCAGCACCAACAGGTAAGGATTCAGCGCGGTGTGCGTTTCCCGCCGAAAACACGCAAATGAAACCCTACGCCGAGAGATGTGTTTCCCTGATGCGTGCTCGCGAAACTCGACCCTCGACAACATGACTGAAACGGCTGCCAGCTCGCCCGCGACAAGCGACTCCGTCACGCCACGTTGAGGCGTTCAACCCGACATGAGCCTGCAAAACGGCAGCTGAATAGCGCACGTTGTGGCAAAACCCCGAAACATGGCCCGGTCACACTAGCTCTGAGGCTCTGTTACTCGGATTCGTTGCATCTTCCTTTCAGCCAATGCCGTGCAGCAAGTGTGTTAAACAATTGTAAGCGGTGTTGTAGCGATGCTTTCGTTCGGCACGCAGCTGGCGAGGTCGGTGCCTGTTTGGGACTGAACTCGGTGCCGCGGCTGGTAGTTGTTTGCCCGCGGTAGCGGACTCGTGGTCGGCAGGGGCAGGGGCACGCGGTCGGACCAGCCAGGCACGCGGCCGCCCGTCGCCCTCCCGTGCCCCCTGCTGGCCACCAGATGATGCACGAGCCCACTGGCCGATGACGGATGGTGTGTAAGGCCGGAGGTCGTGCGAGCGCCCTGGGAACCTACTTCTGGAATACTGGGCTGACTTTGAGCGAGGTTTGCGGAGCTGGTTACGACCTTGCTGGCACCGGGTGGTCTGTTTATTTGAATGAGGTGAATTTTTGTGTTAAGTTCCCGAGGATTTGCATGCTATTCAAGTTTGATTAGTTCAGGTCTGTCAACCTGACTGCAGTTTTACCTCTTTCCGTGGAACACATGACTGTCTGTGAGTCTTCCAAAACACATTCTTTGTTTTTTAAACAGTTTTTGTGCTGTGCCCATTCTGGGTGCAAGGCTTGACAAGTCTTAAAAATTGTTGATGAAACATTTTTCTGTCAAGATTCTGTCTTCCAGTCTAGCTCGAGTCTAAAGTTTTTATCTGAAGTCTCCGTATGCTCGAATTATCATTTAACGTGTGACGGTACCTACCATGACAAGCGCTGTGGAATTTGGAAGCTTAAGTTAAGTATCTCTCAACTTATTTCTGAGCAAGGCTGAATCTATTCAAATTAAGAAGATCAATATACTAATCAGAGACTAGTACTCATGTATATAGCTCTTGTATTCTGGATGTTGTTCAGCAGGCGACAAGAGCAGAGCGAGCTACGGCTGACATGTCTATATGTGTATGTTCATCTGTCGAATGTGTAGTTTTTGCGCGCAGGCCTCGTTAGGGCCCGGTGTTATCGGAGATGTATCTGCTGGTGTCATGGTAGCCGTCGCACCGGCCGGCAGCAGTGTGACACGGCTCTCGGTATCAACTGGCTGTCATGTGACCGTCACGCACCTGCCGGCTTCTGACAGCGCGCTGTCACGTTGATAACTGTATTTGCTGCACGCGCTTAGCATGCCAGGCCGTCGGTCAGAGGGTTTGGTCTGTGGTAACATCACATTGAGAAACGCCTACCTGTCCTACCTAGGAAGCTCAGTGTGTCGTATCATATATTTTACCGTACAATAACTGGGAAGCATGTGGGAAGTTCAGCGCAAGCCATGAAGCCAAATTTGCTCCTCTTGCAGCTGATCCTATAATAGAGGAGAAGCCTTGGTGCTTTACGACTCACCAGCTGCTGAGGTCATACAGCGTCGCCAACTCTGACCTCGTTGAAAGGGTACATTGGGGTTAAGAAGGCCTTATTGGGGATTTCAGCCCGGGATTTGAACCCGGTTCAGCGGCATGTATGTCCAACGCAGGAATTGATACGTCTCTAAACTGTAGCTGGCGGGTCCGTTAAACCCAATTGTGGCGCTGAGTCCAACTTTTCTCCACAAATGATTCGTGAAAAATGGTCCGAACGTGTCACTTTAATAGCACGCTCCGACATGATGTGTCCTGGATTTTGTTGACATGTCACGGTGCTCAGGGCATATTTTTCAGCAAATCATGGCTTAATCGGATGAAGGTGCCAGTTTCGATGTCGCTTTTAGAGATACCAGATCAGGAGCCACGCGAGGTCATAAAAACAGTGTGTTTGCCTGAGCCATTCCTCTAAGGTTGTGATGATTTTGTTTTATCATTTATGACCATATGCCAAGCCTACACCATTGGAACTCGAGCCTTCACTTATATGCTTAAACATTACCATACACTTGAATCGCTAGTTTGTCCTAAATACATATTTCAGGGACCACTTCCTGGTTCTCCACGCCGAGAACCAAGCGTGGATGATAACCGAGAAAAATAAATCGTTTCCCAGAAAAATATTATCGTTCCCAGAATGAGCCGACCTCTCTCTTTCGTTTCCTGTTTGCTTTACTTGGTCAGAACGATTCAAGAGTAGCAATAATGTAAGCTGTTTGTATGACGGCTTCAGCTCACCTTCGGCACCACAGTGGGGTGCCAACGCAAAGGAATTGTGCATCGTAGATATGGTAACTTTCCTCTTAGTGAAATCTGCTTTGCTTTGGTAAGGACGCTGCCACATATTTTGTAGTGGAATGGCAAAACCCATTGCCATGGAAACCTATATCTGTTTTTACTGTGTTTGGTCGGCTGATTGGGATAGTGAAACGGTGTTGTATTATTTACGCCAGCTTTCAACCACATTCAAATGACCAAAATAACTAACCTTTGGCCTTAAATGCGACAATAGAACGATTTATGTACACAAATTCTTCTGTGTCATATTTCGTTGGCAAAACATGGCCCTCTCGCATATTTTTAAGCAGGAAGAGCCTGGCTGTTGGTGGCAACGGCGCCTAACTTTGGGGAACTCCAGCAACTTTTTTCTGGTATATTAATCTGAAATTGGACGCTGTGGTATATACGGAAGAGTTCGGCATTATCACTAGTCTTTCAGTTTGTCAAACATTTATAACTATAGCTCGGGTTTTATAATTAGATGCGGAAGATGTTTAGTAAAGACTGTGGAGTGCTGGCTCTTGCATTGCTTTATGTTCTACTATGGGTAGAATGCAACCTGAACATCTCAAGCTCAGCATGGTAGGACTGTATAGGTTTATCTTTTATGATGTGGATATCTTGAGCCGGCCGACGATTATGACTTGAGAGAACTGAAAGAAATAGGGAAATGAGTGAGCGTTCTTAGCCAGTGTAGCTAGAATAGATAACAATTACCTGTCGTGTAGACCCGAGATGTAGGGCCAAGCGAAAACATCGGGTAGCCCCAGAATATTAGTACTGGTACCTACTCTTTCATTCGTCTCGGGTCTATCTCTTAACCCTATTTCTGCCCACCCCTCAGGTTTTTCCGTTGTATCTCCGTAACGGTTTGAGATAAACTCTTGAAATTTTGTAAATTTTCTTAAACTAAATAGCGCGTGTTTCCTATTTTTTTAAACATACATGTGCCAGAGGTGGAGCTATGGCTCGCTAATTTGGGGGCTTTTATCCAGAAGCCGAGCATTACATATCGCCGGCATTGCGTTTGTCCTATAACAAAGCTGTCTGTTACGAATTGCCGGCAGTTGTAATGTTTGAATGCTAATACTGAGATTTAAATGACACTTGATGTGTATTTTGGATATAATTTTGACCATAGACCTTTCCAGAAGCTCAAAATGGGGGGTTTACAATGTTCCTCCATCCGGATTCTTCCAAGTGAATAGATTGCGTACAGAATGTTCGGGAGGGGTAAACATAATAATGCATGGACCCCATATGTGTATTATATGATGATAGGAAATCATAGACCTGCTCAGGTACCGTAATTAGGGGGTTCATTCGCATTCAGGTTCATTTTAGTGTTTTGTGTGCATTGAATTGAACAAAACATTGTAACTATACATTTAGTTGTAACGCTAAATGAGATTTGGGGTGACAGTTGATGTGTATTTCAATATATTTTTGCATAGGCGGTTCCAGGAGCTCAAATGGGGTTCTACAATGTTATCCATTCGAACTCTTCCAAAGTGAATAGACTGCCTACAGAATCGACGGAAAGGGTAAAAATAAGGATGTATTGATCTCATTCGTGTATTATATGATTAAAAGATATCATAGACGTGCTCAGGTACCGTAGTTAGGGGGTTCTCTAATTTTCAAGCGTATTTTAGTGTTGTGTCTGCATTGAATGGGGCAAAGGATAGTAGATAGATATGCACTTAGTCCTAACACCAAATGGACAATTCATCCATAGGTGGATCCAGGAGTGTTCCCTGGGTCGGGCAGGGGTGGATAAAAGCATGGTAATTTTAGTAGTAGCCATACCTGAAAGGCGAGGTAATTTGTGTCTTACGCCACTATTTTCCCTCCCTGAATCCGCCTATGACATAGTTTTGACATTTAAACACTTTGCTTGATATCAGAGATATCCCACTGTACCTGGCGTGTGAATTTCTGCAAAAAGAAGACGTAAAGAAATTCATATAATTAATTCCCTCCCAATTTATGGCCCTAAAACCGTCCTTGAATTTTGAATTTCGCCTAAATGAGAGATATGACCATTTCCAAGCAATTTACTGTCAATCCATACCAGTTTCATGAAAATCAAGCCTAAGAGACGAGAGTTACAGATAATCTAAAAAAGGCAGACATTTTGTATATTTTGAACGCCCCTTCCCTCAATTTTCAAAATTTTGATTTTTTCAAACTAGAGTTTAGCGCAAGAGGAATCGATTGCCGTTTGAATTTTTAAAATTGGCCGGGTAGATTTTGAGGTCTTAGGGGGGGGCAGAATCTGCCACCCCCCCCTGTTGGAAATAGAGATAGCCGGGAGGCCGTTGGAAATAGGGTTAAACCAATTGTAAAATGCATATCTTGCCAATACCGTGATTCTTCACTGGATCTTATCTTGCCTTAAGGCAGTTTCACACGTGTCCATGTGGTTTTCAGGTGGTTAGTTGCCTGTCGGCTTCTCGATATATTGTGGGTATTTGTGGCCCGTCGCCAGATACTTGGAAACACCCGCCGCTATCGGCTTCTTCCAGCACATTGCACGGATAGAGATGAAGAAAAGCGTGCCACTTATCGTATCCTCCCCGAGACGAGTAGTGGATCATCACCGGCAAAAAGAACAACGTGGGAGAACGTCTCGGGAACACCCACTGGCAGACCAGTTTGTATCGAAACTCTCCATTTTCGATTTCCGCACTACTTGCTGTAGCATCCTCTTTGCGTCGCACCCATCATCTGCGCTCGGCTGGCGCTGTGAGCGAGCGACGGCGCTGGCAGCGGATGACCGCGCGCGCCTCGCTATCGCCGCCGACGCGCCTCATTAACCGCGACTCTGGCTCTGCCGCGCCGCCGCGTTGCCGCCGGCGCTCCGGGGATTCGCAGAAACGACGACACAGACGCCAATTGCCTGCCGAACCTGTGATTTGACATGTCGGAATATACAGGGTGAGGGAAAAAGCAGACGCGTCAGTTGTTTCAGACTCGCCACGCTTCTCATGGAAATTGTGCGGAAGTAAATACGGAAGGTTCGATTCTTGCGTTGTCTTTCCACAGATGTTGTTCAAAGCTTAGACAATCACATTCAAACCATAGGCGGATCTAGGATATCTGATGAGAGGGGCTCATCGGTCAGAGGGCGCTATTTAGGCCGGCCAGGGTTGCCAATTTTTAACGTATTATCTATCGGAGGGGCACAAAATCACATCAGCTAGAATGCTTGCTTCCTGGGGAACGCGACATTTCAAAGGAGGGGGTGGGGTGCTGGGAGTCTCAGGGGCTGCTGGGTGGGTCGGCCTATGGGTACTCTCTCTCCTCACCTCTTGATCCGGCTATGATTCAGATACAGAGGAAAGTAGTCTGTCACAAATCAATCAACGTATGCCTCCTCGCACACAATGAAAAATAATGTATACAATACTATTCCAATATGCTGAATGTCCTCACCGTCCCTTACTTTGTGCAGCAGACAAGGTTCTACACCAAACCATTACAGCATGAAAGTAGTAAACTGAGTTTTCATTTATAGATCATGTTTTTGTTTTTAGAAGGAAAGTTTCCAATTATGGGTCATTTTCCAGTATTGGGGTCATAACTATTATTGGCAACTCTGACTGCAGTTTCCAATGACATGCATTTCCTTTTGAAGAAGTTTCCATTTTGGAAGGAGTGTTTCCAATTATGGTCCTTTTCCACATATGACATGTCAATTACATAAAATAGTCATTATTGGGAACATACCTATTAATGGGAGCATACATGACACACAATTGGGAACCTAACCAAGCTTCCCCACAAACTTCATCTCACATACAACAAAGAAAAATCAATGTAACATAGTATTTGAATCTACCTAAAATGTGTTGCAAAGTGGACCAGGTAGCATTTTATAAACACATCAAATGCTTAAAATTTGCATCCCACTCACCATACCACCTGCCTGGTCATTCCTTTTGCAGTAAAACCGAGGCAACTAGCCGCATAGATGTAAAATATGTCACGCCTAATAGGTACAGAGGTATTGGAATTCACATACCAAAGAAAGATCCAGTATAGTCAAAATCCTGCTTAACTCCATGCAGTCAGGTCGTTTGCTTACCACCACTGGTAGCAAGCAACACACCCCCAACCAGCGATTTCGAAATCATTTCTTCGAGATTTGCTGTGATTTTCTGAGATAAGAGGGGTCTCCTGCCCTCAGTGCGCTTAGTTCAGGCCCTCTCCAGTGTGGGTGTTTACACTTTTGAGGACCATTACACACATTTCTATCTGTACAATATGATATCATTTGATCATGAAAACTCACCTGAATCACTGTTGTTGCCAGCCTGTTGCGGCGCCAACTCTCCCAACTTCCTCAGCTTCAAATCTATCTAACCAATCTAGGGACAAAAAACTAAGGCACAAGCAGGCTAAGGAATGAAAACCAAGCTATGTGGAAAGTGCATCAGTCTTACAATAGCCAATTCATCTTAGATTAGCCATGGGCACAATATTTATTCAGCAGTTTTAGCCGCCTATCTCAAATATATACCAATGAATATCCCTCAAAATAAGTGGCTTCCCACCTGTTTAAATTTTGGCAGGCTCACATCACAAAACATTCCTTGTCTTGTCGCTGTTGCGCAGTTTAAGTAGAATTGCTGCCCAGCATGTTTATTTTCTCACCACAGTACTTTTATTAGTAGCTTTGGCGTACTAATACTAAATTCAAGAAATGGGCCAATAAATCGAAGACACTCAAACGGTAAATATGATTTAACCGAAAAATGGACAGAGAGTACTTAATAAAGTATCTGCATTATCGTTAATGCCTTAAATATGCCCACAATCGTGTATTTCTCGAAAAACTTCACATTTCGGCATCTAGGCGACAACTTCCAACACTAACAATCAGCCCCATGGCATAAAATCAACTGACAGCGGTTTGCGGGTTTTCTCAGCGGGGTCCCTCGTTTTAGTAGAAACAACACAGTACCAATATTGTATTACTAATGGTCGCTGTGCAATTAAGAACAGACTGCTCTATTTCGAAAATATGGGTTTGATCTGACCATAAGTCAGGATCCTATTTGTCACAATTATGTACCTCATTTTTCGTAAGTGTTCACAAACCCGGTAGCCGAGTTGGCAAGTTTCGCACCCGTTCAGATATGGCCTCTGTGCTCTGGAAAATCGAGTTAACCACGACTCAGTCTTTAAGCTATTTATTGCAGTTCTGAGCTGGAAATAAGTTTCGGAATAAGCTCTTCCCTTCTTCTGTATGGTTCCAAACAGGGACCGTCCGGCCCGGCCATTTGCAGCTGTTGCGGCTGGTTTCGCTCGCTGTCTCTGCGCAGACGCCCCGGCCGTTCTTCACCCCTGACGAATTGTTTCCTGCGGCTCCCGCGCTCCTCGCCGCGCCGACTCACTGATAACAAGACCGGCCGAGAATGATCTTTCCACACATTCATTAATATTCTTGTGATCGGTTTTCGGTTGGGTGTGCCTATCTCTGCATCGATGTTAATTTTTCGCCAAGACTGAATCTGAGGGGGCTTTTACATTTCTACGCGCATCCGGTTTAGGTATGAGGAAGGTTACTTGGAACTACTGTATGGGAGAGGCAGCTAGGAAGCCTTGGCTTGTCCTTGGCTAAAACAAGAACGACAAAAATAATGTATGAAAATTCCGTCCAAAATGATTCAAACTGAAGTGGAATCACAGTCTGACTAGAAGCAGGGTGAGAAGCAATCCCCCTGTTGAAACACCCGGCGCCCCGACACCTCGCCTCGGGATCCCCTGGAATCGCCCCAGCGCCCCCTGAAGCGATGTACCCCATCCCGCTTCCCAGCATGCAAGCATAAGCGCTCCTACGGGGAAATGATGTGCCCTTGTTATAGGTCAGATTATAAGTATTGGCACGCCCTGGTTCTAATGGCGCCCTTAACAGACTCAAATGGTTCCTCTTGAGCAGAATACCCCCTTCCGTCGGAAATCCTAGATCTGCCTATGAGTGGAACAAGTTTTATTTGTAGACACATTACCCCCATTGGAAGATGACTTTGAAGGTTCATACCATTATGGAAGGGATACCTACCAGCAGATATATTTGTGTGTACCAAGCTGTCCTGAATAATTATGTCTCTCGTTCGTCAGGTGAAGGTTTTGGCGCCTGTGTAGTGACGGCTCGCTACGAGTTAGTGAGTCTGTGAGTGATTGAATCGTTTCGTAATCGTTTGTTTAATGATAGTCCGTGATGTTATGGTGAAATTCTGCGGACGTTATGCGTGAAATTGGTATTCCAAGCGTCGGAATCGATACGCCGTGACCATAACCAATAACACACGAACCGTTCAGCAAAGAAACTCACCTAATCGAAGACGCTAGTATGTGGCCACTAAACAGGAGAAAGTACCAACGATGATGACAGTTGTAAACGCAAGATAGCTGTAAGAGCGGTAGCCCATCGCTGACCACAGTTTATTTTCCTACACTGGTGTGGACACGATTCAAAGGTGAATCTGACTTCTCTGAAACATCAACATCACGGGATATTCAGACATCATATTGAGTCGCTTAGCCTGCTTCAGCAAGAGGGTTCCGAACCCCCCGCCATTCGTTTCGGCTGCAGTGTTCCTCAGCAGAGTGCCGGGAGTGCTCTGCCGCCACGGGGCCCTGCAGACGTGCTCTGCGCCGGCCCGGCTGGCTCAGTGCTTTATACGGCCGTGACTTTGATGGATTGGGACGTGCTTGCTGGCAGACGCGGCGGCTAGTTCTGAGGCTCAGGGCGCGACCGGGTGGGCGGTACAGAGTACCAACCGGCGAAGCGGCAGGCGGCTGCTCGGGCACCGGGCGCGCGTGGAAGAATGTGTTTAGCACGAGACTTTCATTCAACTTCGGCCTTCAGCCTTAGCCTTAGCAGCTGATGTGCCCTAAAACTTCACTCAACTCCGGCCTAAGCGGAACTTTTGTAAGTGAATTAAAACGTTCTCCCTCAGTTTTGTTAAATCCTCGCGAACGTTGTGAGGAATATGTAAGTTTAGAAGAAAAGTTTACCCTGTGGGCACTGCAATAGCTGTTATGTCAGAAAAATGCTCATAGTTGCCATAGTCGTCGCAGGCGATCAAAGAGTGCTAAGCTCTACGGCGATGGAAAATATCCCTTTAAAGCCAAAACACTTCGGACTTGCACTCCTTGCTGGGTTCCACTGAAAATCTTCGGTGAAACTGAGGACTGTTTTTTAGTTTGCCAGAATTGACTTATTTGTGTGTGAAAAATGAGGTAAACGCGCCCTCCCTATTTTGCCTTCTGTGCCTCTGGTAAAGCTGGAAATCTCTCCTCGAACGGGGGAGGGGGTCCTGGATGGGTTAACGCTGGCACGGTAATACGAGCCCTATACAAAGACTATGTGAGACTGAAAATCCAGGTAGGTCCTGACTCCCAACCCCTTCCCCCGGATCTCCATCCATGCCTCTCGTTAAATTGTCTGATTCTGCTATTTCGAAATAATAGCAAAAACTACCAGAATTGGAAACACCAGAATCGTATAACTATTGTGAAGTACAGGAGAAACACAATCATTTCAACACTCTGGTGTGACAGAATATTGAAAACTGGCATTAAAATCCAACCGCTTGAGGCTAAAACTTTTATGCACTGATAATTTATACAGCAGTCAATCGCAATGTTCAGATATTAAACGAGGGCTCCGTATCAGTGCGTGGGGGCCTTTTTCTGGTCGCTGAAGACTTCTGTCACGTTATTTTGCGTGTCAGACTGTAGTTACAGCTTTCTTTTCTGACAACGTTGCGTTTCACGTGATTGCAGAAAAGGGTAAAACTCTTCCCACTGCATGATCAGGCAACTTGTGCCCCGGTGCAGTGCCAGAAGAGCAGTGTGCCTTTGGCCCGAGTTGCCGACCTGACGGACAGAGCTGCCTGGCCGCCCCCGCCGCACCATCCATCGCGCCGCGGAACGCCCCGCGCCGCGCGGAAAGGCGAGATGCCCGATAACGCGCCGCGCCGTCAGGGGACGGGCTCTGAAGCGGCGCGCCGAACTCGCGACACCCGCATTGGCGAGTGGTGGGTGACGGACAGCTGATGTCTGCGCTTATCTCTCAGTGCAGTGTCCGTGGGAAAACGCGGCCCCTTCCGCCGCCGCCGGCATACATTCACTCCGGATACATGGGCAGCCTCGCAACGTACTATCAGGGTACCTGGTGCGTTTTTGGTGGTCCTTCTCAAGAAGAACGTCTCTTTAGTCCATTTGTTGGTGCGTTCCCTTTACGGAATTCCTACTCATGTATGGCACGTAAAGGTGTCGGAATGATCCTGACGGTCAGCGGAACACATCTGGGTTGCACACGTATGCCAATTTCCACGTATGAACTGGGCTAGCAGTGTGCGTAAGTGCTCTCTCAGTAATGAAAGTGATGGAATTGTGGCGCTTTCGTTTTGTCTCGCTAGATAAATGACGATTCCGAAAGCTTCAACTGCGATTCTGTCAAATGCTGAAGACGAAGGTTGCGGTGCCTACTTACTGAGCACTGGGAAGTGTCTTGGTTGCCGTCCGGGTAGGTACCCTGAATAATGCGAGCTGGCAATGCCCTACCTGAGAAAGTAGTGGATGTGTCGTAATACCGCAACACTTAAATTATTACTCTGTCGAAGTCAAAAGATTACCAATCGTTGCTTTGTATATGACATGTCATATGGCACGGAGAAGGCATCAGCATCTCTTTCAGGAATGTGCGGCTCTGTGCAGCGTAAATAGCAGACGTGTATATGCTTCCGCGGAAAAGTGTAGCTGCTGGGGCAGGAGTCTTCCATATGGAAACGCCTGGTAAGCGGGACTTAGTCAGCTTTGCAGGAATAATCCCTGTGACGGTGCACCGATGGCACTACTGTACTGGGTTTTTCGGTGGCCTTTCATGTTTTAGAGTCATGCAAGTCTTATCGATAACATGACGGCACGGGGAATATTTCCATATCTGATAGCGGGCGGGGCGTGTTAACCAATTATTCGCTGTACCCGCAGTACCCATTGGCGGCCACTGGCAGAGCCTTTTAATGTCCGCCTAACATGTTATCATACTTATTAGGTAACTAACCATATCCAGCCTGAAAACAAGTTTAGAATAGCCTCTAGGCTTACATTTCGCACGCTTCGCATCTGCAATGCACGTAGTGATCATCTGTCCCTTATCACTGATTTTATTTTTTCATTATTTGATGGAAAATCTGCTTCAGCCGTTTCATTCTAAGACATCAGAAAGGGAAATCTTGAATGATGAACTGAAAAGGTGAAAAATTATCATTATGATAATGGGTAAGCTGCTTGCTATATGCGCAAAGAATTATAATGTCTCTGGAGGATTTATTGGGAATATGCCGGCTGCGTGCACTTTGAGGTGACAGGTAGCAGGCTCGTAGGGCCCTTCTGAAAAACCCCTGCTGGTGAATTTTGTCTCAAAACTTTCTTTACGGCGCGGCAGTGCATCATGAGCTCACTTCTTTTTGGGCACACTGTTCTCACGTCCCCTCTCCCTACCCCCCCCCACAAATCTGGCGACTGCGCTGTTGGTTGGTAACTGCGACCAGTGTGGGACTGATGAGGACAGAATCCACTCTTAAAAAGTCCTTTTTCTTCGCAGATAGTGAATTCTGAGTGAAATTAAATGCTGCGCAGGCGGTTTTCTGGTATGCTTTATCGCCTGGCTACCTCAGTTCAAATCCGACTATAAAGGTATCTTATTCCCTTCAACTGACCCTTTGCAGCTATTGCATAACGCGATTTTTGCTTCCTTAAAAGAAAATGTGTGAACTGCATGGATGTAGACGATGGTAAGTGGAAAAACGACGAAACTGAGCAAGTTTGTTTTCCTATCCTATCTTGCATCCATCCAGTAAAGTCAAAATTGTACGGTGTCCGGACAAATGTTAATAAGTCCTAATATTCGTAGCGCTTAAGTTCGCTGGCAGATTTTCATTCACTCATGTGCGTGTGAGCTAACGTGCAAAAATATATGATAAATAGGAACATAGAATAGGAAAATAGGAACATGAACATTTAAGAACATTAGCTCGTGCGAACATCTGCGCATGAACACCGGGCATGCGAGTATCTATGATTATAAACAGTTTCCCTGGAACCAAACTGCACGTTCCAAATCGCTGCGGTGATAGCGCCTGTGCAGTCTGTCCAGACCGTCGCGTGTCTGGAAGGGCAGACTTCCGTCCGCTGCGAGGATGATGGTCACCCCTGACTGCTGCCAGGTGCGCGCACCCCTCGCGTGCCGGTTAACGTCACGGTGACGTCGTTAGCGACGCTGATGAACTATATTGATAACGTCGCCAACTAACCGGAACCGCTGACGCTGTGGCGATTCCTGGTCTGCGTGATATAGCCGAGCCGCTGAAGGCGCCCAAAAACCACAACAGATTTTTGGTTCGCGGTGTGTGAAGGCACGAACCCGGAAAAGATGTCGCTAGGGTGGGAATCCAAAGGCTCATGCCGCTTTGGGAATCCATGGGCGGAAGACGGATACGTGCCCCCTCGCCGATCGTCCCTCTCAGTGCTTCCACGCACCTCAGCGCCCCTTTGAAACCGCCCCAACGCGTTGCAACGCTATCATGACACGTCGCTTTCCTCCCACCCAAGGATGCAACTTGGTGTCCTTCTGGTAGGTAAGATCCCAAGAAATCGCACCTCTGGCCTGAATTACGTCCCTGACCAAAGTGCCCCCTCCCCCAACGGATGTATTGGATCTGCCTTTGTCATGCCACCTCCCTGGGGCGGCCAATTGCGCTGAATGCAGGGTAAATCTAAAACCAGCAGCATTTCAATTCATTTCAGTTATCTAAGCGCGTCCTACTTTTGGCCCTCGACTCCCCACGCGATATGTGTTTGGCCGATATCTGATCATTCAGCTGAAACAAATCCCGCCAGTGAATTCGCGGAATGATCTAAGTGCAAGGCTTGGGATAACATCCGGCACGTTGCGTCGGTGACATTTAAACACAATGCTTCTCATTTTAACCCATTGTTTTATTTAAAGACGTAGAAATATAGCAGACTTACTTGAAAGGTAGGTTTTCGATTTCCTGACGACAGACGTTGCTGAAGGCAGTAAGCGTTAACTGTTATCAAGAACGCACATTTCATTTAATACTAGGTAATAACACCAGTTTTCCCAACACTAGAACAGGCCAGCTCGGGATGACTTGATGTCCGCCACCTGTAAGCGCTGCAAAACAGGCGCTGCATTGAGAGGAACGTCATGAGAATAGTTCGACTTGAACAACTTTTGTTTTTGTTTTTGCTATTAATTTTGATTCGTCAGTATGTGTGCTAATTTTAATCACTCCATCTATTGTCAGTCTATAAAAAGGTGGTTTAAACGGCTGAATAAGTGCTTAGATATAACATTACCCAGAAAATGTTTTTCCTTGCTTCTTTTAATTTTGTCTGGAGGTGAAGGCTCTAGTGTGGTGTTCTTTTGTATTGGCCCCAAAGCTTGCAATATCACACAGTACACAACGTTTGGACATCATCCTGTCCTGTTTGGCTACTTTCTCAAATACTTTAGCTGCGGGTGTTCGGTTTTGGACAGCCAGCGTCTCCTCTGCCCACCGTGCGTCGCCGCCGTCGCATCGGCAGCGTCGCCGGCATTATCGTCAGCACGTCCGCCCTGTTTACGTTGGCGCCTCCGCCGCCGCTGCCGCCACCTGGCCGAAGACGGAGAGCCGGGACAGACGCATGATGCCCGCCCTCCTCATTACGAGGTCGTTCACCATGGGCGCGGTGCCGCCTCCGCCGCCGCCCGCTGGGGCGGGGGCGGCGGCGGTGTTGACACACGCATCACACACCCCCGCCCAGGATGCGACAGCCGCATCCGCGCCCAGTGCCAGCTCGAGCTGTGACTGACAATGGGAACACATGAGCCGGTGCCGCGAGGGTACAGCACTGAGGTTAAAGAGGACGAGACTGACCTCAGTGCTGTGGAAGGATACGATCTCGGGTGTCAGCGGAGCTGCCGGTGAAAGAAACGATAGCCCGGCGTGATAGTCGTTCCACGACTGGATTGGAGTCTCACTGCTATTAGCGGACAGTAAATAAGGATTCGTTTTGTCGCGTGCTGAAGGCGGCAAATGAACGTGGCGAGCCCAGCGGGAACGCCACCTCGGCTCAGGCCTGGGATCAGATAAGGCTGCATGCGACGGTGATTGTCGTTAAGGAGACGGAACCTCCCATCGCCGATGTCAGCCCCACCATCAGATTGCTACTGTGATTCTTTCACCTAATGCAGTGATGGGGTCGAAAGGAGCGGTTGGCGTCGAAATCGCTGTCAGAAGCACAGCATCACGCTGTATTAAATCCAATGGGGATGTAACACGTATTTTTCCTATGCAAAATGCATGCAGATGTTTTTGGTGCAAGACATTCCATTTACTTTGCAAATTCCACCGATGCAAACTTCAGTCTACTTGACCGTCACGTTCTTTCATCAGCCAGCATGCAACGCGGATCTTGCCGAACACAAGATACGATGGATAGTGTCAAGAAGAAGCGTGGAAACCATTATTCGCACTGGTATCCTGACTCGCAGTCGTGAGTGCTAGTCTGCCCAAAAAACGTATCGGCTACCTTGTCTTTGCCAGCACATCTTCCATGCTGCACATCATGAATTTCGTATCTGCATTGGCGCTGTTACTTGCACATGCGTCCGGCTAGAAACAGGTACACAGTGGCATATCTAGATAAGTACTCCCTTCTCGCGCAAGAAGTCTTTTCGTGGCTTTAATGCGGTAACATGCTGTTACAGGTAGCAGGCAGGTCTGCATGTGAGGAATCTGCTCTGCTCGAATGGGACATGTCTGGGGTTTTAGGGTACGTCAGCGGCTAAGGCTACATGTGAGGGGTGGTTGACGGCAATGGCAACATTTTCCCGGTTCTGAACTAGTTGTTTCCCGAGACGATGTGCTTTTCAACACCTTTTTAATATTTTTTGTATGCAGGACCGTGAATTTATGTATTTTGCGGGGTGCCCGGGCACCCGCAATGGAACGTCGAAATAAGTTCTAGAATTCCCTTAAAATTGTTGTGTCTTCGACTCTCATGACTTGGAATAGGTTTCATGCCGATCAAGAACCCTGTGGGAAGGTTACGTTATCTAATACTGACAAATTTTATATTGTACTATCTCTAGCAATGTGCTGGTTCTAGAAAATGCTATAAATGCTGGCACTCCCAATCATTTTTAGATATCCACGCTCCGGTTTGTATGTAATGTTATTCTAAGAGTCTGATATGAATGACAGCAAGAGGTGGCAATGTGGGAGTAGGTAGCATCCAGTGTAGCTGCTCTGAACTTCTAAGATGTATTGGACGGAGTTCATTCCTAAAGAAAGACAGCGCCGGAGTCAGTATTCATAACACTTAAGCACCACTTCCAAATTATTCGTAGCTAAATCCTGTCGCCGTAAGGAGACAACTTTGACTCGGCAGCGTTTAATCAATGTCATCATTGACACTGCTGGCTCGGGAATAGGCGTCGGTGGAGGCGTGGGTGGACCGCTGAAGGAAGCCATAAACGTATACCTACTGCACATTTAGGTCACGTTGTCGTCTACCTTTGTTTTTACCGGAACTGAAGTTGTGTTGGTGATAAATGAAAGACTGAACATGACAATGTCATATAATGCAAACTTATTGACGATATTTCTAGTGAAGAACTCGTATCTCTCGCGGCGTTTTAAGCAAGGTAGCCGGCATACGTCGTCACTCGTCTCGCAACGTATACCAATTTGGCTACGCACTGACAGTGGCGACAGTAACAACGTGACGGAATTTGGAGGATGTCGGTGGGGGCAGTAACGGTGTGATGACATTTCGGGGCGCTCTGTGGTGGTTACATGGCACAGGCGCACCCGTCACCGAAGCAATTCCATGTCGGTCTGGAGATCGCCTCTCGCCACCGGTATAAGATGACTGGAGTGTCGCCTGACTAGACGCTTCACGCTTTGATGGATTTGGGACTGACTTGGAGTGAGAGCTATTCGTAGAGCTGAAGCTGAACTGGATGGAGTACTTGGAAGACAGAACTGAAGCCGTGGGTTGTTCTAAAGCCCATATATGTAGACAATGCAGCTGGTATCTTCTCCGTGAAATATGCTGGCTCAGGTGGTTTTCTCCTCATTCTTATTCGTGATCATGTAACCAAAACTCTTAAAAGGACTTTGACTCTCTCGTTTCATCACTCGCAATCCTCCCTTGTCGATTAAGAAAACTCTGCTTGCCATTTACAGCGTGAGGTGTCTGCGGTTTCACTGCTTTACGTGATGGACAGGGTGGGCCGGTGCTCACATCGTATCCCTCCCTCGTTCTCTCTTCGCCTCTCAAGACCTGGGAGAGGGTATGTTCCATCTGATCGCCATTTGGGTTGGTTTAGGCTTATTGCATGTTGTAGGCGTGATCCAAACGTGTGCCATCCGGGTCAGACAACCCTTCTCCCAGCGGCGATGAGGTGGGGCCAACATGTATTTTGCCCATCTCCAAAATTCATTAAAAAATAGCGTATGTTTTACCCTAAGCACCTCGTGTGACAGGGCTTGTGATGATTACCCACTGTCGAAAAATATTTGAAGTTTTTCTCGCAAGAGGGCTCAGGTGTTAGCAGGGATATAGGCATGGGGTTTGAAAATGGGGGAAAGGGGCTGACGTGTTTCCTTAACTTGTGAATCAGGGGTACGACTCTCTAAATTTTTTGCCTTGACCTGGTTTCCCATTTGCCAGTCTGTGCCCACGTCACGCTTCACAATTTTAGTGTTGTGTGTATCAGGACTTCGGGTGCCGTAAGCTTTGTTTGCAGTTATTTACGGCCAGTAAGGAATCCAGTCTTTTAAAACATACCCATGAAGCAGAAGTTCAAATTTAGCTGCAAAATGTAAGGAAAGCCCTTCCGAAATTTCATCTCGCGTTTGGCGGACATCGGGGAAATCGCACGGATGTTGGTACGCTCGCATCCGGAGGATGTTTTAATCGAGAGGTGACAATGGCGGCGTGTTACGCCTGCCGACGACAGCGTTGCCAGCCCAGCTTACACCGCGTGCCAAACACCGCCGGCGCCGCCGCGTCAGCCTGGTGTCCCGCCGCGTGATTTAGACGCTGCCAACCGTGATTTGTTTGATTTCGCCCGATATGCGCCGGTACCTAAAGCAAACTGGTACGCCGCGGGCGCGATGACTATTTCAACTGACCTCGCAGTGCCTGCGGCGGATGTGAACCGTGGCCGAGTCGTCCTGATGGATTGCACATCGTTAGACGGTTAATTAGACGGCGATCTTGAGGGGTTTGACGGCTGATGAGGGCATCTGTCACGCACCTACAATGGACGCGATGGGCTAGAATTCGAGGTGGCAAGTGGCTGGAGCGACTAGCTGTTGGAGACGGCTGCAGCTCGTATACCACGTGGCTGAACACGATCCGAGAATCGCTCCGAAAATAAAGTATTGGTGCCGTGTTGGTCAGCTCTTTGGGACCGCGGCTTTGGGTCTTTTTGGCACTTCCAGCCAATACGAATGACTGCGACGGCCGCGCTAACGACTGGGCGGCCCTACCGAGCGCGGCCGGCATACTCTCCAGCTATGTCAGCGGCCAGATGTTGGCAGAATTCCCCTCGGCTGAAGGTTGATAACCGGTTTAATGACTATTCAAGGCTGGCGCTGCATGCATGCAATTTGTAGTGCTGGCCGGTTCGCAACCTAGCCGAGCTATCAGCGGTGCGCCGCCGGCGATGATTGAGGGTGCCGTGTACCGCGTGCCCTGCGGCGTCGATCCACGGCTACGACCGATCTCTCGTCTCTGCAACTCAGCGCTGGCCTGTGATCACCGGTGCAATTTGGCGATCGTAAATTACGAACGCTCAGTGATTGCCTTTCTCCGACCATTCCCTTGAATGTTCAATTGGCCCTACGGCGGAAGCCACTTGCGTTGTGATTGGTGTCGTGATAGCACGTGGTCTGAAGTTTCAGCCAACCTCCTTCCCAGCGTATAGGAAACATGCGGTGCTGCAGCTCTTCATCTCTCGGCGCCAGGGGCTTGCCTTGACGTGTCGCCCGCGCAGATTGGTTGGGGCGCGGTTGGTGGTGTTCCCTTTTAGCCTCGCCCCCGTACGCAGTGTAGAACACGGTTACAGCGCGTGCTGGATGAAAGAGATTCGGTGTTGGAGTGGCCGGACGTGCCACTCTCCGAAAAAGGAGAGGAGAACTGTACGTCGGTGTGGGAGTCTCACGCAATCGCTACATAAACTGATCTACATTGGACGCTTTACTGGTACTTGTACACTCACTGGCTTTCGCATATTTGGCCGAGAGTCATTTGTTACTTGAGAAAACACTACCTCGATCTTTAGAGGAAGGACGTGGGATGACTGGATTTGGAAGACTCGTATGGCTGAGCAATATTTATAGGAAATAAAAGAAAACGTTTTTGGACCGTCCATTGCCCTCATCGAAGGTAATCAAACAAATTTATGAGATGTTTTCGAACACCTCTGAAAGCTGCCGAGTAGAGCTGGTTGGCGTGACCTCGGTTTCCACTTGCAAATGATAGTACTTGCGCTCTCGTAATCAGCTCACTATCGATTTTATTATGATGAAACGAGTGCGTTTTTAGCCTGCCACAAGCAAAAAAAAACTACCAGCTGTGGAACATTAAGCTCTTCAGATTGGGACTCATCATTACTTTCCGGTTAATTGTGCGGGCGAAGTTTGTCATTGTTAATCAAGTTCATGGTAATTTGATATTTTCAGACAAATGTTACAGAGACGAGACATGGTCCTCTGATAATAAGACAAGTTTAACTTTAAATTCAAAGTGATACCGGTGTATTTCTCCTGCTTCAGGTGTTTCACAGTGACGTTTGTACCTTTTCTTTCTTTGAAAAAAATTTTCCGAACACTTTTTGTAAGTCACCGCAGGATTGTTGCCTTATGACTTTTAAAAGAAATAAGGTTTGGTCTTTTGTGACAGTTTGACTGGTAAGCCCAGGTGCAGTTGACAGAAAAGTAATTTTTGCGTCTGAAGCAGCTAAAATGGAGAAGTCGCGATGCGGAAAATATTTACCAAGAAAGTGAGTTCTCGGAACTATATGAGTGGGCGCGTACGATATTCAGTACATATTTTAGTTTTCTTCTAGGTAAAAACTTAAACGAAATGGAGCATTCGGCAATACCTATCTTTCATGCCTTCTTTAAGTTTTCTGATCTGATCCGAACCTTATCGTGGACAAAGGATAATGAAGAAAATGAGTGTTTGATCACGTGGTACATTCGTGGTAAGCAACTCGCAAGTGCTGCACGCTTCACGGAATATGAGACTGAAGGTGAAATTGTGTCTATCATTGCTTCAGCAACCTAAACTGACGGCCGCGCAACACCGCATCTTTTCACTTTTTAGTGGGAACCAGAGAAAGAAAAGGGAAGGGCACAGTCAGTGCTCAAGAGGCGCATTTCAGCACTCTAGAGGGCACTATTGATTTTTTAATATGTTGTTTTCTGCCTAGTACGCTTAATTTAGTTCGGGGGCCCCACGACGGCCTTCAGCGAAGAAGCAATAGCTATTGCCGAAAAGTGAGCAAGTCGCAATGTATTCGGGATTAGAAGAGCAGCTCCCGCATAGGCGGCGCAAGCTCCCCAGTGGATGAAATTCGGTCCGGCTGGAGACCATTGAGAGGAGATGGGGACCGAAAATGGCCCCCTGTACAATGCCCTGCTATGCGGGCTTGGAAGAAGACGAATTGAATGATGCGAAAGTCTCGCTTCGTTAGGAGAACCAGATCTCTCTCTCTCTCTCTCTCTCTCTCTCTCTCTCTCTCGTATTTTCTTTTTATATATCTTTTTTCTCTCTTTCTTTCTTTCTATCCTTCCTTCTTTCTCTGTTCCTCTCTCCATTTAAAATTAATCAATATGCATACGGTTTGTCCATCTCCAAGTTCACTCGTCAGTCTCGATACTGTAACATGTAATCTCATCGCCTCCCAGCCGTCCTCCGTGGCGGCGCCTCAGCTACCCTACTCCCGCTGTTGGCTCCATCGACCACGTCCCCCTCCGACAGGTGGTGTTCGCGCTGAACCAAACCCTGCATCAGCACGAGAGCATCCGAGCGGGGCAGGAAGTGCCGGCCTACACCACCGACGACCTCATCCGACACTACAACTGCGGCGACCTGGACGAAGTCATCTTCCGAAGGGACTCCTCGCAAATTCCGGTGAGTGGTGTTGATAGGTACAGGGAGAGGTCAGAGAAACGTGATTTTCCCCTAACGGGGTTCGGATTTTACCCCGATACACGGAGGCTTTCCCAAGATAAGAGGGCTTGTGGTGTCTTAAGAGAGAGGAACTAACTGGTTCCAACGCCCAGAATGGGAAATATGGTATCAGATTGTGGTACACTATACTGATTGTCTTATTTGAACCCAAATGGGTGCTAGTCTTAATTTTGAAAATATTCAACCTGATGGTTCCCCAATATATTTCTTAGATGCGCTGGCACAATCGAGAGTGTTCTGACTCTGGATACAGTGATGATACTTTGTTGGATGGCTTACTGGTGTATTCAGGGGACGCTGCAAAACTTGTCTCCTTGACATATTTTATATGATTTGCGGTGAGGCCACCACAATTTTGCTGAGAAGAGAATGACTGAGTCCAATTAGATGATCACCGGGAAAGGGTATTGAACAAAGTCAAACTCTCTTTCCTGTTTGTTATTCGTCATATATCCAAAATTATTTCCACCTTTCGGGCAGTTAGAATGCAATAATCCCACTTTTGGGTAGCTAGAAATATATACCCCGCGACTCGTGGCTGTCGATTCCTTAGCTCGCGTGGTTTTTCACCTGTTCATACTTCGAGGGAGATTACAGTAGTTGTACTTACTGTCAGCGAGACGGGGGAGCACCGGGGCAAGGTGCCCCTTTAAATCATAAATTTTAACACTAGCCCAATGGCGTTGACTGGACAGAAATTGGTTGAAAAGCCCATGGTGCCCCCTCCTTAAATTCTGACGTTCCACCGTCACTGGTTGCACTCACCGAAAACGACAATTCAAACGAATTTTGGGCCGTGTATATGAGAGAAGGTTGAATTATCTGTATAAATGGCCGATAGCACAACTTCCATCACCATCGCAATGGCAATCGGATGCTGTAGCCTGGATCGCGCGAAATGACCTTAGTAGTCGAGCCGCCCAAAAACATCAAGCGATACCTTGGATCGCCTTCTCATGCTGACTTTTTCCCGGGACAGGATGACTGGCTTCTTTTATCACATTCGAATTGTTGTATTCCTATAGATAGATAGATAGATAGATAGATAGATAGATAGATAGATAGATAGATAGATAGATAGATGGATGGATGGATGGATGGATGGATGGATGGATGGATGGATGGATGGATGGATGGATGGATGGATGGATGGATGGATGGATGGATGGATGGATGGATGGATGGATGGATGGATGGATGGATGGATGGATGGATGGATGGATGGATGGATGGATGGATGGATGGATGGATGGATAGTTATAGTAGATCTCTATGGTTGTATTTCATAAACTCTTCCGTGTTTTGACACGCGCGAAAAATCTGTGAAACTTCTGAAAAACGGTTTATTGTGACATCTAATTCCTTTTCTAAATTGGTCCGGTTCCAGCAGCATGTGAATAATATTCCAAACCCTGAAAGCATTGAAAGTACCGAGAGCCCACCATTTATATAACTCGTGAGTTGATCCAGACAGGTGCCGTACTTACCTGTACTTATCAGCGTGCAATGATAGTGATAGCATGTATCTCTGCCGACGGTATGACGATTTTTATTTTTTGCTGAAATGAATGCAATATGATTTCTTGTGCCTCAAAAAGCTTGTGCTTGCCGGAGAGTGAAAAGTGGCATGGTTGGCTCACTCGTGATCTACCTCGTAGTTTTATAACCTGGAATTCTGACCAGAAGTTTCGCCGAATATTTCCAAGGGATTTCCAATGTGTTCAAAGTATGCATTGATCACTTGCGAGATGCTGATTTAATCTTGATTCGCCCGTCGTTAATCTGTGAAATGCGGTGCGATCCATCATCGGGTTTGGCTACTGCATCAGCCTACATCCTGGTTCAGTTGTGTCTGAAAAGCTTTAAAGCATGTGAGCATCCTGATGCCCCGCTTTTTCTAGAAGATAAAAGCGTAGAATTTAGTCATCCCTCATCAAGGAAAAAACAGGTTTACAACTAGGAAGGGTGACAGCCTATTGTGGCTTAGCAAAAAACCGGTTTATTTCTCTTGCAGTGACTTGTTTTTGTTTTAAAGGTTTTGACAGGTTAGTTGTCCTTAGCTTGTCTGAAAATAACTGAGATATCATTGTTTGAAAACTAAAATTATTCTACTTCTTACCAAGCCATGAATGCCCTGAATAGAGGGTACAAGTAATACGATTGCCTTTCCATGGAAGCTGAGAGAAGAGATTTAAAACTGGAAATCAAATTAATTACCCATGGATACCAAAAGTAGTCAGTGGGAAGCATTGAGGTAGAATACTAATACTGATCCGATCAAACGATCTGCTAAAACTCAGAGGTATGTGCGAACGTTATTTTACTGTAATCATACACATTTCCAATTGATGTGACTAAATTTTTTTTCATTTTCCAAATCACTAGTCGTGGGTTCTGGGGGGCAGTGAAATCTGGAAAGAATATTTTTGATGAAATTTCCCGCTGAATTTCAGCGACTCCTCTCATTTAAAGCCGTAAACTGAGCCTCAGATGTATAGTCGATTGGACAATACTGCTTGTGGAGAATTGGCCGCATCGCAGATATGGTCCTAGACAACGGCTTGAACGTAGCTCATATCTACTCCCTGGGAAGGAAAAGGATCACCACAGAACCACGTGACAAGAGGTTGAGCGAGGCGTATGATGGAGCTTCTCAGTCAACTCGGCCCTTGCACTGCCGGCAGTTGGCAAGAATGTGGACATGGCGAGTGGCCAGCGGAGGAAGACGGCGTTGAAAGTCCTGAAGCAGAGCCGAGTTGTGGCGATGACACGGCGGCGAACGCAGAGTCCTTGTTTTTGTACTGAGGCGCCCGCGGGCGGCGGCGACAGCGTCGCTGTGGGCCCACCGCCACCGGAACACGTTCCAGATGGCCGCCTTCGCCCCCGCCCCCGCCCACAGCCACGGTCAAACACGAATGCGTGGACAGCCGAGCGTTTTTGTGCGCTGCCATTGTGTATCTGCCAGTAACTTCGAAGCCAGTTCTTAAAAATGGGAGGTGCCCGTGGCCTTTCTCATGATCCAATTTTATTAGTATTTTATTTTCCCTTTTCTTTACTATGTTAGAGCCACTCCCATCAGGCATAATTCGCCAATTACAGGGAGTATTGGCGTGGGTGTTTTGGGATCCTCTCCAACGGGCCAAATGGGACTTGGCTGATGGTTTCCCGCTGTGAGGATCGAACCCAAGTTAATTCATGATGTCCAAATCTGGATGCAGGCAATGAAGCCACTAGGCCCCTTAGCACCTTATCATATTGTGTTATGCTTGTAATTAGAAAAACTCTGTGGACATATGGACAGGCCCAGGAATGTTGAGGCCTCTGTTCATGCCTTCAGAAATTACGGTAAAATTGTTTTCTCTTGGTATCAACTAAAGTTGAGGTGCCAGAAATGCTATAGGGCACCGACATCGGAACGACCCGAAACCTTAGTGCATCCGTGAGACATGTCCCGGAGTTTTACGATTTGAGTGGTGCGAAATCGCGGTCCGCCTGGCCCGGTTTATTTCGATGAGGCCCGGTAAGTCCAGGTAAAATTCCGGGTGCACAGTAACACTGAGGAGCTCGCGGCCCCGTCTTGCCCGCGGGGTTCGGAGAGCTGGGATTGGCCGTCTCAGACGTCAACGACGCTGCGGGCTGCGCCGAAATTGAAATGCGAAAATACGGCGGGTGTTGACGCAGCGATTAGTCAGAAGCGCGCGGCGCTGCCTTTGAAGTTGGCAAACAGGCCGCGCCGTAATTAGACCACCTCCACCGTTCTGGCGCACGCCGACGTTTGCGGCGCTTGTGAAGCCGTCGCCGGCGACGGCGCTGACCTCGAATCGCGCCTCCATCAGAGAAGATCGGGCGACGCCCGGTAGTAGTGCAGTCCATCGACTGCAATGATGACGTGTGCTACTGATAGCAAGTGGAGTAGCGGGCCGGGGTATCATCCGTCCGGCGCCAGGCTCCCTGAAAGGACAGCCTGCCGGTGTTCAGTATGCTCGAACCGTTTGACGGCTCCTGATAAAGTCATCTTTGGTCTAACTGTCTGCCGCGTTGGAGCCGAAGCGCGGCCGGACTTCGACTGAGATGATGCACGCCTCTAGAATATCAGAGTGATTCGTGGGCACGCCTCCAGAATATCAGAGTGGTTCATGGACATAGATCGCCCGCATTTGATCCTCTATGTCACCCTGACAGGCTAACGGATCTCGCAGGAAACTAGATATCATGCAGTTTGTACACCAGTCGTTTTCAGAAATGTCCGTTGGCAGTTAGTGGAGCTTGTTTAGAACCATTTAGGTACTCTGTCGTGTTATTCAGGTGGATTATCTGATTTCATTCGCAGGGAATTCTGATTTTTTGTGCCAGGTATACCTTTTGATACGCATTTTTTTCTTTGAGACATTCTTAACTTCATTATTTAATCCATTTGAACGGCTTTTGCCTTTGTGACGTTGCCTAGTTCAGACGCCCCGAGTACCGTGGCTGGCAGAGGACGGCGTCCATGGACCAGGCAGGTCCGGCCTCGCCCCAGTATGTCCCATTCATTGTAGGCGTGTCAAAACTCACATTCTTGGCTAAAGCGAAACCCAAATTTCCCCCTCTTACTGCATCCTGATCCATGCTCTGGTGGTTCGATTGCCTATTTGTATCTATGTTATTGCTTCGATTCATGTCCTTGGTGTGCCAGTGTTCTGAACGTGAACGACTTTTTATGTTTGACACCGTAGGCTGTATATTGTGTCAAGGTAGCGAAGTCGTTAACCGTCGATCCATCATCTGGTTCGCTCCCGATCACGTTGGATCTGAGACGCGGTGACTGTGCCCGCCTTCCCCTCTAATTTATTCATGAGGCGCCGGCCAATAAATACGTGATGAACTCGTAAAGACGTGGCTAGATAACTTTGCTAAGCTGGGCTAGCCTAATACGTAGATGAAGATAGGGCTTCTGAAAGTGGTATGATGATTAGAAATACGCTTTTGGTTATAGAAACCAGGAGGCCTCGGCATTAATGAGTTCATAGAAGTGTTTCCGGTTTAGTAGATGAAAGCGTACTGCAGGCATTTTAACGGTCAGATGCGTGCATCACAGCTGGTGGGATGGTTAGTTTATTGCTTGCAGGCTCAGGGTGTATTTAAGCTACCGTTTTCTACCCGACTAGGAATGATAGCACCTGTCAGAGGTGTCACTACCTCTGACACCCCTGTCACCACCACCGATTGGTGGTGACACCTATCAGAGGTGTCACTACCGGGGACCGGCCCCCTCGCTGTCTGAAAGTGGAGGTCGGTCCCAATTTTGATTGAGAATATATTTTCCCCGATTTTTTTCATGAGACCGCGGCGTTGCTTGAAGTGATAGGGCTGCCGAAGTAATATTGGTTCACATCTGGCCGTATGACCATCGGAAAAAATGTAACTAGGTTTCCGCCACCGGGTTAGCTGTACCTACCACAAAATTCGTGCGCACGCATCTTAGTTTTGGTTTGGTCATGTCCCTGATTTATGATGTCTCTGCCATATGCAGGTTAAGTGATATCGGATATTTGAGACGTATAAAGTCAATTTGGCTCCTATGACCGTTACAACAACACTAAACCCTAATCGAAAGCTCTTTAGAAGGCAAACCATTTTCTCATTTGTAGTGTAGGGAGGATCATAAATAGGTCACCAGTATTGTCATTTTATTCTTTTAGACTGCATAAAGATAAACATTATTGATGCCATTGTAAACCTTTGAGTATCACAAACCGAATGATAGATTGAACTATCTTGGAGGGTTATCATTTGACTCTAACCTGAACTAAGGTAAAATCGAGGCTACCACCTGATCTGGAAGGGTCATGCCATAAATTATTCATCTCGCCTAATAAGAACAGACAATAATACAAATTTTGAAGACTGGCTCTTATTTTGTCCAAAGTTACAGACAAAAACACCCGATAGTTCTTATTTTAATTTTTAGACGTCATTGAGCTTAACAAAGTTCACCAGAAACTACACTCGTGGATGATTCAAGTGCAACTTGATTAACTCTTTTGATTGGCCTCTGAATTTGTTCCATGTCTCTTGGTTTCCGTTTAGGTGTGCGTCAGAAATAACCCCTCCCCCCTCTTGCCCGAAATGGTCGTAGGTGTCAAAATAACCCGGGCGTTGGCAGTTTGATTCAAAGTGTTTTTATGACCTCCTCCCATGACGGTAGAAAGGCATACATGAAATCGAGTGTTTCGGGTCTCCTCGTTCTCACATCTAAATGTCGGTAATGTTCGAAATACTATCGATTTTGATATATTAGTATTGATGCGGCGGGAGCGGGTCATAGGATATAGAACGTTTTGTGGATGTGGTGCCACTATATCTATTTCTGTCTTTCTCATTCCTAATTTTTTCGACTCATGTTAGGGCATCCCCCAGCTCGTAAGCTGGGGAATAATTGGGGGATAGCAGGGGGCCCGTAAGCTTCGTCTGACCTGCTCTGCTCGACAGCCGTCAGTGTTCCAGGTTCCTCCGCTGCAGTCCGCCGCCTCAGCCGCCGCCGCCGCTCAGCGGCTCACCGCCTCCAACATCGACACCTACTTCAGACAGGAGCTCATCTACAAACGCAACCAGCGCATGGGCGAGCGCATCCTGGAGCTGCTCTGGGCCAATCCCGACACCTCTTACTTCTTCGCCTTCGGTGCAGGTGAGCACCCGGTGTCATGCGGTGGTTGAGCTGCGGTCTGTGCTGTGTCCTGGGCAGCGGTTGAAGGACGGGGCACAAGTAGATGCATTCTCTGTTGATTAGCGTTGGGAAATGTGTCTGTTTCAGTTGGATGCATTTAGAAAGCTTCTTCTGTTGGTGAGTCAGCAATTGAAATGAAAGAAGGGTTAGAAAATGTTTAAACGGAGGATAACAGACTGTCGGTCCTTATCCGGCTCGTCCTCCTCAAGAAAATGTCCGTGGGACCGCTCATGATTCCGGCCTGCCTGTCGGGTCTACAGGCCTTGTGGGTAGTTATCCGAAAATCGGTTAGGTAAGCAGAACGATCATTGGTGTCAGTTAAAAACGCAGGAAACACCAGGACTTGGCTCCGTTTCTGGCTATCTTCACATCTCCAGCCCATCGCGTTAATGGGATTTGGCGGCTATATATGTGATCAGGATGTTTGAAATGAGCAGTTTGATGGACGGTCTTTGATCCTCATTACCACCCGTCGCTTTTGATGCTGCCCGTATTCCCGCACATATTTCTGAGTAGTTCGATGATGATAAAATAACTCGAGCCTTGCTTTGATCCCTGACTCGGATGATCACCACTATCAAAAGTATCTGTGTAAACTGTCGGCCCCTTCCGATAACTAACAGGAAACTCGGCCATTGCTGCTTTTCGAAGCTTACCACTGCAATATTAGTCTCATCGGATAAGCTTGGAAGTCGTATTAAACCGCTTTGCGGTGTTTGTGAAACATCCCTGGAGCTTGTATACATCCCGCGCGCTTCTCTTTGGCTGCCGTCGGACCGATCCGTGTGGTATGCAGCTTGAGCTATTCCATCGGCACCGCCCCCCTCCTCCCCCACACCGCACCCTGACCCGACATGGGCCGGGAGAGCTTTGATCAGCAACAGGCGGAGCCGACTCAGCTCGATAGCACACGTGCTGACGGGGGTGGGGCCGTTGGGGCTGAGCAGGAAGCGTTACGCCTTGTGTCTCGTGCCTGTCTGAGTATGAATAGAGAAGCCTTGACATTCTCCTACTCAGACGCTGCGTCACCCCATATCGTTCGATGTCCAAGTGCGCTGCGTCAAGCCCCCTGCGGTATGGAAGAAGCCGATGATGAGTAGAATGTCTTTTAGCGGTATCTCCGCTGGCGTATTTGTGCCGATGTTTTGCTGGTGGTGGAAAACAGGCGTTTCGTTCGTCGCGCTCTAAAAACCATGGGTGATCAGTCTGCTGTCAGGAGGCCTGACATCGCGATATGGCTGGGCGTCCTTCTTGCTGTAACTTTCGGTGACTCAGCCAACTGGGCCATGGCAGCCAATGAATCAGCGTCGACATCATAATTCAGCCTGCGCGCGGCGATCAGCCGGCACAATGGCCCGGAGCCGGCCGCCCGGCACGTTTGATGGCGTATACGGCCTGCTGGCGGCCGCCCGGCGCCACCGCTCCCCTACCCAAAACACCTTATACGTCCATCCCCACCACCATCCCAGGTGGCGGCGAAATATAAAGAATATCGCCGTTCATGCCTTCTTATGGATTTGTTCGCTGCTTGAACTGTCCCAAAGGATAGTATCTACACTTTGTAACCGGGAGAGGACTCTTGATCAAGTCGGGATCAGCGATATATATCATGCGGCCCGCATGATTCTGCCCGAGTGCTAAAACTGGAAGCACAACTTCCGGCAGTTTCCGAGTGACGAGTGTGCGGCGGGCCCGGCGGGGCCGTGTTTGCGCCGCAGCGCGATTTGTCGTGTTTGTCTTCCGTCAGCGGCGGCCGCTTCTGTATTTGCCTGCGCTGATGAGGAGTCGCCCTGGTGACAAATGTGTACCCGCGCCAGCACTGCGCAACTGCGCAACTTCACAGCTCAGCCAAACTTCGATAAAAGTCCCTGGTGACGGTGTTAACCGCAGGGTCTGCTCCCACTGCATTACTTAGTCTAGTCTGCAAGCCTTTCTAGTTTCCATCGCTCTGGCCGAAATCGCTCGCCTTCATTCCTCATAATCTTCGCTCTCCTGGTTCAGCATTAGGAATGTATGTGTAATGTGTGTAATGCCATTGCACACTGCCAATACTGTCTAAGATCTATCAATCAGGAATCAAACAACGTTGAGGACACCGGGGATATCGTAGGGGCCATGTCAATGTTTGATTATATATGATCCCGGTTCCTTTATTTCGAGTAAAAGGTCTGTTGACCGAGGACCAGGTACGGGTTCAAGGTCAAACGAGGCGGTCGCCCCCCTTGGCCAGTGGGGCCCGCCCTCTTGTGCACGCCGTGCGCCTACAATGGCCACCGAAGACCCCTATAAAGTCCTAAGAAAAATGTGAGATTGTGCGGTACAGACGCCTTAAAATTGGCTTGAGATGTTGACCCTGGCCGAGGCGCCCCGCTTTCCTGAACCATTTGTTTTCCGCTTGCCCACTGCCAGCCGCCGACGCTCGCCTGTCTAATTGGTCACTTCTGTCCAGACATCGGCGCCCCCTTGGCCAAAATTTCTCCGCTGCCTCCCTGTAAGACTTTTTAAACACCCGCCCCTTAAAAAGCGCAAACAAAGTGCGCCGGGAGAACGCCCGTTGGAATTCACGAATCGGTGATCCGGTCATGATCACGGTGATGTAGGCCGGCCCCTGAGTTTTTGGTAGGGGTGTGGATTCTTGGAGATGATCAGGGGAACCAAATTTCAAATAATGCCAATAAATACCATGATAAAAGGGATAAAATAGCCCATATAGACTGTGCCTGCATTCTTGCAGGTATGTTTAAGAACACAAAATCAGTTTTAAATTCTTGAAATGGAAAAGACGGGAAGTTTAAAGGATATTTTAATACAGCTTCAACGTTTCATTGGGGTACCCGGGCACCCCAATGATGAATAGATCCACAACCCTGAGTTTTCGTCCCTCTTACTGTTCCTTCCTAGCTGCTTCTTCGCTGCCTGGGGTACACCGACATGTAAAACTTATTTGAGTTCTTCAATGTATCAGATGCATACGTACAGACGGTCAGGAGGCGAAGTCATCGCGTTGAGTGGAGTCCAGCCGTGTGCGGAGGCAGGCGGACGGAGGCTATGTCGAGGAGCGCAGACCTTGATGCGGGCGTAGGTACGAACCCCACCCAGTGGTGACTAAACCTGGTACGGAAAGTTCCGAGTCTAACTTCGCCATAGATACGCCTCCTGCCACTGGCGGGAAACTGGGGGCATCGGGGCACGGTGCCACCCTTAAATCAGAAATTTTAACACTTACCCTATGGCGTTGACTGAAATAAATGGGTTGTAAAGTCCATGGTGCCCCTTTAAATTCGGACGTTCCGCCGTCACTGCCTCTAGCAGTTTTAACAAGACTTGTACTAGTGCGAACGTTTGGCACACTAACTTCTTCCATACCAGCTATTTAATGACAAACAAACGGACGCCCGTGGCAGGGTGGGAGGGAACACCCCAGTGGCGCTGCCATGCTACGCACATCGGTACGGGTTGCGGACCAAAGTACGTAAGGAAGAAGTTCGTATGCCTAAAGTACGTACGCAAAAGTACGTATGGCTAAAGTACGTATAGATAAAGTACGACGTGTATGATAATAGTATTGGAAAAAGTTCGTATGGAAAAAGTTCGCACGTGTTAAAGTACGTAGGGGTAAAATGTTCGTAATGTAAAAAGCTCGCATGGAAAAGTTCGTACGGGTAAAGTACGCAGGGGTAAAATGTTCGTAATGGAAAAAGTTCGTATGGAAAAGTGTACGGGTTAAAGTACGTAGGGGTAAAATGTTCGTAATGTAAAAAGTTCGTAGGGATGAAGTTCGTAGAACAAAATGTTCGTAGGATAAAATGTCTCTTAATGACACCAATTCGTATGAGTAAAAATCCTAGAGGTAAAATATTCGTCATGAAAAACGTGTAAAATTACACGGCATCAAGTACAGAGGTAATCAATCACCTGCCCGCATCTCGCCGGACTTTCAAATAGTTGCTCCGGAAAGTGGCGGGTGGGGCACCCCGCTTTCGGATGGAAATACTATGAAAATGCCACGTTTGAGTGCAGCGATTTCCGGTCCGGAAGCGTTCGTGGAGACGAATCGTGGGAACTGGGAGCCAGCATGGTTGAGCAGGGGCGGACGCAGACCCGAGTTTTGGGGGCAAACCGATGTCTGCCTCCCTCCTGGGGAGGGGGTGGGACGTGCGATTTGGGTGCTCGACAGACCTAGTAGAACTACCTCTCCAGTAAATGATCGCTCTCCTGGGGGAGCGAAGATTTTTGCTGGACAGACCAAGTGTAAACGCCTTTTTTATTTATCCAGCCTTGGGGGCCGAAAGAGTTTTCCCCCTCCAGCGCTTTGGGGGGGCATGGTCGGAATGCCCCTCCTGCGTCCGCCAATGTGGCTGAACAAAAGTGACAACTTCTTTAAGATTGAGATACGTGCTTTTGAAATACAAACTTTGTACCCTACGTACATACATTTGCTTACGTACTTTTGGCATACGAGTTTTATACCCTACGTACATTTGCTTACGAACTTTTGCGTGCGTACTTTTGGCATACGAGTTTTATACCCTACGTACATTTGCTTACGAACTGCTGCGTATGTACTTTTGCGTACGTACTTTTGTCATACGAGTTTTATACCCTACGTACATTTGATTACGAACTTTTGCGTACGAAGTTTATCTATACGTACTTTAGCCATATGAACTTTGGTCCGTAAATCCATCGGTATATTCAGTGACGCGGCGGGGGCGGGGGTGCTCTGGGAATCACAGGGGCTCTGCTCCGTGCGAAGCTCGGTGACTAGCTGTGACGGAGCTGTGACAGCCGTCATCTGCTGCTAACGCTCCTCACACGCGTCACTCGGCACCGGCGATGCCGCCAGCGTGAAATTCCACAGCGTTAGGTGTCGTCGGCGGCGCCGGCATGTGCCAGGGAAATGTTTTCTCGGCGTTTTAGGAGCGCTGTGAACAAAGGGAAGGGTCTATTGAGACTGCCGCGGGGTTGGCAGCCCTTCTGCTTGCTTACTGCCAGGAAGATGTGTGGTGTTTGCTTTTTTGGTGGATTGAAAACATTTTCGTGCAAGAAAAATGGTTTTTAGACTTCACAATCCTATCGCGGTAGTGGGTATGTTTTCTCCCTACTTTCTTTCAATCGTTCTTCGCTTCTGACCGATGCCAGTGCTTACTGCACTTTGTGAAATTATATTGCATCCTTAACCGGGAAGGCAAGGATGGGATAGAGAAAAAAGAGGAGACCGCGGTAGGGCTCACCTCACGCATCATTTCCCATCATCCGAAATTTTTACCGGGTCACCCAAGGTCAGGTCACAGACGAGGTCAACAAGGTCACCTCACTCACCTTAGAGCCTGTAAGAGCTACATTTCAAAGTCGATCGATTTGAAACACACCAGACCCCTCCAGGGTCTACAAGGTGTATATCCGGGATTTTTCGATTTCGTGCCGAGGTCAGGTCACGAGGCGACCTCCCATTGGAAAAGCATGGGGAAAAGCTATTTCAGATATAAAAACCACAAAAATGATTCAAATACCAGACTCTCAGAACAACGTTTTGGACACCTCACAGATCTCAGGGGTCATATTTGCCCTTACTTAAGGTCATCCAATCACCGGAGGTCAAAAACAGTATTTTGACAATAACTGACCTAATTAAGCTAGAGCGATGAAACAAACACCATGTGTTTGTCTGTCACTGCTCATTTGATATACGGCAAAGTCACTTTACCTGTGACCAGGTCATATAGGTCACGAGGTGACCTCTGGCGGTCAAACCACTGGCGGGAGGTCTTTACGTTCCACATAGCGGAAAAAGTACTGGCAATTTGCTATCAAATTTACTTTACCAGGCCTCAATAGCTCTAATGACATAAGAGTTATGCCCAGTTTGCTTAATCATTGCATATTTGAGTGAAAATAGCCGATCTTGACCTAATTTGACCTCTGGAGGTCAAACCATTGACCTGAGCACTAAAACATGTAAGTAATTTCTTACTGAATTCACGCGAGCTTTCTATTGCACTTTGCAGATTTGCGCTAACGCCCATATTTCGGAGTTAGAGGGGGCCATCGATGGCCCCCGGTGGGGCAAGGTGGCGCCGACCCCCGGTGGGGCGCGGGTTAATGCTTTTGAGTGAGTCATTTGTGTTTTTGGTGAGAAATATTCGCGCTTTCTTCATAATCCATCACAACCTATTTCACGAAACATCCACATGATTATTGTGTGTGTGCGTGCGCATGTGAGGAATGCCACCCTGTTTTTAGAGGCTAGCCTGTACAGTAGAGCACGGTGGTCGCCAGCGCGACGTGAGCGGCTGCGACGTCTCGTCGCGGCGGCGGCTGAAATTGCGCGGCTGGCACTGTCGCGCGACTCGGCGGAGCCGCGCGACAGAGCCGCGCGACACCCGGCACAATGGAGTTAATGGAGCGGTGTTGACACGGCGATTGGGGACGCCGCTCTTCGGTCGACGGCGGCGCGACGCTCGTCGTTGGCGACGAGAGCGAGCCATTGAACGGCGCGGCTGGCAAGTGACAGGGTGACACGCGAAAGGATTGCAAACAACCGCGACGCGGCCCGGCGACTGGTTGTTAGCTGAGTGTTGGGAGGCGGTGGCGGGGTGTGGTTGGGGCGTAGTGAATAGATTCGCATCGCCACCGCTAACGAGAATTTATTGTGTTGGGTAATGGGGAACGATGAAAGCCGGCGCCAACCGCGCGCACGACGGAAAATTCCCTGCTGGGCGTGTGGAAACTGAATACGACGAGCTATAAGGCGATTAAATTGTGCGCAGCCTGTCTCTGAACAGGCCTCTCTCACTCTGTCATCATCCTTTTCTGAAAGCAGCTGTGTCATGTAGTGCTCTTGTCCGCCTTTGTAGCTGACTGTCGCGTCCAGTAATGCATCACATTGTTTAATTCACTGCCAGCTTGTACCAGTCCTTTGAGCAGAAACTACCCATTCAGAAATGGGACCACCCGCTTTGACTTTGCCACCAACCATGCAAATTGATTGAAATGAATGGACTAGGATGCGTGCTTTTGTCCGACTAGACAGATGAATAATGGCGGCGGTGACCCGGCCGACCTTGCCAGTGACCCGCTGCGAAAGTCTTTGTTGCGAGCCGACTATTGGCCACAGACAGAGCTGCAAAGGCAGACGCCACGTGCGCAGACGACACTGTACGTGGTGGCATCCGGCGTTGTTTGCACGAATGTCTTACAGCGGACAAAGGACAGCTAGAAATGAGGCGTGCCTTCCTCGGTGCAGATATTTCAGGATTACTAACTGCTGTGTGCGTTTCTCCTCACTGTCAAAAGCTGTGCGATTATCCCAGGACTATCGGGACATGGTCCGAAGGTTATCGAGAATGGGGAGAGAATGTATGTACGTGTCTTCCAAAATTAAAGTTACCCAACTTAGCTAGGTATATTTGGAGAGCAGTTGAAATGCTTCGTCCGGAGTGTGAACTAGCCGTGACAAGGAGCAGAAGGCCAAGGAGCTTCTGATTTTCAATGTGACAGCTTTTGCCCAGAAGGAGTTAAAGCTTCGTTTACAGCCGCAGTCTTCTTATTTTATGGCTGGAGCCCATTCTCATTAGAATTTGAACTAAATATGATATAAAATCATCACCAGTCTGTTTTTTTATATTTTTAACGATAAGGCAGTGACCGATCAAGGAGCTCATTTCGCGGGGGAGGGGCGACGGAGCTCGAGCCTCCCCCGCCATTGCCTCTGAACAGCCGCCGGCTATGCGTATACCTAAGGCACCTTGGCATGGGGGAGCTTGGGACCCGAGCCCCCGTCCTTGTGTCTGCCTCTGAGGTATTGCGAAGCAGTGTTTCCATCTTTAGTAGTCAGCTCCTGTCCGTGGCCAGCTGAGTACAATGTAGGAGTTGCGAAACCTCCTTGGTTATGATGTCCGCATCTGGCTGAAAACAGGGTTAAAGGCCGCGAAAACACCCTTTGTAACACTGAACGCCGATCCTCTAGAAGCCTCTGTGCGTTTGATCTGCTCGCGTTGAAGAAGCTGTCGACAGCAGCTACTGCCGGCTGTCTTGTTAACGAGGGCCAACGAGCACGATTCCTCCCGTCATTGAATGAATTGGCTCGCGTCTGGTGGACACGAGCAGCTGACATGGCAACCTCAACAACATATGATTCAATCTTGGGTGATGGGAAGAACACTAGGAATAGGATGGCGAAAAAAACCAGCTTACTTTCGGTGGAAACTGTTTTGGATTTCCAAATGTGTGTCGGGCTTACTCGGAAAATATACCAGATGATAGGTTGCAGACATCATGGTACTATTCTGCTTTGTGTTCATTTCCAGCCAGTGTCATCACCCAGAGCTATTTTGATGGGTTAAGCCGTAGATTATTTGGCGAAGAATGATTTAGTTGTCCTTTAGTATGTTTGGATGGTTATTGCCACCTGCAGCTTGGTGCAGAGCAGGTTTAGTTGGGGGAAGGGAGAGTTAGAGGATAAGAAGGCACTTGGCCCTCCAAATCCCTCAATTGCCCTCCGATTTTCTTTAAAAAACTTTACTTTACCATATTTAACCCTGTTGCCCCCCCCCAACCATCGATCTGGATCCGTCACTGCGTGCAGCCTTATGCAATGCCTACTCATCAGCACGCTGTTTTGATTCCATCCATCTCGGATCAGCTCAGCTCCGCCAAAAGAGCAGGAAGTAATACCTACCCCACGACCAGAACGTTCTCTCCGGGGCCGTCTGCGACAGTGTCCACGGCAGCGGCGGCAGTCTCCGGCCGAGGGGTTATCTCCTCTCCACAGTCACGTCAGTCGACCCCGGGGTCGGGGCGACGGTCACACACGCCGCGCGGGCCCGGGCGGCGCCTCGCTCAGACAGCCGGACAAATAGCCGGCATCAGCCGTCCGCCGGGGAAGGCGCGGGCCGCGCGACCGCCGGAAAAACACGTCTGCCGCGGCAGGTCGCAGCTGGCCGCTCCGCACGCGCGCTCACCGCGCTGCCGCCGAACCAGCGCGAGGTCGCGCAGTGGGCGGTCAGTAGTCGCACCTCGGCGCTCCTCGCCCAGGTTGTTGGAGGTGACGGTGGTGGCGCAGATGTCTGCTGCCACCCGGGAATTTCGCAGGAGTGTGGCAGAGGTGTTTGATGTATCCGCACAGCCCAGGGCTCGTAGGGCGTAATCAGAGCGTGTGTTTTACCCCAAAAAGTTGAAAATTCGGTCTGCTCAGAAAGGAAACTGCTTAGTGTAGTGGATGGAAGAGGCAAGACCGACCTAGCTGTTTTATGCTTGCCTGTTGCGCTGGCCTTTCAGTCAAAGGTCAAAGTTTGAGACATCCGCAGTGTCTGGTTTTGATTAGACATTTCCTACTCACCAGCTGACAGCGAGCATTATCACTGGACCCGACATCGCGAGGATTTCCGTCCCAAATAAACACCTCAGCTTCTTTGAAACAGCTGTCAGTACGTACCGAGGCTTTTCATGTCGCCGCACAGTCAAGAAGAGGAGCCGCAGGCCGACATCGCAGCCGACCTTCCGCTAACCGCGTGCGACCATTTCACCCGTATATAATCTACTGTGGAGAGGCCCTTACTGAGCTTGTGAGTTTTATGAGGGTCCAGCAGACGGGCCGTCGGCGCCGTCGTCGGTTATCTGCTCTCCGATCAGGAGAGGTCCGGGCGCCGCGCGGCACTCCCCCCTCCCGTACGTCGCGGGCCCCCGGCTGGCCGTGTGATTGAATTAAACGACCGTCCGGCCCCTGCATTGTGCTGGTGCGACGCGTCGCGGCGGGGCGCCTCCTGTCCAACGAGGCCGGACGGCTGGCGTTCCTCCGCCGACGGTGGTCCTCACCGGCGGAATGTCGCGCCCACAGCAGCCGCCGGAGAGACACTCTCTGACACCGGAATGCGATGGCCAGACTTCTCGTGCCATTGAGCGGCACAACAATGTACCGCGGGTGCGAGGCAGTCAGGAGGAGCGACGCGTGAAGGGTTTTTACGGCCACCAGCAATTTGATCGAGCAAAAACGTAAACAGAACGCTTACTGGTGGGCCAACAAAAAGAGGGCGTCCTTCGGTGTGCCTCCGGGCCCGGTGGCCAAATCGCTGACACAAAAGGCCAACAGAAAGGCATTGGAACGCTTCCGCTGAGGAATGTGGTCCACAATATGTGGGATAGTGGGACAAGTACACCCCATGAGGATGTGCATGCCATAGTCCCATGTGTGGGCCGATACACAGAAGCGGCTGGCAACCCAAAGGCTTGGATGTCGCTGATATACCGCTGTTACGACTGTCTTATCATGGATGCTATTAATTACATCACAGCGGGCTCCGACGTCTGGGCGTGCTCTACGGGAGCGATATACCTGTATCTCAGTGTCATCGATCCTCCTCCCGTCACCGTCGCCGGGTCGGATCGAGGCCGACGTCGAGTCCGACGGGACGTCATCGCTCCATTATCAGCGCGTGTAGAGCCTGCGATACCACCTGCACACAATGGTCGAATTAACCTCCAATCAGCGCTCCCCTTCCAGCGGGGCGAAGCACCAATCAGAGCCGCCGAGCGTCGGCCGGTGATTACAGCCCGCTACGCGCCCCTTGATCGGCCGCCAGCTCTTTGATGCAGTTGCTGCACCCTTCCTCTTCAGGGCTGAACCATCTGCCGGCTCCGGACACTGAAAAGGCCGGCAGGGGAGCGAGCGACAGGGCTAACAAATTCCCACACGGCGCTGTGCAGCCGGGGTGATAAATTAATGGGAGGTTGATTTAAGCTGTGTCTGAAGGCGCCAGCCTGTGAGCAGCTGCTGGTGCTGCGTGACGGGCACAGAGGGGCTGTCGCCTCCAGCGCAGCCACAAAGCAATTCAGCGCGACAAAAAGCCGCGGCCGAGACAAACCGGACAGCTGCCGCAGCTCACATCTCCACTGTCTGATGCGGTTCATACATGTAGCCAGTTTTGTAGCATGGACGCGCTTGATAACGGATGGAAACATCTCAAGATGTTTACCGTTTTAGCAGTATTGTTTGCTGGCCGTTCCATTGGTGTTCCCCTTGTATGACCTATAATTCTTGCCTGGGTTTTTAAGTATTAAATAAGACGGTCATTGCTGCTTGAAATGGGGACTTGCCTAATCGGACCGTTATTCGAGTAGCTAATGAACATGTATTTTGCCTTAATTGTTTATTTTCGTTGAACCAAATGAAGACAGCGTACAAATTTAGGTGTGCTGTAAGATATAATTTCCGTTCGGGTGGTGGCAGTTGTTACACCTAATTCTCCACTTGCCGATGCAACGGCGCTGTAATGACGCTCCTGAGTGTGAGCTTCTCGTCGCCAGATGGCTGTAATGATAGCAACATTAAGGCCGTTGAGCGCAATTGGGCAGTCTGTAGGTTGGCGGCCCCGTTTTGGCCAGTTGAGAGCCGCGCTGACCTCGATGGCGACTGGCCCTGTGACCGGGTCACGTGCCCGCAGGCGGTGCACAGCGGGAGACAGGTAATGACGTCTATATCGGCACCGGAACTCAGCGGGCTACCCAGCGGCGTAAACAACAGTGGGGAGTACTTATAATGGGACGATGCTGAATAAGGACCACCATCGCTTCTGTGGTTTTCACCAGTTTCTGTAGAGTACCATATGCATTGAACTCCTGAACTATTGATTTTAAGGCCAAGCAGGAAATTTGAGACCCAAGTGAAGAGGAAACTGGAAATACGTTTTTAGTGTCTGTGGCATCACTTGAAGTTTAGCTTTCGATGCTGTTTACGCCGTTGTCTGTAAAAGGGTTGTTGTGGGACATCGCAGAATTTTGCACATAGTATTCCCTAAGAATCTTGTTGCTATTTCGCTGCGTTCCACATTGAAGTAAAATTGCTGGATGGAAAAAACGACACGAGATATTTTGTATTCTTTTTTCTGTCACTATGATGCAAACATTTTCAAGACACCAGTGCATAAGTTCACACTCCTGCATGGTACCGCTCATCAAGGCCCGAGCAACAACCCATCAATATTCGAGACTATTCAGCTGTCGTCTCCACTGACATGTGCCGCGCTAACAAAATTTCACGATGAAACTTTAAACATTTTAAACATTTGCTCAAACACTTAGCCGTTCAAAAGCTGTCGCCGCTCGGAAGAGTGTATATAATGCTGCTTGATGTTTCATTACTGTTCTATCCCATCCTCGTACGAAAATTTCAGTGTGCTGCACTGTTTTGGTCATTACGGATTTTTTGGGCCTGAAAAACAGCCTCTACCAAAAAATATTTGATTTGCTAGGATTCACCATTTGCAATGCTTGACATGACTTGTTGCCCCAATTCCATCAGATTTGATATAATTCGTGAGCTGAGTGCTGAGCGTCGTGATCTAATAACTCTGTAACTAAATATATTGATCAACATTAACTAACTAAACGCGACGTCACCCGGGAGACTAACAGCGGAGCATTGTAGCATAAACACCAATGTATAGGCCTAAAAACAAGAGTTCGGACAATCACGGTTAGACGGCATTGCACAGTGACTTCTGGCTGCCTGTAGGCCGGGTGGCGGCGGCATCGAGAGAATATGATAGGGAAGTGGCTTATGGTAAAATAATACAGTGATATCCATGTTATTACAATATACATACCTACTCAGTCAATTACCTCGTGCGTCCTGTGATTTGCCTTGGGCCCTCCTCGTTCACGCGGTCAGAGCCATAGGCGGATCCAGGATTGCCGATCGGAGGGGGCACCTTCCCCAGGGGGGGCGCCACTTTTGACCGGCAAACCTCTCAGATGGGCGCAAAATCCTAGCGGTGGGCGCCTATTTTCGCATCCTGGGGGGGTTGAGAAGCGACATTTCAGGGGGCGCCATCGACCTTTCAGGGGACTCCGTGACCATTTCAGGGGGCGCCGAGGGGGTCGATCGGGGGAACGTGCCCCCTGGATCCGCCTATGGTCAGAGCTTCTTATCTCTCCGTCTCAAATAATCATTTTAGCATCTTAAACTTAGAAATACGAGGCTGCTTACTTTAGCACCATCCCAACGGAAGTTATCGAGGAAATACGATTCCCAGCACTCTCGCGAGAGCTCGAGACAAATTTGGGTGAGGCTTCGGTGTTGTGTCTGTAAGCTGCAGTCCACGATAATCAAGACACTTCTTACAACAAGCGTTCCCGAGATGTTCCAGACCGGGGGCCAGCCCCGATTTCACATGCATTAGCTGGACGACAGACGGTTGGTTTCCTTATTAGCTCAGTGAGACGCCATCATCGGGTGTTCGACGCGACGAGACATTTCCCACCATTGTTCATTCGACGCTAGTCCCTTAAACGTCGGCTTTCTCTGCATTGTGACTTGACCGTCAAATTACAGATTAGCTGCTATCATCTTTGCGAATGGTGGGGCGCACCGTGGTCGCTACCAAATCCGAGAGAAAGATTTAAGGTTGATAGCCGATTCGAGACCCAGGGCCGGGTGGTCTAGTGATTGCTGCCAGACCCCAGCTAAGAATTGCATGGATTAACGTGGGCTCGATACTTGCGGTGAGAAACCGCCTTCCGTACTCATCTGCAGGCGATAGGGAAGCTCCTAAACACCTATTTCAATACGTTCTATGATTGGGCCAGGTTGCCCAGTCATAGAATAATTGTTAGCTGCTCCCAACAAGCACACAAGTGTGCGTGTTGGGAGCAACCCTAATAAAAAAACGGCGAAATGTGTTTGACCGAAGCGGCCTACAAATTATGAGTGACGAGCTGCCACGGTTTGCTCAGGCCTCTGAGCCGGCACATCATGTAAAGCTGCCGGCCGAGGCTGGCCCTCGCACCTGCCGGCCACCCACGCGGAGGAGGAGGACATGGATCGGCGATTTACGGACAACTGCAGCGGCGTTGGCGGGGTGATGTACCGCCGCTCATACCAGTGCGTCGGCGTCTGGCGTCTGACGCCCGACGCCCCGGCATCGGGCGGTGTCCGCTCGCTGGGACTGCTTAGCACCAGTTTATGAGAACTTGGTTGCGCTATGAAAATTAGGGGAGTTAGGGATATAGAGTAAAGAGGATAGTAGCATATAGTATATAGTAGTATACAGTAGATGAAAGTATAGAGGATCAAAGGAGGTAGACATTTTGCAAGTAACCTGCTAGTAATTGGATGTATGGTTCCCCTGGCTCAGCAAGCCAACTCTCTTTAAAGGGAATGTGGAACCTTCACAACGTGATTTTAACTGAGATAGCCAAGTTGTAAAGCAAGTCGGAAAACCCGGTACTCCATATTTCATTTGTCTTGGAACTTGATATTTCCGTAGAAAAAGCTAAAACCTACCTGACACTAGCCCCCCATCAGCCCGTCGCCGGGCGGCCATTGTTGTGAGCTACTGGTGTGACGGCATATGCTGACGTCACGATGAGCATCAGCCAATCGAAGCACTTACAGCGTTTCAAGTATGGTAGTGGTTGCCAGATCGTGACATCATCCACAGGCTGATATTTGTTTCTTTTTCTAGAGGAGCATTTTTAAAAACAAAATATTGAGCTTATTGTACATTTTTCATAGAAATCATGAGTGGCTTCATTATTTTTGGCTAAAGGTACGCCTAATTTCACTAAATTCCAGGATTCAACCAAGGGGCCACATTCCCTTTAACTAAGCGATCTGCTCAGTCTGAAATCGTATACCCTTCCCGTGCTTTAGAAATTCAAACCTGTTAGTGCATTCTCGGAGACCTCCCTGATTCCAAACGTTCCCGCTCGTATGTCGCCCGCCCGTGCAATCACCGTGACACCTTTATTGCAAGCTCGTTCGGCTAGGGACACGCCGGCGTTTACGAGCCGACTTTAGGGTGGGCCTCGCCCGCGCGATGTCCCTCACAGCTCTGTGCGACGTCATAACCGGCAATCCCGCGCCGCGCCTCGCTGTCCGTCGTGCCAACGACGACAAGTGTGTGTGTTAGCTCTCTCTTCAGCGTGACACCGTAATTGGGCGGAACTCCTGCGCTGGGCAGTAACACGACACGGTTAGTTCATAAATCGCTCACATTCAATTAGCAGCCGCTGATGGTATGTGCGCCGGCGACCGACTGCCGCCGCCACCGGCGTGGGATTTGACCTGGAGTAACCCCGCTCCATCAGAACCTGTCGCCGCGGGGGCCGGCGGGGTCGTTGGCGCGTGACCTGCGCCTGCCCCTGCAGCGGCGCGGAGGCTCACCCTTGACCCCGCGCCGGCGGGAGTGCCCCGCGACGGCGGCGGCCGCTTTGATGCCGTCGTGTTTGCGGCGGCACGTTTATCGGTGGACGGCTGTTTGAGCCGACTGCCGCTCCATCTCCGCCAGCGTCTGGAAAGCTTCCATGTCCGCGGTCATCTCTGAGGCCGCCGCTGAAACCGCTTAATTGCTTTATGTCACCGCTTTATTTGCGGAGTGAGCCGAGTGATTTATGCATGTTTAATGAGGTGTAGTCGTGTGCTAAATGACAGCTGTTACAGTGTATTTGAACTCAGGATGTTATAGATTGGGTTTCCTTCAGACAAACAATTTTCTCTTGCCTGGCCCGAAAAAAGTTTTCATTAAATATAGACATGAGTACTGCCTTGAATAAATTAAAACAAAGAAAGGTACGTGCAACCATTCGCGTTAAGTTAAACGGTCCATCATTGTGAAAAGCATTGTTACTCTGAAAAGGCTATCAGAGTGCTGGTTTGTGAAGAAAGCGTTAAACGTCATTGTGATTTCTCGGCCCACTGATAGAATTGTAACAGCCCGCTTTCATGTCAAGTCAGAATGGGAGCCAAGCAGGAGGCTTAGTGTTGGCAACGGTGAGTTTACCGGCCAGTGGCGGATCCAGGGATCTATTTGTGAGGCGTGGGGTGGCTGGGGTTCCAGGTCTCCCCCGCCATTGCCTGGGAACGGCCTCCGGAAATACACTAACTATATACACTTACATTTCGGGAGGGGGGGATGGAGTCCCCTAGCCCCTCTTGTGTCCGTCATTGATACCAGCCTCATAAACAATCTGATGAGTATTATCCCCACCATGATGGCTAAATCGTAATCATCAATCAAATACGAATGCCTCTCAATTAAAACCAATTAAACTCAGTTAAAAGGCAAATGTAACTTTTGTGACGTTAAAAGGTTGAAACTGTACTACCTGTACTCATTCGAGGTTTTGGATCGCACTTGCATTCTCCTTAAGCCTGGAATATGAATCAGGGGTGGATGCAGGGGTGGATGGCAGGGGTCAGTCCAGTCATGACCCTCGCAAAGTGGTTAAATTTTACGTAGCTTCAGCCGAATTTGATCGATTTTCTAAAAAAAGACAATTTTTCACAGCTTTTCCCTGGTCACTCCCAGCCATGTCTCGTGGTACCGCCTCTGGAGATGGCATCCTCCCTGTGCTGAATGTTTTTACATCCGGTGAAACAGCTGGGTACAGCTCTATGTTTACCAAGCCTGGCCGGTCGTACACCTCCCGTTAACGGCCGTGTCCACAAGGGCATCTGTTCCAATACGCCACTACTGGGATGATGAATCACCCAATTTGTCGACGAATGTATGGGCTTGGTGAGCTGGCTGCTGTATTTATATGCGTTCCGAAAGCGACAAACAATATGAAGGTGGCTAACCTGTGTTTGGCTGTCGAAAGGATGGAGAAATTGGTTGTGATTGTGACACAATGTGAAACCAGTCTCGAATCCGGGAGTTTTCTGACCTCAAAGCTAATGAAATCAGGGAGGCTTAGTCTGAGAGAACGCTGAAAAGTGTTACATTCTGACTATCTTGTTGAACTATTAACCCAGGACCCCCTAAGGTTTTCCGGATAGCAGAAAAAACAGCGCAGCACCGCGGTGAGGGCCACCTCTCACTGCATCATTTCCCATCATCCCTGAAATTTTACCCCAGGTCACCCAAGGTCAGGTCACCAACAGGTCAACCAAGGTCACCTCACTTCACTTTAGAGCTCTGTAAGAGCTACATTTCAAAGTCGATCGATTTGAAACTTCCTACACTTCATGACCCCTCCAGGGTCTACAAGGTGTATATCCGGGATTTTCGATTTCGTGCCCTGAGGTCAGGTCACGAGGCGACCTCTCCCATTGGAAAAGCATGGGAAAAGCTATTTCATGATATAAAAGCCACAAAAATGATTGAAAATACTCAGACTGCTCAGAACAACGTTTTTGGACACCCTTTCACGGATCCCAGGGGTCATATTTGCCCTTTGACTTTCCAAGGTCATCCAAGTCACCGGAGGTCAAAAACAGTATTTTGACAATAACTTTGACCTAATTGAGCTAGAGCAGTGAAACAAACACCATCGTGTTTGTCTTGTCATTGGCTTCATTTGATATACGGCAAGGTCACTTTTGACCTTTCGTGACCTCAGGTCATATTAGGTCACGAGGTGACCTCTGGCGGTCAAACCACTGGCGGGAAGTCTTTACCTTCCACATAGCGGAAAAAGTACAGGCAATTTGCTATCAAATGTACTTTACCAGGCCTCAATAGCTCTAATGACATAAGAGTTATGCCCAGTTTGCTTAATCATTGCATATTTGAGTGAAAATAGCCGATCTTGACCTAATTTGACCTCTGAGGTCAAACCATTGACCTGAGCACTAAAACATGCGAAGTAATTTCTTACTGAATTCACGCGAGCTTTCTATTGCACTTTGCAGATTTGCGCTAACGCCCATATGTTCGGAGTTAGAGGGGGCCATCGATGGCCCCCCGTGGGGCAAGGTGGCGCCGGACCCCGGTGGGGCGCGGGTTAATGTCTTTGTGTTCACTGGTAAGCCAGATGGTTCATGACGGTACGGTTTCGTGGCCACCAATTTTCAGTGTAGGAATCAATCACCTGTTGCATGTCGTCAGAACTGCTGTGTGACTGGAGAATTACAGAAACTCGGAGGTCCGACGCGTCAATTTTCGCTTACAACGTCCATCGGACTTTTGCTGAAACACCATATGTTTCCGTAATGATTGATTTAGCGAGTCTTACAGCCGATGGCTCACAGTGATGCAGTTTCAACATAGCGAGCGTTATTCTTAGATAGTCCTTGATTGGCCTTGGTTGACCTTGGTATCTAGCTCGTTTTACAAATTATACGTCACCTAAAAGATCTGATCATTATCCTAGATAGGGGAACTTAAGGACGGAGCTTTCGCTTAGTTTCCGGTCTGTGCCTATGCCTCAGTAACTAGCATGCGTAATGGCGCCATATGTACAAGCTTCTAAGTTCGTGCACCCAAAAGTCCAAGTAAACAACTATTTGACAGGCGTTAGTATTCTCATATCTATGGCATGAAAAGTAGATTAAATAAATATGAAATCCGTGTAGGCTTTTTGCTTTGGGTTGAGCCTTGATGCGGTTCTTCAAGACTGAACCACATTCTTCCGTTTAATTTTTGGAGGTTCGCTCTGTGCTTAGTTTATAAAGCAATGAACAAGTCTTTGTCGGTTCGATCTTGGAAAATTGCATTGATAGCTCGGGACGACATCGATGCGACTTTTACAAGAACAGGAGCGGCTCCCGTCAGGCCTTACAGTTCCCTTCAACTAGAGAGTACAATCAACGATCTATCCGTAGGCAGATTCAGGGGGTAAGTGGGACATTTGTCCCCACCTCCTGACCCTTGGCGCTCCCTTAAAGGTCGATTGCGCCCTATGAAATGTCTCTACCCCCTTCTGTCGCCACCCTTTGCACCTCAGCTAAGGGATTGTATGTCCCTCAAGGGCTAAAAGTCACAGCGTTGAACATATCCAATTTTCTGTTTCCTCCGAGATTTTCCCCAACTATGATCGCAAGATCGGGGCTTTTCTGGCCTCTGATCGCCTCTCCGATGAGGCTGCGTACTTCTATGTCTGACCGGCTTTCCAACTGGTGCTATACTTTCCCTCGCATCAGCGTCCCATGATAATACACGCGTGATGAATGGCCCAGATAGAGCGACTCCATCATTATACATGGACGTTCATAATGAGCTGTGCGCTGGCATCGACGGGGTGGTGCCGGGAGAGAAGAGAGTCGTTAGCGAGCCCTGTCGCGTCAGTGAACTATTAGCATACGCGGCATGAGTTGGTTGGCCATGTTGTCAGTCTCTGGGTGATAACAGCTGGCTGGGTGGCAGGTTTGGACAGTGGTATGGTCTGGTGAGGCTGAGTATCATTACTGGTCGGGGCATAGGCGGAGCCAGGATTTCCGATCGGGGGAGCACATGGTCGGAAGGGGGCGCCATCCGGACCAGGGGGTGCCAAAAGCTATCAGATGTGTGCTAAATCCTATCACAGGAACGGTTTAACTCATATCCTGAGGGAGTATGGGGAGTGACATTTTAGAGGGTGCCATCGAGGTCTTTCAGGGGGCGCCGGAGAGTCAATCAGGGGTGGGGTAAGTGCCTCCACCTCCCCCTGGATCTGCCTATCGGTCAGTTTTCATCCGATTGATTCTCATGAATGGTCGGACAGTCACCCGCGATATTGTTTTTTTCATAGCATGTTAGAGGGATTTACTCACCTGATGATTGGAGCCGTCCATTGAAGCACCCGTAAATGCCAACACGCTCACTGATTCGTTCTGTCACGTCTTCAACGTAAACATGCATATGTGCTCGTACCTGTTCTATAATCCTGTTTTGCTGACGTCGCTTTCTGTTTTCAGGTCACTTCCTGGGTAACTTCACCGTGCTGGACGTTCTTCGACAGGCGGGCTTCAAAGTGACGCAAGTCGGCCCTCGGGAGAGGATCCGCAGGTAAGCTCAGATAATTGGCCATCTTCAAAGCCTAGCCGCCGAGAACGGACGGAACCCTATCAAACCTAGCCAAGCACGTCAGTTTAAGAGGAGTTCGCAGACTTTAGGAGTTCGTTGCGAGCTAAGTTGAAACGATTGAAGTTCAGAGGTGGATCCAAGGGGGGGGGGGCTAGCCGGCCATTGCTCCCCCAAAGCGATGAAGGCTTACCTTCTTTTAGCCAATTTTGACCGATTTTTCATCAATACTCTTTTTTCACGGTTTTGCACTGGTCTCTCCAACGTTTCTCCTAGATCCACGTGTGTTTATGTTGCGGTTAGCAACGGGATCATTTGCATCTTCTGAAGCTAAATTTGGCTAGGTGATGGACGAATTGAGACTTGAAACCCCGTTGCAGGTTAACCTCACTGGGGCTTATTTTGCGCGGATTAATTTTAAAGACGAACTAGCCATGCACGTCTCAGAATCAAGCTGTGCAGTTCTTCTTGTAAATAGTGTGCATATCTCGCGGTGCCTATCCATGTTATCCATGTGGGTATACGATTTCTAGAGTTCCCTGCCATACCATAATCATTGGAGCATTAGGGCACCTCAGTGATTATGACAATGGTGATCAGACATGTGGACCCCAAATATCCTAAACTGGATGGCTAAGTGCCCGATAACAAGAAAGTTAGTTCAACAAGATAGTCTTTAAAAGATTGTGACAATCCTGTGGTGCCTTTTAAGAGGGACACAGTCATAGAGCTTGACGCAGTAAGACTTATTTGGGTAATCGATTGTAGCCAACAAAGAGTGGTCCCAGATTGGTTCAGAGAAAAAGAGCAGGAACTGACTCATCGGTGACCATATTTGCAATGCGTTTGCAACTATCCAAGATTAATGAACCAGCTTGGTAAAAGTTCGTGGGGTTTTCAAATTTTCCGCAGATAAAGCGTTGACACGAATTATGTTAAGCACGTTGATTGGCTTTTAGATAAAGCGACCTGAAAATCGGGCTTGCGATGAAGGATGCCGAAGCAGTGGTTTTATTTCAACACCCGCCCGAACACACAAATCCGCATAGGCTCAAAAAGTAAAACACCTGCGGCGTGGACCCGCTGACGTCATTGGGTTCATTTGCCAGAAAAGCTGAGCGGGGGCTGACAGCTATCTACGTTTACTGTCGCATCGCATGTTGCGCATAGATGGGTGAAGAACTTCCGATGGGCACGCCCGGGAAGGCTGACCCAACATGGATAGGCAGCTAGGAATGTGGATTTATTAAAATATTTCGTCTCTTTGGGGATGCACCCGGGCATCTCCGATAAAACGTCCAAGCAATGTTTAAAAAACTTCAAAGACTCGTGCTTTATATTTTAAGAATTTTCATTCAGTCCTATGCCGCCCTGCTGTCCTCTGGGAAATCTGAACCACACTTTGTTATTTTGCCCCTTTAAAATTGTGGTTACTGGCATTGTTGTAGATTTGGACACCCTAATCATTGTTAAGAATCCGCGCCCCTCCAGGCAGCCGTCGCGTTTCGGTGGTGTAGGTAACCGGATGTACCGTATGTACACCGCTCGTCGCACCCTGAGTGGAGGAAGTAGTGGGAAGCGACGTTCTGGAGGGACGCGGAGACTGTCAGGTATTCAATGGCCCTGTCCAAAGGAGTTGGGGATATCTTTGCGGGTGGGGGGGAGGGGGTATCGTGACACTGTCTGCGGGCACCGATGCTCGGCCAGTGGGGCACATGGCCAATTTGCCCCCGTGTGTCTGTTCATGCACTGGAACATGCTGCTAACGACGCCCATAAGTCAAGCTGAAGAAATCCGCGGTCTAATTGTGGGCATACTTCGCCCGATCTTACATGGCAGCGCGCGCATCTCTTTGATTGGTCTCTCCTCATGTGCAGGAACAAGCGGCGGCGGCGGCCAGACGAACGGCGCATCACCAGCGCTGACGACAACTTCCGGCGGCGGGCCGAGCCGGAAGTGGGCAGCTTCCGGTCGGCGGTGGAGCCGCCGCCGGTGCTGACGGATGACCTAGGTCGGCAGCCGCCGCTGGTGCAGTACCCGCAGCTAAGGGTGATGGGTCAGCGTGCCAGCGCGGCGCCCCGTCCCCCGCCGGCTCGGCCCCGCTCGGCGCTGAGGGCGGCTCCAGCACCGCCCAGCGCCACCAACAAGTATACAGAGAACTTCAGCGACCTCTGGGTCCGCATCGACGATACCAGTAAAAGGTACCGGCCAGCCAGGGGCAGATGAAGTGTGTGGGTGATGAGGGATGCGACTGGGAGCTGGGTGATAAGTTTATTTGCTTATGTAGGTTTGGCAGTTGGATGAAGGATCAGTAATATTTTTTGGTTATTTTTAAGCATTGTACATTGCAGGGCTGCGTGAAAAAATTAGACGCAATGCAGCACTTAAATATTTTCTTAGTTTTCCTTGAAGTTTTCCTTGATATTTTAGTAGTTTTCCTTGATTTTGCGATTTTGGAGAAGGAGCGTTGGGAGTGGTAGCGGTTTCAGCTAGCCAAGGTAGCGAATATAGCAAAAATGATCTCAAAATTTTGGTAGAGGCTCAATCAGTTACCATTTCACTGTTTCGGTTACCAGTCAGTGCCATTGACAGTGGCACTGACTGGCACCGACATGCCACCACAACTGTTGTACGGGGAACTGTACTGTTGACGAACTTCTGCCTTGCGATGACGGTGGGGGAGGCGGGACCGAAACCAGCGCACCCGCAACGAGTTTTCGGACCGTTTGTGTAGGCTCACGCTTATTAGTGAAAGTACTGGCATCCCATCATTCGAGGGAGGGGGGGCTGGCGGTGGAGGACACCCTCCTCTAGTTCACAAGTTAAGGCACGCGCAGCCTGCTCTGTGCCCGACACCCATGTTATTTACTGTTTAAGTGGATTCGCAGTGATGAGCTGGGTTGGAAAGAGGAATCAAAATTGCCTTCAACAGGGTAACCGCAACCAACGCACACTGCCGAAAACGGCTCTACCTAATATTTGTTTTCTGCTTTCTTCCAGCAAAGTCAGTGAAACTGCGCGGCGCCCAGGGGATCGAAACTCTCTGGGGTCACTTTTACAGCCTTCTACCTCATCATCTTCAGCGGCAGCAACCAGCATGATCTTCTCCCCGACGATCGCACTGCTGACCGCTCTACTGCTCATCGTAGTGTCAGTGTCGCCGCCACGGACTTAAGGTTCACATATTAACGGACAGGTGGCAGTGAGGACGATCCTGTGAGGCCAGTGCTAGTGAGGTCTAATGATCTTGTAGTCTAGAATGCTTCTGCATTTTGACGTAATTGACCTACTGTTTGTTTTATCTAGTCCATCGGCCATAAGATGTATCGTGACGCGTGTGTACCACATTGTGTACCTTGACGTACGAGGTACATCTCAAAGGGTGCGAACCGAATTGAAGGCGCACTTTACCTCAAGCATGATCATCCTTTACATGCATTCGATTATCCGAATGCCAGCAGTGTGGGTGATAATTTTATTATAATAATATGACGATATGTTCGATTTATCTGCGACGTTGTTTTGACTTGGGTGACGATCGTAGGAGTGTTAGAAATCTGTGTGATTTTGTTACGAAAATAGGCGTTGATGATGCTGCAATGTCCAGCGGCAGCGAATGTAATAAATGAACAGAGTTTTCGTGCGATTTTCTCTCAGATATGGGACTAGAATCGCTCCATCACCACGATCCACAGTGTTCTAAGTGAGGCCAAAATGGGGACATTATTCGAATTTCTGAATATTTTTAAAACTAATTTTGATGTTTGCAACTAATAGAAAAATTATCGGAGTGTCAGAAAATGTCAAACAAAACAATGTGAGGCCTTTGAAGTCGACGCGACAAGGCATCAAACTGCTGACTGCATCTATCGCCACACAACACGACAAAGGCCAAGAGCAATGCTCATTTTCGGTGCTATTTTGTAGGCTAAGAAAACGTACAAAATGAGACAAACCAGGGTTCATTAGAAAGCTTAAGGCATGAAGAATGCGATTTTGCTAACAGTTTTCTCCAGTGATCGATACAATTAAATTTGGAGAGCAAAATATGTACCATATAAATTTCACATACATTTTAAGACTGTCGATTGTCGATAAGCATAAAAAATTGCGTCGCATGCCCCACCCTGAGACTACTTTAAAACTATGGCAAGATGTTTCGTCTACCTGCCCTGCAAGTTTCAGCTGCGTCACGTTGCGGCAGTGGTGACGGCATATTATACAAGGGCATGTCGCGCGAGCTGTCGGTCGGGGGCGGCGGGCCTTCGGCGTGATATGCGTGGAGGCTTAGAGGTAGGTGGGCCGGGGCACGGCGAAAGTGCAGTGCATTAGTTACAATGAGTTAAATGAGCACTTGTTGGCATTGCTTGTCGACTGGACTTTTTAACCAACTGTCGTTGACGGCTTCACTCAATAATTGTGAAAAAGTGCAATGGTTACAGTATGGGAAAACCAAGCTTTCAATTGATGTCTCAGCACACTAACATACCTAGTAACCATTCGTAGAATCGCAGCTAGTATTTGCACTGACCATTGTCCTACCTCACGATTAGGGTGAGAACCGAAATACACAGATTAACCCTTCCCCGTTTGCAAAGTTCACTTCAAATAACATCAGGGAATAGAGTCTCACAGCACTCACAGCACGCACACCCACTTGTTGCATGTTCTTTTTATCGTCACTTGAGTTTTGAACTGGATGCTGTAAACATGGAGGTGCGAATTAGTGCAGGGAACGCGGGTAAACCTGCTTTTAGCTGATACGGCATTTGGACTTGGGAATTTCATTGAAAAAGCGAACGAGCAGCTCACTGATCTTTACCAAGTAAGTAAGTACACACAGAGTGACATAAAACGTGAGGCAGGCTCATTGGAAAAATAGTTCTGTGCGATCGACGCAACGCTAATGCCGTAAACAATTCAGTCCGGTCATGGACCAAGCCAAGGTTCCGTATTTATTCTGTAGGAATCTGATACCATTGTGCTGGTGTATGAACAAACACATCACAGTTGAATGTAATCAATTTCGTCTTCATGGTTACATACAGTAGCGCACCCAAGGGGGAGGGGGTGGTTATATACAATATAACTGGAACTATAGCAGGCTTTGGGCTGGAAATAAGGGTTTGACCTTGAAAAAACTTTTACCTTGACCTGTGACATTGACCCTGAGTAGCCCTAACTATAGTCATAGCATAACATACGTCATACTGAGAAATGCCTGACCAGAATACTGCGGTTAAGGACCTTGACATGATACCTATAACATTGAACTTGACTTTCACGTGGGTTCATATTGACATATAACCTGATTATATGACGTTATGACGTCATCACTCGGTCTAAAGTGCAGGCCAACTGGTGAGACCGCCCAAGTGTGATGGTCTCAAAATATAGATCTGACTGTGAAGGGCAATGAGTAAAAAATATTGACTGATTTTCAAAATTTCTTAATTAATCGACGCGCTCATAAATGATCTCAAATGTGGCCGAGTAGCATTTTCCGGCGGCGAACAGTTCTCTGGCTACTTTGGAAAAATAGGTGGGGGTTCTTTAGGGCTCCCCTCCACTGCGTGTGTTAAGCGAGGGCTAAATAACGTCTTTAATGTCAAGCATATTGCGCGTATACACTTAAAGTGACTGGAAATTAACTAGAACATCCAAGCAAAGCCTCCTTATTATCCTATATACATGTAGTTATTTTTGTTTCTGACCTAGGCTCAAATACCTGACAGTTATGCCCGCTGTGGTCAGGTCTTGACATTCATATGTTATTCACATAATCTGTGGAAAAGAGTTTCGATTGACACAAAAATTATTGATCTGGGGTTCATAATTCCTGAGATATTGAATTATGTCCCCAATTTCAGCTCCGTTAGAACACTGTGCGCTCATGCCATTATAATAAGGGGACGTAATCAGTTAGTCGGAGCCTAATAATGACCGGCGTCTGACTGCGCGTTTTGCGACACCGGCGAATCCAAGATGATTGTCACCCACGATGGTGATATGCATAAATTACACAGAAGCTCACAAAAATACCATAACACGAAAATATTTGACTTTTACAAATTTTCTATTTTATTTCTACAAAACATCAGGCCCACTTGTCATAAATACGGTCTAAGATGCAAAACACGAAAAACAAAATACGTGGTACTGTTTCCAGCCAGAGTTCATCATTGCATCATGCATTTCTCAAGTGCATACAGCGATATACCAGTCTGCCGTGAATCGATTTTAATAAATACCTACCACATACCAACTTGTCTCCTCGGTCTCTGCAGACAACAAGTACAAAACATAAAACAACAATACAACACCCGGTGCTCCTTCAATCATTTTTAACCCTCATCAGCCGGCGAGTCTCGTTTCGCTTAGCGTTAGCCTCAACATAAGAACATGAAGACAGCCCCGCCCCATCAGTGTTTCATCCGCTCTTGAAGTCCAGTTGCCTCAGGCTGGACCGGCTGTTCCGTTCCAGTGGTACGTTCCGGTGTATTTGAAGCCCAGCCTCTGACTGAGCTCGTCCGCCTGCGGCGGGCCCCGGGAGCCGTACCTGCCGACAACCAGCCATTTCACGGAGGCATCCTGTCTTACCAGTAAATGGCATCACAGGAAGAGCTAGAGGTTTGTCATTGTAAGTGGGTCACCCGCCGCAATTTGGACTGTTGGGCTCTTAAAGATCAAGGTGGGGTTTGCAGAAAGCCGGCCAAATTCGGTCTCTGTAGAAAGACGCTACAGCGGAGCAGAGAAGTGGAAGACCGTGGAAAGCCAAGGGGAAACCTCGTGCAGCCGGTGCACTTCCCAAAAACATATACGTTTTAAAGAAAAAATCACCCAGTGCGGTTCCATCTGCGCACCGCTTTGTGGCCAGTTTTTATCACTTATAACTCTACAGGTCGTCTGAAGCCAGCATCCCATTGGCCGGGGCAGGCTCACCTGTAGGGCACCGGTCGGGGTCTCTGCCCGTCTATCTGGTCCAGCAGGGGAGTGAAGACTCTCCAGGCCTGGGCCAGCTCGTCAGAGCGCACAAAGTGCATTTGGGAGCCACAGAACACGTCCAAGATGAGCCGCACGTAGGCGTCCGGCATCTGGAGGTCCTGTAAACGAGAGGTGAAGGTGCAGGGTACCCGCAGTCAGTGATGTTGCAGGATTGCATATGGTTGGAGATTCTGGGAGGCTAGGGGAGAACCCCTAGACTTCGGTTTTCCTATACGGTTTGTACAGGGTCTATATACACCGTGTCATCGCTAAAACATTTAGGATCCCAATCTCTGGATTGAAAATGATATCCAGTCCTGTGCATGCCTATCTACATGACAAGGCATTTGAAACACTGTCGGAAAGGACGTTGTGCATGCTATTGATCTAAGCGGGGTTGAAGCTTATTTTTTATCAGTAGGCTTGTTTAGGTATTTCGTCATTCTTAAATGGACACGTGCATTACTTCAACTTCGAATGTTACACATCGCAAGAATAAGTAAATCATGCGCAGGATCCGAACAGAAAAACAAACTCACCTTGTAGCGAGCGGCGTATGTGAGGTCCAACTCGGTCTCCTCCATGTCGAATGTCATGCCGGGCTTCTTGGTCATCATCTTCACGTAGACGGCCTCACCGGGCTGCACTCGCAGTACCAGCTCGTTCCTCCGCGACTGACCCTTGAAGATGTCTCCGGCCACGTCTCGGTACTGGATTCGAACCTCCGCCTTCCGCTCGTTCAACGCTGGGGGTTAGAGTGAAGCTGGCGCATGTTCGGACTGAGTCCTTGGGAAGCTCTTGCGATAAAGCTAGATCCAAGCGTGCATATACTGATCGAAATAGGCGCAACTGCAGATGTGGAGGTAGTTAATATTGGAATTTACAGTGACCGAAAATAGTTTTGCCGATATTTATTACAGCTTACACTTAGTACAAAGCGCATCAATAAGCTGGGTAGAACATATTGCGACTCATATTCTCGAGTGACCAAGTGTGTATTCACACAAGCTCTCGTCACGTCCTAAAAAGATTCATGCGGGACTTTTTTAAGGATGTTATCTGCAAGAGTTTGTCTCTGTGCAAGTTTGATCGAGTTCAGGCTGTTATTCACCTACCTTTTCCACACCGGAGGATGAAGGGCACGCCCTGCCAGCGCTCGTTGCCGATGTGCAGCGCTGCGGCGGCGAATGTTGGAGTTACAGAGTCCTGTACCAAACACCAGGTGTCACGTCATTTACCATCTAGTGGCCAGCGCTCTGAAGCAGTCGTGAATCCAGGGGCGTGGATTTTCGGAAATGTTTGGGATGGTTAAATTTCAAGCAGAGCCAAAATAACACCCTAAAAATACCACAGAAGAATATGAAGTTTGTTGTAGCCATCCCACAGACCTGTTGAACTGCATAGAACGAAATACAAGTATTTCATTTGAAAACATGAAAATTTAAAGGATATTTCAACGTATCATAGAGTTTATATGACGCAGGCGTTTCACTTGGGTGCCTAGGCACCCTCGAAGATAGTAAAGCCGCATCCATGTGTGAACCTAGAATTTCGGTAAGAGTGAATTACGGGACGAGACCTTAGGTTTCAGACTTCAGCTATTAAATAAAAAAACACGTAGGTATTTGTTTTGGAGTTTTGTAATGACATGGAGTCCACAGTCCCTTTTAAGAAAGATAGGTTCTTTTAATAACTGTGCAAAACGATTCAGCGATGCAAAGGTACAGAATTGTGCAAGGCTCGCAGTGCAATTAGCAAGCTGATATCTGCTCACGCATTTCGTATATCCGAGTACGGTTCACCTGAAGTTTGCATGGACGGAAAAGGGATGAGAATGTTAGGATGACATGAAGTGGATGGGATGGGATGATATTTTCCAGGTTTCATTTTGGATGGACGAAAGGAAAAATATAATATAAAAACGTTGGAAGAAAAGTAGAATGAAACTAAAAGGAACCATACGTTGATAAGGTATATACTGGCCTGTCTCCTCAAATATTGATATAAAATGCACTTAGATTATATATTCGGGCACAGCCCTTCGTCAGAATCAGGTGGCTCAAATACCAAATCAGTCATAGTGTACCCAGACCTCGAATTCAATTAGACTTCGAATTCGAGGTCTGGCTACACTATGACTGAGAACTAGATTGATCTACCTGATTCTGACGAAGGCTGTGACCAAATATATAAACTTAGTGCATTGTATGTCCAGGCTTCGAGGAGACAGGCCAGCATATAACTTGTCAACTTATAATCATGCTCCTCGCCTCAGCACTCCAAAACCTATCAACGTTTAAAAGGAACTACATTGGACATATATCCCGGGACTGGCTTGGGTGGGACATCTAGCGGGACGAAATTGGATGGACACACGAATTATCTTGCAAGCGTTGTTTCAGGCGCTTACTTTGGGAACGGTTGGGTCGTCGAGGTAGCCATGTTTAGCATCACCATCTCCGTGTGGGTCGCCGACGTACTGACCAAGCACCACATCCTCCATCTTCACCTCCTGCGTACACTTCAACACCTTCACCTGCAGACGAGAGATGGGCAGGAAGATGGCCCTCAGTCACCGTTCTATAGATATCGAGCTTTCAAGTTATGCGTTTTCACCGAAGATTCAAGCCAACTCTGCCACGAAAATATTTCCCGTTGAAAATTGCAAGCCCTAAATGTTAGCACATATCCGGTGATGATGTTCCAGCTTATTACAAAAACACCTTCAAAACTAGAATATATTGAGTGAACGGTACGTTATTACTCGGAAGTGTATTGTAACAGGATCGCTTCCACTGATCTTTGTGCGTTTTTCAGAGGGTGAAAACGTTTACCCGTTCGCAGCTTGAGCTGACTTTATGAATCCCTTGCCAAATAGGATAAAGCAATGTTTATCGTTGTCATCTTTGAAAACAGATGAATATTGCCAAATTTTGGCTGACTGACGAAGTACGAACTCATAGCTCAGTAAAAGTGCATGGAATGCTGCTTTCCTTATTATGAGTCCAGTTTTTTACATCTGAGAAATACATTTGGGTACAATTTGTTTTGAAATGATGGTCAACATTGAAATGACCGTTTTTTTCCACTGGAGCTCGAGGAACTTCTTGTCCACATTGAATGTAATTATTACCTTAGTTTTTCACCACAGTTTCCAAATTGCATGATATTAGTATGAATAACCGCAGACCATTGTGAGAACGTCAAGCAGCAAGCAACAGAGCAGGCGTCACTCGATTTCAATGTTTGTACGGCAGAGGCAGCCAGCGTCGGCGCTCAGAGAAAAAATCAGAATTATAACCTCGAGAAAGAGGTGAACTTTGTGTTGGGGTCCTCTCGAGACTATCAGGCCGCTAGGGAGATGGCCAGGGGCGCCGGCATGGGATTTTCGCAGGGGGATGGACCAGGGCTGGTGCTGACCGGGGGAGGCGACTTTTGAGCATATGCGGTACCTGATCATTAATGACGATTGATCCAAAAACTTTGGGGGGACGTCCCCCCTGGTTGGCTAACAGGGGGGACGTGTCCCCCGCCCCCTGCTTTCGGCGCCCATGTAGATGGCTACGGCGGCGCCCCTTGGCTCTAGCACACGTCACACACAGACCTTCTCGTCCCGAATATCGTCGGCAGCAGCCGAACACGGTCTCTCCATGGCGACCAGGCACATGATCTGCAGCAAGTGGTTCTGCATGACGTCCCTGAAACCGCAGCGCACAACTTATTATAGGTAGCATCACAGCGGAGTGGAGCGCTTGAAAGTTAGTTCAATAATCGCATGTGGAGTTTGAAGAATGGAGCCTGCAAGGAGCAGAAAGGGAAGTCAGCCTCCACCTCTATGTATATTTCAGCAGCGGCATCACTGAGAGTTCGATTTCCAGAATCGTGGTGGTATACGGACATTTTTTGTCGTGACAGAGAAGTGACAGGATTTTCCACTACAGTGAAACTCGTGTTTATTAGCTTTCTTCAAAACATCGGTTCTATCCATTTTTAGAGGTTAATACTACCTTGATCCTAGTTATTGAAGCAATGCTATTCGTATTTGGATACAACTGGCTAATCTAAATAAAACATCAGCTATATGTTGGTTTTTAAGGCTTTGTTTGCTCGCCTAGGATGAAGTGGTTGTACTATCTATCTATATACCTCTTCATCATCACCCATATGTGTTTGTGAGGCGCGGCACTGACCTGATGATGCCGAACTCATCGAAGTAGCCGCCGCGGCCCCGGGTGCCGAACGGCTCCTTGAAGCTGATGTGCACACTGGAGATGTGATCTCGGTTCCAGGTAGGGCCAAATATGACGTTACCAAACCTGAAAAGGGAAACATTGAAAGTGCGGTGTTCGGGGACAGAGCGTAGGCCAGTTTTACGCGAACAATGAATCACATAGAGGCATAAAGCCAGTTTGTTAACATTTGCCGTTTCTGCATTTTTGCGGTTTAGATTAACTGCGGTTTGCAATTTTTCTCCAAATACTCCATGATTTGATAATCCATAACTCATAAATAATGAAACATAATAATTTACACGAATGCTTCGGTGCTTCCTTCAGACATCAGGTCTCTCCGAGCAAAAAAAAAACATATTTGAAGAATTGTGGGGACAGCTCCAAGCTGTTAGATCGTCAAGCTACTTAGATAACGCTTCCACAACCCAGTATTGAACGTCATTTTTTATACTAGCTGAAGAGAGCACGAGGTTTGGAGTGGATGAACTGTTCTCCTGTAAGGAAACGGTCCGTGGCTATGAATGAGACCTCATTTATGTGTGAAAAGCCATGTATAATGCAATTAAAAACATGGTTGCCAAACCCGTTAAAACATGACTGCGATCTCCTACCGACTTACCACGATTTTGGCTGCTGCCATAAAACATCGTTTTACCCTCACAAACTGCCAGTTCAATTTACATAGATATTATTTTCACGTGTCCAATATATCATAAGCGCCATACTTATGCATGTTCAAACATCACGCCGAGAGCATCATTTCTACTTGTTTCAAAACATTATATTCATGTATGTATGTATGTATGTATGTATGTATGTACATACCTACATACACCATACATGAATAGTACCAGCGGTGCGTGATTCGATAATTCGTATTGCTTCCAATCATTTATGTGAGTAATTATCGGAAATGCCATTTTTCTTTATTTACGATAATCAATTTTCGTTAAAGCCACAACACGGAAGGTCCCGTTTCGGGTAAACTACGACCGAAACATATTTCAAGCACTTTCCTTAAATTTATTTTCTCATGGTGTTAAATATTTTACGCACTTTAAAACATGTACTGAGCGGGAGTGAGACTGATTTCATGTCGAAACTGACCGTGCAAACCTTTAATAAATAAAACATTTAGTCAGCTACCCTCAATGAACGCCGTGGGAGTGGGGCCGAATCACGGTGTTGTAGTTTATATTCATGGGCGTAATCAAAATGATGCACGGAGAAATGCGAAGAAATGTATCAGAGAAATATTACTGCATAAGTTGTATCACAATATGACTCATCACCATTTAAAATATGGTAACTTTAAAAAAGAGCATTGGTGTATTTCGGCACGTTATCCAATAGAACACAAGAAACCTATTTCATTGTATACGCTTTGACATGTTAATAAAATTAATAACCACCGATGCTCACTTGACATTGTTAGGTGGACTTGGACTGTTTTCCCACCTCACGCTGGCTGCTTGATAGGACTTACAGCTTTACAAGGGTTTTAAGTCATGAATAGCTAGTACAACATAATGAGCTAAATACAAACGTTGACAGTAATGCTAAGTCATACATAATACGTCATCTCATAGTTGACCTCGTTTACTGTTTGCTTTCTTTGTAATTATAATGTGTTTCATCCTGTATATTTCACACAGGAGTCTAAATTCCTAACAAAATAATCACCGCCCTTATTCGCAGTCACCGCTTTGGTTGCCGCTTTACGTACTCTTATTGAACTCGCTGCCCCGACCAAGGGTTATAAAATCGCTATTGAAGTCCGGGTGAAATTGTACCCATTGCCCATTGAACGCTACACATCATGGTGCGTGCGTATCTCGGCTGGCATTCGCTCGGGGCGAGTTATTTCTCGATCTTTCAATGAGGCCATACAAAGTTAGAGCGCATCATCCTTTTTACAGAATCCTTGAGGGGATGGAGAGTCGTAAGGGAAGAGCATTTGACTTCCACGAAGCTGATCCGGGTTCAAATACCCCGGCAGGTATTCTGTAGAACTCTCCAATCACCATAATATCCTCCCAACAGGATGAGAGTTATGATGATAATGTTATAAAAAATTAACCGGCAATCGCTCATAGTATAATGAAATTGGAAATGCCAAATAGTATATTGATATTTCGACGGCGTGTCTTCTTCAGGAGCAAGTTTTGAATTTGAAAGTCATTGATAGCAATGATTTTTAAATTCAATTTGAATTTAGGGCGAACAGCAAGCAGGTACACGTGAAAACAATGTTTAACATCTCGCGAAGGATACAGTGTGATGAGTTACCTACAGAAAGACATTTAAAAACTACAGGATACAGAAACTAAACACACATAAAAGCACAGTATGCAACAAAACTATGGATGTAACAGTGAGTACAAACAATTTTCAGCGATGGATGTGTGGTGGTATGGCGAGTGTTTATGCGTGGTGGTTTGGTCTTAAGTGGTATAAGTGTATGTGTATGGTACTGGTTGTAGGAGGCGCCACGATGAGAATTGCTTATTTATTTGTGGTCTGCGGTTTCGGATTTCTATTGATTCTTTAATTTTGCATTCTGCCGAGTCTTTACAAACATGAATAATTTTTATTGCGAAGTCCTTGTCTGTGATGCGTGTAGTGGGGTGATGTGATATGGTGTGGTCTCCTAGATACTTACCCTTTTCTTTTCTCCTAGCGTGTCCTAAATGTTCCATGAAGCGGGTACGGATTTGGCGAGTTGTTTCCCCTATATAAAACATGTTGCAAAGTAGGCATGTGATAAGGTATACTGTATTTTTGATGTGGCACCTCCCCTGTAACCCGGCGTCGCATGTGCTGCATGATTTCCTGTGTCCTTTAGGGCATGGTGGTGGGTTTAGTGATGATCTTATGAGGATGTTTGAGAGTGTTTCACCACTCTTCCAGGCTATCGTAATGTCTAGGTCTGTGGATCTGGCTGCGGTGGTGATCTTGTGCGTGAGCTGCTCATCAATGTATGGGAGAGAGATGTAAGTTGTGTTCCTGTTCTTGTTCTTGGGACGTGGTTGGCATGGTTTATATTTGGCAGAGTTTTGTATGTTTTTGATGAGTTTGGCCGGGTATCCGTTCGACATAAATAGTTCCATGATTTTTTCTAGGCCACGGTTTTTTGCAGGTAGGTCTGATCCCAGCCGGATGGCTCTAAGTGACTGTGCGTGTATAACTGATCTCTTAGTTTGCATAGGATGAGCGGAAGTGAAATGTAGAATTATCGGTGCGGTCATGGGTTTTATATAGAGTTCTGTGGTGTACTTTCCAGAGGGATGTACGGTCAGGAGGGTGTCTAGAAATGGAATCTGTTGATGTTGAGAGTGGTCTGACCTATCTATGCTGAACTTGAGAGCCGGGTGAAAATCATTGATGAAAGATTTTCATCAATGATCAATGATTTTTCATCTTTCATCAATGATTTTCACCCGGCTCTCAAGTTCAGCATAGATAGGTCAGACCACTCTCAACATCAACAGATTCCATTTCTAGACACCCTCCTGACCGTACATCCCTCTGGAAAGTACACCACAGAACTCTATATAAAACCCATGACCGCACCGATAATTCTACATTTCACTTCCGCTCATCCTATGCAAACTAAGAGATCAGTTATACACGCACAGTCACTTAGAGCCATCCGGCTGGGATCAGACCTACCTGCAAAAACCGTGGCCTAGAAAAAATCATGGAACTATTTATGTCGAACGGATACCCGGCCAAACTCATCAAAAACATACAAAACTCTGCCAAATATAAACCATGCCAACCACGTCCCAAGAACAAGAACAGGAACACAACTTACATCTCTCTCCCATACATTGATGAGCAGCTCACGCACAAGATCACCACCGCAGCCAGATCCACAGACCTAGACATTACGATAGCCTGGAAGAGTGGTGAAACACTCTCAAACATCCTCATAAGATCATCACTAAACCCACCACCATGCCCTAAAGGACACAGGAAATCATGCAGCACATGCGACGCCGGGTTACAGGGGAGGTGCCACATCAAAAATACAGTATACCTTATCACATGCCTACTTTGCAACATGTTTTATATAGGGGAAACAACTCGCCAAATCCGTACCCGCTTCATGGAACATTTAGGACACGCTAGGAGAAAAGAAAAGGGTAAGTATCTAGGAGACCACACCATATCACATCACCCCACTACACGCATCACAGACAAGGACTTCGCAATAAAAATTATTCATGTTTGTAAAGACTCGGCAGAATGCAAAATTAAAGAATCAATAGAAATTGAAACCGCAGACCACAAATAAATAAGCAATTCTCATCGTGGCGCCTCCTACAACCAGTACCATACACATACACTTATACCACTTAAGACCAAACCACCACGCATAAACACTCGCCATACCACCACACATCCATCGCTGAAAATTGTTTTTACTCACTGTTACATCCATAGTTTTGTTGCATACTGTGCTTTTATGTGTGTTTAGTTTCTGTATCCTGTAGTTTTTAAATGTCTTTCTGTAGGTAACTCATCACACTGTATCCTTCGCGAGATGTTAAACATTGTTTTCACGTGTACCTGCTTGCTGTTCGCCCTAAATTCAAATTGAATTTAAAAATCATTGCTATCAATGACTTTCAAATTCAAAACTTGCTCCTGAAGAAGACACGCCGTCGAAATATCAATATACTATTTGGCATTTCCAATTTCATTATACTATGAGCGATTGCCGGTTAATTTTTTATAACATTATCATCATGACTTTCACGCTCATTACAACACTTCAAACTCTTAAAGGATGAGAGTTGGCGACTTTGACCTCTGCATTCGGTGTCCCATAAAACCCAAAAACTGCTTAGATTATAATATCTGACAACAGACAGAATCCAGAACACAGTTGTGAGTTTCTGCACGCTAGATATGATATACATTTTGTGAAAGTTTTGCAAGTTCGGCGTTTTAGGATCGAAGTATCTCTAAAAACATCTAGAGATTTGCCTTGGAAACCGAGACCCAACCATCCGAACGAGTAATTCCTGCTTCGACAGGTTTATTTGAAAGTCAATGTTTAACATCCCTCAAAGCACAGAGACAGCCGGCAACGCAGACCACGCTCTCCCTCGTCGGTTGCCAGTTGACCTTCATCAGGTAAATATTGAGCGCCGGAGCGTCTCAGGAGAATCGATCCCAAGCATTCATCAGTGCACTGCCATTGCGCGGTTCCTGAGCACCAATCTGGAGCCTAACGCTGTACCAACTAATCTACCTGACCCAATTAGACAGCTGTGACTAAAAGCCGATTTTTTATATAACAATACACGCATTGGAGAGAGGTGGCAAGAAAGGCTTGGCTTCGCTCCATTTTTCTCCGAATTTCACGACTTCAGCGAAGCTATGCAGAAATTGGAAACTCCTAACCAGTCAATGCAGAAGATAATAGTGAACCCAAATCCAATGAGCTTTTTGTTCAAGAGGGGAAAGTTTCTTATCAGCTTCAGACTTAACCCTCACCTCACCGGAGGGCCATCGACGGCCCCTCCCCTAAGGATTTTTCGGGATAGCAGAAAAACGACGAAGCGCAGCACCGCAGTTGAGAGCTCTACCTCTCACCCCATTATTTTCCCACCATCCTTGAAATATTTAACCCCGGGTCACCCAAGGCCAGGTCACCAGGCGAGGTCAACCAAAATCACCTCACTTCAACTTTTGAGCTCTATAAGATCTACATTTCTAAGTCGATCGATTTGAAACTTCCTACGCTTCATGACCCCCAGGGTCGACAAGATTTATATCCAGGTTTTTTAGATTTCGTGACCTGAGGTCAGGTCATGAGGTGACCTCTTCCTTTGAAAAGGCATAGGAAAAGCTGTCTTATGACCCCAAAGCCACAAAAACTATTGCAAATTCCCGGCTTGCTCAGAAAAGCGTTCCTGGACACCCTTTCACGGATCCCAGGGCCATATTTTCACTTTGACCTCTCCGAGGTCATCCAAGGTCACCAGGGGTCAAACACAGTATTTTGGCAATAGCTTTTTACCTCAATTAGCTAGAGTGCTTCATTAAACATCATCGTGTATATCTTGTCACTGGCTTTCATTTGATATACGGCAAGGTCACTTTCTGACCTTTCGTGACCTTAGGCCATGTTAGGTCACGAGGTGACCTCTGGAGGTCAAACCACTGGCGGGCGGTCATTACGTTCCACATAGCGGACAAAGGTCTGACATTTTCCTATCAAATTTACTTGACCAGATCTCAATAGATCTAATGGCATATGAGTTATGCCCAGTTTGCTTAACCATTGCATATTTGAGTGAAAATAGCCTATCTTGAACTAACTTGACCTCTGGAGGTCAAACCATTGACCTGAGCGCTTCAACATTTTTAGTAATTTCTTACTGAATTCACGCCAGCTTTCTAATGCACTTTGAAGATTTGCGCTAACGCCCATATTTTCGGAGTTAGAGGGGGCCATCGATGGCCCCCCTCCCCGGTGGGGCGAAGGTGGCGCCGGACCCCCGGTGGTGCACGGGTTAAGACTGGCGTTGCCACTTTGAGCCGCTGGCAACGTTTATGTCCAATGAAATCATACAGTTCGCACGGCCATAAATTTTGATACAGCGGAGTTTTCCTCTGCCTCACCTTAGCGTCATCAGGTTCTGGACCATCTCCTTGCCGAGGTAGTGGTCGATTCTGTAGACCTGCTGCTCGGTGAAGAGAGAAGCCAGGTGGCGTGAGAGTTCGGCTGAACTCGACGCATCGCGTCCGAACGGCTTCTCAACAATAATTCGCGTCCAGCCCCTGCAACAAGGGAGGGGATACTCAGACGTAGACGTCCTTTCTCAACAATCCCCTGCGTCCAGCCTCTGTGACAGGTGATAAGGTTATTCTTCAATAATCAACCGTGTACTCCAGCACCTGCAACAGGGAAGGGAGATCCTCAGACGCAGATATCCTTCCTCAACAATCTCCATCGTCCAGTCCCTGCAATAGGCATGCGTGATCCTCAGATAGGAACAGGGTCATTTCTCAACAAGTCAACAATCACATGCATTGAACCCCCGCACCAATCGAGGGTCCCCTCATATATAGGTGATGTCCTTTCTCAACAGTTCACCGCGTCCGGTCAATGTGATAGGTGAGAGTGATCTGCAGGTGACATGTATTCACCTGGGAGCCATGCAGTGCTGTCGAACCCCAGTTGTGACGTCAGAGAAGACCGACGGAGGCAGCGCCAGGTAGAAGATTCTGTTAGCCGCGCCACAGTTGCCCTCCAGCGCGACTATGGCGGTGTTCAGCGCGGCGAACCCCGCCGCGTCAGAATAGCCGCCAGAGATGTAGTGGTTTAGGCGCCAAAACTGTTCGTAACGACCCTGGTCCTCCGCCCGCACCTGGTGCCAGATCCAAACATCACTTGTTAAAGGAAGCGCCCACTGTCTCAATGCTAAAACACCCTTTTATGGTCAATATAAGTCTGAAACCCTGGAAATCCTCATTTTCACGTCTTACACAGCGAGGAACAAAAAATTGTCCTTTTGTTTCCAATTCAGGCGCCACCAAAACAAGAGTTTCCGTTGTCTGGAGAGGAATAACTTTGATCACAGGCACATCAACTCGTTTTGAGCTGTAGCCAAAGGCAGCGCACCATTGACATTCCATGTCTAAACACAATTTCCCCTGGAATTTAAGTCCAAGGGTAAAGATGCCATTGAAATTACCGCCCATCATTTTCACGTAGGAATACCTCCATTATCTGTTTTGAGTTTATCGCAAGTGAAACTGGGAATAAGTTACCTACATATAAAAACACCTTCAGCAAGTATACCTATAGCAACGATGGCTCACTCCCTAACGTTTTATTGCCAATGAGTGGGAGGGGCTTAGGCAGAGGTCTAAAAAATGTCTGGACTGTCTCATATGCATACCTACAACAAAATTTTGAGAGTGACTCCTTATGGAGTGTGTCTCCTCCTCATCCCCCCTTGACAGGAATAGAGGTAGAGTGGCAACTATTTCTTACTAAGTTCAGCTATCAGAAACTTCACGAAGAACCCTAAACAGTAATTTGACTGAGGGCAGACTGCTATATTGAATCGCAACACTCAGTATAAACGGTTAAATATGTGTGCAGAGACTGGTTCTCGAGCGCACACACTTTTGATTTCCCAGCCATTGCGCTGTCCGCTGTGCTAGCACCTCAGTTCAGCATTAAGAGCTAGTGACTTAGAGCACAATGCTGAGATGGAGCGTGAAATTAGTTTTTTTCAGAATTACAGATCGACTATTATTTATAAAAATACAAAAAAAACAGGAATAAAGGTACCTTGGACAAACATTTTTAACACCACTGAATAAAAATTACAAGTTTTGAAGTGGTGTCAAAACTGACCATTATTTGGCAAGTTTCTTATTTATTTTAGTTCTGAATGCTATGCTTAATATGACGTGATGTCGAAAGCTACCATCAATTTGTTTATTCTTACAATATTAATTTAGGACTAAAATAAATAAAACAACTTGGCAGAAAATGGTCAGTTTTAAAGCCACTTCAAAGCTTGTAATTATTATGCTGCTGCCAACATTGCTCCCCTTACTTACTAAATAAAACTAAGCAAACAAAAACATATTTCCCAGTCATTTATCTGCCTCTCTCACTGTATCTCAATTTGCCTCAATCGATTCCTGCGATGATAAACGCATTATTGCTGTGTCTGACCCACCATCTCGAGATATACCGGTAAGCTCTAGGAATGCATTAACATTCTACTTTTTCACCAGCTCAGCCAGCCATTTTCAGAGGGAGCAATGTGTCGTTCTTATTCAACGTGTATCGCCGCTGCATATATTAATACATTAAGATCTACTGTTCAAAAATATGGCCGTGTTGGTCCCGCACCTTCATGAAGGGGTCGCATCTGGCCCTGACGCCGCTGACGTCCAGCTTGGAGCGGGCGTAGCCCACCACGCTCGTGTTTTCTGGAAGGAGTCGATCTCTATATAGCCACCATACCGCCGGGTAAATCTTCTTCTTCGCCAGATCACCCTGAAAAAACCAGATACCTACTCATTCTGAAAGCAAATACAGATTTGTACCGCTGAAGTTACACGTCTGAGCTGTAGAAATGTTAAATCGCAGCAGTACAAATATGATGTTCCGGTGCATGACAGGCGATTTTGAAATCACCTACCCACGAAAACTATTTTCTACGATAGTATCTTTAGTAAAATACATTCAAAGAATACGATTGTACAATTGTTGGAATGACGTAATGCATAAGCTCTTCATTTTCTCGTCCATACTGGCATAGGGCCCTGCTAATGAGACCCGCCATCTTTGATTGACACTCAGAACCCAGTTCCGACTCACCGAAGCTCCAAGCACAACAAACACGTGGGGGACATCTTTGCAGAACTTCTCCTCTTCAACCAGGCTCTTTCGGAAGAGCTCTAGCGTTGATTCCGCAGCTGTCGAAACACAGAAATGCCACTGACTAGCTTGAACTGGACAATGTGTAGCGTTTCACCACTGTTCACTAATGGTCCCGGGGAAGACGCATCCGGACAATTCCCCTCGAATCACCCGATTGTCTACTTGTCATCTTCAGCACACTATTTAGCACGAATCTGGTCGCTTCCCTCCGGACCAAAATCGACAGTGTATGGAACGGCTGCCGTTAGTATTTCCGTCGCCCAGAGGTTGGTTGACCGGTGCAGCTCGGGTGCAACGATCTCGACTCATGCGCTGCGGTAGCCTGACCTTTGTCTAGAAAATCAATTCAGAATGTATGTCTCGCAAAAACAGACACACCAACAGAGTGAATAGAAGGTTACGTAGTGGAACTAGACAAGCAAAAACAGCTGATGCTGAACACAAATTATGCTTGCCCGCCTTAAAGACAGAGGGAGGTATTTCCAGAGGCTGGAACCACGGATTCAACTTCTTACGGCTGGTTTTCTGCAGGGCTTTCCACTCTGTGTGTCTCTCATCCATACAATACCGTCATGCATTTAAGAACAACCATTAGTTAGGTGAAAAGTGCAACAGTTAAGTGAGAAATGAAAAAGCTATGTGAAAAGTGCAGAAATTAAGTAAGAAGTGCAAAACACAATTTCAAAGTGCACACATCATAGTTTCTGCAGTTGAGAATAAAAGTATCACCTAGAACTAAGATATAAAGGCATCCCTGGGTTTAAACTACGAACTAAGCGCAGGTCTCACCAGTACAGTGGTGCATATTTCTAAGATACAAATTAAGCAAATAATGTAAAATAAGGCTACGATACCAACGCTAGCCTACATCAGGAAGATGTATCACATGTTCCTGATCATCACGAGTCATCACGAATTGCAACATCAACCGATTATATTGCATCAGAACCACCGCCACAACTGTTAATGTCAAGGGACCCAGCGATGAATGCATATTAGGTATCACTACCTCCTGTTTTCATTTGGCCAAGGAAGACGGTGTAAACCTTTCTTGTGTTAAACTGAGCTGCCTCCAAATCAATCCATGCTGCCATCGATCAATCCTCCTAGCAGACGCTAAATCACTCGAAAAACGAAGACCTCAAAAACCTTATTCCTTCCAATAACCCACCAACTGTACCTATGCACTTTGTACAAATTTAATATCATAAGCATATATATATATATATATATATATATATATATATATATATATATATATATATATATATATAACACATATATATAGAAGGATAATATTTATCTTGGAACTAAAACACAAATGCAGTAGAGAGTATATATATATATATATATATATATATATATATATATATATATATATATATATATATATATACTCAAACTTGCATTTTGTGTTTGGGAGTTTCCAAAAAAAATAATTATCCTTACGCATATATATATATATATATACTCTAACTTGAATTTTGTGTTTGGGAGTTTCCAAAAGAAAAATAATTATCCTTACGCAACGGTACCCTAACCTTCAATCATAAATGTCAAGGTGTTGAAAACCACAGCCAGGTTTGACAATTGGGCCGGCGGTACATTGTCATCGCCAACTGATCGATAATGGTCTATCCGGGCCCCACATAGAAAAGGAGAGAAAAAATAAGAAGATACTGTTTCAGGAGCCAAAACTGTGTCAAATCACAAAGTATGAAGTTTTCAACAAGTCCGGCACGGTTGCATTTCTACTTTGGTGCATTTCAGACCATGCCTAAACATCGAACAAGCTGGCAGTGTGGTCGGACGGGTAGTTCGTGGTGGCAAGCATCCGGTGCCAAGGCAAAGTGACGTACTAACCACTCTGCGCTCTTGCCGGCTCCTCCTCCACCTCTCGCATCAGCATTCGCCGGAACAACTCATCTGCTCGTGCCGCGTCTGACGCCAAATCAGGTCAAGGTCATAGAGCCCAGGAGAGGGAGGGTCAAGGAAGATTTCCGGAGATAGCCAACACAAAAATCAGAATGAAAATGCTATAGAATAACTGAGTGTACCTGCATGAGTTAGTTTTGCCTTGGAATCGGTACGATGCAAACAGCGAAGTTTGCTGATAAGAGCCACTTATATTTAAATTCGTACGCTTACTAGCCGTATAAAATGCAATACTTTGCACCGTATGTATGCAATTTCTTGTTCGTCTTGAATATACACTTAGTCCAAATAGCTAAATCCAAAACATAAATCCAAATAGCAGTGAAACCAAGAGCCCCCACCATTAGCTCGTTGATAATAGTTGCACCCATCGCTGACTCCGCCCCCGCAGCGTGCCAGTGGCACAGCAGGTTCCGCTCAGGCGGACTTCTCAGCGACGGTAGAAGTGTGGCCAGACTATCGCGCAAGAGGGCAAGTGCGGCGTTGCAGCGCAGCAGGGCCAGCAAGGTGTGGACGGAACAGTTACTCAGCAAGCGGCGCCTGTTTGTCCCCTTCCGCGCCAACAAGCCAGTCAACGAATATCACTCGAAGAAAGCGCAATAAGGAAAAATAGTGATATCGTTTTTTTGCAACATTAATGGTGTGTTTGAAAAGTGGTGAAAATAGGTACATCTGCTGACTATATCTACTTTTTTAATTTGCTTTGTAAGTAACTGAGCAGGTAAATGTGAGCTTGTTGGTAGTAAAAGTACAGCTATTCATCATGCTAAGCCTTATAAATGATCCGTACTGCCAGCCCAGATCGGCAGGGTCGTACCTTGACAGCCATCACACTGGGGAGCCAGCTCCATGCACCACTGGTGGGGCTGACGGCTGGTGCCGACACCAGAACATGCCGAACTATCGCCCATTTCACACCGTTACGAAGCCAACTTATCAAAATTCGAAGTAAAACATCAGCTCACAAACAGAAGCAGCAGCTCGCTTGCACAGGCCTGCTTGTGCTGACGGTGACGGATCACAACAGGCGAGGCGGCACCGCGTGCAATGCCATGACGCTGTCCCGGCGTGACTTCCGCCCTGAGACCCTGTCGATCACGGCAAGCCCTCTGCGCCGGCGCCCCGTTCTGCCAGGTCCCCGCACCAGAAATAGCCCCTTCAGCTGAGCGCTAGGCCACGAACGGAACTGCTAGCTGACAGAGCCCGCTGCTGACGGTGGCGGCTGCAGTAATCAAACATGTGCTGGCACACATGTAGTACAATGCAGCAGTGTTTATGTATGCGCAACGGACTGCAGTTGAATACAATTACATCTGATTGTGTTGCTTGTTGGCTCTGAGTGTGACATAGCGCACCTGTTGTGATACACGGGACGGACGCACCCACTAGTGACACAGCGCCTGGTTTTATCCAGTGCTTGTATATGGTGTTCATAACGGATGAAAGTATTTCATGCGAAATCTCTAGGCTGCAAGCTTTTGGCTTTGAGACATGTCCTGTTGCTAAAACATGGTATATATCTATATACATATACATGTATATATATATATATATATATATATATATATATATATATTTCTACAAAATATTAACCTTGATCGTAATTTCCGTATTTTATACTATGACCTATTTCAACTCGGACTTGGTACGTTCTGGAATTAATACGGGATTTCATAAGCTATAAAACAAGGGTTACAAGTGTCTTAGGTCCTTCTGAGGTAACCAGTAAAACAGAGGAATTCCTCTATTCCCTTTCCCTTCCCCCAGAAACCAGAGCCCTGTTCCACCTGTCAGCACAGTTTTGTCAGCACCAATCAGCGGGCCGCGTTGCGCCTACGTCAAGGGCTGTAGCCTCTTCCCGGGAACTCAGTTCTAGAGGTTTTGCGGGCTGACGGCCGCTGTTTGGGCTGATGAAAAATAGCAAGTGCACGAAGTGGCAGTCTAATATTTTTAATAGTATAAAGGTTGAAATTCCCTTTGCTTAGCACAAACTAGAGGCGATTATGGCGCTGATATTTCTTTTCTGGAGGAGAGGTTAGAGGTCCTGCTGACAAAACGCCACAGCTGGAACAGGGCTCAGAGCCCTGTTCCAGCTGTCAGCACAGTTTTGTCAGTACCAATCAGCGGGCCGCATTGCGCCTACGTCACAGAACTGTAGCCTCTCCCCGGGAACTAGTTCTAGAGGTTTTACGGGCTGACGGCCTGCTGTTTGCGCTGATGAAAAATAGTAAGTGCACGAAGTGGCAGCCTAATATTTTTTAATGATATAAAGGTTTGAGTTCCCTTTGCTAAGCACAAACAAGAGGCAATTATGGCGCTGATGTTACTTTTCTGGAGGAGAGGTTAGAGGTCCTGCACAAAACGTGCTGACACGGAACAGGGCTCAGGTGATGCCCCGTGTATACACGGCACTTGGCTTTCCCCGGGTTGCCAGTTACAAACTACATATTTGTTGATCATTTTGGTTAAGCACACTTTTGAGACATCGCTCTTTTCGCGGTTAGCGAATTAAGATAGCTAAAAAAATTAACTCCGTTCGACAATACAATAGTTATGGCAGTCCTGATACGCAGTTCTGGGCTTCTTAAAAAAACGCTATAGCAATGCTCCTGCTTGATCCTTGTTAAAGTTCGTGAAATACATGAGATTTATGTTCCGGGAATGAAAGCAGCTGGAGAGGCCTGTCACATACATAACACTCGACCACGTGGTCAATTTCGCCGGTGCTCCTGCCAAGAACTTGCAGGTAAGATAAATGTTTAATATGCCGGGATGCTCGGAAAACTGTTAGAAGGCGATTTCATTTCACTGCACAGAGTAAGAATTATCCAGACAGTAGCGGCGCTGTTCACGGTCCCGCTAGAGGAATAAGAGTTCAGTTGAGCTACTGGCCTAAGGTACTTACAATGGGCCATTTTCTCCCAGAACTCCTGCAGGAGGCGGATCGGCTTCTCTGGAGTGTCCTCCATGCTTGCTTTAGTTGTGCAGCGCTTGATTCACTGATAACTCGGGAAGTCATTCACGAAATGAAATCTCCAGACTTATCCTGTTTAACTGGTCCCTAAATCTGATGGAATCCTAAACTACCAAGGTTTCTTGTGAGATGGCAGACTGGTTTATCTTTGCGGCCTGCAATGGGAAAGATCAAACCTTAGAGGAATGCTAACCTTAGAGGAATGCTAGAAACATGATTAGTTGCCAGATCCTTCGAAGCCGTTTTTGCCACACTCAGCATAGAGGGCAGAATTTTCCCGAGAATTTCCAGAAGTGAGAGTATATATGTCAAATTAACTCTTTTCCCGCCCTGCCAAGACAAAATTTCCAAATTCCTCAGGCGAAAGTTTCAAATTTGTCAAATACAATATTTAAATAGAAGGGACAAATGTATTCTGCCTCATTCCCCACCGTTCATCGGAAGTTATGTGCCTCAGCACTGAAAATGCCAATGGGTTTTGCCTTCCAATAGCATATGTTTTAGGCAAAATGAAAATATGTGTTATTCATGATGGAGCATAACCCATCTGTACTATTCGAAATAGCTCGAAACACCTCTTATTTGAACGGATATAACGGAAACGGAACGGATATGTGGAGCAAACCAACAGTCTGGTTATCTTCATGCAAAGCTCGACATTGTGGGGAACTGTGCATTTCCTCAGCAGAGTGCAGCTCCCCTGCTGCCTCTGTCCATTGACCTGCACTTCGGCACGTCGGTTGAAATTGAGCGGCAGGAAAACATGAACCGGATCCCGATTGAAAAGCCTAATTTGCTCGCCTAAAGTGAGTTTTGGCATGGAGCGAAACCAGGAAACCAAATTGCATGATCTAAAAAATTGCAACATTAGTTCAAATATCATGACAAATGTACTTTAACGTTAAGCCTCAAAACAGCCTTCGAATAAGCTTTTAAACAGACACATATTTTACCTACGCGATCCAAGTTCATTCTCGAGCCATGTTTAGCTTAAGCTTTGTAAAAAAAACGCCAAGTTTATATATCTTCAGGTATGTACTCATCAACACATGATAACCTGGCACTCCCCTTTTGCAGTCCTTCAGAATAAACTACCAGTAAACCTATCGTAGTAACAGATACCGTTTTGTCGCTTGCACCCAACACGTTCGCACGAGCCTCCCGAGTGTTTCACTCACAATCCACACCCCACCACCGTCCACCCGCGACTGCTGCGGTACACTGGTTCTAAAATGTCTGCTTGAAGGTTTTCTGTACCACCCAGCATATGGTCTACGACAATTAGCACCGGAAAATGGGTAGTTCCGGCACCTCGAGAGGTTGTCGCGCCCGCCGAGGCCACGCGTAGAGGTAATTCCCGAGCTGCCAATTGTGTAGTGTGAGAGGAAATGAATGATAGCCCAGAGGGTCACGCTGCACAGTGTTCAGGCTCACGGGAGCTCACGAGGCCACACGCGGACGGCGTGAAGTGTAGCGTGACGAATAATCGTTAATGGTGCCTGCCGCTGGCTGCCGTGGCACGTGGTTCCCGCTCAGTGGGACGTAGACTCGCCCTCGGCAATGCTAAGTGTCTGTAACCGGAACGCGTGAGCTGCTGATAATTCGCTGACCAGTCTGCAACCCCATGCACAGCTAAGAGCAAGTACGACATGGTGATGCCACTGCTGTTTTCAAATTTCCAATCAAAACTTTAAACATATATGACGTTGATGTTATGTGGAAGTAGCCGCATTACCGTGTTTATTATAACGTGTTGATCTGATCCCCAAAATCCCTTCCAACAGGGTGAGAGTTGGCGACGCCGTATGACCCTGGCATTTGGTGCGTCGTTAAACCCCAACGATTATTATTATTATACCGTGTCGTGTTTGATACCCTGTTCCACGTGATGCCTTGTATGTTGAGACCTTATCTCTTGGTGACTTACCCAGGGAAACACATAACTATCCCACTTATGTGCCATTGGTCCCTGACGTGCTCTTACAATAAAATACTTCAGACTGAACCCAGTAATTTCTATGTTTTTCATTGACGGAGGCAGCCTGTCTAAGTCTGTCATTTGACCATAAGCGTCAGAAAAGGAGATCAGTGGGGCCTGTTCCACACCTGGCACCGAAAACCTCCGGTCTCACTCACAGTGGGAATAAACTACTACGGCTGGAAAACAGCATCGACCAAATGTACAACAACGAACCGAAATCCGAGACGTTTTGGGTTTAAGAGTGCAACTTAATCAGTGGGAGGTGGAAGACAACTGCTCCCATATCCCCCGGGGCGCTTTGGGGATCGGGGGGGGGCGACCTCCCCCACAAAATAAAAAAATAACTTTTCTGTAATTGGGGACGCCAAAGGGATTTTACAAGGTTTGAAGTTGGGGCATCCTAAAGCAGTGGCGGATCCAGGGGAAAAAAGGCACTTCATTTCCCCTCTCCCCAAACGGAAAAGCTCGGGGCAAAACTATAGTTTACTAACATATATGTTTTGCTCCTCCATCTGTCGACCTCATTTTCCCCCGATTGCTTTTTTAGTTTATAAACAACGTTTAAGTCCTTTAACTCTCAACTTCAAACAGAACCAGTCAAATTCAGTGTACAAACTTGGCCTTGGATAGCAAAACAAGCATCTTGTGGCCACACGTTTCACCCGGTGACGTTCTTATCGACTCTTGGGCCTACCCCCGAAACCTACCGTCGAGTTAAATTGTGGCATACCCTCATCGCGTAACGTTTTTTTCTTTTTGCTTCTCGACTTTGGCTTGCCCCCCCCCCCCCACCAAACCTACCAGCTAGATCCACCACTAGCCTATAGGAAGGCAAACATAAGTTATTGACCAGACGTAGAGCTGTCAATCGATGGTCGATCCGATGGGTATGAGGGAAATGTCCGGGTCCGATTTGGTAATCCATAGGACAGGCCTTGAATCCTATAGATTATTTCGGTCATTGCACTGACCCTACGTGTTTAGTTATAAAACGCTGATCGATATTTAGGAATTATGGCTCAAAACTCCTATATAGGTCAGGATTGTCAGTCGGAATATGCTTCATCCAAGAATTTATAAATAAGAATAATGTTTCTTAACCCGCGCCCCACCTGGGGTCCGGCGCCACCTTCGCCCCACCGGGGGCCATCGATGGCCCCCCTCTAACTCCGAAAATATGGGTGTTAGCGCAAATCTGCAAAGTGCAATAGAAAGCTCGCGTGAATTCAGTAAGAAATTACTTCGCATGTTTTAGTGCTCAGGTCAATGGTTTGACCTCCAGAGGTCAAATTAGGTCAAGATCGGCTATTTTCACTCAAATATGCAATGATTAAGCAAACTGGGCATAACTCTTATGTCATTAGAGCTATTGAGGCCTGGTAAAGTACATTTGATAGCAAATTGCCAGTACTTTTTCGCTATGTGGAACGTAAAGACCTCCCGCCAGTGGTTTGACCGCCAGAGGTCACCTCATGACCTAATATGACCTGAGGTCACGAAAGGTCAAAAAGTGACCTTGTTGTATATCAAATGAAAGCCAGCGACAAGACAAACACGATGGTGTTTGTTTCACCGCTCTAGCTTAATCAGGTCAAAAGTTATTGTCAAAATACTGTTTTTGACCTCTGGTGACCTTGGATGACCTTGGAAAAGTCAAAGGGCAAATATGACCCCTGGGATCCGTGAAAGGGTGTCCAAAAACGTTGTTCTGAGCAGTCTGAGTATTTGCAATCATTTTTGTGGCTTTTATATCATGAAATAGCTTTTCCCCATGCTTTTCCAATGGGAGAGGTCGCCTCGTGACCTGACCTCAGGGCACGAAATCGAAAAATCCCGGATATACACCTTGTAGACCCTGGAGGGGTCATGAAGTGTAGGAAGTTTCAAATCGATCGACTTTGAAATGTAGCTCTTACAGAGCTCTAAAGGTGAAGTGAGGTGACCTTGGTTGACCTCGTCTGGTGACCTGACCTTGGGTGACCCGGGGTAAAAAATTTCAGGGATGATGGGAAAATGATGCAGTGAGAGGTAGAGCCCTCAACAGCGGTGCTGCGCCTCGTCGTTTTTCTGCTATCCCGGAAAAACCTTAGGGGGGCCATCGATAGCCCCCCCGGTGGGGCGAGGGTTAAAACTGGTCAAGATGTTGTTTCCCGTAAATAGCATCCTCTTCATAACTCCCATACACTTTAATACGTATTTTGATATGTCGGTGATATATTGGGCAAATAAACCAATAGAGCCCTTTTGAAATACAGAGTATGTTGCAAGTTGCACTAGGATCGGCGACGGGTTTGGGAGTCCTGGAAATTGACACCACTGCTATCGAACGCCGGCCGCGGAGAGCAAACAGCTGGCTTCGTAGAAGTGTGTGAGCCTCCGTATAATTATATATTTAGGCAAACCCTATTTGTCGCTTAATTGGTGTATGCAACTATGCAGTCTGTCTTGTAGACTCCGTTCCTATCATATTGAGCTAATTAGTCCAGGATAGGATATTTCTAGAGTCCCCTCCCTAATCACCCCTAAGGCACCGTGCGGATAATGATTACACTGGGATGAAAAGTGAGTATTCACAACCTCCTAGGTTTAATGGTTCAGTGCTCGGGGACAGGAACGATGCTTGTAACATGGACTGTACCAGAGGCGGGGTCAGGATCTGCAAGGGGGGTTACATGGTCGGGGATGCTATCCGAACCAGAGGGCACCCCCTATGAGCGGCGAAACCTATCAGATGGGCGCCAAATCCTATCCCGGGGGCGCCGATACGCGCATCCTGGGGGATGGGAACCGATATTTCGGGGGCGTCTATGGTCTTTCAGGGGGTACAAGGGCTGCTGAGGGTCGGTCAAGGGGAAAGCACCCCACTTGCCCTCTCCTGGATGCGCCTATGGCCTGAACGTATGCATACATACCAATATGAATGAAGTGGTCGAGATAGGCCCCACTTGAATCACCCCAATATTAAGGTCCTGGCTTCGTGAGGAGGTTCTCTTGACCATCTTCCTGTTAACGTTTCATATTTAGCCTTTTATTTCAGTCGGAAATGTTATAGAAGACGATTGTTTTAACATAAAAATGATACAATAACGGTGCAGCTGAGAGAATGAAGCTCAAAGCATTGCTTACACTGTTTTTCTTATTCCCTGCCCATCCATTTCACGCGCATGGAGGCTGCTTACATCGTTGTAATATATGAATTTTTCGTAGATTAGGCTGGCAGAACGTCCTGGGCAAAACGTAATTTAAACAAGCAATTTGTTCATAAATGAAAAGCGCGCTGGACCTGTGTCACCCACGGCATATGGAATATCCAGCCTGGAAAAGGTACAGAATAACACAAAAAATCGATATAAACCAGCATGAAACAATTACATTCTTACCCTGTGTGTAGAAAGAAGACATGGCGGCTGTGGCCAAAGCCTGGCGTAGATACCAGTGGTGACCGCTGTTTAGCTTTTCTGAGGCGTGATGCCCCGGAATTAGCCTTGCTTATTCCAGCAGAAGCTAGCACAGTCAAAAGTGACGCATTGGAAGTGTTTTCGCGAAGTTTCGACTGCCTGTGTAGGCGACGGGTACCAGTGTGATACAAATGCGAGCACCATACCTCTCGTGTTTAGAGGACATTGGATAGGTTTAGAATTTCAGTGAAATATTTCACCTGGAGGTGGCTTTGATCAGGAAACAATTAAAGTTTTGGCCTGGAATGGCCCAAACTTTCCACCATAAACTTTGTCACGCACTGGTGGGCTACTTCCAGCTCGCGAGAATCCTCTCTAAGTGCCTAACCACTACTGCCACAATTTCAGCCTGTATAGCGCCGTTTAACTTCCAAAAAAGCGCCCACAGCGACACTGCACACAGCTGAACCGTGAAAGGTCACGCACCAGACTGACCCCGCGCGTGAGGTAGCCCACCAGGCAGTAGCGCCACCGGGAGGAAGAGGGGGAGGGGCGACCCCTCGGTACCAGGAGCGAGCGTGGCTGTCGGAAAGAGGTTAGCATGGCCTGCACCTGTCTGTTATCCACGAGAGCCAAGTGGAAAAAGCGTGTTTTATGTTATTAGTGTGCTATTCCTGTGTTGTCTGTGGCTCCAATTCCTGCACACGCATATATCCACCATGGTACAATATTATTGCCTCTGGATGCTTTGAATATAGTGATAAAGCTTGAGAAATGGCAAAGGAAGGAAGAGCTGCAGTTAATGTAAGTGGGAGATCAATAATAACTTAATTGTTGGGCCCGCATGCGGGTCCAACAATCAAGTTATTATTGATCTCCCACTTACATTCTTAACGCAGGGTATATGGAATAGTAGTATACCTTAATATTCTAAGGTCTTTCTCTCTCTCTCTCTCCTCTCGTGTCAATAAACCACTCTTGGTAGATTTCATTTCACCTAAGGCTCTCTGTATTCAATTTCTCTTTTCTTTAGATCTCAAAATAAAGGGGGCTATTGTAATATTTCAAGCCATGGAAGAATTGATTTTCATCTGGCAGTAAATGCCACGTAATAACAAAAAGCATATGCTGCGCAACGTTACACATGCCGTAAGACGCTGCAAGCAGCCAGATTCGTAATAACGCGACGCTTGTGTCAACCCAAAGCAGTAAGACAAAAGGCGATATTTTTATTGAGAGATTGAATTTGGAAACACAAAGTGGCTGCCTGATTTTCAGACATATCTTGTCCAGTAATAGTCCTTTTTAGAATGTCAAAAAGTGGTCCACCCTATTTGCTCCCCGGGTAGGTACCTAAGTTGTTTGCTGTCGAAGGTGATGCCCTTTGTATCCTCTATCAATTGCCTTAAAACCTGATTGGTTTACCAAACGGACGCCCAGTGTTCACAATATCTCTTCCTGGATATGGATGGATTTGACATGTGTCCGACCCGTCCCGACCCGACCTGACCCAGTCCAACTGCCACATATGATCTGCGAATAGTCGTTGTACGGAACTAAGGCCTGCACTAATGGGCAGCGGCATAACTTAAATTGTATGCATTACATTTTCGAGTAAAACTGTAACCCAGTATCCTGGGGTGAACTTTACCCTGATATTTTTCGACACCCACCGGATGCAATTTAGAGAAGATCAGTTCTGAGAAAGCGAAATATTTGCAGCCAGAATATGCGTGAGCTTTGAGGAAATTGTTTGCATTTCCGAAAAGATTTTGATTTTTTCAATGAAATTTAAACCAAAGAGTTGGCAAACCAAGAAAAAAGTTTATTAAAAAAAACTATGTGTTTTATCAGACAATTATTCCGTGATGGCATCACATAATATGGTGTATGTAGCCAACAATAAAAAACCCAAAAGGGGAAATGAAATGCCTAAGCTCTTAGAAAAAAAACAATTTTGTCGACTGTTCTATCGGTGTCCATTGTAAATGTGTTTCCATGTTTATATTAAATAATAACGATAACCCATTGAACAAAGCGTGAGCCATCTTCAGTCAGCATCCTGAAACAGAAGTCTCCGCTCATTTTTGCTTAGCATTTATAGGTTATTTTGACACATGTTTTCCATATACAAATTTAGGCATTTTAATGGGTTTGATTTTTATTCTCGCTATGTCTTTTCAAACACCACTGATTTCATTTTCAAACAATCAACAGCTGGCCCGGAATTTTCAGAACAGGTGTGCGTTTTAAAAACACCCTCTCTTTCACGATGGCGGCTGTATTAACTGCAATCGATCCTAGCCTTATACGGCGGAACTGAAAGCACAATGGACGGTGAGTCACGTGACCAGTAAACAGCGCATCGACTGACAGTACCACTCAATGGGGCGGAATAAGGGCCGTGGACCCATCAGTCGGCTGGCACAGGGCTGCCTCAGCCATCGATGTGTTCAGTGTCGAAATTCGTAGAACCACACGCCGTTATAGCTTGTCTGTCTTTTCGCCTACCACCCTAAACCACCAAGATGCAAACATTGGTGCTCTCATGATGCGCCATTGCATCTCACATATCGCGCGTTCTGTACGGAATGGCTATTCCTGATCGATGTGCTCATCGCCTCCCTCAGTCCTAAATCCCCATCTGCCCAGGATCGTCATTCTGAATGGGTTTCTTTCTTCTTCAAAACGATGCAAAGATCTGATTTGTGCTGGTGTACCGCTTTGGTGGTATTGACGATGATGTATTTCTGTGATATCGATTTTCGAGTTTTTGTAAGTTTTTGGTAGACATTGTGTTTTCGTTTGCATATACATCCTACTTGATCATTTTGCAACATTTAGCACCAGGGCAAAATATGCGCAGGAGTTCCAAGACTTACTTTGAAAGTCAACACAAGATTGACTTACAATCTTGTTTCTTCCACCACTTCAATTTTGATTGATTCAACATGATTGTGATTGAATCATGATTGAACATGAAACATGATTCAATCTACAAGATTCAATCATGTTTCTTGAAAGAAACAAGCTTTCAACTTTGTTGGATTATTTTGATTAAAAATGACAGAATTAAGCACAAATGCTTTCAATGTGAGGCAGTGCACTTTTAGGATATAGTACCTGATTGCGTATGAGGTAAGTGTTCCTAATTGCGTGTATGTTAGATCATATTCTTGCTGGATGAAAACATAATTGCTTAGAAACAATGTATGGCCTGGTGAAACAAACAATCGAATTTATTACCCTTGCCATATTTGCAACCATTGACGTAGTCAGAAATAGTTCAAGGTAGGGGCGGACGCAGACCCAAGTTTTGGGGGCTAAACCCATGTCTGCCTCTCCTCCTGGGCGGAGGGGGGACGTGCCATTTGGGTGCACGACAGATCTAGTATAAGCTACCTCCACAAGTACATGATCACTCCGGGGAGGGGGGGCAGGAGGAGGTAGGAGCGAATATTTGTTGCTCTACAGACCTAGTGTAAACACCTTTTTTCAAAATTTATCCGGCCTTTGGGGGCCAAAAGATAGTTTGGTCCCCTTCAGCGCTTGGGGGGGGCATGGCCGGAATGCCCCCTGTGGCTGTTCAAGGAAAGGAAAACATATTTAGCTAGCTTTGCATTTATGTATGTACTACTCGAACTTTTACGCGAAGGAAATACCTACCAGAGTGGACGAACGGACAACACGACCTCCACCTATGACCCTGCTTTAACCCTCGCCCCACCGGGGGCCATCGATGACCCCCCCAATGTTTTTCCGGGATAGCAGTAAAAGGACGAAGTGCAGCACCGCGCTCGAGGGCTCTACCTCTCACCCCATCATTTTCCCACCATCCCTGAAAATTGTTTTACCCCAGTTCAACCAAGGTCAGGTCACCAGGCGAGGTCAACCAAGGTCACCTCACTTCAACTTCTGGGCTCCATAAGAGCTATAGTTCGAAAACGATCGATTTGAAACTTCATACACTTCATGGCCCCTTCAGAGTCTACAAGATTTATATCCGGGATTTTTCGATTTCGTGAGCTGAGGTCAGGTCACGAGGTGACCTCTCCCATTGAAAAAGCATGGGGAAAAGCTGTCTTATGATCTAAAAGTCGCAAAAACGATTTCAAATCCTTGGCTTGCTCAGAAAAGCGTTCTTGGACACCCTTTCACAGATCCCTGAGGCCATATTTGCTCTTTGGTCTCTCCAAGGTCATCCAAGGTCACCAGGGGTCAAAAACAGTATTTGGACCATAACTTTTGACATAATTAAGCTAGAGCGCTGAATTAAACACCATCGTGTATGTCTCGTCACTGACTTTTATTTGATATACGGCAAAGTCACTTTCTGACCTTTCGAGGCCTCAGGTCATATTAGGTAACGAGGTGAACTCTGGAGGTCAAACCACTGGCGGGATGTCTTAACGTTCCACATAGCGGAAAAAGGTCTGACAGTTTTCTATCAAATGTACCTTACCAGATCTCAATAGCTCTAATGGCATAAGAGTTATGCCCAGTTTACTTAAGCATTGAATATTTGAGTGAAAATAGCCGATCTTGACCTAACTTGACCTCTGGAGGTCAAACCATTGACCTGAGCGCTTCAACATTTATTGTAATTTCTTACTGAATTCACGCCAGCTTTCTAATGCACTTTGAAGATTTGCGCTAACGCCCATATTTTCGGAGTTAGAGGGGGCCATCGATGACCCTCCGTGGGGCGAAGGTGGCGCCGGACCCCGGTGGGGCGCGAGTTAAACTTTCATTTCTGATCTTAATTTCCCACATCCTCTGGCTGTAGGACTGCAACGACAAAGCTGAAAACAGCCTTGAGATGGACCAGAATGGTTGATTGGTGTGATCGAGAAGGTGAATATCAATACTCAGAGTCTCGGGAATTGAATCAAGCTCAGTCATAGCCTCGTTCGCACTTTGCTAGCCTTGTTCGTTCTTTGTGAAATTACCTGTGACATTCTCCCAGGGAATACCAGTCAGTTGTCTGTTCTAAAAGGAGGAGGACGAATCACAGCGTAAAAGTAGGGAAATGCGTGGCCATTGTGGTGGAATAAATACTGCCATCATAAGCATTTTTCAACACGTTTAATGTTTGACACTCTGGAAAATGAGCTGATCTAAACTTGAAAGAAAATGTATTGCATATGCGAAATTTAGCACGCCTAACCGACAATTTGTGCGTATTTAGGAACGCTGTCCTTATTGCGCCCGAATGCAGACGGTAAATGATAAAAATAAAAATTCAGTAATGATAAAAACAGTTTGTCCCATTTTTAATCTGGGTGGAGCTCAGACAATTACATGACAAATTTTTATGATTATGCATTGCGCAGTTTTGAAATGAATGTAATTTTTCCGTTCGTTGCGGGTAATCATTACATTTTCCCATATAAGTTTTCTTTATTATTTGTTTGGGAGCTGTCGTTCCTAAAGCCATGAGATGGGAAGATACTTGCAATACAAATTATAACATTGGCTTATCTTTCGCATACATATCTGTTACTTTGCTCTTTCTTCACTGAAAGCTAGTTTTTACAATGTAAAATAGAGTCTACAGCCAGTTTGCAACAAAATTGGAGCCATAAAACCGGTTTATCTGGGAAATGTGTCTTTTAGTTTATTTATTTACAAAAATTCCGTTCAATGCAGGAACTTTTTGAGACACTCTCATATGGAAAAAATGAAAGAGAGAGAGAGGATGACAATGATGAATAGGTATGTCTCATCAGTCAGGTGCCATGAAAATATTAGAACAATCATATCAACTGCTAAGCCTCTTTTTTCTCAGATAGTACATGCTTGTGACATTTTACAAAAAATGGATATCGTCATGAGCATGCTATCCAAGAAAGAAGATTTTTGCTAAGCACCTCCGTTGCAAATGCCACATGCCATTACTATGTAAGTGTTGACTGAAAAACTTTCAGGGGATGTCGCAATGCTGCTGTAAATAAATATTTTTTTACTCCGAGGGTAGAAGCGATAACTGCGCCGTCTGACTTCACCGTTGTGCAGGTTTGATCAAACGCCTCCAGAAAAAAATGTGTGAAGTGTTCTGATGTTTCGTCGAAAAACACTGAAGTGATGACAATCATAACAGGACAGTGAAATACAATCTGAAACTTCAAACGGGAAGCAATAGGACTGCCCATTTTACTGGCACCCACCAGGTTTGCAAAATAGTCCACCAGATTTCCATTATTTGGTCAAAATGTTACTCAGAACTGGTTTTGGTTTCCTCGAGACTAAAAAACTGACCATGCGCAGCGGGGGTGAACATAGCCCCTATACCGTACCAATACACAGTGATGCAGGAGGCCAAAAGAAAACGGGTTGGAGCTTCTAGCTCAAAAACTATTTACGATGGAACGATACTTCTTGCTTCAAATGAAGGCTTTCTATTGGGTGGTTCAAGCAAGCACGCCCAATGATGGTTTTCGATATTGGGATTTCGACCAATGACCATTTAGTGGTGTCAGTAAAATATAATTGTGTGCTGGTGATAACCACTTTTAATTAGAACTTATGACGATAGAATGATGAGTTTTACTTCAATTGAAGGCTGGTGGTCAAATGGTTTGGATACAAACACAAAATATCAAATTCAGATTCCAGATTTCCACAAATTATAATAAAGTGATGCCATAAAAATATCACTACACTTTGGTAATGCCATAGGCGGATCCAGGGACAGGTGCCATCCATCCAGGGGCAGGCAAAGAGGGGCAGGTGCCCTTCCCGACCGACCCTCGGCTCCCCTTAAAATGGTCACGGCGCTCTAGTAAAGGGTCGATGGCACCCCCTTGAAAAATGTCGCTTCCAAACCCCCCATGCGAAAGTCAGCGCCCCGCGATAGGATTTCGCGTCCATCTGACAATATTTTTTCCGGCCAAAAGTGGTGCCCCCTTCGTCTGGATGGCAGCCCCCACCCCAGCAAGGGCTCCCCCCACCCCGATCGGCGGTCCTGGATCCGCCTATGGGTAATGGTCTTTTTTAATCAAGGACTTATAATGATGGAATATCAATTTTAAATTAGCTAGAAGGCTTTTCGTTAAATGGTACAAACAAACACAAACATATTGTGTTTTGAATTCAGGTTTCCATCAAATCACGCTATGGTCATGCATGAAAGCACCACAATTTTTCTTTGCTGACGCTCATTTTCAGTTCCACCACAGAGACTATTAAGGGTATTTAATAGCTCAGATGCTCAGTACAATAGATTCAAATGACTACAAAGCCGGCAAATCTGACCAAAATCAATAAGCTGAGTAAAACTTGCGATTTATACGGAAACGTGTTTGATTTGGAGCATATCGACAACTGCAGCTAATGCCATGTTACGTGCTATTACGTACACACATATGTAAAATCGCCAGTTTTTATCCTCTATAGTATTTAAACGGCGACAGCATCAGGCTGGCATGCAACGACTCGAAACACGACTTTTTCACGACTTTAGTCCTCCACTAATTATCAGTAGGACTAAAACCGTCATAACTTGTTTTCGGTCGCCGGATGCCAACCTGATAATTCCATTATTAAGACTATAGAGGACACTCCCTCAATTATTCGCTACAATTTTCCAGCTGATCCTAATAGTAAACTTGTTGCTGGTTTAAGAAAAAGGTCTTTGTGAGGGATTTTATTTTCAAAACACAGCGTTATTAAAATGGACTCACAATGTTGTTGGGACCAGCTAGAGCCGTATTTCTGTGACCAGGAGGTCACAGAAATCTGAACGGTAACAATGCAATGATGGCTAGGTGTTAGTATTTGCGATTCTTGTTTGGAATCATGCCATTGTTGTTGTTTTTGTTTTGTTTTTTAGTAAGATTGCGGTATGTAATGACATGGAAGAATTGTCATGTTTCAGCAGCCGTGAAATGGACGCGGCACGGTAAATTAAGGAAGTAAGGAGGGTTCCCAGTGTTCCAATAAATTCTTAAACGTATTATATCTACTTGATATCATTTCTAAAAAGTCACTTTTAAGGGTTTCATCCTGTTGTTTAGACCCGCTGCATCAATATGCAATGCTCCAAACTAAACCATGAAACCTATGAACTATCAAATATGTTTAGCAAAAAGACTAACGATTTTATAGCCACCCCCATTTATTGCGCTTCATAGAGTACGAATGAAGCTTCACGTGTAACACAGTACCAAGTCACAGTCAATCGCAAAAAGCATTGATGATTCTCCCTTCACAGCACCTCTAAGCCACCGACGCTACGTCTTCTCTAGTAATAATCTTGATGCACTTTGTGATGGTGCCGCAGCACCTCTCGGTCAGGTCGTTGGCCACTCTGACATTCCGCACAGACTCCTCCGTTCCCTTGTACTGCTGGCCCTCGCCCCTGAGTTTGGAATCCATCACCAGCCACGTGTGATCGATTTTGAAGATGGTGAAGAACATGAATGAGTTGGAGCCGCACAGGTCGGCCAGTTCGGTTTTGAAGGTGAGCTTCTCTAGGGAGTACTGCAAATGGCGTTGTGGGCGAGGCTGCTGGCTGGCTCGGCGGTATATCAGCCGTGCCTGCCCAACACTTGCTCTGAGCACTACTCCCTCGAGACGCCCAGCTTCAAAAAGCTCACCTCCAAGACCGAACTGGCCGACCTGTGCAATCCTAAGTCCTTCATGCTTTTCGCCATCCTTGGGAGTCGACCACAAGTAACTGGCGAGGGATTCCAAGCTGTGGAGCGAGGACCACCAGAACAAGGAAATTTAGGAGTTTGTGCGGAATGCCAAAGTGACCAACGACCTGACCGAGAGGTGCTGCTGCACCATCACAAAGTGCAGCAATAATCTTCCGTGGAAAGACAGGCTCAGAAGAATAAAACTGCTGCAGGGTATGGAGATGTTCTGGAAGGTATATGCCAACTTCACAAAGAAGACATTGACAAACAAAAACTGTTGGTAGTTGAAGTTTAAAGGTTTGCACCATATTAAACACTTGAGGTCTAAACTGAGAATCTAGACCGGCGGAGCCAGTGGCGTCGGCGGCAGGGAGGTATTGTGAAGGGAGAATCATCAATGCCTCTTGTGAATGATTGTGACTTCGTACTGTGCTACACGTAAAGCTTCTTGTCGCATTCGTACTCAATGAAGCGCAATAAATGAGGTGTGTGAATATAACCAGTAGTCTTTTTGCTAGACATATTTAATAGCTTATGTTTCATGGTATAGATTGGGGTATTAGTGCAATATAGGAGATATTTTCAACCTCGCTGCGCATGGTCAGTTGTTGAGTCTCGAAGAAAACAAAACCAGCTCTGAGTATCATTTAGGCCAAATAATGGGAATCTGGTGGAATATTTTGGAAACCTGCGGATGCAAGTAAAATGGGCAGCCCTAGGGAAGCAATGTATTTTCTTCATGCGTTTTCTGAAGGGCGATCAATGTTAAATCAGTGCAAGAAGGTTTTCATATATTTCCTGGAATGCCTTCACCTGCCTGATATTTTCCTGACAAATAGTTGTGCTTTGGGTGAACAACACCTTAATGTTCAAACAAACATCATAGACACGTTAACACATGTTCAGATATGTCGGAAATTATAAAGCGTCTCGGCATAAGTAGACGGCTACAAGTATCCTGTTCAAAACATAGTATCCTATCACACAAAATACACTAGCAGTAAACATTATAGGTAGTTGAATGTAAATAGGAACATTTACTCAGTACGCACACATAGATCGAGGCTCAAAACAGCTCAGTGACTATTACAAACTATAAAATAACACTTTTCGTACGCCTCATAATCACACTATTTTGGATGTAACCTGAGCATCACTTGCACTATCTGAGGTGACTTGCTTCCCAAATCGTTTAACATAGAAGGCTTCTATGGTTTCCAGGCGTTGGTTCCTAGTCTCTGGAATAAAGAATACCACCAGCAACAGGCACAGCACACTGAAGCCTGTGTATACACCAAACGCACCTCCCAACGTACAGGCGTCCCGGATAAAGGGAAATGTAAATACGGAAAGGAAACTGGAAATATAGTGAGTGCAAATGCCGACGCCGGATAGAGCGGAGCGCACACGGTTGGGAAGCAGCTCTGCGTGAACCACCCATCCAGTGCGCGCGAACCCGACGTCAAAGGCTATCAACCACAGCAGGATCAGCGGAAGAGGCAGCCAGCTGATGTGTTCCCACACTGTCCAGGAAGGATACTGGTCGCGTAGAATCAGAAACGCGGAAAAAGCTGCACCCAGGGTTGAACATCCTACCCCGCTGAAGAGGAGCAGGGTCCTCCTGCCAAAGTTGTCGCTGATGTATAGCACGCAGCACATGGAGTTGAAAAGCCTCAAGGAGGACATCACGATGGCTGACTCGTACGGCCCCAAAGCTGATCCCGCGTCCTCGAAGATCATGATGGCGTAGGTGACGATGCATGCCAGACCCGTTATGATGCGAAGTACGAAGAGCGCCTCGAGGGTGAGGAAGGGAGCCAGCACGGCGGGCTTTTGCAGCTCGCGGCCCAACTCGCGCCACGTCAGCGCCTTGTGACGAGACTTGCAGGCGTCCTCGATGATTTCCAGGTCCTTGTGTACCACCTATGGAAGAGAAAGTTGAGGGAAAGTAGATTACTAAGCGTGCACGGGGGGTTTTAAAGGAGACACAGTCCTTGTAACACCATTTGCTGAGCGGCTGTCGGACTTTTGCCCAGGCTGGTCACCTGTGACTTGAGTGAGGGTCTAGTAAGAGAGCTGCTGATATAAGTATTGACTGTTTGTAACATTTTGCGCTGTAGAATACTCAGTGAATTCAGAATACATGTCCTATGTTAGATACGGTCGGGCAGAGCGCTCGCTTAAATTAGAATTAGCCACTTTACTTCAACATTTTTTTGCAATTGTTAGAAACGCGACTGAAAGGGTTCAGTTTCAGGGAAGAACACAGTTGTTTTACTTCACATTTGAAACCAATTAAACGTAAAAAATTGTAAAGAGTGTTACAAAATACTTAAATTGTAAGGCAAGGGACAGATAACATAGGGCGGACTCGGAACGCCTACGTATGTCCAACGATGCGTCTTTAAATATGGAAAGGTTTTTTCTGCTCTTGACTTTTATTAATCATTCTAAGAACCAAACCAGTAAACGTATAAAACCCAGGAAGTTACACGTTAGTAGTGCGCAAGGAAAAATCATATAAGATGTCACATAATACCAAATGAATCCCAGCCGCCGAGGAAGAAGGCCGTCCACGCAAATTTGTATGTTTTATTGGTGCATAGAATAAACAATAAAAATATCATACATCTGAAAACTCAGGATTTCTAATCCTCGATTTAGCAAACCCACTGATAAACTACACAGACAAAAGGCGTTACTCACCTGTTCATTTCCGTTGCGTAGCATTTTGAGACTCCTTCGAGCATGCTCGTTTCTTTTCCTTCCCATCAGCCAGTAAGGTGATTCTGGGAGTAACAACATTCCTAACAAGCCCGGAACCTGCGACAGAGGGAAGTATAGTATTTCTTTATAGTTTTGCACGTTCGTTTTCTACTGAAATTTTCCGAAGAATCCGGGCTCAGGTAAGCGTATGGAGAGCTGGACAGACATTTGAATGTTACATTTTCATTGACGCAGCTCTGCCCCTTGTGACATCAGCATGTTGATTGTATTGATAGGTCGCATTAAAGCTTTGACCCTCCTCGCGCCTGGCCCTTGACCTTTCACAAGATCCTGGCAGCAGCTTTGAGACTCAGTAGTAATGTGGTGACTATAAGCTTTCTCATAGAGGGTAGTTTTTTCCTCTAGGCTTGAATTTGTTTGCTCTTTTTGTTTTGCGGCACTTTCTCCGCAAATTAAAGCCGATCAAAAACTACCAAATGGACCACTCGGTATTTTTTTTAGATTGAACTGAGACCATGGTCCCCGACAGAATGAAATTAAGTCGCGTCAATACAACATTACTACTACAATGGAGGGGAAAATGTAATTAAGGGGCGCTGAGACAATGAAAAAGCTGCACAACTACCATATGCTAACGTTAACGTTGAGGCCTTTGATTGCCTAATACAGGTTTAAACAAACACATTCCAATGGACTGGATTCTGTTTTTTACTCGTTTCTTTGATAAACCCATACCAGTTCTTTTACGGAGGAAGACTTCTTCCGTGCTGCTTTGCAAGACTGAAGGAGTTATAGAAACGTTACAAGGTGGAACGTATCTGCTGAAAGCCGTATTTGCTGCAAAAAATCACAGGCCGCGAAACGTGGATATGAGAATAGGGGAAAAATTTTTCTGAATTTGTATCTCACCTGCAATGCTAATATGGGTGCGGCTGCGACCCAGCGCCAAGGCACAAGGGCGCCCAGCACAAAAGTCATGACGGAGCCCATGCCGACGAGCATGCCGTTAATGCAGACGATGCGGCCCCTGATCTGAGGCGAAGAACACTCGGCCAGATAAACCTGGAATGGTGGTTTGCAGGTCAGAGGTCTGCACTCACCTCAGTGCTGTATTCATACAACGTCGATTCGCAGACAGCAGTAATTAATAGATAAGTTGATGACTGCTCTGATTTCATTAGCACGCTAGTGTTAGGCGAGGAAGGCTGGAGCCCACTATTTGCCGCCCCCAAAACGGAGTCCTGGATCCACAACTAGTCCAATCCAACCAATTGGTGATTCCAGGATATCAATCGGACTGAGTTGGAGCTCTCTTGGCCGGAACATAGTCTAAGACCCAGCCGTGCTGACCTGGGACGCGCTGAGGGAGAGACCGCTGGTCGCCCCGACCAGGCACCGGCCCACAATCAGCATGGCGAAGTTCTGGGCCAGCGCCATCAGCAGCCAGCCGACAGTGCAGGGAAAGAGCTGCAGCAGCAGCACACGACGAGGTCCCAGGTGGTGGACACACAGGCCGCCGACGGCCGAGCCCAGGATACCGGCCAGCGCGTGCATACTCGCTGAGGAAGAGGTCCAGTTAGAACGCGTGTCAGTTGATCTTACTTATCTCATGATTATGATGCTGTCATGTGTAGCCAGCAGAGATGCTTGCTTTGCACAGATTTAATGTGCAAGTCATTTAAATCAGCTTGTGGCATGTACAAATTATTTTTATTGGTATTCCTCCAAATACAAACTGGTTGTCATTTTGGATAAGTTTTGCTTGGAGCAGACTGTAGGTATGCACACGGCGACCCCATAACTTTTGCACGCTAGGATTTTATCTGAATCATTCCCAAGGCCATAGTGTCTAAGCAACCTGCAGGGTTTTCCTTTTCTATTGAAAGAAAAAGTGGCACTGACTACCTAGGAAGATTAATTATTTTAGATTCGATATATCTGCAAGCTTTTTGCATACTGTTCTCTAATTCAAGTAGTCGTACAAACATAGAGAAACTAGGAGCCCTCTTTCAGGTCCGAGGGCTCGTCGCTACATAAAGATTTTCCTGATTGTATTAAATCGTGCCAGAAACGTCATCAGATCTCGAACAGGACGATACACCATCACAACTTGACGTTTCACGCCCGACGCTACTGCCACTTGTGGACATTAATGGAACTATCAGTACCTTCCCGATACCTGGACACTGCGGGCTCCGCATTCTCCGTAAAATGGTCGTCTTTGTTGAAAGGAAAATGTAGAAATGCACCCGGATCCGCGTGAGCACCAAAGAAAAAGTAATTTCCTCTTTGTTTCATTTCAATGATAGCGTCTAGACTCCGATACCAGTAGCATTGTCCTTAACATATCTGAAATTCTGCCAATTCAGCACAGACGCCCCTGAACGTGGCACATAAACCTACAGGTTGCAGCATGATTTTCCGACATAGTGTCCCTTGAGGCCATGAGCGTGACATTCTGCAGTCACTCACCGAACCACGTTCCCTGGAAGACAGTGAGCTGGATGTCTGAGGAGTTGGAGAGGAGGGTGGGCAGCACTACCGCCGGCAGACTCCCGTGGGCGCCCGTCGATGCTGTGGCTAGTGATACCACCACTCCCAAAAACACCTGTCAACCAAGAGAGGTAGCAGACAATTTCCGGGTTACAATAGAGTAAGCATGGGTAAATGCTGATATTGTATTCAGAGCAATTGTTTGTCTGAAAAAAATAATTTATTACTGCTTGCCCAAGACCTTTGTTGTCGGCGCGCCAAAACCAATTAATGATGATATTACTGCTTGCTATATGATTCACTATGTTTAAAAGCCGTCAACTTGTTTTCTTCTTTGGTTCGTCCATATCATCTGTGTGTGAAGATCTAGTTACGTGCCAAAACACCATGGCCATGACACATCATTTCGCCTGTCAGACATTTAACTGGCCTGTAGCTCTCCCAAAAACCTGTGCTGAGTTTCCTAGGCGCTATGATGGCCTATATGATAACTGCGCAGGAAAAGTTTCATTTTGGTTTGCATGCGCTACGATATAGAAACTGACGCGAAATTTTGTGAGTGGTGTTAAAAACAAGTACACTTACTGAGGATGGTTAGCCACGTCATTTTATTGCTACAGGATAAAGACTTACGCGGCATTAAATGGTTAAAGTAAGCTAGTAATTCTAACGTAATTTAATCTTCACTTATGCGTTCATGTTTTTTTTTGCTCTGCCAGCTAAGTGATCGCCCGAAGACATATCTTACATCCCAGGTACATCGGTCTTCGGAAGTGCCACTGCGACCAGAATTAACCATCGGCATGAATCAAACTAGAATCAATGATATCACGCCCAACAACACGCCTGTGAGCTGAGAATCAGTTATGGAGCGTCACGCTGTTGTCGCGTTAGTTGAACGGAGGCTGAAGACGCATAAACAGAAAAACGGTGACTGAAACGCAGGCGTGAAGCGTGTTTCCTGATGAGAGATGTTTATTACATAAGTGATAAGCATTCCGCGTCATGATAAGGACACATATTTACATATATGCATACGGAACCAGCGTGAATGCCAGTCTGCAGCTTTAGGCCTTTTTGCTGGGTTTGTTATTTAGTGGTTGATTCGTTTAACACTCACAGTGGAAGGATATCCTGAAGTGCCCCCCCCCACCTACTTTTCTGAGGTGGCCGGAGAACCGTTCGTCGTTCGTCGCTGGAAAACCCTACTTGGCCACATTTGAGACAATTCATGAGCGTGCCGATGGCTGAAAGAATTTTGGAAATTTTTCTACATTTTTGGCTTATAGGCTTTTAGAGTCAGACCTATGTGTTGAGACCGTCGCATTCGCGTGGTCGTACCAGTTCACCTGCACTGTAGACCAAGTGGTGACCTAATAACGTTATATGATTAGGTTATACGTCGAGGTCAACCAATATGAAGTTCGCGGTCAAAGGCCACAGGGCAAGGTAGTTTACCCCAGTTTTCCGGTCAGATGAAACTATTCAGTACGACGCTTTTTATGCCATGACTTCATAGTTAAGGCTAGTCAATATCAAAGTCAAGATCAAATGCCTCTTTTCAAGGTCAGCCCCTCATTTCCTGCCCAAAGGCTGCTATAGCACCAGTTATATTGTACATTATTGGGAATATTACATATTGCTACGTTATAGGTCATTAGCCTCGATGATCCTGACCTCAAAATTTCAGAGAACATTGTGTGGGACCTTCCCTCTATGACCTCAGTCTGCTTTTGGTGTATTCCCGTTTATTTCGCATAGTCACGGCATTTCTAAATAGGTCTCCAGCACGGCCAATATTTGACCTTTACGACCTCGTTTGACATAGAATATAATGACCTAGGTCAATGAAAGTTCACCATTATGTAGATCATAATCGACCCCATACAACCCTCAAAATACGTTTTTCTAACCCTCTCGGTTTCCAGGATTTCAGGGGGCACTTTAGGACCCTATTCACTGCACGTTGACGCCAGACACCTCTCCACTGCGGGTATTAAATAAGAAGTACAGTTAACACCAGAAGGGGCGAGCCACTCGCATTGACGGGGGGGTACCGCCCCTAAGATCTGAGAACACGGTAGGTGCGAAAAACGGTAAACGGCGTGGGCTGCCCATCCACTTCTCCATCGAAAACATTGAACCATTTTTTGTCAGGTCACATTTAAGGTCACGAGAGGTCAAAACATGCCCATCATAGGGATAACATATAAAATTCAGTTTTTCGGGCATTACATCTGAACAAGTAAAGATAGAGCAAAACAACTTGAACTATAGAATCCTCTTAGCAAGCCGAATCGAATGATATATAATTTGACCTTGCTAGGTCAAATCAAGGATTTGACCTGACCTGAGGTCAGGTCAGGGTCAAATTATATAAAATGCATATCATTAGAACTGCAAAGCCCAGACGAGTCTAATGCATCTAAAATAAATGCTCTATCACCATCCGTTACTGAGTTATTCCGTAAAAACCATTTTCCAATGTATTTCCAATGGAGAGGTCATGCGTCGTACCTGACCTTAGGTCATCGATATCAAAAATACCGGAACATATTTTAGAGAACTCGGTGGGGCCATTATGTGATATGAGTTTCAATCGGATAAGTTCATCCTGCTCCGACGTATGCTATCTTAAACTTTTTTGAGGTTGGGTCACTTGACCTGTACTGGTGACCTGACCTGAGATGATCTAACCTAAAATTTCACAGAAGTTGTAAAAATGATGAGGAAAAGGTATACCAAGTACGGCGGCCTACGCGCCGCCGTTTTCTACGTCTCCGAAAAACCCGAGGGGGCGGGTACCCGCCCCCGTCAATGCGCGTGTTAACATCCCGTGGACCTCAGCGCTCTTCTGGAGGCCCATCCACTCGTTGCTGATTCCAGAGGAACATGTCAAGATCTTCACCGGCCTACGCCACAAACGTACGAGTCAAATTTGTTTCGGAACAAAAGTATTGGCAGTTTCGGTCACATATTCTCCTTTTGGTGTGCATCGGCCTTTACCTATTTCGTTTAAATGAGGATGAGTGGCTTAGTGGACAGCATCAAAGTCTCAGGAGTCGCTGCTCCCGGGTTCAGGTTCCGGAGGAGCCTGTGGCTAAGTGGATCTAATCTCCAAAATAATGACACACTTGAATGTATTTTGCCACAATACCTGATGAGGAAAAATAAGCTAATTCCGCATGGACACAGTTTTTATAAAAATTGCAAGCTGTTGCACGATCGGATTTTGGAGTCGGAGCCTAACTAGAGTCATCAATGAACTTGTCAAAGAGGCCCCGACCCCACCACTCGAACGAGCAACTCCCACACTGAAAGGTTAATTTAAAGGCCAAAGTTTAACGTCCCACAAAGCATAGGGACGGCCGCCCCGCTCAGGTCACCCTCTCATCAGTCAGTTGCCAGCCGATCTTCGTCGGGTAAACCATTGAGTGCCGGAACGTCTCAAGGGAATACATCACAAGCCTGCACGCGCACTGCCATTGCAGGCTCCTGAGCAGCGATCCGGAGCCCAACGCTCTACCAGCTGAGCTACCGGGTCAGTTCGCACAGATGACCTATCAAATACGTTCTCCTTAAACCAGGTAGGTTTGGGCGGTGAAAGTTTTATCCGTCTTTCCCTAAGTGACGTATAGAAGATACCATAATTATGATAAAAATAAGTGCGAACACAACGGTGCAATTTGTGTAAACAGATATGGTGAGACTAACTTAGGAAATACAGCCAGCTTGGTCACGCACATTTCAGAAAATGATTAAAAGTTTCAGCCCCATATGGCAAAACTCAAGCCCAAGAGTCGAGTACAGGCCCAATGTTCGCTATGATTAAGACATGAAAGCGCAAAACGTGTGCCTTTTTATATAAACTGGTCGTTTGATGTGGTGCAAAGATCATGACAGAGATACACCTACGCCCTACGCCGAGGTATTGTCTGTAGTTCACTTTTTGCAGTGTTATCACTGGAAGGAGGGATATGTAGTAACAACAAAAACGTGCTGCTGGTGAGAAGAACATTCTAGAGGGCAGCAAAGGCGGGGGGAGGGGGAGTAAGCCACGAAAACGAAGCGTTCCAGCTCGTCCATACCCCTACCTGGCGGGAGAGCTGTCTTCCGGTTAGACCGTCGTGGTTGTCTGACGCTTCCTTGGCGGGCAGGCCGTGGTTGTCTGTCGCTTCCTTGGCGGGCAGGCCGTGGTTGTCTGTCGCTTCCTTGGTGGGCAGGCCGTGGTTGTCTGTCGCTTCCTTGGTGGGCAGGCCGTGGTTGTCTGTCGCTTCCTTGGTGGGCAGGCCGTGGTTGTCTGACGCTTCCTTGGTGGGCAGGCCGTGGTTGTCTGACGCTTCCTTGGCGGGCAGGCTGTGGTTGTCTGTCGCTTCCTTGGCGGGCAGGCCGTGGTTGTCTGACGCTTCCTTGGCGGGCAGGCTGTGGTTGTCTGTCGCTTCCTTGGTGGGCAGGCCGTGGTTGTCTGACGCTTCCTTGGTGGGCAGGCCGTGGTTGTCTGTCGCTTCCTTGGTGCGCAGGCTGTGGTTGTTTGTCGCCTCCTTGGCGGGCCGTCCGCCAGTATCGCAGTCCGATGCGCGTTTGGCAGGCAGCGCGCCGTTGTTGTCGTAACAGTCGGGCAAAAGGGCCGTTGGTTCCGCCTCCATCGCTGCCTGATCTAACAAAAAGATGCGTGGTTAGTTTACAACCGACTGATACAGTTATTGTCGGGCAAGGCACACAGCATTACTACTTAGCGGGAGACTTGTCTTGCTACTCTACCGTCATCGTGAGCGTTATTCATGGCCGGAGATCTCCCTTCGATCCACGGAGGGGAAGAGGAATATCGTCATTGTTGGAGCTATCCACGGTTTATTCCCCCTCGATCCACGGTGGGGCAGGGATATCGTCATTGTTGAAGCTATTACGCTTGATATCTTCCCTCGGTCTACAGAGTGGTGGTCCCGGCTAGGTTCCCACTGACACGGTAATATAAAATCTACGATAGATTCAAAATTCATGAACGTTCCCGTCCCCAAACCTAAATAGGCCAAGATGTTTTAGCGTGAGCATTGCCATTCTACATTGTTCACGTGTTTTCTTGCTACGCACATATGTATGTACACTTGCCCGTGGCAGATCCAGAAATTCATGGGGGGGGGCTAGGGGCCTTGAGTCTCACCCATCAGTACCTCGGGCAGACCCTCATTGAAGTATTAACCCTTGGCGTAGCCAAGGGGGGGGGGCGGCAGGGACGGCCGCCCCCCCTGAGGGCCCGAAGGGCCCCCTTGAGGACGCGGGCCGCGCAAGAGCGCTGCTCGCCCACACTATGCTCTGTGGCCAAATTTGTAATTTCACACCAGATATGGTCCTCTTAAACCCTCTACAGCACTCTATTCTGTAACAAGCAGGGCCCTTTTTACCCATCAGGACCCTTTTGGCGTTGCTGCAGGGACCCTTTTCAGGGCACCGCCCCTCCCTGAGCAAAACCCCGGCTACGCCCCTGGTATTAACTATAGGGGCTAAAACATGTCGGGGGGGCGTGAGCCACCCTCCCTTGGATCCACCACAGCAACTTAAAGATATTTAGATTCCTTGACAATATCTCTTTCTTGGTTTTTGTGAGGTTCTTTACCACGTCTAACGTGCTGAATATCGTAACTAATGTTGGAATGCACATACATTCGAAAAACGTACGAACTTAGTTCTTGTGAACTTTTCATATTACGCGTGTGTTGTCTCACACACTTCATATGGGCCATAAGCGTTGGAAAAGGCAGGGGGGCTTGGCCCCCACTTCTTGGCCAAAGATTTATTGATCTCAGTCAAAATGGGAGAAAACCAGATATTTGTATAACCAGCCCCCGCCGAAGGCAACGAGGAGCACTTTTAGCCAGAAGCGACGCTTATGGTATAGACGAACTGGTGTATACGCATTTCATCACTCCGGCTGCCTTCCAATCTTTTCCCTACGATCGTAAAATAGGCGATTTAATGGCCAGAAAAAAGCTTGTTCTCTAAACGTAGGTGAAGTCATTAGCCGAAGCGAAAAAGTGTACAGAAATAGAAAAATAACCAAATATTTTCAAACTTTACGAAGTGTCACGCCCTTCTACATCATCTAGGGACAAAATTCGCATTGAAATGCGCCTGCCAGAGGCCAGTGACAACAATAGTCATACTTGTAAATGTATTGACGTGACAGGGCACCTTGTCGGAGCAGAAAATCGAATCATCCAGATGCAAAACCACGTTCTCTCCAAGGCCTCAGAGAGTAAATTCAGGGGCGCAAAATTCTCTAAAAGAAAACTGTCAAATTTGTCGAGTTCATTGGCATGGTACTCTAATAAACGAATAATAATTACCAAGAGGCTGCCAGAATTACAAGCGCAGCGAACAAGGGCGCTGTACCAAACACATAATAATATTATAATGAGGCTGTCAGAATCAAACGAGCAGTCAACAAGGGATACTGCAGCGAATGACACTATTCGTGGAAATGGACGGAATTCAAGCCTTACGTATTCAAACTGGGATTTAGAAATAAAAAATAAGGCAACAGAATTTACAACAGAGTGAGAATCGTCAACTTTGAACCAGGATGAAGTAAATATTTGCAGCAGTAACCAGAGTTAAATACGGCGTCTTGGAGGTGTTTCAGCAGTCCCGAATCAGGACAGAAGTCGCGGAAAGATTGGGTACCAAGCAAGACGTTTTTACTAACCAAATCTCTAGGGTCGAGATTGATGGCACACTGATCCATTGATCCATCTTATTGATTGAACTGATCCATCTTAATTCTTATTTTGACAAAGGAGGGACATTCCATCTGGTATCCGATATTTATTAACTGGCAAAATCATTAGGGCTAGAATTACTGGCACACTGGCCCATACTTCATCGTGAGGTATACGTTGAACTATGAATAGTGTTTGGACTACTTCAAAGAGTTTGCGTGGTGAGGATTATTTGCTTTGGTAATCCATGGCATAACCATGCCACTACAGCATCTACATGAGGCGTTTTCAGGTTGTAGAAGACACGTAATAGACCACTACGTGAACTGCCTCTTCACTTTGTAATAAACTCCAGATCGCGGGAAACAGCCTCATATATCTGTTGTCAAGCCATCATTTCAATGAGAAGACTTCAAAGTCCTCCAAAAAGGATTCTGGATCTTTGCAAAGGCAAAGTCGTGCATATAAGATTCAAGGAGAATAGAAAATAATGTACGCATGCACTTTGTTTTGTCATATCAACTTAATCTTCGCATGTTTCTGCTTGATTAACCCTTCACTTGATTAAACCTTTACCGCTTTGGGGGCCAACCGGTCCACCCTCAATTTTTCCGAATGATGCCGAGCCGATTTGGAGGAGACGCGTCGCTTTGGAACTTTTTAAGTGATCAATTTGACAACTGATGACCAACAATTTATGTGAGGTCATGTCAACAAGATATGGCATCATTTCTAAACGCATATAAGGTGATTTTGCTTTTCGAAATTAGGCAAAAAACCATGGTGTATCTTAGCCCCTAGAAGGGCTAGATCTGGTTTCTAAACATCACTACAAAGTTCTTGGAAAGATAAATCTGAAATTTGCACACTTTTGAGGTCAGGTCAATAACGAGGTCACGAGAAGTCACCGAAGGTCACACTTTTCGAATTTGTGTATGAAATTTGAACGAAACACGATACAGCAATACATTTGATTTCGTAGTGAAGATGATGATCCAAGGATTTGAGTGGCGTGTCACATGAACTGAAAAGACTATTACTTAACCTAAGGCAAACCTAAGACCAGGATCATTACGTGATCTTACAGGGTCATATTTCACGGGCACTTAGAATCTTCCGATCAAGATTTATACATTGAGGCCTTTTTCTTTGTTCATAATAGTTCACGAATTGTAAGAGCTTTCCTAAATCCTAAATGTAATCAATTTTGACACCTTGTGACGTCACGGGTTAACTGATATGGTTCAAACTTGTTTTAAAGAAAGATACACGAAAAAAATTATTGTGGCTTCTTGCTTTTTAAAAAAATCTTAATTATAGCACTGTCAACTATTTTTTGCATCTTCGGTAAAATTTTTGGAGACCACTCACCAACTATTGAAATATGTTAACGGTACCAGTAAAAGGCTGGAACCTGCTCTTCATCTGTTCATTTTCAAAAGTTGTTTTAAGTTTTAAAGTAATTTTGTTTTTTAAATGCCTCTTTTCCTTTATTTGTATTTGAAATTAACTTATATAGCCTTTAAAAACTACAAAATGAATTGTTCTGCCCTAAAAATGGAGCATAAAATAATCTTTCGAGTCTTCATTCGTTTGGTAACTCGGGTCTTCATTTGTCTTCTACAAAACTCCCAGGATGACGAAACTTTTGCGTCAGATAGGTCACGTGACCCCGGTATAAGAATTACTAGACTTTTGATTGGTTAATTGTGATTTCTTTAAACTCCTATGTTTATGTTTCAAAAGAGTTTTGGAATATCGCTTTTTGAAGTTTTTTTGTGATAGCCCGAAGTGTTACACCAGATTTTTAGGACAGATATGACCTAGTTCTTGGAGAAATTGATGGTCATAGCTGAGGCTGCGTCATTTGATTGATAGTGAGAATTACCGATAAGTTGTCAAGAAATTTTGACTTTGAAAGTGATTGTAAGGCATTTGGAGGCTGAATTCGCAAAAATCATAAAAAATACTTCTGAAATAACTTCTTGTGACCTTTTGATCTAGCCAATAAATTTTTTCGCGTATCTCTCTTTAGCAGTAAGAGCGGTCAGGGCGCTTTCAGTACCGTTCCGATGTTTTCCATACCACTGCCGGTTCCCGAGATTATAGAGGGAGGAGATGTCCAATCGAACCTCCCACGATGAGGTGGGTACAGACAGAGTACAAGTGGGGCCGGGTTGAGATCGTGACAATCTGTGTGATCCCGCAAGACAAATACTTCTAAACAGTGTGTGGATGTTGTTCGTTTCGTAGAGCAATGTATCTTAGAGGAAATAGTTAAGTCTGTATCATTTATTCAATTTTTTGTTCTAACCTCGGCAATTTATTAATTAGAGCAAATCCGTAACAAGTGTAAATCTTAGTTGGAGCAAATCTTACTCACCAACAAACGATATCTTGACGGATCCTATTGCAGGACTTGAAAGGAATGTGGCACCTTTATAGCGTGATTTTAACTGAGTAGGCAAGTCATAAAGCATGTCAGAAAACCCGGTACTCAATATATAGTTTGCCTTGAAACTCAAAAATTCCGTAGAGAAAAGCTAAAACCTACCTGAAATTTACCCTACATGTACCCTTAGCAGCACGCCACAGTTGACAGCCATGTTGGTGTGACGACATATGCTGGCGTCACGGCGAGTTTCAGTCAATCGAAGCCCTTGAAGCCTGTTGAATATGGTAGTGGTTGCCAGATCATGACATCATTCATAGGCAGGTATTTATTTCTCTCCTTAGAAGAGTTTTTTAAAAATCAAAATATTGAGCTTATTGTACATTTTTCAGAGAAATCATGGACCCTTCCATGATTTTCGGCTAAAAGTACCCCTAATTACAAAAAATACAGAATTCCACCAGGGTGCCACATTCCCTTCCAGAAGTGTATCGTCTCCTTTACAACAGCTCAAGCAGCTATTCTATGTCAGTGAGACAGTTTGATTATCAGAAGCAGGTGACAAACGAAGTGAGAACCTGTGCTTTTTGCATTTTGAAATTGTTTTTAGCACGTTTTTAGAAGCAGGCTGTTGGTGATTGATTATATGTTTCACCTTTCATTGACTTCACCTATAATTGGGTCTGTGCCTGTTGTGATAAATACATATACATTCAGGGACGTAGGAACCGGGGGGCAGGGGGCAGCTGCCCCCCCAACTTTCACGATTCTTAAACATTAACTCTATGGCGTTGACTGGAAAGAAATGACTTGAAAATTCCCGCTGCCCCCCCCGAACTTTGACCATATTTCCAACGCTCCTGTATACATTCATACAGTTATGCAGACAACTTTCTGGATGGATAGAAAATTGTTCCTTTAAAAAATGTATACGACGCGAAAAAATATGGAGTCGAGTTTATGAGGGTCTTAGCTTTCAGCATATGTAAGTACTATGCCCGAAGTGGAAGTGGTATTATAGGCAGTGGCTTCTCGTCACCCTGGTAGAAAAGGTGCACTCCTTATAGTGGGCCCGAAATAAGGACGTCCCAGACTGAAAAAAATAATGTCCAGATGATCGAAGTAACACATATGCATATTCTGAACCTTGTCACTGCATAGGCAGAACAAAGGAGCAAATTGTCCCCAACCAACCACCGATCGACCCTCGGCACCTCCCTGGAGGGTTGATGGTGCCCCTCCTCAAAATTCACTTTCCCCTGGCCCCGGAATGCGAGTATCAACATCCCTGCAATAGGATTTGACGCCTATCTGATAAATTTTACCTCTCAATAGTGGCATCCCCCTTGTCTGGAAGCCCCTCCCCTCCTGGTATTGTGCCACCCCCATCGGAAATGCTGGATTTATATATGTGCTAACGCACTCAGTCCCATCCAATAATATAATAATAGTAATAGTTAGTCTCTGTATATAATACACATCGAGTCAATCTCACTTTATCTATCGTAAGACTTAACGCGATAAAAGAATAAACCACATTTTTTCATAAAATTCAAAATTATATGCGTTTATAGTGGACAGATACTAGAGTTGGGCTTCTATTATGGAAACAATAGTTTGTTTTACATTCCAGTGCCTTTTACTAGTTGAAATAAATTTAAAGTATAAAACGGCAAAAGTTAGCAAAGCATTAGTAAGCAAAAGTAAGCAGGAAAGTCTGATGACATTCGGTAAGCTCGCCATGACCTTCTGACATCGGCGCCGAGCTGAGAAGACCTACAGTACCTACAGATCTACAGTACCTACAGTACCTACAGATCTACAAACCTACAGTACCTACAGACCTACAGTACCTACATATCTACAGACCTACAGTACCTACAGATCTACAGACCTACAGTACCTACAGACCTACAGTACCTACAGACCTACAGTACCTACATATCTACAGACATACTGTACCTACAGACCTACAGTACCTACAGATCTACAGACCTACAGTACCTACAGACCTACAGTACCTACATATCTACAGACCTACAGTACCTACAGACCTACAGTACCTACAGATCTACAGACCTACAGTACCTACAGACCTACAGTACCTACAGACCTACAGTACCTACAGATCTACAGACCTACAGTACCTACAGACTTACAGTACCTACAGATCTACAGACCTACAGACCTACAGTACCTACATATTTACAGACCTACAGTACCTACAGAACTACAGTACCTACAGATCTACAGACCTACAGTACCTACAGACCTACAGTACCTACATATCTACAGACCTACAGTACCTACAGATCTACAGTACCTACAGATCTACAGATCTACAGTACCTACAGACCTACAGTACCTACAGATCTACAGACCTACAGTACCTACAGACCTACAGTACCTACAGATCTACAGACCTACAGACCTACAGTACCTACATATCTACAAACCTACAGTACCTACACATTAATGCCCAATATATTGAATGTTCTTAGAACAAAAGGCTGCAATGTTACAGGTTCATGTGCGGTCGTCTTAATCTAAGGTTGTTTTTCAACGGGAGGCGTTAAGCCTATCAAAAACAATTTCTATATTTAATTTTTGGCAGTCTGTCAAAACCTGCAAAAACAGGGCAGGTGTTAGAAAATATTTTAACCCTGGCGCACCATTCTAACGATGAATTAGGGGCTGATTTGTGGACGTGAATAATTGGCTAATGATAGCAGGACGGACTTTGTATCGCAGCGGAAGTTGTAGAGACAGCAGCTATCTTGGCGTGAGCAGAAGGCAGGCGTAAAATTACCATACTTCAACTCAAATTTGTCAAACTCTATCTCGCCATCGTCCAACCCGACAGCTCAGACCACAATGACAACGAATAGAGTCGAACCTAACACATCACGCTTGGAATATAAGGATTATGCAGGAAAGGACGCAACAAGCGTTGTTCACATAGACGGATCCAGGGTTTCTGATCAGGTGGGGGGATGGTCGGAAGGTAGCCCCATACGGACTAGATGGACACAACATTTTGGGGGAAAAAACATCAGGGAAGCACCAAATTCTATCGGACAGTGTCGATACCCGCATCGTGAGGGAAGGGGGTGGGAATTGACCTTTCAGAGGACGCCGTGACCATTTCAGGGGGCATTGGAGGGTTGATCGAGGAGGCAAGTGGCCCCTGGATCTGCCTATGGCTGCTTATTTAGATTACTGGGAATTAGGCCAGCGTTGGAGTCTCCATTCCGCCACACGATAAAAATTCGAGAACTCTTGCGGAAAGCATTAAATAATGCCATGCTAAGGGCATGAAAATATGTTCGCTTTTCCAGATAGATATCAAACAATGAGAAACACCAGAGCGCTCAGTGGTAGAGCCTGCCTTGTGAACCACAGGTCCTGGATTTAAGACACGCTGATCCTATAATACTGACCGTCTGATCCCAAAAATTATCCCCGCAGGGTGGCGTTGTCGACGCCGTATAACCTTGCCAGTTAGTACATAGTCAAACTCCAAAAACTATTGGAGGCCAGAGGAGCGGAACTCTTGCCGAGAACTACAGTATCTGAACAGGGCTAATTCATCATATAGGGTACGTATTTCGCGTTAATTGTATCTCTTGTCCTTTTGTTATGTTTTATGTTCAGCATTCAAAATCGTGATCTTCTGCAATAATAAGTCCTCATATGACACAGTGGTATGAATCCTTATTATTATCACAATAGTGTTGTTAATTTTGAAACAGTGCTAGGCTTAAGCTGTATTTGTTTGTTCATATAGTGGCTCATGGTTTTTTATCTCATTTAGGAGACCCAAATAAGCTTACAAAATCGCCACCCCCCCCCAGCAGATCAGGCTCCCAACTCCCTGTTACTGTTTTTAAAAGACATCAGCATACTGCGCCCCTTTGGGAACCGATTGGTTTGGCCGCAAGTAATCTCAAATATGTGCATTACCCAGAGCTGGGACTACCGAATGAAATTCGGTATTTCGGTATTTCGGTACTACCGGCGGTAGATTTTATCTACCGCTACCGAATTTTCGGTACGAGCCTCTACCGGTACCGATACCGATACCGAATGGATGTACCAAATGACTTTTCGGTAGATTTGAATTTCCCGCGCTTCATTCAATCGGGCAGTGGATTTCCTATTCGTTCCCACGGTCGCGGTTGATTGAAGATGACAGCGCGAGCTACACAGGCAACGTGGCCATTGTTGGAGGCATCCTTTTATGGTATTTTGCGTGAAAGAAGAGAAGAGATCGCAGTCTCAGCAGAGTGTTGGGAGAGGTAAGTAGTCACTTGCTGCCGAGCGAGAACTGAGAGTGCACCCGTTTATAACGGCAGGGGCGGTCGCAGACTCGAGGTTTGGGGGTCAAACCCAAGCTTCTCCTCGTTGGGGGAGGGGGTGGGAGCCAATATTTATTTACTGGACAGACCTAGAACAAAATATTTTCAATTTCAAAGCTGTTCATCCGGTGCAACACCGCCCTCCCCAGCTCCGCGGCAGCAGAGAGGCTGTTCAGCACAGCGGGAAACATCCTCCGCCCCAAGAGGTCCTCCTTGACAGCCAGCAACTTCGAACAGCTGGTGCTGCTCAATGGAAACAGTAGAATGTTCAAGGCTGCCCTGAAGGAGGACCTCAAGAAGGGCCCCGACGCCGTCCAGGAGTAAGAAGAAGAAGACGGCAAGATCAAGGCAGCTTTATTTGTGTTGCAAAAATTCTTGGCTGCTTTTTAAATAGTTAATTGTAATATAATCAATAATAATAATTAAATCAACTATAATAATTTAATCAACAAAGATTCACTGCTAACTTTTTTCCAGCTGCATAGTTCTATAAAAGTGTTGCCGAAGATAATGTATTAGTTTTTACGATTAAAAGGTCTTTATAGGCTTTGAAACATTAAAGAAAATGGTTGCAAAAGCCTCTTAAATGATCAAATAAATGCTTTAAGGGCTCTAAAATGTATTAAAGGCTTAAATATGCGTTTTATGGGCAATAAAGAGTTCTTATAAAGAAGGTTTTTCAATCTACCGAACCGAAATACCGAATACCGAATCATTTGGTAGATTTTTTTGGAAATCTACCGAAATACCGAATCGAATGACCCGTGCTCATCTACCGAATACCGATACCGGCGGTAGAAAAAAATCTACCGGATTCCAGCTCTGGCATTACCACATATCAGATGGGGTAGGTGGCCAGAGGCCAAACAAGTGTTCAGTGTGTCACCATTGAAAATTTCAAACCATAAATGTGTCACCAGCTCAGGCTGCAAGATTTGGCTCGTTTTTAGTTACTAGGATGCCAATGGATGCTCCTGGAACATCCCAGTTGTTGAAAAACATTGCGAGCTCAAATAACAGGGGCCAATTTCGGTGATTTGTTCCCTTTCTGGTCTGAAAGAAACATCTCGGCTAATTTTTGTCACCTTGCCCACCTTGGGCTGTCACCATTTAGAATGGAAAAATGACAGGTTTTGCGATCCCTGTAGGTGGCCCCTAATTCGATAAAGATGAAGAGATATTCAATACTTGGAGAGTTGGACGCCGCTTCCCTCTCCCCTTAAAAATGACCAAAACTATCAAAACTGACTGCGAAAGAAAGTCCGAAAACCCATTTAGGGAAGGGGAGGACACCATAACGATGGTGGAGTTTGATGACTTAATGAGCTTTTCGTTCCCATTTTGCTGTAGAGATACTTCAGACATTTATCTTCCACTGTGCAAGCAGCTAGGTGTCTGTAATATCCTATTAAAATTCAAAGTTTAGAAAAAGTAGCAAAAGTCCATTTCGCCCCACCTAGTGGGAGCATGGTCACCCCATGGGGAAAGATGGACAAGATGAACAAAGGATCGAACCAGGCCTTAAAGATTTACATCTGCATCCATCCACTAGGCGACTGTCGTCCGCCGCGGGAAGGAGGCATTTTTACCTTTCCGTCAAAGGGTCAAAGGGGGTCAGATTTTCGATTTTTTATGGTGGAGGATTAAAGTATCAAGGGCTGTCGGGAACTGTGCAAGGTTGATCCAGGATCGCCGATCAGAGGGACGGCACCTTGCCGGGGGGCCATCGGATCAGGGGTGGGCGCGCACCAGGGGGCAGCGGGCCCGGACCCCAAACGCTTAGCTCCAAAGTGCCGGCCCATCCATGTGGGCGCCTAAGTCGCCCATCGAGGGAAGGATGAGCCTTCACCGACTGTTAGAGGCGTGCTACGCTGACTCCCACCCTGCACCCAACACGCCGCCCCTAAAACAATTCCTCACCCCCTAGGATGCAAAAATCCCGCCCTTGGTGAACAAGTTCTCCCAAGGCAAAATCCCCCTCCACCGGCCTGCTGCCCCTCTACCCTCCCCCGCCAAATAAAAATCCGGGTTCGCGTCTGCCAGGGGTGCCACTTTGGAACGCAAAACCTACCAAGTGGGCGGTAAATCCAAAGGAGGACTAAGAGCGCTCCTCCCCGCCCTAGGGAGGGTTGAAGCGACACTTTAGGGGCCATCAATCTCAGGGGGCACCGTGACCATTTCAGGGGGCCTGAGGATCGAAGGGTACACCTGCCCCTGGATGACCCCCAAATTTAATGGTATGTCTCCAGCATTTCGGGCCCTGTGTCCCCAACCACCCCCACCCCCACCCCCCAACCATCAGTCAAAACCACCTCCGCTCAGGTGTATCGCTGGACCCCAAAGCCCTGATAAACTTGTTTATTTAAGCTTATATCATATAAAATTAAATATACCTTGTGGGACAACATGGACACCATGTCCATCTTGCCCCACACGTGGTGTCCGTCTCACCCCATTTTCCCTTCCTAAACAAACGTGGACATGATTTGGATGACATTGCGATTACACAGTCAGCGACTGCAGTGAGCAAATGTAACATCTTGAAGAGCCATATTACGTAATACCAATAATGTATCTATAGAAACATCCAGCAATGATCTTAAGAATTCGATTGTGAAAATAACACAGAGTTGCAGTTTTACTTTTATGAAAATTGTATAAATCCCAGAGAGCTACCGAACCCAACGTTTTCTGCGACCGACGCGAGCTAAAAGTAAGCGTATTACACGCTTTCCCGGTCAGGCGCTGTCAGTTCCTCCCAAACAGGGGTGTCCGTCTTACCCACGGTGTCCATGACCCCCACTTTCCCCTATAAATTTAGCAAACACATTCATAACCTGTGCTAAGTGGAACTGGTTTAAATAGAAGTGTAAATCTGTTGTTCAAAAACATACCAAGTTAAGTCATATATTATTGTTGAACCCAGCTGCGCTTCACAAGCCTCAGCTGCGCCAGCGCAGCCCACTCACCTGGGGTCTGGCTGGGTGACGCTGTGTACCTCTGGCGCAATTCACTACAAATGCCGGCCTAGGGCAGTGGGTGTTCGGTCGACGACGGCCGCCCGCGGCTCTGCACTTCCTGGAACCTAGCCAACTGATCACGTGTCCGCTGTCGGCGCAAGCCCTCATCTCCCAGCGACCAGGGTCGTAGCCAAGAGGGGGGCGGCAGGGACAGTCGCCCCCCCCCCTGAGGGCCCGAAGGGCCTCTCTGAGGACACGAGCCTCGCTTCGCGCGGCTCGCCCGCACTATACTCTGTGGCCAAATTTCGCATTTTATACAAGACGGCCTCTTAAGCCCTCTTCACTTTAGCACTATTCGTAGCAAGCAGAGCCCTTTTTTACCCATAAGGGCCCTTTTGGTGCTGTTGCAGGGGCCCTTTTCGGGGCGCCCTCCCCCTGAGGGAAATCCTGGCTACGCCCCTGCCAGCGACCCTAATGGTAATCCGTCCGATGTGGCATTCTTCGTGTGTGTGGGGGTGTTTTATTCGTAAAATGCCGTGTTTTGTTGGTACCTTGCCGTTTTCGGGCGAAAGAGAGCTATGGCACGGACCGAGGGAAAAAATTTCGACGCATATCCATAAGTTAAACTACCTTCGGTGCCGTACCAAAAAGAGTTTAAGGTACTGCAGCAATACCCGATACCACCTTAATAGAACAATAATATTAAAAGCTATGCGGGGCCTTGGTCAAATTTAACGCGATAAAGTAATTTCACGGTTTGAGGATATACTCCTTTTCCGGACCTCCAACTACAGGTCAGCTGCCGAATAAGTCGGTTTCAGAATGACGTTGTGTATAATTACGTCTAATAAAGAGGGGCATCGTCCCGAAATCTCATGTTTAGGTCTGCTCTGATGTCTGCTGGGACATTCACCAGCCAGAATGTCTCTGCCGGCATAAAAGTAGAGGCGGGCTGCGGGAGATCCGCGAAAATACAACTCCACTGAGACAAAGCTATCCCTTCTAGATAACACACGGATTTCGGTTCATTCTGCTCTTCCAGCCATGCTTACGATGATAATATCGAGCTCTGTCGAAATGTGGCTGAAACAGAACATTTTCGAATGAAAAGTGTGGGGACTGGGTTCCCTGCGCCTCCCCCTCCCGTGGTGACGCCCATGATCAGCAGTAACCTTATAGAGAGTCGCCCGTGGCCTCCCGTAGTTATATAATACCTGTACCCGTAGTCACACATATGTGACTACGGGATCAGGTATGTCATGTATATGATCAGAAAAGCTGTCGTAGTATCTTTAACCCGGACCAATTTCAAATGTATTTTGCCATTAACAAGAGCATCACCACGTGGGGGGGTAGGAGACCGACCATTCCATGCTGTGGAGAAGAAGGCTGGCGGTCCCTCCCCGATTTATTTGCCACCCGGCTCATTGTTTTATGCTTAAAACATTAACTATGAAGCAGAGCTGGTGAAAAATGCCAAGCAACTGGAATACAAATGGTTTTATTTTTTGTCATGTGTATGTCACCTTGCATATTCTGGAGCGAGATATGCAGGGAGGGGTGGGTGAACAGCAGTTCGTATCTGGCAAACTTGGTTTCGAAGCACCGTTCACGGCGGGGACCTCCCCTCCCTCTTCGCTACGCTCATGACTTCTGGTGGTCCTGGTGGGGTATCTGGGCCATGGCACCGCCGGCGGATCCAGGTAGGGATGGAGGGGGAGGCAAAAAGGAACTCGCCCCGAAAGCTCCCAGTTTTGCACGAATTTCATAAAACAACCAGTGTGTTTTTTCTACGATTTTTTGCCGCGTTGTCCCTTCCTTAAGCCAGAGGTGTATATCTGTCACTGCAAGGCACAGATCCCAAAGCCCCGCCAGCACTCTGGACCACACGCTAATATTCTGCAAAGCACTATGTTGTTCAAAATGTTGGCCCTTTGCCCCCCACAAGGTCGAACATACAGCCGTCTTTGCTCACGGTGATACAAGACCCTGGCATGAACACTTTGCATACTCGTATGTAAACGATGACGTAAAGGCTGACCCGTGAGCCGCCAGTAAAGGGTTTGACAAACAATGCAAAGGGTTGGAAAATGGGAAATGAAATAAAAAGTAGGAAAAAGTCGTGCAAAAGTAACCATGCTGTATTTTAGGCGCCATAGGTGGATACCGGACTTCCGAAGGCAGAAGGGTTTTTTGGTTAGGGGCGCCATTTGGGTCAGGCGTCAATTTTTAGGGAGTAACACATTTGTATCGAGTAGGTGCCAATATCTGCATCCTTGGGCGTTTTGGGGGAGAAGAGCGATGTTTCAGGACGGCCGCGGTGGGGCGTTGTGGTGCGGGGTGAGCACTGGACAGGTCAATCGGTGAGGTGGGGGACGTGCTCCCTTGACCCCCGAATCTGCCTATGTAAACATTCGGAGCTCGTTTCACCACGGCCAAATGCACATCCACCTGGTGAACGCAGGCTGGTACTCTCGTGCAAAGCAGCGTATTTTTAGGCGTTCCAGCACAGATCGACCAGGCCCCAACATAGCATAGTCTCGGATTTCGTTCCAATTTCGTCTACTGGGTTGTCAGGGGCGCGGAATCCTGATCTGAGATTTTTTCTCAGACCTACGGTTTCGAAGTTATAACTTGAAGAAAATCGTTAAAATCGCCGATTTCGTCAAAGCATGGTGGTATACAATGATTATTTTTAGCCTTTACTTTCATTTCTTTGCTTCAAATGACACGGCGTTAGATTGAGCATGTAACAGCTAAGGTTTAAACATCTCATTGTTATTCTAAATTTTCAAAATTTTCAGAAATGTTTTGACCACTTTCTTAACGATTTTTTCAAAGTTTGGCCAGCAATTCACGTTAAGGGTATGCACGGGGGAAAATGCGCACCCATATCTCCTCTGTTTAGTGAACTCAATATCTTGTTATGTGTAATTAGCCATAGAAAGACGCCATGTGCGCAAAAATTGGCCGCCCGGCGCCTGGCCGTCATCGGCGCGGCCGCCGGTGCGTGGGCACGGGTAGTAGATCGACTCGGGATCGTATGAACTCTTGCAATCATTGAGCAAAACAAAAACAGAAATACACGTGTTCAACAAAAAGGTAAAATCAATGCAATTTTAATTCGGTTAAGGGTGTACGACTCGCCATATCTTACCGTTGGCCATAAAATCGATTACGGATTTGAGTCATACCATTCCATTTTGAAAATGAAGAGACTTGCGCATTTGAGCAAGCTTGGTCTGTTTTGCGTGTTGAAACGACGTCGTATTCAACACGGATGAACCCTGGCTGCAGTTGTGCGGTCTCCACCCAGGTTCGTGCGTCAGTGCCTTTATGACACGCGCGAGGTGTCAGATGTCCAGTGCGCAGCTCATGAAGCTGAGAGCTCATCCTCTTCAGTTAGTATGACATTGTTACTGGGGCAGTTGGATGTCAAATGGAGATAAGGCATGGCTTCAAGGTGGCTACTTCGTTTCGGACGCCAGTTTTCTGCTGTCGGTGCTGGTGTTCAAACTTTTGTGCGACGTAGGATTGGTAGAATGCCACGGGACAAGAGGACGTATTGTGCTGACTAGAGGATTTGCCTTTTCTAGATTCCTGGTCGCGACGCCAGTCCCGGAGCCGGCAGGCCTCGACTGGTCCCGGCAAGACCTAATGTAGTCCTGGCATTGGTCCTGGCAAAAAGGCGGGTTGATAGGAACAAGTTTGCAGCCTTGTCTTATACGTTTCAACCAGTGACTTCGATTTTCTATTTCAGCCATGAATTATGTGTAATTGTGTAATTGTGTTAATTGTGTTCCTGTGTTTTTTTTAATGGAGCTTATTACAACTAAATTAGGGTTTATACTGCCCGTGCCGTTAACCCACCCAAAACCCCCTGGATCGAGAAAAGATCTCCAGCTCTGGCAATGGTATATCACTTTTCGGCCCGCAACCCCCCTCTCCCTCACCGTGACGTCTTTTATGGACAGCCCCTATAGGCTTATGTAATACAATTTGTGTACAATTTGTGTGCGCGTAGTTAGCCACATTAGGTAATTTATTCGTCAAATGCTAAGGGAAAACTAACTTAATTGGTTAAAAATTAACTAATCTCAATTTGATATGGGCCCCAATGCACACAGGTCCTAGTTAAGATTATTACGCTCTCGAATCCTCAGAGGTCCGGCACGGTCCCGGTACAAACCCAGTTGATCCCGGCAGGACCCAGCATCCGGTCCCGGCTCCGGGGGACACCAGGACCAAAAATAGAACCTCTGGTACTGACCCCGTCGAGTGTTCTCCGCAAAAGACGCCTACTTACAAGACAGAGTAGATTTGAATTCAGAAAATGTCGCAATTGCTCAAGAAGAACCAGACAGCAGCCAGAGGCAGTTACTGAAGAGTTGCTCGCTGCGGAGACACAATCATCATCGACTGACTCACTGGGCACTCCAACAGTTTCAGCCGAAGTCGACGTTTCCCATGCATTGCCGCCGCTGGACGGGACTACCGTCATAACAGATAGGCTTTTGGTTGAACTGATCCTTTGAAGTTGGTTTATTCTTCCCTATGTGCTTTCAATTTCTTATTACCGTTGTGAACCAAAGTGGGTCACTTTCATGCCTCAAAAGAAATTAAAACTGTTTTTTGGTATATTAATTCAGCCTCCTCTGCCACCTCTGCTGATAAAACGAACGAAATGCCACTAAATCTAATACACTACTGTCATAATATAGACCTTTAAAACGCGCATTGACGGGGGTCTGAGCCACCTTTGCTTTGACGGGGGGGGCCGCCCCCTAAGATCTCAAGAAACACGGAAGGTAGCGAAAACGGTTAACAGCGTTGGGTAGCCCATCCACTTCTACATCGAAAATATTTGAACCATTTGTGTCAGGTCACATTTAAGGCCACCAGAGGTCAAAACATGCCGTCATAGGGATAACATGTAAATGAAGAATTTCGCCCATTGCATCTGAAAAAGTAAAGAAAGAGCAAAACAATTTAAACCATTCGAATCCTCGCAGTAAGCCAAATCAAATGATATATAATTTGACCTTGCTAGGTCAAATCAAGGATTTAACCTGACCTGAGGTCAGGTCAAGATCAAATTATATAAAATATATATATCATTAGAACTGCAATCATCATGTATTTCTCACACTTCCACACAAATAGGTGGCTTTTAAAGTGTCGTCGCAATGAGTATGAAGTGATATAAGCTAGGAAGGAGATGGTAAGGATGAGAAGGTAGGATCAAGAGGAGGGATTCTACGGAGGGGTCGCTGCAGCCACAGGCGCATGCGCTCACAGCCAGGTAGAGTAGGATAAGGATAAGGATTAGGTACCGTAAAAAAAACACACACACACAAATGCACACACATGAACATTTAAACTAAAATAATAGAGGATGAAAATGTTCGATTCTTCGGCTTCGTTTTCATTTCGTCTTCGATCTGATAAATTTCGTTGTTTGTGCTCCATCTTGTCGTGACATCGTTGATCTTGCTTCACTGATGTTCAATTGTTGCATATTTTTAGTTTCTTTAATCTCTGGTGCTGATGTTTTCTTTCACAAAACTTGTTTTTATTGTTTTCTAAAATTAGCCATCCTGAAATATTTCAATATTCCCGCCGCAGAAGCTTTCTCGAAGGAGCTCTAAAAGCACGTGAAACCAAGAAAAATCAAGAGAAGATTGGCGACGAAAGAGGATAGTACCAAAAATGATGACTTACTTTATTTTAATCTCTCAGCTCACCAGAGACGGTTGAGGCGAATAAAAATTAGTACATAATGTAGACAAAGAATGTTTCCTTCACCTCTATGGTATCATTGCTGATTTTGAATTAGAACAGGAGTATTTTATGTTTCAAAGAGCACTGAAAACACGTCCACTTCCGTCGCTGAAAGAACTGAACTGTACAAGGTACAAGGTAAATCTAATGCAGCTAAAATCAACGCTATATCACCATCCGTTATTGAGTTATTCAGTCAAAACAATTTTTCCCATGTTTTTCCAAAGGAGAAGTCATGGCTCGTACCTGACCTTAGGTCATCCATATCAAAAATACTAGAACATATTTTAGAGAACTCGGTGGGCCCATGATGTGATATGAGTTTCAATCGGATAAATTCACCCTGTTCCGACTTATGCTATCTTAAACTTTTTTTTGAGGTCAGGTCACTTGACCTGTACTGGTGACCTGTCCTGAGAAGACGTAACCTTAAAATTTTCACAGAAGTTTTAAAAATGATGAGAGAAAAGCTATGCGAAGTACGGCTGCGCTACGTGCTGCTGTTTTTATGCTATCTCTGAAAAACCCGATTCCGCCCCCCGTCAATGCGCGTGTTAACTATGAATTCGCTTCCACCCGATACCTGAATAACATTGATTCCATCTTGTTTCAAACCACATGCTTTATAACGCATGTTGTTTACGTGCTTTACTCTTAATGATGCTTTACTGAAGCCGAAAACAAAAGATGAAAGAAAAAGAAAGTCTAGAAAAATTGTTCTCAACGGCACACCCTTTCCTTATGAAAATTTTCACAATACCATGTGCTTTGTAGATGCATGTTTCCCTGGCGACAAATTTCTAACCCATTGTCCCCGCTGAGCACCACACGCTTGCGTGTCGTCGGTTGGCCAAAGTGCTAGTTGGCTATCGGTGGGGCGCGCCGGGCGGCCGATTTTCGCGCGCATGGCGTCACTCTTTGGCTAATTAGGTACCAACAAATTCAAGAACGCAAAATTTTGTTGATGTTATTAGAAATCACAGACACAGGAAAACATTTTTATAGGTCGTTTTATGGCGAATCACTGGCCACATCTAGAAAATATTGTTTAAAAAATCAAATACAAAATTCCAAAATCTTAAAATTATTTTTCAAAAAAATTTTAAGTTGGATAATTAAATTCTAAATACAATCGCGTTTTAAATGAGCATCCATATCGAAGGATTACACAGAAAATAACGATTGTATGGCACCATGTTTTGCTAAAAACACAAATTTTCACCGCTTGCAGCAAGCTGCTACTCCGAAACCCTTATTTTGAGGAAACACATATTCTCAAATCTGAATTCTACGCCTCTAATAACCCTGTGTGCGAAGGTAGAACGAAATCTGAGACTATTCTATGTATGTACAATCCAGGTGGTGCCTGGTCGATTTATCCTGGAATGCCCCTTTTCTTATTTTCCTGCTTCGTCGGAAGCCGATGATTTCAGCGCTCTTATCAAGGTTATTGGTTTCCGATAAACTAAGAGCGTTCAGCCACGCCCGACTGATCGACATTTCCCTTTACGGTCATCCTTTGAAGCTTTTTTTAATGATAGGCCTGGGAAATACAAGTACTGGAGAATTGAAACACAAAGCAAAGAGCCTGCAAGTTAAATTATACATATCATTACAGAGGACCCAGTATAGATATCACTGCAATTCAGAGACCAGTGTTCATGACTGAACTGCTCCGTAAGTATGTACATACATAAATACATACCTTACGTAAGCACAAAATACAGTCCTAAATACGATAGACCGAGGACGTGTATACACACATGTTGCACTGACTTCATTTAATGAGAAACGTGGTCGTCTTTGAGAGAAAAGGGTAAATCACTTTAGAAATATTTCTTAGCATGGCTTATTTGGTTCCTCTTAAGCGTGGCGGCTTTTTTCGAGAGCAATAAGCTCATGTCAGTCTCATTCAATAGGGAACACAATGTTCACATGATGCTGCCCTTATCATGGACGGTGATGGTAGATACTCTGGCATTAGCTTAAGGCCCAGCATCGCATTGTGTGTAGAAAACATAAAAAATCGTGGATCAAATCGAAGGGCTACAAAGAACACTGGCCTGAGAGGTAGATCAGGAAATATTAGTTTGAAACTGTGGCTCACGTTGCTACAGCACCTCGCAAAAATGCACGCCCTAGAAGGGGAAATATCAAAGCGTTGATTTGTTTGCAGAGTCGCAATGCAGTCCTTGTATCATGTGATGGTTGTGGCTGTTTGATGGTTGTGTACTCCTCGAGACGAAATATTTTACGATGAATGGTCTCTACGCTGCTCAACTGCGACAAAAAAGGTTATCCATCTTCAAATGAGAAATTGTTTGCTCACCCGTTTTAGGCGGTAATGAACAGGGATTCAACATTAGGACAAAGAATGTCAAAGCACGAGTACGAGCCCATAATGCCTAGATGCATCGTTTATAATAGGTAAGGTAGCCAATAAGGAAGTGGTACTGTTATAATGCTCGTTCTCGCGATATTTAAAAATGTTTTCGAAATGTGAAATGAAAACTATGAGCAAATACTTAATGCTGAAGATGACTGTTGATAATACAGTGGAAACTAGTCCTAATTAATGAGTTTTGGTGACCTTTTAAACGAATTAACGACTGACATTAAAACCAACGTAAGAAAAATAGAAAAACTCCACAGAAAAATATCTAAATGCGCGAGTGCTATTCAATTTAACTGTCATTGCCTCAAAGAGAACATATTGCCGAACTATTCGAATGTACGACTTCACGACCCGGCAGCCAAGAGGAAGCACTTTACCAAGGAGTTTAGAAGAAACCTAATAAGCTTTCAACTGAAGGAAAAAGCACGGAAGAATGACAAACTAAGAAAGAAACTAACAGAGATATACAATGCTTTTCTAGAGTGTGATATTGAGCTAGAAACTAAGCAACGGATTGTAAAAGAACTAGAAGAAAAGTATGAAAACACCCAGCATGCAGACAAGGTGAGGATAACCAAAAAGCTTTCTCGTCTCTATGGTGGGAAATTCTTTCTATCTGATAAGAAGGAAGGACAGTGGCGCAGCCAGGGGGCACAGGGCACGTGCCCCCCACGGTGCCGGGGGCCCTTGATTGCCAGGTTGTGTGCACTTTTTGGCCGTGCCGCTCGAAATTTAGTGCCCTACGTCGTTGAGCCTAGATGGAACTAGACTGCATTTAGCGATTTGAACTATTGTTTGACAATTAAGTGCCTTTTGGTCAGTTAGGGCATTCTGTCGCCATTCCAAGCACCCAGGAAGAGTATAGGCACGTAATCCGTTTCCAAATAATGCCTCATCGTCGCCAATAATCGTATGGGCAGAGCTAATCTGGTGCCCCTGAGCTCATCTGGTGCCCCTGAGCGCTGGTCTTGAACCCTGGAGCTGATCATGGCCTTCTGAGCTGATCTGATGCCCTCGTAGTCAATCTGGTGCCCCCCTGAGAAAATAATTGTGCCTTCTGAATCTATATAATGCTCTCTGAGTTAGTCTGATGCCTCGAGCTTGCCTGGTGCCCTATTAGCTGTTTTAGTGCCCCTTGAGCTGATCCGGGCCCCTGAACTTATCTAATGCCTCCCGTAGTTTATCTACTGTCCAGGGCCGCAGCCAGGGGTCACAGGGGCACGTGCCCCCATCGGTGCCGGGTGCCCTTGATTGCCAGGTGGTGTACCCCCTTCGGGCCGTGCCGCTCGAAATTTAGTGCCCTACGCCGTTGAACCTAGATGGAACTAGGCCGCATTTAGCGATTTCAACTATTGTTTAACAATTAAGTGCCTTTTGGTCAGCTAAAGCATTCTGTCGCCTTTCCAAGCACCCGGGAAGAGTATAGGCAGTAATCCGTTTCCAGATAATGCCTCATCGTCGCCAATAATCGTACGGGTGGAGCTCGTCTGGTGCCCCCTGGAGATGATCATGTGCCTTCTGAGCTGATCTGATGCCCTCGTAGTTAATCTGGTGCCCCCCCCCTGAATAAATAATTGTGCCTTCTGAACCTGTATAATGCTCTCTAAGTTAGTCTGATGCCTCCGAGCTTGCCTGCTGCCCTATTAGCTGTTTTATTGCCCCTTGAGCTGATCCGGGCCCCTGAACTTATTTAATGCCTCCCTGAGTTTATCTACCGTCCAGGGGCACAGGGGGCATGTGCACCCATCGGTGCCGGGTGCCCTTTGATTGCCAGGTGGTGTACCCTCTTGGTCCGTGCCACTCGAAATTTAGTGCCCTGCGCCGTTGAACCTAGATGTAACTAGACTGCATTTAGCGATTTCAACTATTGTTTGACAACTAAGTGCCTTTTTTGTCAGCTAGGGCATTCTGTCGCCTTTCCAAGCACCCGGGAAGAGCATAGGCACGTAATCCGTTTCCAGATAATGCCTCATCGTCGCCAATAATCGTACGGGCGGAGCTCATCTGGTGCCCCCTGGAGCTGATCATGTGCCCTCTGAGCTGATCTGGTGCCCTCGTAGTCAATCTGGTGCCCTCCTGGGAAAATAAGTGTGCCTTCTGAACCTATAAAATACTCTCTGAGTTAGTTTGATCCCTCCGAGCTTGCCTGGTGTACTTTTAGCTGTTTTAGTGCCCCTTGAGCTGATCCGGGCCCCTGAGCTTATCTAATTCCTCCCGGAGTTGATCTACTGTCCAGGGGTGCAGCCAGGAAGGCACAGGGGCACGTGCCCCCATCACTGCCAGGGTGCCCTTTGATTGCCAGGTGGTGTACCCAATTTGGGCCGTGCCGCTCGAAATTTAGAGCCCTAGCCGTTGAACCTAGATTTAACTGGACCGCATGTAGCGATTGAAACTATTGTTGGACAACTTATACCTTTCTCGGTCAGCTAGGGCATTCTGTCGCCTTCCAAGCACCCGAGAAGAGTATGGGCACCTAGTATGTGTCTACCTATTGCATCATCGTCGCCAATAATCGTACGGGTGAAGCCAATCTGGTGCTCCTGAGCTCATCTCGTGGCCCCTTGAGCTGATTACTTGCCCTCTAAGCTGATCTGGTGCCCCTGAGTCAATCGAGTGCCCCACTGAGCAAATAATTGTGCCTCCTGAACCTATATAATGCTCTCGAGTTAGTCTAATGCTTCCGAGCTTGTTTGGTGCCCTGATAGCTGATTTAGTGCCCCTTGAGCTGATTCGGGCCCCCGAGCTGATATCATGCCTCCCCAAGTTGATTCTGTATCCTAAGTTAATATGGTGCCTCTTCAGCTGATTAGGTGCCCCCTCAACTGATTATTGATGTCTCCTTAGATGGTCTGGTCCCCCCCTGAGCTGGTTTGGTGGGCCCTGAGTCCACCTTGTGTCCCCTGAGCTGTTATGTTGCTCCCTGAGCTGCTTTAGGCTCCTGCCATAGTCTGGGGGCTGGGGCTGATCTGGACCCCGAGCGGATTGATCTGGTGCCACCTGAGCTGCACTAATGCCCCTTAGTCGATCTGGTGCCTCCTGAGCCCATATGATGCCCCCCTGAGTAAGCTGGTGCCCTTTCAGCTGATCTGGACCTCCTTACGTGATTTCATGAGCAGATCTAAAGCCCTGAGCTGAGCTGGGCCCACAGAGGCTGATGAGGGCCCCTGAGATGGTATGGGCTCATGAGCTGATTAAGTGCCCCCTGACTTGATCTGGTATTCCCAAGCTGGTCGGGGACCACTGATCTGATTGTTTGTCCCCGGAGCGATCTGGTGCCCTATGGGCATCTGGTGTCCCCTGAGCAGCTCTGGGGCTTTTGAACTGATTGGGCCCGAGCTGGTGAGGGATCCCTGAGCTGATTTAGTGCCCCGACTGAACATGCCCCTGTGCTGATCGATATGGTGCACCCTGAGCAGATATACTGCCTCCTGAACTTAACTAATGCCCCTGAGTCGATCTGGAGCCTGCTGAGTCATCAGTGTGTCTCCTGAGCCCATCTTATTCCTCTGAGCTAGTCTGGTGTCCCATGGATAATATTATGCCCTTTAAGCTGACCCGGGCCGCCTAGGTTAATTACGTGATTTCCCGAGCAGCTCCCAGGCCTTGAGCTGAGATGGCCCACAGGGGTTGGTGAGGGTCCCTGAGATGGTATGGGGCTCTGAGCTGATTAAGTGCCTCCTGACTGATCTGGTATTCCCGAACTGATCTGGGTCCCGAGCTGGTCGGTCACCACTGATTTTATTGTTTGTCCCCTAGGCTGATCTGGTGCCCTATGGGCCGATCTGGTGTCCCCTGAGCAGCTCTGGGGCTTTTGAACTGCTTGGGCCCCGAGCTGGTGAGGGATTCCTGAGCTGAATTAGTGCCCCTGACTGATCTTGCCCCTGACCTGACTTGAGGCCCCTGAACTGATCTGGGGCCCCAAGAGTGATCTGGGGCCCAAGAGCGGATCTAGGTTCTGAGGGTACCCTGAGCTGGTCCGTGCGCTGAGCTTGAGAGCCCCTTAAGTTGGCTTGAGGCCCCGAGTGATCTGGCGCCTTAAACTGTTCTGGGGCTTCGAACTGGTTTAAGGCCCCATGAGTCGATCTGTGGCCCATTGAGCTAGTCTGATGACCTCATCTCTGGGACCAATGAGCTAGTCTAGTCCCTGGGTGAAGCATGAGCTGCTCTGTGGCCTGATCTACATCAGGGGCCCCTGAGATGATCTGAATAGATAGATAATAAGAACACAAGGCCAACTCCCATCATCTTGGGGCGGGGTCACTGAGCTAGTCTATTCCCTGGAGGCACATCTGGGGGATGGGGAGTTGCCTGGAGGCCTCTGATCCACACTTGGGGGCCCCAGAGCTGGTCTTGAATAGATTGGGAATAAGAACCCAATGGAAACTCCCCTTGTAAAACGGAGCTAACGGGGAATGAGGAATCCTAAAACGGCTTGTGATACCTAGGCACCCTGGTTATATAAATTGCTTATTATACTGGTGGATTCTGGGAAGGGATGATAAAAGGCATGTGCCCTGAGCTCAGAGCACAGTCCCAAACCAGGATTTCTACTAATTAATTTAGATGAAGAAATAGTTTTCACAATTTCAGCCCTGTCACACCATCCCCATCCAAACCACCGGCCTGTTCACCTTTATTTACTCTTAACTGGGACCGAGCCTTGCGAATATGGAACTTAATAAACGCGTTCAAAAGGTATCTCCCAAATTTTCCGGCAGCAAAAATGTGTTCTTCCAAAGACACTATACTACCCTCGTCCCACGGCGATTGTGGAGGCAAGGAACTAATCCGCATTCAGCTAGGGCTCACTCGTCACACGAAACCAGTGGGCATAACAGAAAATTTTCGACTCCAATATGCTTAACCTGCACATTGTAACAGATATCACATGCTCCCTGATTTCTCTGATGTTAAGTACTCATGAGTTGGCTGCCCTTAAATCTATCCAAAAAGTAGTGTTTTGGCTACTTCCATACAATTTGGTGATATTTCGTTCCTTTTTCGGTTTTAATCGAGTTTTCCTTCTCCGTCAATGATTTCTTTGCATTTATATTGAACCAAAGATGCCCAAAAATTATATAAACAAAGATATAGTAAGTTTTTAGGTTACGTTAAAAGTGCCCTTTTTCCCCGAGGTGCCCCTCAAAGTTGGTGTGCCCCCCATACGAAAGTTCTGGCTGCGCCCCTGAGAAGGATATATTAACTTTTCATCAGTGCAGTTGACGGAAGCCCAACATACCCTCTTAAACTTAGGATTAAATTGTCACTTCCAATCCAAGCGTAAGATTATAGAAAAAAGGACCAAACTAGAAATACTATATGAAGACCTACTTAAGCTAGAAAATGAGAGCAAGATCAGAATAAGCAGGAACCTGAAAGGACAGCTAATCGGAGAAGGCTCGAAGCTAAGGGGGAACGGTAAAAGTAAACTTCTGACTGAAGAACTACGCAAGGCCGCTAAGGAAGAAGACAAGCGTATTATTATACGAAAAGCAGATAAGTCGCCTGTCTTCGTGATATTAGATCGAAGTGTTTATTCTCAGAAACTGAATGATATAATTTCTGATCAAACTAAGTTTAAGCGAATCACAGCCGATCCTACGAACAAACTTAAGGTGAGAGTTAACCGTATTATCAGTGCTGCTAATGCGTTAAAAGGAGGAGTTCACTTTTCTAAAATAGTTGGTGAATATTCCCCTGGATATATCTATGGTACTGTTAAAACCCATAAAGAAGGAAACCCATTAAGACCCATAATTTCTCAAATTAGCACACCCACCTATAGACTCGCAAAAAGATTGAACAACCTATTGAAACCGTACATTCCAGCTAAATACTCTGTCGAATCTGTAGATGAGTTCCTTGACCTGTTGAGGACAAAGAAACCGCGGGGAATTCTCGCTTCAATTGATGTAACTAGCTTGTTCACCAATGTACCAATTAACAAAACCATAGACATCATAATAGACGAAGTTTATCACTCACATACTAATGGCCTCCCAACGCTTAACCTACCGGAGAAAATTCTCCGAGACCTCCTCTATGCATGTACAGCAGACTCTCCATTCAGGAGTCCAGACGGTTGCCTGTATGTCCAAAAAGACGGAGTGGCCATGGGGTCACCCTTGGGACCACTCTTCGCAAACTTCTACATGGCCCACGTTGAAAACAAAGTCTTGCGGGAAACGGAAACCGCCCCACTAACATATGTTCGATACGTTGACGACATATTTACAGAAATTACAGACTTAAAACAGCTCAATCACCTTATCAATAAACTTGAACATGCATCGGTGCTCAAGTTCACTTTTGAGCTCAGCCGTGACAACATGCTACCATTCCTAGATGTTCTCATCGAAGCAACAGACAGTAAATTTCTAACCAGTGTGTATAGAAAACCCACAAACCAAGGTATTACAATGAATGCGGATAGTGAATGTCCTGAGCAGTATAAACGTAGCGTACTTAAAGCCTTCATTAGAAGAGCCCTTAAACACTGTTCTTCCTACCAAAAGATGCATGAAGAGCTGAATCGCACAAAACAACTTCTAGTATCCAACGGCTACACAAATCATGACATAGACACAGAAATAAACAGACAACTATCGAAAACAGAAAAAAACAGAGACAACCATCACACAGACACATCACATCTACTACAGAAACAACATGAGCAGCGCACACAAAACAGATGAGAGAATACTTAAGGATATCATTAGGCGCAACGTAGAGTGCAAAAACCTAGAAAGACTCCAACTTCACATATACTACCAAACACAGAAAACACGCAACCTTGTCATGACTAACAAGCCAGTCGAGACAGTGCCGTTGAAGCGCACCAATGTGGTGTATAAATTCTCATGTCCACATGAGGGTTGTAGACCTCATGCTGAACACTACATTGGTGTGACTACAACGACATTGTCTCGACGGCTCACCATGCATCTGTAGGATGGAGCCATCAAGCAGCATATGCAAACTACACACAACACAGAACTCACGAGGCAAACACTAGTGCAGAACACACACATCATCGCTTCCACCAATGACACACGAAAACTAGCAGTCCTCGAAGCACTACACATACACAAACAAAAGCCCTCACTCAACATGCAGATAAACACACACCGAACACTTACGCTTTGGGGGGATGAGATGATGATCAATGTTCATTGTTAATGAATATATGCCACATGTAACTAATGTAAAATGTAATTATTTATGTAATTCGTGTATTGAAATGTAGTAAATGTAAGTGTTATATGCTCAAACTATGTCAATGTTCTTATAGGAATGCCTAGATGCATCGTTTATAATAGGTAAGGTAGCCAATAAGGAAGTGGTACTGTTATAATGCTCGTTCTCGCGATATTTAAAAATGTTTTCGAAATGTGAAATGAAAACTATGAGCAAATACTTAATGCTGAAGATGACTGTTGATAATACAGTGGAAACTAGTCCTAATTAATGAGTTTTGGTGACCTTTTAAACGAATTAACGACTGACATTAAAACCAACGTAAGAAAAATAGAAAAACTCCACAGAAAAATATCTAAATGCGCGAGTGCTATTCAATTTAACTGTCATTGCCTCAAAGAGAATATATATATATATATATATATATATATATATATATATATATATATATATATATATATAGTATCGATTCTCTTCGATGATCCACATGTTTTCTTAAAGATTATTTAATTTATTTATTTATTTATTTATTTATATCGCCAACAGATGTCAATCCATTTACAGGCGAAGTCAGAGCTATTGAATTGAATTGTTATATGCTATTGAATTGTTGAAACACTTCGACTTATGACCATTTCTACCCATTTTTTATGAAGGTGGTAGCTCTCCTGTACTATGCATGGTGTCCAGCATACAAATACCTCACCGTATATCCACCTTTGATATTTACACAATACTAAATGTCCATTTCACTAATTCTGTCCCCCTCGGCCTAACAGCCTGCTCCTGTGAAAAACCACCAACTTCCTCACCACTATATACACTAATGCTATAAGCCGCGACACCACCTCTCGCGGGCGCGATATAGCCTAGATGCTGAAAGCGCCCTATAAACCCCCAATACACACACACGCCTCTCGCCACCAACACCCTGATTCGGCGCCAGCGGCGGTGGCGCTCCGCGGCCGTGACCTCTCACCTCTGTGCCTCGCGGGCATGTGGCAGGTGACGGACAGCGGCCGCCGATTGGTGGAGGGTCGTTCACATGCCTTGCGATGATATCAGTGGTCGCCTTACGATGAAAATGGCAGTGTCGTAAGACATGTAAGAGGTTATTTATTTAGAATGTAATTTTCAGGAATCCTAGACTATAACTCTTCCCCATTGACCCGGTTATCTTGCCTATTCACGGCTGTTCACCGGCCCAGGCGAAACAGTTACCGAGCGCTCTGATGCTAGAAGCGTTAATGCGGGTATAATCTGCTGATTGGAGATGATCGGAGTCAGGCCTGACGACAACCGATGGAGGAAGGGGGACCATTTACGTTCATGTATGCGGTCTGCTACTGTGCTTCAAATAGTCTGTTAAGACGTATGATAACGTTAAATTGACCTTGTATCAGCTTAATTTTTAGTTTTTCCCCAGTAAGGGCACATGACACATCACCAGATGAGGTTTTGAAGATAGAATCCAATAGGTCCTTGTATATATATGTCATATATATGCAGACCTGTGTCTACTGTTGCTGGACGAAGTGCGCTAGCACTATTGTTATCGGTGACGTCACTGTGCCGCATCCTGTGACGTCATCGTGAGCCTCTGCCGGCTAGACAGCAGATGTCGCTCAAGTCTTCCGGTTGGAAACTGATTTTCTGAAAGATAGGTTTATTTGATTTCTAGGCTTATGTGGTAAACTTCTCTTGTCAAATGTTAATACAACTAATTAGTCTCCGCACTTATTTTCACCGTGAGCATTTATTACTGCCCACATAACTTGCCCTTCCGGCTCTGCCCCGACTGCCGCCTGGCGGCCAGGTCAAGCGTTGATCCCGGGTCATTTCCGCTACAGCATCGAGCGACATACATGTATATCGTCTACATATATATATCGTGTGTCATTGGTTGATGCGATGATATGTGTGGGTTCCGAACTAAAGTCTGCCTCGCGAGTTGTGTTGTGTTTGGTTTTCATGTGCTGTCAAATGACTCCACCTTGCAAATGTATAATGAGCCCTCGTGCCCCCCCTCCCCGCAACCCAACTTCAAATTGACATAAAATCTGATTCGGTCCAAACTGAAAATAAATTGGATAACCAGCCAATGTGAAATAAAAAAATGGGCCTAAATTAGATGAGATATTGACTTTATAACACGCATTGGCGGGGGCGGGTACCCGGCCTCCCTTGGGTTTTTTAGAGATAGCATAAAAATGCCGGTGCTTAGCGCCGTCGTGCTTGGGATACCTTTTCTCTGATCATTTTTACAGCTTTTGCCTAAAATTTGAGGCTAGGTCATCTCAGGTCAGATCACCAGTACAGGTCAAGTCAGCCAGTTCCTGACCAGCCGCCGCCGCGGACGGACGCTCACCCGAGTGCTCGCCCAGCTAACCCACAAGTGCTTGCCAGACTTGAAGTGTGGAAGTGTGGAAGCTGTTAAAGTGAAGTGGTAAACAGCCAGCGCGGGAGTCAGCGGCAATGGAACAGAAACAGGTAATGTCCGAGCAGGACTTGAAACTCAACGAACTTGAGCAGTACAGTATGAAAAACTGTATCATCGTCAGTGGGGTCCCTGAGACACCCGATGAAAATGTACTAGGCCTAATTATGGAAATAGGCAGGCTCATAGGAGTAATAATTCACGAGACCGATATCGACAACGCCCACCGAATAGGAAAAATAAGGGAAAACAAGGCTCGCCCAGTCATCGTGAAATTCGTGCGGCACATCAAACGGGCCCAGTTCTATCAAGAACGGAAGTCGGTCAGAGAGGCCAAAGTAGACCAAGAGTCGTGTTTTTGCCCCAACATGCTCTCACGCATCTTCATGGCAGATTGCCTAACGCGCCACAACAGCGCAATCATGTTCGTAGCCCGCCAGCTCAGAAGAGAGGGCGTGCTTGCTCGAGCGTGGACCGACGCCGGTGCTATGAAGGTCCGCTTAAGCAATGATGGACCAACCAAGAAAATACGCGGCATCAGGGATCTCCACAAAATTGTTGGCGACAGCCCATCCCTCGGATTGACAGATTACGGGATCTCCAAAATGCAAGCTGCGAAAGAAGCGCCAGCACCGCCGGAGGCGTCCGGCTCTACCGCCGCGGACTCACAAGGTCACCGAGGCGCAGGACCGGAACGGGCGGCGACAGGGGCGACCAGTGGAGCGGGCCGTCGTGGATCCAGCGCCGGCTCACCGGCCGCCACGCGTTCACGCGCTGGCGGCGCCTCTGGGACCAGCGGCGGTCACGCCACGCCCCAAGCGAGAGCTGCACCGTGGCAGTCCGCGGCTGGAGGTGCCGGACGCAGCAGCGCTGGTGCCAGTGGGGGCAGAGGTAAACGGCGCCACCATGGGAAGTAAGAGAAGCACTGACAGATGGTAAGACTGACGCTTGATTCGACGCTTCCCAGATATTTATACAAAACCCCGCTGAGCCTGGTTTGAACTGATCAAGAGATTTGAAACGTATTGTGGACGCAGATTGTTCTCATTGACAAATTTAAGTCAATCAAGATCGCAGTTATGGTGTTTATTGGCAAAGTGTCAACTTATTTTTGTTTGTTTTTCCGCCTGCACTTTGTCGTGGATTTCGGCTTGCATTACACTCAACAATTCCACACTCTGTTGCAAGTAGTTATTTTTAATTTGGTATTGAGGTTAAATAATCGTGTTTAGATGCATACAACTACCTATACCCACTTCTTATCGTTGAACAAGTGCTAACGAGTGTCCAGCAAGTTATATTTTCAAGATGATTTGATAGGCCATGCCAAGTCTTTAGAGCATTCTGCTTCCTTTTTGTTGGAAAAGTCCGGTATTTGAATTTGGTGGATGACAACCGATTCAAATCGAGCACTCTTGTGTCGAGCTCTAGTAATTCCTGTTTTTGTTGTGTCGAGCTCTAGTAATTCCTGTTTTTGTTTTTCATTCACTTTTTAGAAATGAATCTAGAATCCTTACACTGGGTCATAACGCGAAGAGTTGCCAGTGTGTTTTTTTATGAAACTACATGCCACATACGAACACATGCTTGTATTTTGCATTTAGACTGCCAGCCGGTCCCCAGAAATTTACCTTGTGTGTTATTTGTCTGTGATGACTGTGTAAAATTGAACCGATAATGTAATGGTGACCAATTGTTTGTCTGCCTACCAGATGCAAATGAACAGTGCCTGCTCATGAATGCTCAGCCGCTGACCCCCGCCTGGGGGCGACCCGATTCGCGGCCACTCAAACCAGTCAGCTGCTGCCGCTGCCGCGCCGCCGCTTCTGCCGGGCCCGGGTGCTACGAATCCTGTCTTCATGGAAACTGAGCATGATTTGAAAATATCTAGCATTAATATTAATAGTATCACAGCCGAAAATAGAAGGGACGAGCTAGAAATATTTGTGAGTCAAAACAACATAGGGGTATTTGGCCTTGTAGAAACTAAACTAGATGATTCTATCGACAGTTGTATGTATAACCTAAGTAACTTTCATAGCCCCCTTGCACGTCATAGAAATAGAAAAGGAGGAGGAGTCTTACTGTATTGTCATTCAACACTTGCCATTGTTAGACTTCCAGATTTAGAATTAGGTAACATTGAGTGGGTATGGGCGAAAATTAAACTGAAAGATATGCTCTTAATAGTATGTTGCACGTACATTCCTCCAAACTCAGACGCTCAAGCCCAAGAGCTATTTCTTGAATACTTAGCGGAAAGTGTAAATCAAGCAAAAGGATACAACCCAACATGCATAATAGTAATGGGGGATCTAAATGCTGTAACATGTATTTAAAAAACAAAAATGTACCCCATTCTCCACTGACACATTTTGAACGGAAATTAGAGGCAACAGCTGACTCTCTAGGACTATCTCAAGTAATTGAAGAGCCCACCAGAGTACAGGGAGAAACTCAAAATTTACGCGATTTGTGTTATGTTGACAACAAGCAAATAATATCCAATGGTGGTGTCCTGTCATCTTTTTCTGCGCTTGATCATTTACCGGTCTATGTTTCAATTAAACAGAGAATTGCTGCCCCGCAGATACAGTATAAAACAATGTGGGATTATAGTAAGCTTGATGCACAACGACTGACCAACATTCTCACGACGACAGACTGGCAGGACATACTAGACAAAGACATGAACACTGCAGTGAACTTGTTCACAAACACCCTAAAAAACGCGGCAGCAGAAACAATTCCCTTAAAAACTATTACTTTCAAATCAAAAGACAAACCATGGATGACTAAGTCCCTTAAATCTGCGATGAGAAAACGAGACCGACTATTTAAACAAGCAAAAACTATGCAGGCCCAGCATAAAGATCTAAATCATCCAGAGACAAAAATTGCCTGGCAAAGGTGGCGGTCGCAGAGAAACAAGGTCACAAACGACACACGCCAAATTAAAAACCACTATATCCTTTTGAAAACAAACCAACTCATTCAGTATAAAAGCAACCCTCACAAGTATCATTCTATCTTGCGAGAACTGACTGGCCGTAAAATTAAAAGTGAAATCCCCCTTTAGTGAGAGAAGATGGAACATTGATCAACGACGATGACCAGAAGGCCAACATGTTAAACAATTATTTTGCTTCCCAATCAACACTAGACATAGAAGAGCCCGAGACAATTATTACTGAGCCACCAGACTCCCCTGTCCCAGAAATTGCTCCCCTGGTGGTCACCGAACGCGAAGTACTACATGAATTAAATAAGTTACAGCCCCATAAATCAACCGGTCCCGACGAGATCCCAACTAAACTATTAAAACTTACCGCAATCCTCATAGCTGACCCACTTACGAAGCTTTTCAACAAATCTCTTCAACTCGGTATTTTCCCGTCAGCATGGAAACTCGCCAATGTAAAACCTATTTTCAAAAATAAGGGGTCCCCATCCGACATTTCTTGCTATAGACCGATCAGCCTTCTATGCTGCCTATCTAAAGTTTTTGAAAAAGTTGTCTTCCGAAAAATATACAAACACTTGTCAGAAAATAGCCTCCTTACTGACAGACAAAGTGGATACCGTCCAGGACACAGTACGCACATGCAAGTATTTTATTTGACACACAAACTAAACGAGTCATTAGATGAGGGACGAGACTTCACTGCAGTGTACCTTGACATCTCGCGCTACTTCGACAAAATTTGGCACAGAGGACTTTTAGAAAAATGCAAACGTGAATTCGGACTGACTGCGGCTTTAGACTGGCTCACATCTTATCTCACGGACAGAAGACAACGTGTTAGCTTGCAAAATTCCACTTCGTCTACACTCTCACTAAATGCAGGCTGTCCTCAGGGATCTGTTCTTGGCCCCCTCCTCGCCCTCCTCTACTTAAACTCCCTGACAAAACAAACGACCCACGACATACTTTGCTTCGCCGACGACACATCCTTGTATGCGGCTCATTCTACCGAAACATTCATCGCCACCCAAACCACGCTTCAGGCAGACCTAGACAAAATATATAGTTACGGAAATAAATGGTTTATTACTTTTAATGCACTAAAGACAGTTCAGCAAACATTTTCTTTAAAAAACAAAACACAAGTCCCAAAACTCACCTTTGGTGGTGAACCAGTACCAGTGGTGGAAAAACACAAACACCTAGGAATTACTCTTTCTCATGATTTAAAATTCAAAGAACACATAAATCAAATTATCAAAAAAGTAAATATAACATTAAGCCCAGTCTACCCTCTGGCAAAGTTTCTCCCAAGAACAATCTTAAATCAAATCTATACGACTTATGTAAGGCCCCACTTTGACTACTGCGACATTATTTATGACGGACACATCACAGCAAACGACAAACTTAGACTCGAACGACTACAGAATAGAGCCGCCAGACTAGTGACAGGGACTCTCCTACGAACACCAACGGATAAATTGACAAAAGACCTTGGATGGAGCTCACTTGAAACACGAAGGAAAATCAACAAAATTGTATTTTTTCATAATCTTCTAAATAGCCCCTCCGTACCTCAATTTATACGCAACGTCGTTCCCGAAACAAGAGAAAATCATATGCCCAGAGCCTTAAGACATCCAGAAAGAATAAGAGTACCGCAGCACAGAACACTCGTCTTTAAAAAATCCTTTCTTCTGAACGCTATCGAACAATGGAACCTATTACCCCAAAATATACGAGATATTGCCTCTAAGAAGAAATTCAAAAACAAAATCAGACATATTTTAGGAACACCTCCTCCTCCTCTCTATTACTCTCTGGGCCAAAAGAAAGAAAACTATATTTTGACTAGATTGAGGGTAGGAATGAGCAAATTAAACGCACACCAGTTTCAAATACAAGCAACCGATACTCCCCACTGCGCTTGCGGCCATACAAAAGAGGATACACCCCACTACTTGCTTAACTGTCAACTATTTAACCACGCGAGAATGGCTATGTTTCAAGAAATAGATTCTGTAACCGGTATGAACATGAGCAACATAGGTAAACAATCAAAACTAAACATCATTCTTCATGGTTCTTTATTAAATAAGTCAAACTCTAGCAAAGTAACCCCAATCATATTCAAATATATTCATAAAACAAAACGCTTCGATTAACTGCTTCTGACCAGCCCGGGCCGGGCAGAGGTGGCGCTGCGTGGTCGGCACTCGGCGGCTTATGTACTTTGGGTGGCGGCACTGGGTGGTTCCCTCCGTGGTGGTGCGGCATGTCAGGAACCAAACCGTGCGAGCGGCGCCTTGTTTAAGCATTCGTGCTTTTGCGCCAATCGCGAACCATGTCTTATGTGTTTAAGTGTCAAATATGAAAATACACGTCTGTCTGTCTGTCTGTCTGTCAAGTGACCAGACCTAAAAAAGTTAGATATATGTCAGATCAGGGTGAACTTAACTGATTGAAAGTCACCACATAATGGGCCGATCGAGTTATCTAAAATATATTCCGGTATTTTTTACATCGATGCCCTAAGGTCGGGTACGAACCATGACCTCTGCACTGGAAATACACGGGGAAATGGTTTTAATTGAATAACTTAGTAATTGATAGAGATAGAGCGTTTATTTTAACTTCATTACATTGACCTCGTCTTTGCAGTTCCAGTAATACATTTCGACTTACTCTGACCTTAAAATGACCTCAGGTCAGCTCAAATTTTAGGTCTGACCTGATTTGACCTAGCAAGGTCATATGTATTATATATATATATATATATATATATATATATATATATATATATATATATATATTTATATTTATATATATTATATTTATATATATATATATATATATATATATATATATATATATATATATATATATATATAATACATATGACCTTGCTAGGTCAAATCAGGTCAGACCTAAAATTTGAGCTGACCTGAGGTCATTTTAAGGTCAGAGTAAGTCAAAATGTATTACTGGAACTGCAAAGACGAGGTCAATGTAATGAAGTTAAAATAAACGCTCTATCTCTATCAATTACTAAGTTATTCAATTAAAACCATTTATATATATATATATATATATATATATATATATATATATATATATATATATATATATATATATATATCATTCGATTTGGCTTGCTGTGAGAATTCCAATAGTCCAAATTGTTTTGCTCTATCTTTACTTGTCCAGATGTAATGACCGAAAACCTTAGTTTACATGTTGTCCCTAGGACGGCATGTCTTGACCTCTAGTGACGTATAGATGTGACCTGACAAAAAATAGCCTAAATATTTTCGATGGAGAAGTGGATGGGCTATTCAACGCCTTTTAGCGTGTTTCGCTATCTAGCGTGATTTTTCAAATATTAGGAGGGCGGGTACCCGCCCACCCCCGTCAAAGCGGAGGTGGCTCAGACCCCCATCAATGCGAGTGTTAAGGGGAAATATTATTGCACCCTCAGCAGATTAAAAATTGACTGCTCTGCACACTTTTTGCCGTGGCGATGCTTTAGCACAATTGACAGTATTTCACCGGGCTTAAATGTATGCAACACGTAAGTTTAATAAACAAAACCCACCCTAACCGTTGTAACTGATTTTTTCGTCACTTTGTCACATGTTTTCCGGGAAATATTTGACACGCCCTTATCAACTTCAAGTCAATTTGACAACAGATGATTCTGGAATGATTTTAGAGTTTATAGTAGGTACATACATACTGCAACAATCTGATCATTTCTGATGTGCTCCACGAATAAGTGGTAGTTTTCTTTGAAATTTATTTAGAGAGACCAATACAATATTTTTTGGGGGAAACGCTTTATATTTGGTAGCACTTTGCAATGAAAAACAGCGATAGCAGAGCAGCGAAGTAGCTTGTAGCAGTTACGTGATATCGATAAAACTAGTGCTAGTAGTGGTAGCAGCTTAACAAAAATTGGTGGCGGCGCCCACCTCTAATTTTTGGGACAGATCACTTACTTGTGGCGCTCAGTGCTGATTGAGAACTTTAAAACTCGCATTGACGGGGGCGCGTACCCGCCCCCCCCGTCAAAGCGAAGGTGGGTCAGACCCCCGTCAATGCGCGTGTTAAGTTTTCATGAGCAAGACTTGCTCATGAATATTTCTCATTCTGAACACCACTTAGGGGTGTTGAGAATTATACAGTACATGTAAATTAATAAGAGCTACATTTGCACAGGAGATTTTCACCTCCATGGATTTTTCATCAATATTAAATTCATTACAGCGTGCAGTTGCACATTTTCATGTATCTCGCAGGCTTCAGCATTACGATATCAATGCCCTATGATTCTCGCAAGCTTACCTTATGATTAATGCGCCTTGTCTCATGCCCCCACTCGGACGAACAACTATTATTGTTTACAAATTTTCTTATTATATTATTGTTTACAAATTTGTTATATTGTTTACACAAATTAGCGCCGTAGATATTTGTACCACATTGAAGTCTAGTTGAATATCAAACAATATTATGTTTACCACTTTACACAAAAGCTCCCAAGCAAAGGTATTTCCGCACTAATCACAGCGAGGAGGCGGTCTTGGGGCGGCTTAAGCCCAGCGCCTGCGGCTTCGTGTTCGGCTCTCGTCTGCCATCTCTCCGATCTCCACCGCTCTGCCCCGAAATCGCGCCTGCGTCGGCGTCGGCCCGCCGCCGCGGCCTGGTCCGGCTCAGCACCGCGTCGGTTCCGACGAGGCTCCGACGGAGAGGCGGCACCACGCGCCGGCGGAGTGCGGAAAACAAGGAGGACAGTGGCTGCTCCGGCGACTCTCTGCCAGGTCAGTGCTGGTGGTATGGGTCGGCAGGGGTTTCTCGCGGAACGTGTGGTTTTATTGGAGGCAAGCATGAGACACCAAGCCGTTTAGAAATATGTATATGTGCTGATGGTGTATGTTAGCTGTTTGAAATTAAAGAAAAGTGATAATCAGATCATTAGCTTTGAACTGAGATGGTGGTCCTGGTGGTAGCGCATCCAAAAAAAATAGATAGTTTCAATACGATGCATAGGTGAATGCAAAATTTCGTAATAGTTATGCTAACTGTTGAAGTACTTTAACTGTTTAACTCTGCTAACGATTTAAGTTGTTAGTTAAACACAAATATATATATATATATATATATATATATATATATATATATTTATGCGTTAAACAGTCCAAACATTTTGCCATTCCAGCCCTGGCTAACGAGGCTCTTCGACAGGGGCAATAAAATGTAATGTTTTGCCTTGTATTATTACTTATACTTTTACAGTCGTTGATGAACTGTTTTAACGAGATTGTGGGCTGTTTATGAAAATAAATGATCGACATAATTATCCGGTGATTTTCCTTTGTCTGCCCATTACTAAATATGGCTCAAGTAAACCCGGTTGCTTTCATAATTCCTGAGTTTCTGAACTTCACCTTTTGGCTAGAAAGGCGTGTGTTGAGAGAGCCCTGGCCCCATCAGTCACACTCCTATTTCATCAACCGTGGTGCAACGGTGAGGAATGGAACGTGGGAAATGTATTGGGGGTGGATCCCAGACGGGGTGAAGGAGGCGGACGCCCTACTCCCTTCAGGTTCGTGGAGTTGCCACCTGTGGACATCAGGTGTGCATGTCAAAAGCCGATTTCCATCTGAACGTCCTTGAACTTTCTTGCGTTTGGAATAGGTGCCTTGAAATTAGCTTTAGAATGTGAATATGGTAGAGATGTCCTGTTTTCCAGCGTCTTTTATTATTTACCGCTTGCCCGCCGCTGGCTACATGTATCATTCAGATTATTTGTTCACCCTTCTTCACAGTGGGACACTCCTGATCAAATTTGTAGCACTATTTGAAGCAGCCGCCCCTTAAAAGCAATGTATCACTTTGTTGACGTTCTAAAAAAGACTGTTCATGGACCAAGCAGGCGTGAAAATAGGGAAACGAATTTTGTTTTCACGTTTAAGCGCTCAAAACAAAAATGTCGCCTCATTACTTACCTACTACCCTGGGTTCACCTAAGCACCGCGTAAATTGTTCACATTTATCCCCTGATATGCGTTGCCAGACGGAAAGCAATTCCATTGTGGTTTGAAATTGGAATATATCGTCCTATATTCTGAACTTTAAAGATTTCAGAACTTTAATACTGAGCTTTGAGTGAGACGAAACAGGCCTATAGTCATGTTTCATGAAGCATGCGTGTCGAGGAATCACTGTTGGTATACCACCTGTGATTCCTCGACACACTCATCATTACTGTTATCTCAGTTCAGAACCCATTATAAAAATGACATACTCCCATAAGAAGCACCAAAAAGTATTGCGATGGTGTTTTTATCTGAAAGATACCTCGGTTTCCTGAAGTTTCGCACCCCGCTTAAGAAATCGCAGACGAGACAATGCCTCCACCGACTTGAAGTGTCAACTGCGTGTTAGTGTCGGTACCTTGTCTAATTTACTCGCGGAGTGTCCATCAGCTGCCACGGTTGAAACTCGCCTGCAGAGAGACCAATCACAACTTGGCAGAAATACTGCACGGCGACGCCGAGAAATTGTCAATGTTTTGAAACGGGAGGGTCGCACCGAACCCAGAAACCAGAAATCGTGAGCCAACACCGTGGGGTACGTCATGGCTCGTACCTGACAGTATGGCATGGACAGTGTGGTATGACAGTAACAGTATGGACCAAAAAGAAAGCAAACACCGCTTAAAGTTAAAAGTGATCCGGTTCCACTCAGGTGGACTCCTCGTCGAATGGCGATTGGCCATGGACCAACTGGATCAGCAGGTCCGGAGAATGTGTGTACCAGTGGGCCAGGGGTGTGGATTTATATCTGCATGGGGGGATGCCCGGACATTCCCAATGAAACACTGAAATACCTGGCGTAAAATTGCCTATTGGGTTTACGCGTTTTTCATTTTTAAGGCTTTAAATTGCTTTTAAACAGTTCAAAAGGCCGAAGGATATAAAACACTTTTTATCATACCACCCCTTTCACACTGAGAGAAAAAACGACACCTGATTGGGGTATCAGGTGATGCCGTAAGAAATTCCACCCTTTTGGGGTATCTGGAAAATCCCTCTTTGGGGAGTCTTTTCCCCACCGAATTTGGGATCAGGGGTATCAGACTCCTACCTTCGGAGTCCCGACTCTTGATTAGAGAGTCAAAAGGGTCATCTGACACCCCTTAGGGAGTCATCCGAATCCGCGTAGGGTGTCATTTGACACCCAATAAAGGGTCATCAGACTCCCCTAAAGAAGTCATGATGCGTGAAAAGGAGCCAATTGACATCTCTGAGGAGAGTCTAGGTGTCATTCGACACCCCTATTTTGTCCCGATGACCCCCTGTAGAGGTGCCATGAGAAAAGTCGGGACCCAAATATGGGTTCTTTTCTTTTCGAAAGGGTGTGACTTGTTTGTATTTTTGGGGCCGATGCTTCAGCATACTCCGATTCTCCGACTTAAATCCAACCACAGGACTTGCCTGAGCGTTTCATGAAAACCACAGCAGAAAAAAGAACCATTGTATTCGATCTAAAAAAACAACACACAAACTCGCAAACGAACCCAATGGACACCTGCCTATCAACCCACACCCTGACTTTGTCGGATCCAGACCGACGGCTGGGAGGGGGAGGGGGGCAACGGGGCCCGAAATCGCAAAAAAACTTTTTTAGGAAAACCGGTAAAATTAGGTTTTTCGAGACGACAATTGCACAGTCTGCTCTCCTCCTGGATCTGCCAGTGCCTGACTCGTAGGGTCTCCCAATCCCAGAAAAGTTCAACGCCGTTGAGCCACCATCCCGATGCGCATTCTCACTAGTTGGCCAAAGGCAAGCAATACATTTTCATATTTGTGGCGAGTACAGTGAGGGGAGCAAAAAAGCATATGCCCCTAAACAGAAAATCTCAGGGCAAAACTATGTTTCCCCCAAAGCTGTCAACCTCCTTTTTGGCCCGACTAATATTTATTTTAAAAGCAAGGTTCTGGTGCTTCAACTCATACAGAACCATTATACTTCAGTGTAAGCATTAGGCTTAGAAAGCAAAAAAACAACATGTTTTGGTCACATGTTTCACCCCGTGACAATTTTTTGCCTATTTTCTTTTGGGTTTACCCTCAAAACATACTATCCAGTTGAATTATGGCAAAATTTTTCACCATATGACGTTTTTTCCCTTTTCGACTCTGGCTTACCCCCCAAACTTACCGGCTAGATCCGCCACTTTCAACGGTCCCATACCACAGCACTTGCACAAACCAACAGCAGGCCGAATTGGCACGACTTACCGCTCAAGTGGTTTCTTATTGTTTATGATTTTTATGGAAGCCGAATATTTATATGCTTCCTAAAATGCCTTTATCACTTGGGCATGTCACCCACAATGCACCTTCTTAGTGACACCACGAGTTTAGAGAATCCCACTGTATCCTTGCCCAGTGCTCATCCGGGCTGCTCCTGGGCTCGTTCACCGTTTCACACTCGATAACGCAGGATATAACTGTTTCATTCTGCCACAGCCCTGTAGCCCAGGTGGTTCCGCCGAGTACGGGCATTTGCACGAGGATGGGCGACCTTGAACTGATGGCCTCGTGTATTGGTGACTTGCAGCTCCTTGATCAGTAGCTCCTTTGACACTCTCGTGCAGTTTTGCATTTTCTCTCAGATAATGATAATGCTGCCGATTATTCACGGAGATCACAACGGAAAGGCCACCGAACCGTGTGGCCGATCAATTCAATATGGCTACCTCAACGGCAGCGTGGTTTACCTGTCAGTAAAAAAAGACAACGCACGTGCACGCAAAGGAGTCCGATTCCGCATTTGGGAGATATTTGACACATTTTTAGGCGTCAGACGGTATGCATTAAGGAGTCAAGATCACAGAAGGGAGTCAGCTGACTCTTAGAACAACTAGCCGTAGTTTTTAAGAGCGTCAATCGCTCCAAATGACTCCCATAAGGGTGGAGGTGACTCCTTTGTAAAATCAGACAGTGCTTCTGAGGGTGTCTGAGCACGCTCAAAACAGGTGTCTGACACCCCAAAATAATCATTAATGGATTTGGGGTATCGGACACCTCGGAAGTGACACCATTTATTGGCGACTGGCCCTTTTCTTTAAGACCAGCGACGCTCTAGGCTGGGGTCGACCACCAAAACTGGAGCCGCAGACTCCGCAGCAGAGAGTCACAGCGACATTGGGTGTCAGGAAATTTCTCTCAGTGCAATATTGTGGTCATGGGCAGGATTTCTAATTTGGGAAACCCCAACCACTTTCAGAAATCCACGTTTCTGCAATCAACCCACTAATGGGCCACTGGACAGCCGCCGCGGCTGTCTTCCCTGCGGGCTAACAGTGTATGTCCATATAGGGAGTACCTATAGGGTACGTATACGTGCTGACAGTGAAGATATCTGCTGACAGTGTAAATTCCTGTGCGCTTACAGTGCGGAGCCCTGCGGGTTGACAGTGTAGATCCCTGCATGCTGACAGTGTAGATCCCTGCATGCTGTCAGTGCAGATCCATGCATGCTGACAGTCTAGATCCCTGCATGCTGACAGTGCGGATCCTTGCATGGTGACAGTGCAGATCCCTGCATGCTGACAGTGTAGATCCCTGCATGCTGACTGTGTAGATCCCTGCATGCTGTCAGTGCGGATCCCTGCATGCTGACAGTGTAGATCCCTGCATGCTGACAGTGCAGATCCATGCATGCTGACAGTCTAGATCCCTGCATGCTGACAGTGCGGATCCTTGCATGGTGACAGTGCAGATCCCTGCATGCTGACAGTGTAGATCCCTGCATGCTGACTGTGTAGAGTGAAGACGAAGGGAGCACAGATCCCCGCTCAGAACCTCATTTTGGGACAAACGCGATTTCAAGGTTTATTATTTGTAAGACACTTATATCTTGGATCAAATCGCCTCATAGTGTCACATACCTTAACGCTTACCCTGTTCAAGGGTGTTTCAACAGCCCCCTCGGGTTTTTCCAGTGGCACCAAAAAACATCAGCGTCAACCGCCGCCGTACTTGGGGCACCTTATCCTTGATCCATTTTGCAGCTTTTCCCAAAATGTTAAGGTCAGATCATCTCGGGTCAGGTCACCAGTGCAGGTCAAGTGACCTCACCTCCAAAAAGATAGCATAAGTAAGAACAGGGATAATTCATCCAATTGAAACTCATATCACATAATGGGCCCGCAGAATGCTACAACATATATTCCGGGATTTCTTATATCTATGACCTAAGCTCAGGTACGGATCATGAACTCTCCATTGGAAATGAATGGGGAAAACGGGAAATGAGGCGAAAATACCCTATTTGTGTAAATACAGCTTAGAATACCTTTCTATTCTCCAAGTCGCAGTATCCTAGGACCCTTTCCGGGTTCATGTTGCAATTTTGAACCTGGGACCTCTGAGAGGTCATCTGGGGCTACTTAAGCAGGTTTTCAGACTAGAGTCAATAAGATTGCAGGAAAGGATGATAAAGTTTGTATTTTGATACCATTACGTTTGGGTCTTTTATTGCAAGTCGGTTGATATGAATAGTGACTATGCCAGGTCAGATGGTTACCTTGACCTGACCTTAGGTCAGGTGATTTTTATGTTTTGACCTAGCCTAGTCATCATATATCATTCAATTCACCGTAACGAGTAGAAAAGAATGGTGCCTAAAATGATTGTTACTTAACTCTGTGAGAGACTGGGGCTCAAAAACTCTTATCTAACATGTCACCTTCTTTGACCTGTCATGACCTCAATAATGACCCGAGCCAAAGCCCACCCGAGCGGGTATCAAAACTTGGTCCCTCATTGCTTACGCTTTCCCGCAACCTTAGCTTTAGGAGTACCAATAGGAGACATGGTATGAATAAATTAATCTAATGAATACGAGTGACTTTGATGTAACACCTCGGAGACCTATTGTTTCCTCGACAAAAAGAAGACCCACCAGTGCCTCCAGTCGTTTGTCCCGGTGTGGGTCCAGCCTTCATCCACTGCTATTGGATGAGTTCATCCGGTCTGGGCTGAGCTGAACCGAATGACACTGACCTTATGCACGGCGGCATTCTGTCTGTTTGGAATTCTAGGCACGCTCCTCGTCGAGGGCTTGGACACACGGAGACAACAATCCCTGAAATTCGAGCGAAAGGTGCGATATCCCAGCACTGAATACGGACATTATACTCCGCCAAACATCAGTTCATCGATCAAACGACAGTTCTGCGAGCATGTTTGCGCTCACTACCATGTGAAGCTGAATCCTAAGTCTTAACCACTTGCTCACCGAAATTTCAGACGGCGAGGCAGGCTGGACCAGCATCCTTTTGCTTTATTAAAACGCTTGTAGCTTTTATGTAACACTCGGTGGGGCGAGCATGAAACGGAGCGTGAATTGTTGGCATCAATTCCGCTAGAACTCTTCAAGCATATCTTTGGTGACTTATCATGCCAAAATTGGTCCCCTCGATTTCACCACATCCATGCGAATCAGATGTGTATAGCTGCTGACATGCAGACTTATCTCCACTACTCGGAATTTTTCTCAACGTTATCACCTCCTTGATCTGCCAATAGCATAATCATCCTGTGTTGGACTTTGCACGCATTCTCTGTGCGGCAGATATGATGCGTGGCATTCGTCTTGGATGGCCCGAAGAGGAATTATTTCTGCCAAATCTCATCGCTATGCCATTAGCTCTCAGCGTCCAGTGTAAGTTACTAACCTGCAGCTCGTTCGCTTTTGTATGTTATTTGTATTAGCTTTATATATATATATATATATATATATATATATATATATATTGTTCAAGTTGTTCCCAGACGGCTGTCGGAGTCTGAGACTATGTTATATATAGGTGTATATATATATATATATATATATATATATATATATAAGCTATATTTATGTACATTTTCAATATATATATATATATATATATATATATATATATATATATATATATATATATATATATATATATATATATATATATATATGCTCGACTACGTGTACCACAACCCAGATCCGACAAAACGCCCTCTGAAAATGCCTGCCACCATCCTTGAGCAGCTGCTTCAAGCCTGTACCAGTGAGGCCCCTTTCAGTGGACCAGACGGTACATTATACCGACAGCGAGAAGGTGTCGCGATGGGCTCCCCCTGGGCCCCCCTCTTTGCTAACGCTTACATGTCGGTGGTTGAGAACCTTGTCCTTTGTGATCCTGTTGTGCGCCCTAACATCTATTGCAGGTATGTAGATGATATATTCAGTGATATATTCAGTTCCTGAGTATTGGAGAAAAATCTCTGTTCATTGTCGAATGCCTTTCGGAAATTACCAGCACACAGTTGAAATCATTCATCTAATTCTTGCCTATACGATTGATAGTCAGATTTGACCACTGGGTGAAAGGTCCTTGGGAGGTATTTGCTCGCTAGCAGCTAAGCCGGCAAACAATAATTGGGTCAGTGGTGGATCAGTCGGAAGAGCCATGGACGAGTGATTCGTGGTTTGCAGGTTCGATTCCCGGGTGGCACACTTTTGCGTTGGCGTCGCTTTGCAGTGTTTGTGGCAGCCTTTACACAGATGGCAGAGTTACTCATATGTATGCTGCCCACTAAGCCTCATTGCGAATTCAGGAATATTATTTTCTGTTTGTTTTTTAACAATGTGGGCACTATTTGTCGCATTATGTGTGCTTGAGTAATTGTCTGTATTGAAAAGTTAGAAGTGACAGCTTTCAGTATTAGACATTAGGTTGGCGACATGTTTGAGGTCCTTTTTCTCCCCTGGTCTTCACCCGCATGCGGGTACCCGCAAGAGTGCACTCTTACTAAGTTATTGGATTTACCCTGAAGTGCAACAGTAACTACGAACTTGTCTAAGTAAAGCAAAACTGAGAAGTACTTGGGTATCAGGATTCAGGGGTGGGTCCAGGCAATTTTTCCTCGCCCCTGCCCCCTCCCCCACCGCCCAGGGGAAGCAGAGGGGAACCCCTCTTTAAGCGCCCTCTCTAAGCAAACAAGTGTTTCATAATCAATTGTAAGTAAAAGTATATTTAGCGCTTTTGTCCATTTGGAGCGCTCTTTTTTAAACATGAAATTAATCCCTCCTGCAAAAGAAGAACGATTGAAGACCTATCCGCTTTCTGAGCGATCATTTAGTAGTTGGTATAGAAATCAATTCACAGCACGAGTGTAATCACACCAGCCACCACCTCCGCCACGCAGTTTTAAGACTCCGAGGCTGACATGGGTTGGAACCCCTTCCTCCTCACATCCTCAAACCAACCGACTGGATTATCCCCCGTTTGGATTAGAATAGAGATTCAATGAATAGCGAATCCCTCTCCCACATGCCGAGAGGGCAAGCTGAAGCCAGGGTACGTTTGCAATCGAACAAGGTGAGGCCACCAAGCATTAAAAAGATGCAGTCTGCTATTTTAGGCTGCCGCAGATGCTGATGTACATATCGGAGGCCAGCAGAAATAAATAGTTCCATAGGTTCGTCATCCTACCCTTGCGGCATTGCTCTTTAAAGCCAGCGAGGCGTGTCTGTCGTCTCTTTCTAAGCTCAGTCGACTACAATTCACATTATGAATGCACTGGTTAAAAGCAGCGGCTATTATCCGTTATATACCGCAGCAGACACGCTAAAAATAGGCTTGTCTGCGCAGCGGCCGGCGTTGCGGACTGAAGACAGAGAGTTCCTAGCCTTTTCCGCGGTGACCATGGTGACCGATAAGGAAACATGCACTGCGAGCGTTGGAGAGGAGTCTGCAGGCCCTCAGTACCATCTGTACACACCACCTCGAGCCACGGAGAGCCGGACAGTCTAGATATATTTGGAGCACAACTATGTCGATCACAGCAGTGTGTCAGTTAATTGTTTTTTCGTATATGGTGATTGGTTCATGATAGCTAGTGGAACTCGCAAACTCCAGAAGTCCAGATAGGCTTGTTGGCCCAGAATTTACCACGGACCGAAACGACTAGCGAAGCTCATGACAGATAAAACTCGGATGTCATGTGGGGGATGACAGGTAAGATGGGCGGCTCCAAAAATTATGAGGGCGTTGGAATTACTACATCCTGGGAGCGGTGGAAACGTCGCAACGTTTCAGGGGACGTTTGGGGCCTCTTAAGGGGAGGCATCTAAAGTCTCAGTTGAGAAGGGTCCTTTGTCCTCCTGGATCCGCCTATGGAACAGGAATAATAATTGTTGGGTTTAACGACGCACCATCTGCCAAGGCCAACTCTCATCTTGTTGGGAGGGATTTGGGGATCAGATCGACTTATTCAGAGGTTCCGCCGGGACTTAACCCCGGGGCCGTTGGCTTAGAAGACAGGGATGCTATCCACTAAGCCGCCCATCCCCCATATGGAACAGGAGCTACCCCTTTTAAGTTACAATAATTGTTTTACAATACATTTCATGGTGATGTTGATGAGGCGTGTGAAGTAATCTTATTTGCATCATAATGAGAACATACATCAAGCATCTTGGCGTTTTTGTATAGGCGAGAGTGGGGTAAGATGCCCCATTGGGTAAGACGCCCTATCCCCTCTTTTGGAAATCCGAGCCACCACTGGTAAATAATATTGTTCTTGGTCGAAAGCAGATGCTTTGATTGTTTCTTGCGCAAAAATTCAGTTCCCTCCTGTGATTTGCTTGAAGTTGGTGGGTAATTCTTTATTTCGATGCTTTTCTAAGAAAAAATTGCCCACATAGGTTGCAGATATCTCGAAGAGTATTGGATGCGTGCTTTGTTTGATTTCCCATTACGAATGATGACACATTCAACTCATTAACTGAGCATTTCCCTTGAGTGTATTAATTGTAGGATTTTTGCCCTTTAGGTTTTATCTAATTTGGGTACTGATGGGAAAGATGCCCCCTCAACGAATGGGGAAAGATGCCCCATGGGAAACTTTCCCGGTGGAAAGGGGGCGTCTTTACCCAGCGCAATACAACGTCATTTGTTAGAGTAAACAACTGTGTGTTAAACTTGGGGTTAGTCCAAACCTTACCCACGGGCAGCGCCACGGAATTGTTACTGGGGGGCTACGGACCCTGGACTGGTGATGGCAGGGGGATGTGAACTTAAAATTGACCGTCCTTGAAAAAACTAAGAACCATGAAGCTCATGAACAAATTTACGTAGGTCAAAGCAGGTAGGTAATAGAGAAACAATAAAAACCTAGGTCGATTCTCAAAACTTGTCGGGAGCCGTCCTCACAGATTGACGAGTTAGGGGATCCGTCCTCCCGTTCCTGTCCTATGCTTTCGACGCGCATGACCGCACGTGTTAAATAAGAGCACACTTCAATCTGTCGCTTTGTGACAAACCTTTCCAATTGAAGGCCTCGCACCTGAACCCAGGCTACTAACGCAAAGAATCCCATAACAGCCAAATTTTGTGGTTGGTGCTTTCATTCGATAAAGCGAATCCCAGCTCAATCATTAAAACCTTGAGACAATCGTTTGGGAGTTCACCGGGCCTGGCCTGATGCCCCAACCGGAGATGACCTCATAGCGGGTTCAGATCAAACTGGTGTGGTGGAGGCGCAAAATTTAAAAAATTTAAAATTTGAAATGGACGAAACCGTAAAACATATTGCAAACCAAAATTGGCCAAAATCGGTCAATTTTGGCCAATTAGGAAGGGGCTATGGCTGAACTGTTTACCCTGGATTCGCCTGTGAATGAGCTAGACCTGAAATATTCCACATGGTTAATCGTGCAAAGCTCCGTACCTGATATCTTATGTCGTCCCTACATTTGCCGTCCCGGTAGCCCAGTTGGTAGAGCTTTGGGCTCCGGCCCGCTGCTCAGGAACGTGCAGTGGCAGTGCATGTCCAGGCTTGGGATCGATTCCCCTGAGACGCTTCTGCGCTCAATAGTTAACCCGACGTAGGTCGGCTGGCAACTGACTGGTGAGAGGGTGACCTGAGCGGGGGCGGCCATCCCTGTGGTTTGTGGGATGTTTAACTTTGACTTAGATTAAATCTTCCTTACAGGAGTTGCTCGCTCCAATGGTAGGGCTAGGGTCTCCGCGACAAGACCATTGATGACTTTAGTGAGACTCCGACTCCAAAAGCCGAACTTGCAACAACATGCGTTTAAAAAGGCTCTGGAAGATAGACTAGTTAAAGGGGTTGCGAAAGCAAATGTATCTAAAAAGACGTGGACGAGGCAAGCAAAAGTGGTATAAGGAAAGAAAAACAGTGGGCATGACGATACCAGATACCTCATCTGCGGAGTGAGTTTTGTTCTCTCGTGCAAAGAATAGATCGAGTGTACTGCCTGGGAAGGCTGGGCCTGTGTGCCTTGACGAGAATGCTAAGGTGGCTGTGCGCTATGAATGATAGACTGGGAGCCTGTGATGGTTAGTGGGAGGAAGCTTCGAGCCGCCACAAGCCATTTTTACTGTCTGAAGTGAATGTTTTTGTACTTAACGGCTTCTGGTCCATATTTCTTACAAAATGGGAACTTGAAACAAAGGGAACACAGAAAAGACAAGGTAGGCGATTTAGGGGAGGTTCTCAGAAACCTCGTACGAGTTTACCTACTTCGTTTCGTACTTCGTTGTTTGTGAGTGTGTGTGATTTTATATTACTTTTATGGTATGCTTTTATCCTTGGTTTTTATCGTTAGTTTTACGTAACTTTGTTTTATTATTTGACGTGGAAACATGAAACACCACTTTGCTACACGTTTTATTAATGTTTGTGTATGCTTCTAAATAAATTCTGACTTCTGAATAATACTTAAATGATTACCAATGAAGCTAAGAACTACAAAAAAGCTACTTAATCAACGATATACCAAAATGGGGTAAGATGCCCAGGGGTGGGGCATCTTACCAAGCCACAGGGGCGTCTTACCCACCCGATGGGGTAAGACGCCCCTTTGCAAGCCTCTAGTAAAATCATAATAGTTGGAACATATGATAATTATCAGCAATTTCATCGACTCTATAAGGAAGATAAATGATCATACTACGACTTAGCATCTAAAGCAGCGCTGTTGGTACCGCGGTTATTCTGTAATCCGGATTTCCCTAAACCCTGGGCATCTTACCCCACTCTCCCCTACTCAGTGGGTATCTACCACGAGTTTGATCGGAACCTATTGTGGCACTAACTCCGAAACAACCCGTGGTGGGAAAAATCGGCCCAGTTCAAAAACATCAGAAATTATCTGTCGTTTATTACGGTTGTTTGAAGTAATAACTATTTACGTCGACCCATGACGTCAATGGGGTTGAATTAAGATACATTTCGGAAGCCCTCTATGACTGGAGAATAAAAGTTTTGGAATAAAGTAAGGGATATCAATGCATTTTTTGTCTAATGTGTCGAATTATCCACACCATAGCCTCCTTTTGCCACTGGGTGGCCTTGATCTCAGGCCAAGGCCAAATGTTCCCTTTTCGAGGTTTCAAGGTCTTTGTTATACTGCAGTGCCAAAATATCTCGGAGGAACACATCACACTGCTTTCGAGACGGCCTTTTATTGAAAAGTGCACCTTGCTGGTAATGGCAGCCCATGTAACATCTATAACCGTGACACCCCTGCTGTTGCCATATTTTAAGCACTATTTGAGCTGAACTCGACCACCCGCCTCTAATTCCTTTACTTGACGACCCATCTCAACTTTAAGAGTTCTTCAGCTCTTCGCCCTTATACAAGCTCTCGAGTTGGGCGAGTGAACGTTGTCGAAACTCGACTTAAGCCCATCAGGAGGAAGGAAATGAGATCCCCGTACACCCCAGAGCGCCATAAGATTCACTCGACCCGCTACGATGACGAGATTGGACTTTATAGCCAGTTGTCATCGTCCTTCAGTGGCGGAGAATGGTGAGCGGGTGAAAGGAGCGGACAGCACGTCCTCAGAAATGAATGCTTCGATTCAGAAAGTTGCGTTGTTACTTACGTGTTCTCTCCGGGATGGGACCCCGATAAAATGTATACAGAAGGAGGAGGAACGCCGACCATTGGAATCCCCATCATGGTAAGAACAAATTACGTTCCAGCTCGATGATCTGGTGTGTAGCGTGCCGCTGAGATGCTGACTGGCTGTGACCTGTCTCAGTGGCGGACGCAGACCTCCGGGAGGGGGAGCGAAGATTTAATTGCTCGACAGACCAAGTAAAAACATATTTTACTCCAATTTCTCCGGCCTTCGGGGGACCAAAGGATAGTTTGGCCCCCTTCCAGCGCTTTGGGGGAATACTCAAAATGCCCCCCTGCGTCCGCCAATGACCCATCTCGGAGAAGGCGGCGGCAAGTGAGCCTGCCCGGGTCGCCTCTGCCTCTGCCACGGAAGCCGCCGGCGCGGATCGATAGCTGTGTGATACGTGCGGCAGCGCGCACGCGGCCAGAGCGCTGAGCGGAACAGGCCGGGATGGCTGCGCCAGCCGCGACCGATTAATTACATGACATTATCATTCCCAGATGCACGGCTATGGGAATTTTCTGTCACCATTCAATACCTGGATATAGCTTATATATAAATCTTGAATGTGATTGCTGTTGTTCAATATCCGGATCAACCCAGTACAACAGTCAGCCACCGCGGAGTAATTTCCGTTGTTGTCTGCCATTCCGGGACATGCAACGCTCTGGGCTTCCTAATCTTGGAGTCTATTACCCATTGATTGCTGTGGATGGATAATCATTTGCTGCTTAGGCTGGGTAGGCTACAATGGCGAGAAATGACGAAGGGGCAAATGCGTCGCCACAGATATGAGCGAAGTGGAGGGCATGTATGTCTATTTACATACATGCACCAGACTATGTAAACCATGCCAAAATGTAATATTTTCGTTCGGACAGACAGGGTATAACAATGTCCTATAGTTATACAACTTTATCGTGTCGAATAAAAACGCTCTCACAAATATGTCAGCGTAAGTGTTGTGTGCTGATGCTTCCTGTACACGCTTCTATACACATTTTTAGCTACATTTCTGTCCTTTGATTTCATTCGGTGGAAACCAGCACTGGAAATCTGAATATATAAACTTACCGTCACTATTATTCAATGCATCGAATAGCCTCTTTATGAAGAGGGGGTTTCAATTGGCGCATTTGCTGCCAATGAAAAAAGTAAAGGGCCAGTCAATATTTAATCTGCTTCTGAGAATAAACGTTCCATTCTAACTAGAGCCCAAAACACATCGATTTGGACTAATTGTTGCATTCCGCACTGGTTGGGTGCACAATTCCAAATTTCTTTCCTCTTTGGCCAACACCGATAATGATCGAAATGGATAATTTGTTTTACAATAAGTGGGGGAGGCAGAGTCACACTGGTCCACTATTCCGAGGTGTAATTACGTCAACGGGTGCCAAACCAGGCTTGGTTGGTGGCATTAGCCTTCTTAAAAATGGAATATAGTCTCTTATATGGCTCTGGCTGGAATCATTTAAAAACGATACCCAAAAATGTGTTTATTCTAGATGCATCCTGTGAAATCTCTAGCTGAAAAGACACTGATGATGTTGCTAACCCCATGGGGATAACGACATCATCCGTATCATCACCATCATCATCACCCTGATCGTTGGCGGTCCAACATTTGTTATCTTATTAAACAAGATATTGATTCATCTAGCACAGCCACAACGAACGAGTGGTCCAGGCTCCTGGGCATGTGGTACGTTCAGGCATGTTCGGATTGATCCACCTGGCACACCTCTGTTGGGTTCAGGCTTTCAAGCATACGGCATTGATCCATCTGTCACGCCGTTGTTAAATATAGACGGCCGAGCCTGTAGAAATTATTCGTCTGACACATAGATTAGCCAGTTCAAGCTGCTGGGCACGTGGAACGGATCTGTCTGGCTTATGGTAGTTAGTAAGTTAGCTGTTTTGGCTTAAGGGCGCGCCAATCGTAAGGTCACATAGGCGGATTCAGGATTTCCGATCGGGCGGGTGACACATGGTCTGGGGATGCCATCAGGACCAAGGGGCAGTGATTTTTTTGTGAAAAAAACCTATGAGGTGGCCGTCAAACCCTATCGCTGAGGTGCCGATACTCGCATCCTGGGGGAGGGTGGGAAACCACATATCAGGGGGCGCCATAGAGCCTTTAGTAAGCACCCTTGTCATTTCAGGAAACGCTGAGGGTCCATGAAAGGATAAAGTGCCCCCTTGCATCCCTGGATCCGCCTATGTAAGGGTATTACACGCCCATGGTTGGTCAATGCTGGAACTGAGCCACCGGGTACATAAGTGGGAAGTTATTCGTTTGGAATTGAGCTTGTGGGCTTAGACTGTCAGGCTGAAGTACGCCGGAGTCGCCGTAACAGTTTATTATTGGGAATGGGCTGATATTCGGAGAGATGCCGCGAAAATACGGCGTACTGCCTGTGACGGTCCGTCGTAAGTTCATCTACTAAAGCCGGGCGGGCGTTTCGAGAGTTGTCTCAAATATTCATGCAAGAGAGACTAAATAGCAATGCTCTGTAATAGGCCAAACGTACTGCATCGAACATTGATAAAAGTTAGTGAAAACTACAACACACTGCACAATACCCTGCACTAGGGGCGCGATGCTGTGGTGGTCAGCACGCTTGCTTTCCACGCGGCCAACCCGGGTTGAAGGCCGGCCGGATTTCCTGAACAAGAAGCAATGTGGCTGCCGGAAAACCCTCCCAACTTCCTAGCAGCCTCGAACGCCCCACCTCCAAAGCACGTATTACGGCGAGCTATATTTGGACGGCCTTTACACACGTGTCATCTATCGTGCTGATTCTTGCCTCTGGGAATCTTGATTTCGAATCCACGGAGAAGGAGAGTTCACACCTGTATCCGATCAAACACCAAACGGGGAATAGGTTATCATTACAAATGTTGTGCATTATGCACTAGTCTGCCAATCTACCTACTTGAAAAAAACGTATTTTGACGCCCCTGTCCGCCTCCCCCGTACCTAATTGAGGATACAGGTCCTTTGGACCCGGTGACGCAGTGGGCGTGCATGAAAGGAACCATGACAAAGTTTGTGTCTGCGATGGAATGACGAAAAGCAGTGGCGGATCTAGGTAGCTGATTTCATGGGGGAGGGCAACATTACCAAATGTCATGAAAAAATATTGTTTTTTTTAGGAAAATTGGAGGTAACCAGAGTCTTTTTAGAGGAGACCATCTTTCCTCGCCATCGCCTCCAACTTGGATTCACCAGTGATGAGAGAGAGAGAGAGAGAGAGAGAGAGAAGTGTGTGTGTGTGTGTGTGTGTGTGTGTGTGTGTGTGTGTGTGTGTGTGTGTGTGTGTGTGTGTGTGTGTGTGTGTGTGTGTGTGTTTGTAAATGCAGCGTTGTGCGGACCTTATCTGGATAAACACCCACGAAGTGCGGACCAGTTCCGGAGTGCGGACCGAAAATCGGTCCGCACTCCGGAGACTGGTCGCAACCTCTTTTCTTGCCAAAAATAATGTCCCCTATTGATTTTAGGATGGTCCATACTTTGCTTTATTTTCCTGAAATGTGTGTGTTTGTACATATCACGTGACCAACTCGAGTTTGAACAAATCCACCAGAGCGGAATTCGGGCTAAGCCGCGTGCTTGATGACGTCACACCACAGCGGTCCTCACTCCGGGGTGTTTTTGCATATGATAGAGGTGGGGAGATTGAAAGTATTCATTTCTGTACATCTGACTGCGAAATATCGTAAATGCATCTATTACGGTATTGGAAATGCCGAAAATGTTTTTTGGAAAAAAAAACGAACTGTTTTTTTAAGTGTTCCAAGTCTCGGGGCTAGTTTGGGGAAGCAGGCTGGAGTAGGTACTTGGTATCAATAGACGCGTATTACCAGTGTACCTATGCATGTACGAAATCAAGTTTGTAAAATAATATAAATCAAGCAACCATTCAAGCATATCAGAATATTGTCACATTTTCAAGATAAGAAAATTTCAGCATGGTCATATGATTGTACTTGCAATAATGCGAAGATACAAGTCAACTGTCCTGCTCTAGGCTTTGTTTTTCCCGCGTTGGCCATCATCTTCGAAGCAGTGCGTCTATTCAGTGTGTTTACGTGCTTTGAATGTTATTAAGTATAAGTCTCGTAACCGTGCAACAAGTCGGCATCACAGAGTCATGAAGAGTACGGTAAGTAATCGTGCATTGATGAGATACATTTTGTTGTATGTGAGGTCCAGTCAGTAGCGCCCAGGGGCAGACGCAGAGCCGAGATTTTTTAGGTGGGGGGGGCAGATCCATCAGACCCTGACCTATTCCTGGGCTTGGGAGGGGGGACCAGTGATTCGAAGGCTCGACAGACCTAATATAAACTTCTCTCCAAGTACATGATCGCTCTCCCTGGGGGGGGTGGCACTGGCGGATCCAGGGAGGGAGGGGGGCAAACGGGGTAATTCCCCCCAACCGCCTGATTTTTGCCCATTTTCTTTTTAAAAAAATGTTTTCATGATTTTTGGCCCCGTTGCCCCCCCCCCAACAGTCGGCCTGCATCCGCCCCTGCAGGGGGATGGGTGGGTAGGGGGTGGTTTGGGGGCGTAGATTTTATTACTCGACAGACCTGGCCTCCCGGGGGTCTGTCCCGGGATCCCCTGCCTGGGGGGGCAAAAGATATATTGCTCCCCCCTTTGAGCGCTTGGGGGCATCTGCATCCGGCAATGGTGGCCCAACCAATAGGGGGGTAGGGAACCATGCCCCCCCCCCGAAAAAAATTGGAACAAAGGGGCACACTAGAAATGTAGGCCTTCTGAGCTTTTCTGGGGGCCCCTGAGCTGAGCTGCCCCCCTCCCCCTGGGCTGGACGGGGCCCCTGGGCTAATATTGGGCCCCCTTCGCTGAAATAGGCCCTTGATCTGCTCAGGGCCCCTGAGCTGCTTAGGGGCCCTGAACTGGCATCTGATGTCCCATGAGCTAATATAGTGCTTCCTGAGCTGAGTTGGGGCCCTTTGAGCTGAGCTGGGGCCCCCTGAGCTGAGCTGCCTCCCTTGTGCTAATATAAGGCCCCCTGCGCTGAAAAGGGCCCCTGAGCCAAACGGGACCTCCTGAGCCAAACGGGACCTCCTGAGCTGAGCTGGGAGCCCCGAAGCTGAGGTGGAACCCTCTAAGCTGGGCTAGGGCCCCTGAGCTAAGCTAGGGCTCCCGGCGCTGAAATGACCCACCTGAGCTGAACTGGAGCCCCATGAGCTGATATTGGGGCCCCTTAGCTAAGATCCCTCTAGGCTGGGCCCCTGAGCTGATCTGGGGCTCCTTGAGCCGAGCTAATGACACCCTGAGCTGGGCTGAGCCCCTGAGTTAGGCTGCGGGCCCCTGAGCTCAGCTAAGGACTCCGTGAGCTGTGTTGGGGCGCCCGGAGCTGGTCTGGGCCGGGGCAGCTCAAAGTTTTTTTCTACCAAAAAGGCTGGCATTTCCGATTAGCCCATAGGGGTTGCGTGTTAAAAGCTTGGAATCTGGACCCACAGAAAAGGGTGTTTGCACTTCCTGAGATAGGCAAAAGGGGGCTCAAATTAAAGCTTAAACATTTTTACTTTCATTGTTTGGGTCAAAACTGCCAGCCGTGCCACTACCCAGCGAGCTAGAGGACGAAAACTGGACCCATGTTTCTGGTACGATTTTGAGGCGTGGGTTCGAATCCCGGTAGCGGTTAAACTTTTAATAAGAACTTAAAACGTGCAAAACATAATTTATTAGCATAAAGATCGTGAACTTTCAAGTTATTTACGTTTTAACTGTCAGTAAAGCTCTTTCTCAACGCAGGGGCGGATCTAGGGGGCCCAAATCGTGGTCGTGATCGCTCCAGAGGCCAAATTTCCTCACAAGGCCTTATCTCCAGGGAGGAGACAAGGGGGCACTCCCTCGCATCGGACCTCGGCACCGATGAAATTTCGTTTCCCTCTCTCAGGATGTGAACGTCGGCGCCCCCACCGAAAGAGTTTTGGCGGCCACTTATTGCTTTTTGTGTGCTAAATATAGCCCCCTAGGTCCAGATGACATAGGCGGATCCAGGATCACAGATCTGGGTGGCACCTTGCGGAGGGGGCGCCACCCGGACCAGGGGCACACCACTTTTGGCAAGTAAAACCTATCAGGTGGGCGCCAAATCCTATCGGGGGGCGCCGATTTTCGCATCCAAGGGGTGAGGTGTGGCAGGCGCGAATCCAGGATCGCCGATCGGGGGAAGCACATTGCCTAGGGGCGCCACTTTTGGCCCAGGGGACGCCAAAACCTATCAGGTGAGCGCCAAATCCTATCGCGGGGCGCCGATTTTCGCATCCTGGGGGGGCCGACATTTCAGGGGGCACCATTGACCTTTCAGGGGGCGCCGAGGGTGGATTGGGGGCACGTGCCCCCCCTTCCCGCAAACCGTCGGTCTGCACAGATGTAGCCAAAGGCATCGCCACCTAGGGGAGGGGCAGGAGGGCCGCCCCCACAATTTTGGGTCAGCAATTTCCTGATCTGAAAGTGGGAGGAAACCGAACATTTTTATAACGAACCGGTGCGAAAGCCAGCGAGGAGCCAGAATCCGAAGAGTATTTGGTCCTAGCGTGGGCAGGTTCTTGTCAGCATCAGGTTAAAGTTGCTGGAAGGTCAGCTGCCCCCTCCCTACCTTTTTGGCGGTGGCGACGCTCCTGACTGTAGCATTCTCTAAGATATGCGACCAAGACCCAAATTCGAATCAACGATCCCCGGTCTCCCCTGCTCTTCCCACTCCCGTTTACCTTCCCACCGCTACCTAATTTTACTCTTTCCATCGCTATTTATAGTGGGATCAGTAGAATTTCCTATTGCTGAGGGAGGGGGCACCATTTTTACTAAGGGCGCATATTTTTATGTTTTATGCTATCAGAGGGCGCCAAATTGCATCGTAGGGGCTCGGTACTCGCATCCTATGGGTGCGCAAAGCGACATTTAGAGCCGGGGGCGTCTGTCGTTTCTAGGGGCACCAGAGCACGGTGTGGGGGCGCCATTCAAATAAATATTTAAAGGAGACAACTGTCCCCCGTGCTATCTGCCTGGATCTGCAATGTCACTACCTCTGGTTGTTTGTGAAACTCGCTGTTTACGCGCTATCATCGCGATGTTCTTCTTACCGCACGTCCTGCTTTTGATATTTTTACGTAACAGGCGGCCCCTCCTGCGGTTGCCTTTCATTTTCTACTCAGCCAAAATTTGCAGGGGCAGGTGGGGGCATTGGAACTATATTTGACCCGGCACCGCCTGGGCTCCTTTCCCAACCGCGACCGCCTGGGGGTCCGATCGGATCCCCTACGATCTCGAGAACCGTTAGTGATAGAGAAAAAATGAAACGGAGCTGAAAGCGCCTACCGGTCTTCTACCTTTGACCCGAGTTTGAACAATTTCGATTGACCCATGACGTCACAGTGGGTCAAAATGAGTCATAATTTGACCGATTAAGAAAATCCCTTATAACTCGGAAACCATTTGACCTAGAGCTTAATAACTGACATCAGTGTGTTCTTCTGGAGCCAAGGATTCGAATGATATGCAACATGACGTTGAAAGATCAATCAGTGACCTTGACCTTAGGTCAAGGTCAAATATTGACCTTTCAATGTCATTTTGCATAGCATTCGAATCCATGCATCAAGCTGGTTACTATGACATCAAATTCGTTGCTGTAGCTTGTTTATTTCAAAAGTTAAAGCAAAAATATATTTTAGAAGTGTGACCTTTGGTGACCTCTGGTGACCTCATTATTGCCCTGACCTCAAAATGGAGGGCATAGCGGCGATTGGTCTATCCAAGAGCTTTCGAATGATGTTTAGAAATTTTATGTAGCTCTTCTAGGAGCCGTGTTACACTCTGGTTTTGTCGGTCCGTTTTAGAAGGACAAAATCGCCTTGCAGGGGTCCGGAAATTACAACATAACTCGATGACCTGACCTGACCTGATTTCAATTTGTGGTCAGAAGACGTCAGATTCATCACTCTACAGTTGTGCCAAGTTTCGCGCCTCTCATTCAAATCGCCTCGGAATCATTTGCCAAAAACCGAGAGGGGTCCATATTGACCCCCAGGTGGTGAAGGGTTAAATTTGGGAGGGTGAGGACGAGGAGCCATATTTGGCCAGCCGATCCCATATTTCGGTGAGCATCGCCTTAGATCCGGGGGGGGCTTGTGTAAAGGGCAACACCGAGTGAAAATGCTGGTGGGCGGGGATGGAGGCGTGCTGCTCTCCTGCCTCATCAATTCATTTTTATTCATTTTGGTCTCGAAAGCTGACGGAGCAATACCCCCACGTCCATAAAAATGGGGGCAGCTCCTCCCACTGTCCCTGCCCCGGTCCCTACGTCTTTGGAGGCGGGGACCGTCTTTGAAAGTTCCACTCCTGTTTAAAGAAAATTGCCCCCTCTGATCCAAGCGCTTCCTCTTTGCTGTCAAAAAATAATGCAGTCTCTGTCAGTAGTCTCTGTCACCGACTCGTCTGTGCTCAGTGGCGGATACAGGGGAAGGGGGCTAGGTGGCTCAAGCCCCCCGATGTCCGAGTCATTTGGTACATAGGCAAAGTTAATACATAGGCAAAGGCGCTGCTCGAGGTACTGGCGAGTGAGGATCGAGCTCCCTAGCCCACTCTCGAAATAAATTCCTAGATCCGCCACTGTCTGAACTGTAATTTTTAGAAAACGAGTAGTGAGGGGCTACCCCCACCCCCTTGTCGGTGGAGTGTCAGCTCCTCAGACACAAAGAATGGTTCGCGTCTATTCAGAAACTTGCCAAGAACAGTGGGAGATCAAGAATATTGTTTAAGGAGGGCTAGGAGCTGCTAACTTTGGAATCTCCTCTGGTATACTGGTGGCATTGAAACAGGGACGTTGGAACCGGGGGGGGGTGTTCGGGTCTTGTCAGGAAGACGCCGGAGTTTCGGAGTAGCGGTATATTGTACTCTCGGTATTGATAGCACCCGCGGCCGGCCAGTGCCGCGCACAGACTGCCTGACCGGTGAGGCGGGTCAGGCCACAGTGGGTGACATGACGTCACCCACGACACGGGCTCTCAATGGTTGGCGCCGGTCAGACACTGAGGCCGGCGCAGAGCGCCTGGTGGTGCAATTATACAAAACCCACACACGCCCCCTCATGTTCGCATATGCAGGTTAACACGACATATAGCGAACACACAGGTCAGGGCCCTACGTGTTCTTAATCAGGCGTTCGGGTCACCTCCGCGGTCGCTGTGAACGGCGCAGTCCCGTAATGACGGGCGGCGCCGCGTTCGAGGTTGCGCGTGGAGAAGCGGCAGGTCTCGAAAGGCCTGGACAGCAGATCGTCGTCAGCGACGACTACCAGAAGTGATGTCGGAGAGGGAAAGTCCTCTGTGTCTGCTGCGTCCACTTTGTCACCCTCCCCCGCGACGGCGAGGGGACTCCGAGAAAGGGCGTCGGCAGCGGCGTGGTTCGGTGAAGTTGCTGTAGGCGACGTAACAGCAGGTGTGGGAGCGGTGGCTGTAAGCTCCGGCAGCCATGCCACTGATGCTGGAAGTGGAGCCGTTGCTGAGCGAGCGATGCCACCCTCAGCTGGTAGGTTAAGTCCACGAGCAGTAGCAGTGCTGGCGAAAGCAGTTGCTGATGATGCTGTAGAAGCGCATGTCGAAGCAGCTGCTGGCAGCGCTTTGGAAGCACTGTGCCGACGCCTGGCGGCGCAGCACGGGCGTGCATCGGAACAGTTTCTGAAGGCGCGGCTAGAGCGCGCCCTGAAGCACTTTCTAAAGGCGTGGTTGGAGGCGCGACGGTAGCGCGCGCTGAAGCAGTCACCGCACGCACGGTGGTGTGCGTGGTAGAACATGCCACAGAAGAATTGGCAGGAGCTAACGGTGCATGTGCTGAAGGAGCTGCTGGACGAGTTGTGGCAGAGGTGGTGTCGCGTGCTGAAGTAGCAGGTGAACACCGATCCTGAACGTGACGAACCTCTGCAGGGAAGGCTGATGCTGAAAGAGGTATCTGGGTCGGGTAATCTGAAGGCAGTATGCGGAGGTCCTGGGCCACTCTCCATGATAGGAGGAGACCGCTGACTCCCTGTAGAAAGTGGATGTCGTCGGCAGCGATGACGTTCCCGTACTTAAACTCTGCTGGCCTCATGCCGTAAGCACGGATGGTTCTGCCATCAGCAGCTCTGGGCTTCTCTCTGGAGGTCTTCAGGTTGCCGACATCGCCACCGATGGCGGCCAAGAGGTCAGTGCCGGCCACGGTGATGTCGGCGCCGCTGTCTGGGAGGGCTGGCACGGTTACGGCTGTACCCTCGATGAGGTATGTGACCCGCAGCTGCACTTTTGGAGCGCCGTTCCGAGAAGTGGATGCTATGGCTACGGTGTGGGAGTCTGCGTCGTTTCTCGTTGTCTTGCCAGAAGCAGGCCGACATCTGTGCCGGGCTGACTGTTTCCTACTGCCACGGCAGACGGACTTGAAGTGGTTCAGTTTGCCGCAGCCGAGGCAGGATTTGCCGCGGTCAGGGCAATCGGTCGCAGGCGAATGGGCTTGGCCGCAGTGACAGCAGGATTTCTCCGGACCGCGTGCGGCTGATGACGTCATCGGATGACGTGAGTCACGGGCAGCACGCGTCACCCTGCACGCCGAAGTTGCAGCAGGCTCGCCGATAAGAGCGGAGAGGTCGCGCTCGGTAGCCTCTTCTGCGCGGCAGACTTCGATGACACGAGCACAGGTGAGGTCTGAAAGCACACAGAGTTTCTTGATGACGGCGGTGTCACGAATACCCGCGACTATTCGGTCAGGGTTAGACCGTCACGGCACGTGGGGCAGAAGTTGCACGTTAAAGACAGCTCGTGCAGTGAGATCAAGAAGTCTTCAAATGACTCGCCTTCCATTTGACATCTCATGTTGAAGTTTCGTCTTTCAACCACTTCGTTCACCTGACCCAGAAAGTAGATACGAAGTTTTTCCAACACAGTGTCGAGAGTTTGCTCCTCTACCGGTATTTGCAGGTTGCGGAGCACTCGCAAAACATCGTCACTTAAACACGCGCGGAGTTTCGCCATCTGCACAGGCAGGGGTGCTGCACAAAGCCCGGTCAGCATGGCGTAATCATCCCAGCGCTGTTTCCAGGTGACCCAGGCGTCCGCTCTGCGGTCGAGTCCAAGGTCGAGCCTGCCCGGAGGGGACGGTCGGTCGGTCAGCTGGGCGGCGGCCGGCGCGTATGGGTAAGGGGCGGGGGGGGTAGCAGGCGGCTGACTGGCGGTAGTTTGCTGCTGTAGAAGCCGTATCTGTTCTCGAAGAGAGAAGTTCTCCTCCGCCAGTGCTGTCGCTGCTTCCGCGGGGATCTTCTGAGCAGGCTACGCCATGTTCGGGTCTTGTCAGGAAGACGCCGGAGTTTCGGAGTAGCGGTGTATTGTACTCTCGGTATTGATAGCACCCGCGGCCGGCCAGTGCCGCGCACAGACAAAATAATTGTTGGGGTTTAACGACGCACCAACCGCACTAGGGTTATACGGCGTCGCCAACTCTCACCCTGTTGGGAGGGATAGTTAGGGGTCGGGTCAAACTTATTCAGAGGCTCCGCCGGGAATTGAACCCGGGACCTGTAGCCCAGGAGGCGATCGCTCTACCAACTGAGCTACGGCACCCCCGCGCTCAGACTGCCTGACCCGTCGGGCGGGTCATGCAACAGTGGGTGACGTGACGTCACCCACGACACGTGCTCTCATTGGTTGGCGCCGGTCAGACACTGAGGCCGGCGCAGAGCACCTGGTGGTGCAGTTAAACAGGGGGCAACTGCCCCACAACTTTCATGGTTCTTGACAATTAGCCCTATGACGTTGACTGGAAATAAATTACTTGACAATGCCCGTTGCCCCCTCCCAATATTCTCGACGTTCCAACTCCTATGCACTGAAACTTTCGAATTAACATCCGCCTCAGTGGGCCTCCGGCCCACCTTCGCCCCAGTGGAGTGGGGGGGGTTGAAACCCCCTCTAACTCGGCCCCTGGGCGTAATAGCGAAAAACGCGAACAGTGGTGTGATGAGGAATGATGAAGAAACTATATTAGCCACTTTTTGCTCAATTCAATATTGAGGTCATAACAGTGGCACAGGATATTCTTTTGGCTCTAGGAGCTGACTGAATTAAAAGTGGTGGGCACTTCGATAACTCCCATCGATAACGATTATCGAAGTCGTTATCGACGCTAACGTTTTCCCAGACCTCAATAATCGATTATCGATTATCGAAGTCACGTTATCGAAGTCGCAGGTTTGGGCACTTCGATAACGATAACTTGTTTTGCCTTTTGTGATCCTTTTTCTCATAACCTATCATATTTGCATAAATGAAAAAACGTTTACTTTACGACAATCCGCTGTGTTTCCAATGGCTTCAGAAGGTGCTTAGGCGCTCGTGCGGTAATTAAGTTTTTCTTCAATTACCCTCAGGCAAGTTTGTTGAGAGGAGTGGATTTTTGTGATCGCTGATATTTATACGGATCCTCGATATTCAACAGACATTTAAGGCAGTCTATCGCCGAGTAGCATGCCTGACTGGGATTTCCAAAACAAAGACTTCGCCACAGACGACCTCGAGGAGAGGACCTGAGCAAAGAGAGTCCGGAAAAGAACTTCTTTGGCGTGTTGGCGGAAGTTTTGCCAACTGAGCCCACCACTACCCGTCGCTCAGTCGACATCAGAGTGGCTTAGGAATTCGACGCTTGGTCATTGGGTGGATGTCGAAGGGGGATGTGGACAAGAGCTTTTTACCGGCACGCTACAGGGAGGTATTTGTGGGATTATTCAAGCGTTACAACACGGCTATCCCCAGCTCAGCCGCAGTGGAGAAGGTGTTCTCCATGGGCTGATGCATTCTGAAGCCAAAGCGCAGCACTCTCACTGCCATGAACTTCGAGCGGTTTGTGCTTCTGAAGGGAAACGCGCACCTGCTCCAGTACAAGATCGAATAAGAGGAAGAGGCGGTGGAATGAACAGAGTACACCGAGTGAGCACGTAAACTGTTGAAAAAGTGGATGAGGATAGGCAAGATGACTTTTTCAGCCTCTGTGCTAACTTTTCAGACAATTCCACTGTCAGAAGCTGTGCTTCCGGTATTTAAATACTTCAGAGGCCTGAATCCGGCGAGATATTGGAAGGCCGCTGCGTGCAATGAGCATGGACAATACCATACGAAGAATATACCTACATTTTACTATGTTTTCCTTTCTGTTTTTGGCAAACGCCGAAGTATATATTGATTGAAATTGCTTATCTGAACAAAATTTGAATGTTTCTGTGCTTCTTATTGGAATGCTAAAAATATTTATCGTTATCGTTAGCGCATTATCGAAGTCCCCAATTTCGTTATCGAGTTAGCGTTATCGGAGTAGCCCTCCTTACATAAGGTTATCGAATTATCGTTAGCGAAGTCAGGATGAAGTTATCGAGTGTCCACCACTGCGAATTGAGAAGAGACACGTTTTCGGCCTCATTCGTTTTGTCTCATTACGGTGAATCGAATGATGTATAATATGCTAGGGCAAATGGTACCATGCTAGGGAATGATACCATTCTAGGGCAAATGGTAAAAATTACCTAACCTAAGGCCAGGTCAATGTCATGACCTGAGCTAGTATAGTCAATATGCATATCATTCGCCTCGGGAAGACGATCAAAACGTTTTGGCGGCAAAATGAAAACTCTAGCACCATTTTCTGCGAAGTTACTGACCTACGCCGGAAAACCTGGATTAGTAACCATAGATGACCTCCCAAAGGTCACAGGTTAAAAGTTACAGTATAAACCATGGGAGTGGACTAAGGTACCACGATTTGAATAATCAGGTATTAAATGCCGTTTTTACAGAAAGAGAACCACTTTTCGACCAAATACCGTATTTCCCATGCATTTGCAAAGGAGAGGTCATGTCCCATATCTGACCTCAGGTCACAGATATACAAAATCCCGAAACACATTTTGCCACCCACAGTAGGGCCATTATTTGGTGCGAGTTCCAGATCGCTAACTTAACCTCCTTTATACTTACCTATGCGTTCTTAAACATTTTTTTGAGGTGAGGTCACTTAACCTGACCTAGTGACCTGGCCTGAGATGATAAAAACTTAAGATTTTGGGAAAGCTGCGAAAAGGATTAAGGATAAGGTCTTTAATTGTTTTTACACCATCAAAAAAACCCGAGGGGGATGTTAAATACGCTTCAAATGCAGTTCTTCAACCATTTAGAGAGCCTAACAGAAACTGGTCCGCACTCCGCTGTGTTGTGATGGATGACGTCACGGTGACGTCATAATGGTTGGTCCGCACTCCGCCGTGTTTTGCGGGTTTTGATCTAACCGAGAAATAATTTTCTAAAATTTACCATCGCAGAGTAATCGGACTGTGCTAGCGATGTGCAAAATATTGCAAATCTAGCTTTGATTTAAAGGATGGTTGTCCTGGTCCGCACTTTGCCGCGGTTGACAGTGGGCCGCACTACGCCGCTTAAACACGTATGTGTGTGTGTGTGTGTGTGTGTGTGTGTGTGTGTGTGTGTGTGTGTGTGTGTGTGTGTGTGTGTGTGTGTGTGTGTGTGTGTGTGTGTGTGTGTGTGTTCGTGTTGCGGTGAAACAGTTTGTGTTCGTGGAAAGTGACGGGGAGTGTGTGTATGCGGTGCCACGAGATGTGCTATGGTGGAGAGCACAAGTAAACTTTACACTTACAAGCAGCAAATCCAAGACGCCATAACAAAACTTGTGACAGTCACACAGAGACAGAAATTATATTCGTGATGTAAGTCTGGAACATGCATGTATATGACGGATCAGTGTCCCAGCTTTGATAACTTTGAGGATATCGTTGCAATCCCCCGACGTCTGATTGCATCATCGATATTCTCTACAGCACCTGCTGAAGCATCCCTGGCACCCCCTGTAACACTCCCCTTCCTATTCTTGGGTGCAAATGACTCCGCCATCAACATGCAATCCTAGCCCCTTCACACTCCAAGAATGGCCTCTCCCAAGCTGTACAGCCTGTGGTATGTGAAAAGCTGCGCTCCTGCACCCCAGTGTCGAAGAGCCGGTGGTCGGGCCTGCATCGTCGGTCGGGCGGGGAGCAAGCTGGCCTGGAGGCGACGCCGATCCTGCCGCCAACAGACTCACCCGTCTCCGAGGAACAGCCGGCGGGCTCTGGACCGCCGCCTCAGGCTGCTGCTGCCCTCTCCCAGCAGGCAAGCCAGAGCACGCTTCCCGCAGTACTGCGCCTATGAGAAACAGAGTATGTTTACAAATTTTTTACACAAAAAGCTCTAAATGTTTCTACGTGACCAAAGTCCTACTTGTGGATGGTAATCGATGATTTCGTTCTTCTATTTGAATGTTCGGTGGTTTATACTGCACTGCTAAACCGTAAATGCGCTTTTTGAATGTGTATTTATTTTTGAATGTGAATAGTATGTAGCCAATGTTAGCACTGCTGGTGTGGTCGTCGTAATTTGGGTATTCAGTGGCCTGGGTCACGGTTGTTGGGTATGTTTATTATTCTCTTATAGATTTCCCACCTTCCTATTTTCATTCGTACCAATTTCGGACTTGAAGAAGTGCTAAGCCCAACTCGGTGATACGGTTTTCAGGATTATAGTTATTTTCCTTTTTGGGACAGCCTCCGGATCGGCGTTCGTAAGTCCGAAATTGTCCGCGCGTGGCGAGGTCCCGACACCGGTCTCGGTACAAGGAAGTTACTTTAAAGGTGAAACAAGTCAACCCTTCTAATGCTATATTGGTTTCCGTTATGTGCTTTAATATTGAAATTTATCAGTGTCTTCAAGCCCATCTTCGGCGTCCAAGACGGAACTCGCAAAATTTTGTAAAGCTGAAACTATAGTTATGGTGGGATGCTTTATGTACCAACTAGTCCTGTCCCATAGTCCCGGCAAAACCCAAGCACAGACCCAGTTGGTCTTGTAAACTCTCGACCTGGACTAGCATCAGGTCTCGGCGCCGGAAGGACCGACAAAGTAGAACTTCTAGTAGGACTGTATTAAAAAGAGTGAATTGGGTTATAATTCTGCGTAATCAGATATTCAAAAAGAGATACTGTCGCCTACTTGAAGTCAGCAGGCGTTTTGCTGACCAACTGCATATATGATTTGGAATATTGGCCTTAACATAGTTTTGCTGTGCTAATGCGTGTACAAAGCAGGAACTGGTGTCTTTTGCCATCTCATGCGTGGCAGGGGTAGCATCAAAAACGAAACAATAGCGGGTGACACCGAGCATATCATCCTCTTACATACCTACCTCCAAAACTGTTCATGCAGGGGTGAACCCCAGTTTCTTATCTGTCTGAATGACGTTAGCCTCGGGTTAAGGGGGACCAGTGGGGGAGTGGCCTGCACCCTCTTTCCCCACTTTCCATCGTAAATGTTTCCAATATCAGTCAAATTGGGAAATATAAATACGACTTACAACAGCAGGGAAGACTTTAACAAGCCCGGAGTCCAACGAGCTTTCGGTTTCAGAGTATGACGTTTCCACTTGTTCTTGCTGTTTTTGGCTAAAACGCTGTCAAAGCCCTCTGACTGCCCTTCTTTAAGCCAACAGAAATAACTAACTGTTCCTTAAGGTCCAGGGCATCAGAGGTGCAGAAACTTGCCAACTCGGCTACCGGAGTTTGTGACACATTTGCGAAAATTAAGGTCCATAATTGTGACAAAACAGCGATCCTGAGACTGTATGGCTCAAGATCAAACCCCATATTTTCGAAATAGAGAATGAAGCGTGTAGGGAATATTTTAACTTAGCGGCTCTGTTCTTCAATTGCACAGCGTACCATTAGTAATACAATATTGGTACTGTGTTCAATTTCTACTAAAACGAGGGACCCCCTGCAGAAAACCCGCAAACCGCTGTCACAGTTGCCAGATTTTAACATGCAGCCCAATGGGGCTGATTGTTAGTAGTTTGCAGAAAGTTGTCGCCTAGATACCGGAAATGTGACAGTCAATTTTTTCAAGAAATACACGATTGTGGGCATATTTAAGGCATTAACGATAACGCAGATACTTTATCAAGTACTTCTCTGTCCATTTTTTCAGGTTAAGTCATATTTACAGTTTGAGTGTCTTCGATTTATTGGCCCCTATTTTTTCGAATTTAGTATTAAGTACGCCTAAAAGCTACTAATAAAAGTACTAAATGAGTGAGAAAATAAACATAGCAGGGCAGCAATTCTACTTAAACTGCGCAACAGCGACAAGACAAGTTAGAAATGTTTATGTGATGTAGAGCCTGCCAAAAATTTAAACAGGCGAGAAGCCACTTATTTTGAGGGCATATTCATTAGGTATATTTAAGATAAGTGCAGGCTAAAACTAGCTAGAATAAATATTGCTGCCCATGGCTAATCTAAGATGAATGTAGGCTATTGTAAGACTGATGCACTTTCCCATATCAAGCTTGGTTTTTCATTCCTTAGCCTGCTTGTGCCTTAGTTTATTTGTGCCCTAGATTGGTTAGATAGATTTGGAGCTGGAGGAAGTTGGGAGAGTTGGCGCCAGCAACGGGCTGCAACAACAGTGATTCAGGTGAGTTTCCATTATCAAATTATCATATCAATATTGTACAGATAGCAAATGTGTGCTAATGCAGTCCTCCACAAAGTGTTAACACCAACACTGGAGAGGGCCTGGGACTAACGTGCACTGGAGGGGCCGAGTAGACCCCCTTCTTATCTCAGAAAATCACAGCAAATCTCAGAAAGAAATAGACTTCGAAAAACGCTGGTTAGGGGTGTGTTGCTTACTACCAGTGGTGGTAAGCAACGCTCAGGACCTGAACTGCATGGAGTTAAAGCAGGATTTTGACTACACTGGATCTTTCTTTGGTATGTGAATTCCAATATCTCTGTACCTATTAGGGCAATAGACATAACTTTACATCTATGCAGGCTAGTTGCCTCAGAGTTTTTACTGCAAAAGGAATGACCAGGCAGGTAATGATCGTGAGTGGGATGCAAATTTTAAGCATTTGATGTGTTTATAAAAATGCTACCTAAGGTCCACTTTACCAACACATTTTAGGTAGATTCAAATACTATGTTGACATTGACATTTTTCCCTTTTGTTGATATGTGAGATAGAAGTTTAGTGGGGGGTAGCTGTGGTTAGGGTTCCCAATTGTGTGTACATGTACCCTCCCATTAATAGGTATGTTCCCAATAATGACTATTTTCATGATAATTGCTACATGTAATCATGTGGAAAAGTACCATAATTGGAAACACTCCTTCCAAAAATGTAAACTTCTTCAAAAAGAAATGCATGTCATTGGGGAAACTGCAGTCAGAGTTGCCAATAATAGTTATGACCCCAATACTGGAAAAATTACCCATAATTGGAAATTTTCCTTCCAAAAACAAAAACATGATCTATAAATGAAAACTCAGTTTACTACTTTCATGCTGTAATGGTTTGGTGCTAAAACCTTGTCTGCTGCAAAAAGTAAGGGACAGGTAGAGGAAATTCAGCATATTGGAAATAGTATTCAAGTATACAATTATTATTTCCAGCTCTGTGTGACAGAGGAGGCATACGTCGGATTGAGTTTGTGACAGCCAGCATACTTTCTGCACCTCTGCAGGGCATGACTCCATGCTGTTCCTTAAGATACGGGGCATGAATACATGTTATTACTTCAGGTCCGAGGCATAACTCCATGCTGGTCCTCCAGGTCCGAGGCATAACTCCATGCTGGTCCTCCAGGTCCGAGGCATAACTCCATGGTTTTCCTCCAGGTCCGAGACATAACTCCATGATGTTCCGTATGGTTCGGGCATGCCTCAATGCTGATCTTCATAGTCCGGGGCATGTCTTAATGTCGTTGCTTATGGTCCGGAGCGCGTCTCACTGCTGACCGAGAATGTCCGTGCCGGGCATGACCCAATGCTGCTCCTTCAGGTCCGGGGTGTGTCTCTGTGCTATCTAAGGATGCCCAGGCACCGTCTCTGTGCTGTCCGAGAATGTCCGGGGCGTGTCTCTGTGCTGTCCGAGAATATCCGGAACGTGACTCTGTGCTATGTAAGAATGTCCAGAGACCGTCTCTGTGCTGTCCGAGGATGCCAGGGGCCTGTCTCTGTGCTGTCCGAGGATGTCCAGGGAACGTCCCTGTGCTGTCTGAGGATGTCCGGAAGGTGACTCTGTGCTATGTAAGGATGTCCAGGGTGCGTCCCTGCTGAGGAAGTCCGCGCATGGCTGTGGAGTCTGACGGTGCTGTCACCGCAGGATCAGGGCGTGACAGAGGGTTGCCTGGACGCGCTGTCGATGGAGCAGCTGGAACAGTTCGTGATGGAGCCAGCCGCACAGGGTGCGCACGTCAAGTGTCGGGTCACACGAGACAGACACGGCGTCGACCGTGGCCTCTACCCCACCTACTTCCTGCATATGGAGAGGGAGGATGGAAAAAAGGTAAGCGGATTCCACTCGGCGGATTTATTTTTAAAGGAGGAATTGGGTCATGAGTGTCCCTTCTTACTGTGTCCGCACCGCATTGCCCGTCTATAGGGATAATGGTGAAAGTAATTCGTCTTTAGACGGAGAAAAGGCAGCAATGGTATATATCCCTACTCTGCCCTCTTGCAAGCCAGGACACATAAAGGATCGGAACAGTGCGACTGATATAAATGGATATGAATGAGAGAGGGTGTGAAAGGGAGAAGGGGGCAAGAGAGACGGAGATTGCCCCCTTATATCATACTTTCTCCATTCTTAAAAAAACCTGTCTGCTTTGAGCAGAATTCTGGGAAAATATATGAGAGGAAACATAATATTCCACGCGTATTGAGACGATTTTCAGATCCTAAGCGTAAATATCAGTCCTCTTGCCACCTCGTTCCTTTGAAAACAATGATATAGTGTTTGCCATTTCCGGCCCCTATCACCAAGAGATCGCTGTAAATATATGAACAATATACGTTCCAATCGGAATAGACCATGCAGTTAGCGTCGCAAAAGCTTACCGGGATGGAGTTCACTCCTTTGAAATCGCTCTACATGCCAGCTTACCAATGTGTATTACTTGATTTGTCTTTTCTCTGCATTCTCAGTTTTACAGCGCAACGACTTTTTCATTTCCGAGACTTTAAAGACCGGACACTTCCAGACTCGAGTAGCTTAACGCGCGAGCACCGTGAGTAAAGTCACCTATATCTGAGTCTCCGTTTTGAGCCGTATGTTCGTGTATCTATCAAATTCATTCCATTGGAATTTGGCAGGTAGCCAACCAAATTCATTCTATTTGAAACAAAACACGTTCAATTTGTTTAATGTATTGATGGAGGTAGTTCTGGTATTTTATACAATTCGAAAGCCAGTATCAAATGGACAGAAAATCCGATCACAAGGCACACCTTGGAGACAAGAAACCGTACAATTGTATATTTTGAATCCTGTTCCGTGCGTTGTTGGGAACTCATGTTTTTACGAACTTCGATGTTGAAAGGTACTGCACTTCTGTTCATTACAATATAAATGGTATTGAAAACTGTTTCCTATTTGAATACAAATAACTTTTTTGTCGTTTTTGTCACAGGTGAGCGGGGTTGTAGCAATTCCTCACAGAAACATATTTTTCGCATAGAGGCGCAGAAAATCGTTGTGAAAAAATGAAAAGTCCGTCGATAAATATTAACCCTTTGCGGTAACCGATTTCAAACCATGAGTTTGTGCGGGATACAGTAATTGCATCCCACAGGCACTGTATCTTATATCCCGAGTTATGACTCTGTATTAGAAGTTTCGGACTTACCTGAAGCCAGAATCTCTTATAGGACAGCCTCCAGAGAATTATCGATGATGCTGTTTTGTCTTCATGTGCACGATACCATTATGGGACTTTGATCAATGCCAGAGGGATTTGCCCACGCTTTCCGTGAATAAGTCCACACTATGAGAGCAATGGGTCCTCGCCAAGAAAGGTAGGTAGACGTGGTACCGTCAAATACAAATCGGCTACGCTAAAGCAATAAGTAATGAAGTGAACCATGCCAAAATATAAATGTTCTAGTTTTTTTCTTGTTTTAGGACGTTCAGGCATGGCCATTGAATAAAAGTCGGTTGGTCTGTCCTATAAAAGGTTTTTTTCGTGCCTATCTAATATTCTTGGGCAGTGTACACTGAGAGAAATTTTTATTCCTATGTGCTCTATCTAATCCGGAATCACGGTCTGCTCGAGCATAAAATGATGCCAAGAAACCTTATTAAAGGAACATTTGAGCATGCTTGCTCTCATTAGATCCCCTTCCCAGCATAATTCCAACACAGGAAGTGTTTTTGTAGGCCTTGACAGCTTAAAATGATTCTCGGCTTCTAAACATGGTGGGAAGAAGCTTAATATGATACCAATATGGTATTACAAGTGGGATCTTTTTTACACCACAAAGCATCATTTTACCATAGGTACTCGACCTATTCTAGCCACGAAATTGAAAGAGCTATTAATATCCTCATCAAAGTTTCATTTTATACTTGGAATCAATATATTCTGTTACCAGAAATAACCAGGAATATGGGAGCTTTAGCTGCAGAATCATTCGAAACCCCAGTGTATTTTGATCCCACGTCAAAGCGTATCCGGAGATTGCGTGCGCGTGATCGACCCGCGATTGAAAAAAACTTACTCGCCGTCTCGCGCCATCTTCAGTGTTCCTGCCATTGCACGCAGAGCTGGCCACAAAGCTTTGGCGTCGTGATCCGAGCAAAATTTGAGGGGAATAGCTGACCCTTTTCACTTTACGTTGACACGTGCTTCTACTTCGATCCAACTCAGGTTTTACGCTGAGGGGCCTGAAGAAGCCACGCTGCATTTGGCATGGTTTACGGGAGAAGCCACATCGACAGACCTAGCGGTGATAACGGATCAAGAGGAGAAGCTTAAGCTGAGTCTGATGACCGACAGACTCCGCTGAGAGCTAGCGAGAGTGAAGAAGCATACTGGGGCTGCGAAGGTTCAGGCATTCATTGTACTGGTGGCCAAAACCAGGAGCCCATGTGTGTCAGCTAGATGACAGCAACATGGACTGAAGCCCCAAGTTTGGCCGCGCAGAACAGCCCTTGCTATGCAAAGTTGATGAAGTAGTGAGAAGCATCTGCCACTGTTGGATACAGTCACCCACGTGTTCTAAAGATCGTTTTAAGCTCACTTTGAGCACGGATTAGGGGCGCTTAAAAAGATTGGAAGGATTTTCACAGGAGTCTCTGAACGCACGTCCATTGCTGGACAGAGGTAAGTCTCATTTTGTACAATATCGTGCACAGAATGATATTTTTTCAGCCATGACGTGATACTTTGAAGTAAACATGTCTACAATCATAGCTATATATCCAAAGTAAACGAGGGCTGCTATCTCTGACGACAGCGGCATGTGCTTGAAGTGTAAGCCTGGACCGCTCCTGGGCTATATGGAAGAGGACTGTTCATTAAAGGCATTTCATGTGTGTCCGAAAAATGGTTAACGTGATTGTTGTTTAATGTTTGTGCCCTAATACAAAGTTACAATTATGTTATCTTTTCCCGAGGCTGGAGTGGACTGCGGCAAACAAATTGGATTACCCTCATTATCATCAGACAAAGTCAATGTAATAGCAAGGCCACAACAGCACGATAAGTAACATCTTTACAGAAAGTTTCAATTTAAGAAAAAAACACGAAGACTAACGAGGAACATCTAGTGAACCCAATGAAACTCTAGGCACGACTCAAAGTGTGCCACACAGACTACAATTATACCAGCATCAATTCTGCTACTAGACTAATTTTATGCCAAATGCAGACTCAAAAGAGGCGGTTTCGTTTGAGGTTTGCATCGAATTCAGTTGTTGTGTTGAGTGGAGGGGCATGTTTTTCTAAACCATGTCTCGTGGAGAGCTGGAATATAATGATTCCATGACGATTTTGCTGATGGAATACATTGATGCCGTGGAGTTTTTCTATACCGAGCGAAGACTCATTTGAAACCAGGCATCAGACATTTGATTCCCGAGCTTACGGTGATCATTCCATGAGCTTCAGAAAACACTACGTACTAGACTCAATCCAGTCCAAGAGATTACATTGAGTCTGCGAAGGGAATACAATGAGCCTGATTCTGCCTGATTCCAACCGAGTTTGACACCAGAATCCAGACTCGCTTTCAGCACCGACTCAGTTTAGCCAGAAGGACTCAATTTTTCTCTCAGTGTAGTTGCCAGGAGGGTCATAGCCCCCCCCTCTGAATGACATTTTGTAGATACAAACATTTGTAGATGTAATGGTGGTCGGTAACTAACGTCCACCCACGCTGCGCCCCCTGGGTCTCCGCCACCGTGCTTAGAATGTGTATGTAGAAATGTATTTAGTGCGTTGCACGTTCAGTTATACACAGGATGCGTCGCCTAGTTGGTGAGCCAGGATGTGATGGACTCAAAGTTTAGTTTCTCGTGACAGAGTTCTGGTTTTTATGTAATTGAAATGCCCTGAAACACCGATCATGTGTTGGGTCCCGCCACAATTTGGGTGCCATTTTTCGCATACAACACTGGAACAATGCACCATGCACTTCAGTTTTTGTCAGAACCACATGATTTGATATGTTTTAGCCAGTACTTCGGTAGTACTGTCTAGGACAGCCATTATATACTTTTGTGTATCAAAAGGCCCCTCCCTCCATCGGTTACCGTGGTGCTGGGCTCTTCTGCTTTCCACTCAGCAAATACATACGTCGAAGCTCCTCACTACAGCGAAGTCATAAGCCGGCTCACTTGTGCCGAAAAGCAGCCTGGGAGAGCAAATCAGATAACGCAGCCACCGGGTTCATCTATCGGTTAAATAGCGAATTATGACTGAGAAGTTCAGAAAATTCATACTAACTAAATGGTCACGCAAATACCTTGCCAGGCTAACATTTTCATTTCCAAATATCCGCTGAATTTATCGCTCGGCACGTGAACTCGCCTCCGCCAATCAGCGACAGCCATCCGTCAGCCGCTGCATGCCCGCAGGGCACAAAGGTGAGAAAGGTCACTGTCGGCCAGCGCTGGTGCATAGGTTCAGCTTCGGGTGGGGAGGGGTAGTGTGGCGGATTAGAATACCTATTGTTCAGTGGTGAGGAGGTTGTTGGTGACTTGTAAGAGCGAGTTGATGGACTGAGGGGATGATAATAAGTGTACGCAGCTTTCAGTGTAGGTGAATATTAAATACAGAGTGAGGGATTAGGAGTTTGTACGGTGGGTATTGTAAATTTAATTGGAGAATGAGTGTTAGTTCATCAAACAGTGCAAGAAATCGTGCGGGCTCGAATAGCTTTGAGTATTCTTTAACCTTTAATAATTATTCGGCAATGGTACCCATTTACGAGCCAATCACATCTCCTGAATAAAAGTTACCTACCTACCTAGCCGTGGCGAACGTTCTGACAAACAGTCCACGAGTACGTGTCGTGTTCTTGCCGCCGACTTCTCCAGGGCATTTCTTACCACAAGCAGTGGTCGTTTAAGATGGTTTAGTGTGCAAAAGGTAAGAAACCGGGGACATGGACCAATACCCATTTCCCAGGGTGCGCTTCTTACAGGCTGCAAAGTGTGCTGTGTGTAAATACCTGTACATGCCAAAGGCAGGTGTGGTTCATGCGACTTCACTCAATCACCTGTAGCGACGCATCTCCGCCATCCAAGAAGCAGAAGCTGCTAGCTATACGTTAACGATTTTGTGTTATATTTCTAGTTACGAAAAAGATTGCACTGCGTTGGTTTTCCTTGAACATAAATATACGCCAAAGATCGGCTTGCTACCTTGCGCATATGCGTGCTCTTAGCGCTTCGTTATACTTGCCGATCCGGGGCTACGGAAAACAACTATTTCGTAACGTAACGCGGGCCTCTATGATCATCAGTAAACGGAGAAGAAGGCGTCTTAAAGCCTCCTGGGCTTCTCCTGGCGGTAAACCTCGGCTGGTGAGGACGATTTTAGCACCTATCCCCTATTTAGGCCCTTCTCTTCCAGTCTGGAGATTTCTCTGACTTATTGATATGCGTGCGTGTTGTGTTCCCTGAGTTTCGACTGAACATTGGTGTTGACAGTACATTCCAAAGCAGGGCCTCGTTCCCAGGTGTTTCTGCTGGCTGGCAGGAAACGAAAGAAGAGCGCCACCAGCAACTACCTGGTTTCTACAGACCCCACCGACCTGTCGCGTGGAGCCGAAGCCTTCGTCGGTACGTCGAAACCCTTTCACTTACTTTGGTGATACAGCAAATAGTTGATTTCCATGCAGCGGGAGAGTGAAGCTATCATCATCAAGTCATAACAGCAGTCAAGAGATCGTGATTAGTACTAACGATTTGTTTAAATTGGAAACAAGTTCTGGCGTCAAATTCAATCAGCTGCCGACAGCAGCCTCTTGATATTGCTTCACCGTTTAGACTGTGTATACTCCACATAAGATCATTGCGCCTGTGCGAGGTATATAACGACGGAGCAAATCACTAGAACGCCACATCGACACCACACCAAGGCTGTTTCAAACTGACGCCATTTACCGCTGTCCGGCAGAACATTTATTCGCCCACCAATAGCATACCTATTAGGTCTTTTTGTTCTTGTTATATAACGTGTCTTTTTCGTATCAAAACTATAGGAAGATGACATTATCTTCTTAGATATTCGCTACGAATTTCTCGGTAGACATGCATGGAAATAAAATAAAAACATAACTCGAATATGCCCGGGCTTGCAAATGAAATTGAACCGTTACCGCTTCTATCTGCGAGGTGAGACTTTTCGTACGAACTAGCCGTCTTGCAGTGCACATATGAATATTTTAGTCTTGAGACCAAGGTTGTACCGGGGCGATGGGATCTGGGGAGCGCATGGCGGATCCTACTCTAACAAATCCTCTTTTAACCTGGGCATGTCTGGGGTGAAAGCCACGATTTCGCGGTTGGGAGCAAGGCGGCTACCCCTGTTATAACCCTCACCTGACATCACGCCATTGTTATGAAAAAACGTTATTACAACCATTTATTGTGCTCAGTGCCGTCATTAAGCGATATGGATATTGCAATACATCATACATACACTATGTATATATCATTCGATACCTCAAACTTGCTCTCAACTACTGGCACGTGTAACATTGAGGGTAAATTACTTGGCATGCCTAGCGGCCTGACCTGATATGACCTCTTCCACAAATTTTGGAAAGAGTTGCAAAAATAATGTCGCAAAAGGTATGCCAAGTATGTATATAGGTTGTGCGTTTCCGTTTCAAATATGTTCGAGTGTCTGTGAAAAATCTTGGGGATGGATCTCCCTCCCCGGACTTAGCCAATTGGCCATGTATGTCTCAGGCAAGGTACCGGGAACCAGCTTACATTTAAAACAGTAATTATTCATTCACGCATACACTTAAACGTTCCAAAACAATACCAGGCAGCTCTACTGATGTAGCTACATCTTTAGTACCTATCTTCATGCACTGACGGGCACCCCCGCAGGGAAGGTGCGCTCCAACCTGGTTGGCACACAGTTCACTGTGTACGACAGTGGCGCTTCGCCGCGCGCGCTACAGCTCGGCTCTGCACTGTGCCGGGCGCGACAGGAGGTGGCCGCCATCTGCTATGTAAGTATTCTCTGAGGTCCTGCTGCGATGAATGCTGATGGCAGACTGTATACTGCCCTGGAGGACATCTGAGGGTCTCGCTGATGCTGGCTGCACTGCCAGAGGGTGGAGTGGCACGCCGCAACGCGGGCTGAATTGGTGCTTATTGCACATGAGAAGGACGCCAAAACACTCATTTCAGACAGCTGGAGGAAACTTGGCTAGTATCTAGGCTTGCTTATGAGCTCGGTCAATCAATTGCTTTGAGACTAGTTGGGCATTTTCCGCCATAACTCCGAACGTGATGTCCACCAAATCTTAACACGCGCATTGACGGGGGTCTGAGCCACCTTCGCTTTGACTAGGACTGTAAGCAAGACATGCCTATTCTTATTACTAAGATCTCGAGAACAGCGACAGGTAGCGAAAAACGGTAAACGGCGTTTTACAGCCTATTGATTTCTCCATCGAAAATATTTGAACCTTTTTCCAGGTCACATCTAAGGTCACGGATTTAAATTATATGAGTCCTCGCAGCAAGCCAAATCGAATGATATATAACATGACCTTGCTAGGTCAAATCAAGGATTTGACCTGACCTGAGGTCAGGGCAAGGTCAAATTATATAAAATGCATACCATTAGAACCGCAAAGACAAGGTGAGTCTAATGCAGCTAAAATAAACGATTTATCACCATTCGTTACTGAGTTATTCAGTCAAAACCATTTTCCCATGTATTTCCAATGGAGAGGCCATGGCTCGTGCCTGACCTAAGGTAATAGATATCAAAAATACCGGAACACATTTTAGAGAACTCGGTGGACCCATTATGTAATATGAGTTTCAATCGGATAAATTCACCCTGTTCTGACTTATAGTTATAATTTAGGTGGACACCGACGGCCACCAGATACCTAACCAAATTTTTACAGAAGTTGTAAAAAGGAGGAGAGAAAAGGTATGCCAAGTACGGCGGCGCTACGCACCGCCATTTTTTTTGCTATCTCCAAAAAACCCGAGGGGGCGGGTACCCGGCCCCCGTCAATGCGCGTGTTAAAAAACTTTGTGCTCCGAAAGAAACCCTGTATATACATATTCCAGTGAAGCACTTGGGAATATAGCACTAATTATATAATAAATATATATATATATATATATATATATATATATATATATATATATATATATATATATATATATATAAGGGGTAAGAACCAGATTCTGAGAATGCCAGGCATCTGCAGATTGCCCAGCCAGTTGGCATTCTGCAGAATGCCTAGGCAATCTGCAAATGCCAGGCAATCTGCAGATTGCCAAAGCGTCTGGGCATTCTGAAGAATGCCTAGGCATTCTGCAGAATGCCGGTTCTTCACCCTGCCTGTATACATATATATATATAGTACTAATAGCACCATTTGTGCAGCTCTGACGGTGTGAAATAACATATGAACAGTCACCTGCTGCGCGCTCTCCCTGGACATGAACCTGCAGAAGCCGCCAGCACGCGTAATTGCTTCAGCAGCACTATCAGCTAGCTAAGCGAGACCAATATTGGTCTCGTTCAAATACCAACTATTTAGTTGGTACTGAACATCAGCTGTTGTTGGCAGGAGACAAATGTGATGGGGTTCCGGGGGCCGCGCAGGATGACCGTGATCATCCCGGCGATGACCTGCGACCACACGCGCGTCTCCATTCAGAGCTGTTCCTCTTCAGGCACGCTACTGGGTAGGTACAGCCTATTGTGCGCCGGTCGCCCTGGTTTTTCTCGTCTTTTCAAAGAACACAATGTTGGGTGTAGGTACTTATCATCTGAGCATACCGCTCTAGCTTTCTTGTTTTTCATTTGTCTGCCTTTCTGCATTGAAAGGTCTTCAAATCAAACCCCAGTTTAGCTTACTCAAGCAGGCAAAGATAAAAAGACATCACCATGGGGGAAGATCGAGCAAATCGTCATGTCATCTTCAGACCCGAGGAAAATGTGCCGAACAAACGGAGGTAAAATTTTGATGTATGTCTTGTGCGGTCTTAAATTTTGATTCTGAATAAATACCGAGTAGTTTATATCAATCATCATTTCAAACGTTGCGAATGCTAAAATGTCCTCCAATGGTTATAAAACTAATTTTACCGTTATGACACTGCAATAATTAACTTTACAACAGTCTATTTCACAGTATACAAAACACATTAAAGGAATGGGATTGCCAACTGTTTTATTCATAATGGAATCTTATCAATGGTGTCGCTTGAGCATTTTGGGATGTTTGATTTCCTCTATTCTCACCTCGGAGAGAAAATGTGCTTCAACGTGGCCGTGCTGTTAAAATCAAACGTGACCTCCGGAGGCAGCGACGCCTTTAAATCTGGCCTCTTATTTAATGTATCTTCTTCAAGGACGTCATCATCGGCAGAGGGAGAGGTTCTCCCGAGTTGGCAAGGTAGTAAAGGCACATGTTTGGTTGCCCATACGTCTACTAAAAATGACAATCTGCACTGCAATCAGTAGAATGCTAAATTTTAGGGAGATGTTTTCTTCTTGATAGTTGTATGCGCTAACAGCTCTGTTTAAGAAGAAGAAACCAAGCCACTTTACCTTGCCGGCTGAACATATGGATGAGAGGCTGCCTATTTCATACGGCACACAAAATCCCTTGGTGATGCCCTTGGACATATGAAATTGACATCAAAGAAACTAGCCCTAAGCATCTGCAATTGCACCTCATCCCAGTAGGACAGTGGGTCTTCCCCCTCGTGTATGTGTGCCTCTCACCCATTTGCCACTACGTGGCTTGACCTCTGGCCTCGCCAGAGCGCTGGCGGACCGGCGGCAGGGACGACATCTTGGTACTGCACAACAAGCCACCCGTCTGGTGTCGGGAGACCCACTCGCACGTGCTCAACTTCCACGGACGTGTCACCCAGGCCAGCGTCAAAAACTTCCAGATCGTGCATGATAACGATGGTGAGTCCAGGATGGGGAACTAGAGCACGGTTAGCAACGCGACTGGGTCGACAGTGGCATGGTTATACTGGTGTTGGGGCTGTGGGTAGATACAGGCATGGTTAGCAGAGGTCAAATCAAAGTATTGATTTTCCCCAATGGCGACCAATTTTTACGTAGATATAGAGAAATTATCCGAAAATATAAGTGGCTGTATGGAAAGAAGTGACTATTCCTAATGCGCTTGATGATTACGTTAGGTGTTACATTTTGATATTATACTATAAATTGGTAATGAATATAATTGGTATAACTATAAAAATATGAGCTAATAATATAAATAAATTTGTAAATTGAAGTGCTCATATGCGCCTCAATAGATATTGGTCTCAATTTTGGGAAAAAATTGATGCTTTGGTTCCCTGAAATTTTCCCGAATTATGTTCGCATGCAATTGTGGTCCCAGGTTTTCATTTCGGGGGGGTGGAACGGTTTGAAAAGAGGGGGAGACAACCTTAGAGGGAGCCCACCTCAAGGGGGCCCCAGCCCACGGGGGGCCATAATTATGAACAGTTTTAGATAGCTCGTTTCGTTTGGTGATAAGGCACGCATGCACACTAGGTTGTAAATATATGAAAAAGTGAAACATTACATTCTGTCCCATGATTTCGAGTTGTACCTATTATAAATAAATAAAAAAGCCCAAAAATATTTTTGGTTTTACCTATACCTTTTTCAAATAGGAAATACATTTTAAGCTCTTTTGGAGGATTTAAATTATTTTTTGCCAGGGGCGCGCTTTAATATTTACAGATGTTTAAGCCCTTTTCATCATATTTACAAAATTTTAAACTGTTTAGAAAACTACAAATAATGGTTTAATACCAAATAGCCTCACTTCGCTGTGCCTGATCAACTTGTATTTACTTATTTAATGACACAAAAATGTGAACATTGATTTAGGTTATTACGGATCCCTTCTTTACATCATTAGAGATTGATTTAGGTAAAGGCTGATCACAATAAATCCGCCTAGTTATATTTAGATGCCTAAGATGCAGAGCTCCAGTGTGACTGCAAGTGCAATGTACTTGATGGCCAGCTTTGTGATGCCGAGGAGGTGTGGGCATGGTGTTATAGTGGTTAGCAGCCTTGCTTTCCACGCGGCCGACCCGAGTTTAAGGCCCGGCAGATTCATTGTGCAAGGAGCAATTTGACTCCCAAGAAACATCTCCAACAGGGAAAGAGTTTGCGACGCCATATTACCCTGGCAGTGGTGCGTCGATAAGCCCCCAAAATTATTGTTATTATGCCGAGGAGGCCCAGCTTTGATCCTGAGCACCAGCTCGATGTGCTATACCATTTGGCAGATGAATCCATCCCTCCTCTCAGCATTACAGACTGGACTGGTTCCAGCTGTCACTTCCTTTACAGCTCTCTCAATGGCCTATGTGTGGGCGGCAGGGAAAGTACTCTACATTCATGTGCTTCCCCATGAACTCTAGCGACATGCACTTGGTCAAGCTGCAGGCCATGATAAACTCGGTGGTGGCCTCCCGGTCGATTATATTGTTGAGAGCAGACGCCTGTGTGTTGAGGCAGGACATGATCCGCAGCCTGAGGGAGGTGTTCTCCTTCTCCTGCCCTCCTCTGATGGAGATAATCCTGACAAAGACGGGCATGGGATTCAACTGCACCACCTTGGGCTGGGTACGAAGGCAGGAGAGCTCGAACATGACATTCTGAGGGCTGTCCAGCCAATCGTTGCTGGTCTACACCTGTAGCCAGTAGGGAAAGTAAGGCTCGATAATGGTAGCGACGATCTCCTACCGAGTTCCAATTTCCCTACAGACTCCAGATGGAGGTTATCAACAACTTGGTAGACGGTCCCAGAAACGTCCTATCCTAGCTCTAATGCCTCAGGATCCAGCCCTAGATGGTGCAATTGACGGTCATGCTGACCGTGTGATCCTCTGAATGGTTCGCTCACCCCAAGGAGATCCTGATGAACATGGCATGTTCTGCAGTGAGGAGGAGGAGAGGAGGACCACCTTCCACAAGATCATCTCCATCAGAGGTAGCAGGAGGTGGGGAACATCTCTCTCAGGCTGCGGACACTGCCCTACGTCAACACACAGATTACCACTTTTAAAAATATAATTGACTGGGACGGGGTCACCGAGCCTATTTATCACCTACAGCTTGATCAAATCCAAGTTCCCAGGGTTCATGGGGAAGCCCACTTCGTCTGCCACACGCAGGCCATGGCTGTAGCTGCCACGTCTGTAAAGCAAATGACAGCTGCCAGTTCTGTCTGTCGTGCTGGAAGAGGAATGGTTTTTTATTCATGGGCGATGGGCCCAGCACGCCAAACTGATGCTCAGGATCAACAGCAAGCAGGAGCTCCTCGGCATCACAAAGTTGACGATCACATAGTTGGAACTCGCGATCAATCTCAAACTCTATTTTAGGCCTCGAAAGACAGCTAAACTTATCGTGACAATCCTTTCCCTGAAAAATTCCTTCTCCTGTAAAGAGGAGTCTGTAATGACCTAAATATAAATAGCTCGTCTCGTCTGCGTCATGAAATAGGTGATTCAAAGCTATGTAGGCATGTAGCAGTGGCGGCGGATGCTCTTTTCGGATGGGGGGGCAATAATTTTTTCCAGGGGGCGCCCTCGGCAGCAAGGCCCCATCCCAAAAACTGCAATAGATTGGTTGGGACTTTCGGCCTGAGGTCAGAGGCATAAGCGCAGGGGCGGATCCAGGGGCCTGAGGGGCTTCAGCCTCCCCTTTCCCCTTTTTCGCCATTTTTCAAAGCTCAGCCATTCCCCTAGCAGAATACTGGTTCCGCTCCTGCATAAGCGTCACAAATGGTAAAAGTTGTTTTTGGCCCAGTACAAAAATAGCTATTCCTCCCTGTTGATTAGTTGGCCCGTGTAAAAAATGGTTTTGCCTTCCTATTCGATTTTCCACACGATCTCAGTTTCCAAGCTGAAATATGTTTCCTGTAGCACAGCAAAATGAGCAGCGTATTTAATATGTAGATGTCGAAATATGGATCTGCGTTTTTATAGATTCACGTAAGCCTAGGACATTGAACGTCAAAGCTTTCAGCTCTAGCGTCACGTTAGGCGTTTAGCAAAATTATAATAACGGTACAACAACGGCCTTCCGAGGCAAATAGTTCTTCTTTTTAAAAAGTGAACGCTGTTTGTTCGTATGCATCTACATAATAAAACATGGTAGGTAACACGAATTATTATGTTTTCATGAGTATTTTTTCGGAACATTCCGTCTCCCGCAGAATGAGAACTGGGGGCGCTTCGATCCTGTCGTCTATATCGGCACAGAAAAAAACGCAAATGACAAGCATACTGAGTTGAGCACACACAAGACCAAGCTGAGACACCGCTGGGGGCTCCTTGAGACGGAGCTTGGGGGCTCCTAGAGATCAAGCTCGAAGGCCCCCGAGCCCAAGCTCAGGGCCCCTGAGACCAAGCTCAGGGCCCCTGAGACCAAGCTCGGGCCCCTGAGACCAAGTTTGGGGCCCCTAAAACAAAGCTTGGAGGTCCCTGAAATCAAGCTCAAGGCCCCTAAGACCAATCTCGGGAGCCCCTGAGACCAATCTCGGAGGCCCCCTGAGACCAAGCTCGGCGCCCTGAGACACAGCTCGGGGTCCCTGAGACCAAGCTTGGGGGCTCCTAGAGATCAAGCTTGAATGCTCCCGAGCCCAAGCTCAGGGGGCCCTGAGACCAAGCTCAGGGGCCCCTGAGACCAAGCTTGGCGGCCTCTGAAACCAAGCTTGGAGGACTCCTGAAACCAAGCTAAAGGTCCCTTTAGACCAATCTCGGGGGCCCCTTAGACCAATCTGGGAAGGCCCCTAATATCAATCTTGGGGGGGGCCTGAGACCAATCTCGGAACCCCATGAGGTCACGTTAGGGGGCCCCCTGAGACTAAGCTTGGAGGGGCCCTGAGACCAAGCTCGGGGGCCCCCTTAGACAAGCTCTGGAGCCCCTTAGACAATCTCGGGGCCCCTGAGACCGAGCTCGGGGGGGATCCCTTAAGGATAAGCTTGTGTGCCCTGAGACCAGCCTTTAGGGCCCCTTAGACCAAGCTTGGGGGTCCCTGAGACGAAGCTCGGGGAGGGGGGGCGAGGAATAGCTCGGGGGACCCTGAGACAGAATGAGGGCTGATACCAGACTCGGGGGCCCTTTAGACCAAGTTCTGGGCCCTCTGAGACCAGGCTCGGGGGCCCTTTTAGGCTAAGCTTGGGGGCCCTAAAAGCCAAGCTAGAGGGTCCCCGAGCCCAAGCTAGAGGTCCCCCGAGCCCAAGCTTAGGACCCCTGAGATAAAGCTCGGGCACTGTCCAAACTGAGAGACTGTTAGGGGCTCAGTCAGGTCGTTCATGAACTTTCAGAAAAGAACCAAGCTAAAATTGCGTATTTTTTCAGGGCCCCCTCTGATAATTGGGGGGAGCAACTGCCCCCCCTTGCCCCCTTTATACGCGGCCACTGGCATGTAGAAGTGTGGTCGTTTGATATCAGCCTCTCTGTGCTTGTCTAAATACTTTTTTTGTAAATGCGATAAAAGTCGAAACATCTGCAAATACTAAGAACAATGCTCCTAAACGAAAATTGTTTGAATGCCCCAAAAATACCTAGGAATGCATTTTCAGTCGAAAACGGGATAGTTAAAAAGCCCTAGACCATTTTTGGCTTTGATTACTTTTCATTAGACCATAATAGGACTGGAAATCATGGGGAAAATCTCATTTTTCAATTTTCCATATATTGACACAACCTAATACACATCGGCATGCACCAGGTATTTCCATACATGACTTTTTACGTTATTTTCCGCTGTTTCCTCTTATTGAATAGTTCCGTGATGTTTTTTTCACTTCGTAGTAGAAGACGGCCGGCCACGTCACGCCTTTCGATGGTTCAGGGACGACTGTTGCTCGGCATTTGGTACGAGGTGCGTGTCCGATTCATGCTTTGTGTTGGGATTGATATGAGATGGAGTTTGACTGGTTCGAGTTCTCGGGGCTCATTTGGAAACACTCGGGTAGCAGGTTTGGCCTTTTTCACGATGCGCTCTTCCTCCAGGGGCTTGCAGGCGGCGTACTACGGAACTGGAGCTGTCCCACACAAGCCATCGGGCCCGTTTGGGTTTCTTGTTCTAAATTACAGTTTCTGATATTTGTGTATTCGTTGCAGGGGCCCACCACGAAAGGGGGAGCAGTATCCTGTGACCCACGGTTCCTATGACTATGCCGCCCAGGGGCCGCCAAATTATCTTGGAGGGCCCCAAGATCCAGATCATGGCTCAGGAACCCAGATTGGTCAGCTCAGGAGGCCCAAACCATTGCATTGGCCTCGGGACCGGCTTATCAAGGGACCCCACATAAGCACAGGGCCCCTAGAAGCTCAGCACAAGGGAGCTCCAGATTCGCAAAGGGTGCCAGATTTGCTTAGGGGCCCGGTTCAGCTCAGAGGTCCCCAGGTAGGCTTCTGTAGGGTCTGAAAACAGCTCAAAGGGCTGGTTCAAGCTCACGGATCCCAGCTTAGTTCAGTGACACTAGAACAGTTCAGGGGCCCCAGACCAGCTCAGGGCCCTTGTTCAGCACAGGGGGCCCCAGATTAGCATTGGAGGCCCAGCTCAGCTCAAGGGCCCCTAGATCGGCTGATATAGAGTCCCGTCTCATACCAGCTCAGGGGGCTCCATTCAAGCTCACAGCCCCCAGCTTAGCCCAGGGACCCTAGAAGAGTTCAGGGGCCCCCAGACTAGATCAGAGGCTCCAGTTAAGCACAGGGGTACCCAGATTAACTTAGGGCCCCAGCTCAGCTTAGGGCCCCAGCTCAGCTTAAGGGGCCCAGGGTGACTGATATAAAGAGTCTCAGAACATCTCAAGGGGCCCATGCAAGCTCACCGCCGCCAGGTCAGTAGCTGTAAAGCCTTATAAGGGGTCCCAGACCATCCCATGGGCCCTAAACTCAACACGGGGACCCATATTAGCTCTGATGACCAGATTAGGGTAAGGGCCCGGATCAGCTCAGGGGCCCCTTGTCGGCATATATAGGGTTTCAGAACAGTTCAGGGTTTCAATTAAGGTCACGGCTCCTAGCTCAACTTAGGGATCCAAGAACAGTTCATGCTGCCCAAACCATCTCAGTGGCGCTCAGTTCAGCTCAAGGGGCCCAGATTAGCTCGTATGGCATTAGAGGCCAGTTCAGGGGACCCGAACAGCTCAGGGGATCTTAAAATCGAATCATATGACCTCAGCTTAGTTTAGGGGCACAGGTAAGTTTAAGGGGTTTCCGGGGCAAGCTATCAGGCTAGTTTGAGTTTCTTGTTTAATATAACAGTTGTTGATATTCTTATCTCCGTTGCTGGGGGCCCATCACAGAAAAGTCCGGGGGCCAGTGGCCCGCCTGACCCCCGGTTCCTACGCCCATGCACTGTGATCTTTCGGGACGGGGGCGGACTGAGTCCTCTAGCCTTCCCTTGTGTCCGCCACTGTTTACATGCTCGTCTAACCGTTGCTGGCTAGATTCGCTACAGCGGTAGTGCAGTTGTATAAGAGAAGCCGTGAACAAGACGAAAATAGTCACGCCGGTTCTATCCTTAATTAACATGAGGTCACAGTCCACACAATTCCACCGATTCCGGATTTTGTTACGCAGACTGTTCTACGCAATTGGCCTTAGAAATAGCCTGTGCTAGTTGGATGCTTACCATACCACGCAAGAACTGCGAAGACCTATCGTGTCAAGTGGAGGGAGGTCCACCATGGATACATATAATTGACCATCTTGCCAGAATTCTAAATAGAAATATAACTATTTGTTGAGAAAATTTCCAGGTGGAGACCCGAAAGCAGGAAACAATATTTGTTTCCATCTTCAGTCGCTAAAAAATCACTCCTTTTTTACTACCCTGGGTTGACCTGAGCAGACGTGTAACTACGAAGCACGCTAATTACGAAGCAACGTTACAAGCTTGGCATGCAACGTTGCGAACGCCACGCCAAGGCGTGTTTTGTGAACATATATCACCAGGCATGCTCCACCAGATTTACATGGATTCATATATAGGTCGAATAGAAGTTTTTTTTGAACTTAATAAAGTGCAGAAATTTAATGAAGTGGGTGAAATAAAATATGCCAATAGTGATTTATCGACAGGCTCTACAAAACTGTTAAATCAGTTCAAAGCCCATGATAAGAGTGGGGCTCGCTCTTAAACTCTTGACGTCGGTCTATTGGCACTGGGCTCACGTCACGGTGAAGGATTGGGGTCGGAAGTCGAATGGGCGAACGGCGTAAATTCCGGCCAACGGGAAGCCGCTTAGTAGGCAATAAAATGTTGGCTCTCGATTCCGATCTTTTTCACTTCCACAGGACCATGTAAAAGACGGGCGGATCAAGGTGACAATTTCCCCCTCCCCAAACGTCCTCCGGCACCCCCTGAAAAAGTCACGGCACCCTTCCTCTCACGGGCGGATGACGTTCCCTAAAATGTCGCTTTCCATCCCCACGATGCGAGTATAGGCACCCCCGCGATAGGATTTAGCGCCAGGCTGATGGGTTTTGCTGCCCCACTGTAGCGCTCCCTAGTCCACATGGTGCCCCCGACCATGTGCCCACCACACCTATCAGCAAATTCTAGATACGCCTGAGAGGGGAGAGAGGTCAGAACTACCTCTCAACGCTCGGGTGGGAGTTATAAACCCTTTAACCGCCTACATTCGACGGTGACATGGAGGCAGAGTCACGCCAGCACCCGTGACTCAGCCCGACTCGATGCTAATGAGATGACACCCTCAGCACAAACCCATCCCATTCGGAAAGAACGGTGTAGAACGACTATCACGACTGAAGGGAGTGAGGCGATTTAAAGGCGTTCTTTGGTGGGACATGTTCATTCACTCTCTCCGACATGTTCATTCACTCCTCCCCGTTCCTGGTGCCCGCACTCTCCGTCCCCGCCAGTTGCCCTCTGCTGTGTGCCGACAGTGGAGTACATCATCCTGCAGTTCGGCCGCGTGGCGGAGGACGTGTTCACCATGGACTTCCGCTATCCGATGTGTGCGCTGCAGGCGTTCGCCATCGTACTGACCAGCTTCGACAGCAAGATGGCCTGCGAGTGAGGCGGTACAGGGCGCGTGTCGGACGCGGAGACTGTCACAATCACCGTTGTACCCAGCGGTAGGAACTGCGTACGTGTAGGTGTCGATCGTGTAACGCTAATGTAATGGTGCGACTAAGGGACCCCGGAGTTCAAATATAGAACTGAGACAACGATTCCGACGATTTGCTGACTACCGCTGAATTTAAAGCGTCTCAAAAGGTAAAATAATATCCGTCACGTATTATGAATATAAAACATTCCCGTAGTGTATGGTCCGCCATCTTAACTTGTCATTGAAACAACAGGTAACCTAGGCTGGAGGCTATCTATAGCATCAACAAATATCTAGTGGTGCCAAACACCAACCAAACCCTCTGAATAGAACTCACCATTCATTCGTTGATGCAAGTCCAAAAGCGGCAGCTAAATCCGCACCTAGGCAGACCATTTCCAACACATGCCAAGTCACAGACCGCTTCACATATACTTATCTGCAGATGTGTAGTGGTCTGTGGCCAGGTTAATCATTATTGGGAGCTGTCGCCCGGTTCATGTAGAACGTCGCAGGTACAGGCAGTAAGGCCCTGATGTACAGACTGTCGGCATAGGAACAGCCAGCAGGTGGGAATCCACGGACAGACGCCTCACACACTTTCTGCAGATACAGGAAAAGCTGTCCCAACGTGAGGCTGAGGGCATCCGCTTTAGTTACTGTGTGGCCCGCCCAGGTCTCTTCCAGTAGACCTGGGCAAGGCGACGCTCGGCCGTATTGATCCGATTCAGAATCAAGCAATTTGTGGCCGCGCTTCAAGTGTCCGATAACCAGAGGAAGCTTTCAACCTTCAAACGCTTTAGAACAACACATACACCAGTGAAAGCGTATAGTAATGCCGTTTGCTTTCTGTTCTGAGATAAAAGGTATCAATTTGTATTTGTGAAAGGAACGACTTACTGAACAGCCGCTATAGACCAGACTGTCTGTGAACTTTAATATGGTTGTCTCATTGAAATGCTAGCTGGTGCCCCAGCACTGTTCTATCTAATAATTTCATATTAACTTTGCAGGGCTTATTTTTACAATGCTACATTTTGATGAGAGCTTACATGAGCTTAATTATGTAATTTTATCCCCAAGCACTCAACAGGGTGTTGTCTCCACAATAGCCACCACGCCTCCACAATGTCTAGTCATACGTGTAGTCCATTAGCGACCGAGACGTTGGGTAAGTACTGCTTTTAGGCCGTGCGTTTGGAATATGTCATCGCTAAAATAAGGAAACTTGGAACTTCCCAACTATTAAACCGACATTTCAACCCATTTTCCACACACTCCAGTCCCATTGCTGTTTTAGAGTGGCTAACTCCGACACAGCCGTGGCGAGGGAAACACGCTGGTTGGCTTGAACACGATGCATTTGCCACATCACTGTCTCACTCAGTATACTCTCAAACAAGTGGGCAGTGGCGCGGGCGCCGAGCCAGCCTGTCGGCGCACAGTGGGTGATACCACCGATTCCGATTCCACCGCACTCAAAACCAGCGTATGACTGCGTACATCAATTTAAATACTACTTAAAATTTCACTATTTAGCGGTTGACAAGGCGTGCGCATTACCTGGCCGAATTTCAAATTGTGTCGCCTCCGCGAGCCCGATGCACGCCAAGAAGGACTTTGTTTAATATTTTCCAGGTTCATCCCTGGAATCAGCCGAAACGGGGTGAACTTTGTATACCAGGGCGCATTATTTGATTTCGCACTATTTACGTTTCGAATGAATTGTGAGCAAAATAATCACAACATTCTTCTGGAAATATGTGGAGCTAACACTAGGCATAACGATTGAAATCGGACCATCAGCTTTGACCCACAGAGCGCCGGTCAAACAAGCTCGGCGCTGCTTCCCCGTCTTCTCCACGCACACGCGGACAACAGTATCCGCCAGCCTCGCACGCGCCCATCAACAAGTAAGACAGCAGCTTCAGCACAACTCGCGTTACAACCGTTGACGTCCGCCAGAGTTCTCCACACGTGACTAAGCACCGGCACAGGGTTCAACGGCGTCACCAGCGGGCGGCTGACCCAGTCAGCTCAGCGATAGAATCTCTCCAACGAAGCAGCAGGGGGAAGCTAATGCCGTGACAATCACCGGCGCGCCGTGGGTTCTCCACGAAACGCCAGTCAAACCTCACACCACCAATCCAACATAAAACAACTGGTGGGGGTATTATTTCACAAGGGTTAACATAAGGCGCTTTTTAGGAACAAGCGGGAGGGAGGGGAGAGTGGTGACATGTTAAAATTCCTCCGGCGGTGGTCCCCGACCCGGCAACTCTGTCGCGACCCGGTCGCGTTCTACACACTACCTTCACTCGGCGACACTACTCGCAACCGCTATCACACTGTCTGGCGAACACAATGGCGGGCAGAGAACTCAGATCGCTGGCTACCGCACCACCCAACGCCCGCCGACACGGACTCACTAACACATTTGTGCGCAACTCAATAAAATAAACATCGCGTTTAACTGTCTTCGATATAGCCAACATCTCAAGCTAAACCTAGGCACAAGCCACGGGGTAAACCTGAGCAACACGGGAGGACAGGAGGTCCTGGCGCCGCCCGGAGTGCGGGAAGACGGTAATATCTCAGCGGCGGGCGAGTTCGCCCCTTCTGTCTTTACAGCATCAGCTCACTACAATAACAAAGCGTGTATGAACACCAGCAACAAGCAGACGCGGACTTCACGATAATTTCGTGCAACGAAAACAAACCAGGCCACGAACACGACCAAATCGAATGCGTATAGCGTTGCGTCGCTTCAATGACGATGTCATTACCCTGATCCGATACAATTTCGGTCCGCTGGCGTTTCCAACGAATACGGAACGCTTCAGAACTCTTTGCATGTTCAGAGCTCGCCAGGTTGAACAGTACCACACTGTTTCTCTGCGAATCCACGGCCGCCCTGCGGTTACAACATACACCACGCTATCATCACGTTGTCATCTTTCAACACAGAATTACAGCGCTCACCTCCCACTCTAATATATGCATTTGTTCACCGACCCAAAAAGGCAGTGTGGTACAACACCATCTCATCGACTGACGTTAGTGCAAGCTTCGATATGTACAATGGCGACATGGGCTGCGAACGTCTGTTTAGACGATCAGACACCAGAACCCAGCTCCCGCCAGGGCCCACAACACCGCACGCTCATGAACTCCGCGGGAAAAGGGAAATACGGGCAACAATGTGCTATAGGATTCTTGGACCTCTAGTCACAGGGGATGTCCACCTGCAGTTGGTCGGTTTCTAGTGACATTCACAACTACAGCTCCATTTTCTTCGTATATAATAATACTATCACTTTTCTAATCGGGCAAGCCCGACACGCTGAAGACATCAGCGGGGGCTGATCCGCTTGGCTAGAACACTAGGATCGTGTCTACTGCAGACACGACTGTATTTTCTCGATCCACTCTTGGGCGGAAGGAGAGTCGTTGGCGCAGAAGCTGTAGCACCGCTTGGTCGTCCGCAACTGCCGAAATGGCCAACGAGTGAAGACGTAGTCCGACATCCAAGGCGGACATAACCTCACCCACCGGCAGGAGGTGTACAAGAAGTCATGCCACTGCCTCTGGGCCAGTTGTTCTGACGATTATGAATACGTAAAAGGAACAATCATGCAGAGCATGGAAGGACTGACATCCGTGGTGCTTCGAGCAGCGAGTCTTTGCATACAATATATCCAACATATTCATCGCTTCGACTTACCTCGAAGAAGGCTTTCTCATCCACCTTCTTGGGAGCGCCGGGCGTAGGGGTCACCGAGGTCACCGAAACCACCTCGGCCAGATCGATCGTTCCCTTGCAGTGGCTATCCTCCATAGCATCGTAGTACCTGCCCGGATATATTTGCTCTTGCATTCTACCGCTTCCAAGTCATCACAGACGGAAATAGACTCAGCATGATATATAAAGACAAAAATATGGGATAAAAGTTTGGTAATTCGAAATGAAGGGGATTTCATCAACTGCACAGCAATTCAGCCTCGATCCTGCCATGGACGCGTGGAATCGTGAAGGTCCCCTCATTTTCCCTAAATCTGAATACCTATGAAGCAGTACCGAGCGCAGCGAATGTCTCTCTCTCTCTCTCTCTCTCTCTCTCTCTCTCTCTCTCTCTCTCTCTCTCTCTCTCTCTCTCTCTCTCTCTCTCTCTCTCTCTCTCTCTCTCTCTCTCTCTCTCTCTCTCTCTCTCTCTCTCTCTCTCTCTCTCTCTCTCTCTCTCTCTCTCTCTCTCTCTCTCTCTCTCTCTCTCTCTCTCTCTCTCTCTCTCTCTCTCTCTCTCTCTCTCTCTCTCTCTCTCTCTCTCTCTCTCTCTCTCTCTCTCTCTCTCTCTCTCTCTCTCTCTCTCTCTCTCTCTCTCTCTCTCTCTCTCTCTCTCTCTCTCTCTCTCTCTCTCTCTCTCTCTCTCTCTCTCTCTCTCTCTCTCTCTCTCTCTCTCTCTCTCTCTCTCTCTCTCTCTCTCTCTCTCTCTCTCTCTCTCTCTCTCTCTCTCTCTCTCTCTCTCTCTCTCTCTCTCTCTCTCTCTCTCTCTCTCTCTCTCTCTCTCTCTCTCTCTCTCTCTCTCTCTCTCTCTCTCTCTCTCTCTCTCTCTCTCTCTCTCTCTCTCTCTCTCTCTCTCTCTCTCTCTCTCTCTCTCTCTCTCTCTCTCTCTCTCTCTCTCTCTCTCTGACCTGAGCTCGTGTTTGATGGAGTCCAGTACGAACCAGCGTTGTTTCCATGACTTGAGCAGCACGCCCCGCTTGTACAGGTAGCCCTCGTGGGTACGGTTCTCTGCCACGTTGGATGAGAACTGGTCGTAGAACTGCTGTGACGGCGTCTGGTGGTGATGTGACGTCACACCTGGCAACATATGACGTCATTCAAACCGAGCCCGCGCCAACTATTAAACCTAATATGGGTGCATTCCAAGAAAAGAAACGTCACAACAAACTTTCACCTCTAAAGGCTAGTTCACATGCACAAAAGAGTAGGTGAGCGTTGCTTCATATATTTTGAGGCGTGATAGATACGACGTCGATGCTTATTATCTGTGCGTAACAGAACGTCATTGAATGTCATTTCTAGTCCATTACCCGTTCTCACCACAAACTATTGCCCTCGTCGGTGAGCAGGAATAGTCGATAGACAATGAACCGACCACCGCTCTCAAACTCCACGGAGACTTCAGCCATTCCCCTCTAAAGCAGCCCGTCCGCCGTACTGACCCGAGCCTATGCTGGAGCGCTCGAAGTTGGTGTCCTTGCCGCCCGGCGTTCCTCCCGCCTCCGCCACCGCCTTGTACTTGGTGCAGTTCTTGGCCACGTGCTCCACACACTTCTCGTGGGAGTTGTACCCGCAGTCGACGCACCGCATACCCGTCTGCGTTCACACGCAACGTCCAGCGTCATTATGGCACGGTGCTAACCGGATCTGACGTAATCCCACCGATCCGGATCGGCTCTGATCTATATGATCAATTTGTAATCAGCCTAATTCAGGAGCGCATAATGCGGTCAGAACTCCAGCCAATTTTCATAAGGACATCCACAAAGTAGGCACTTAATCACCGCAGGGTAGTCAGACCGGTCTGCAACACACCCCAATACAGTTGTGAAGTGCTTAATGCATGCATTCACACTGAACGACTGAGTCACCCCTCTCAACCTACCTTGACTAGTCCCCACAGCACGTGGTTGCAGTAGTCGCAGTACGTCGGCGTGGTGTAGTTGCACTTCTCGAATCGGTGCGGCGCCGAGTAGACCTGAGCCGAGTCGGCGGCCCCGCCGCCGGAGCCGCCGGCCATCTTGCCGCGCAGGATGAGGTCGATGGTGGAGCGTTTGTGGAAGTAGCGGCCATGGTGTCGAATCATCTGAGTGTTGAACGACGCCTGGCGCTGCGGAGCGACGGCAGCCGCGTCAGCACCGCCGGTCCCGCTGTCCGCTTCCGCTAAGTTTGATATATAGACAGACTGTCACACTTGGTCATCAAACCCATGATTCATGACGTTCACTGATAAACAAATGCTGAACAAAGTAAGTAAAATAATCCGTTGACGATATCTTTAACCTGCGTCCAATTTGATATTTCTCAGCGAGAGAAGCTACTGAGCTCCAAACTAGTAAAATCGCAGATGCATTTCAGGGCGTGCAGAGAACCCACACAGAGCAGGCTCACCGTCAGCGAGTCGGTGTTGGGCACCTCCAGTTTGTCCCAGACGTTTTTCCACTGTTGCGGCAGGTGGCCGAGCTCCGCCTCCAGCCGGTGCACCTCCTCCAGGTAGTGGGTGAACACGTCCTGCAGCTGGTGCGGCGGGTCGTACCTGCACACACAGCGTCCCACCTGTCCACCACCGGCCCGTGGAGTTCTGGAGCAGGCTGCGACTTACAGGTTCGGATACAGATTACAACTGAAGAGGGCAGTGAGTGTCCAGCCACTCACCCGGCAGTGAGTGTACAATCACTCACCCGGCAGTGAGGTACAATCACTCACCCGGCAGTGAGGGTACAATCACTCACCCGGCAGTGAGGGTACAATCACTCACTCGGCAGTGAGTGTACAATCACTCACCCGGCAGTGAGGGTACAACCACTCATCCGGCAGTAAAGGTCCAGTCACTTACCCGGCAGTGAGTGTCCGGTCACTCATCCTGGAGATGGTCGGGTCACTCACCCGGCAGTGAGTACAATCACTCACACGGAGTCAGGAATCACTACCGGCAGTAGGGTACAATCACTCATCCGGCAGTGGGCAGCCACTCACCCGGCAGTAAGGGTACAGCCACTCACCCGGCAGTGAGGGTACAGCCACTACCCGGCAGTGAGTGTACAATCACTCACCCGGCAGTGAGGGTACAAGCACTCATCTGGCAGTAAAGGTCCAGTCACTTACCCGGCAGTGAGTGTCCGGTCACTCATCCTGGAGATGGTCAGGTCACTCACCCGGCAGTGAGTGTACAATCACTCACCCGGCAGTGAGGTACAGCCACTCACCCGGCAGTGAGGGTACACCAATCACCCGGCAGTAGGTACAGCCAATCCCGGCAGTAGGTCAGCATACGGCAGTAGGTAGATCCCGCGTAGGTAACCACCACGGCGTAGGTGAGCACAGCAGTGAAGCCATACCCGGCAGTGAGGGTCAGCCACTCACCCGGCAGTGAGTCAGCCACTCACCCGGCAGTGAGGGTGCAGCCACTCACCCGGCAGTGAGGGTACAGCCACTCACCCGGCAGTGAGTGTGCGGCGCGCGCTGGCGGCCGGGCTGCCGTCGGCCGCCTCCGCCTCCTCCTGTCTCTGGCCGTCCAGCGCCATCACCTCCAGGTCGTAGCTGGGACCCCGCGCCAGTGTCTCGCCTGTAGGCACGCCATTGCACACCTCAGAGACCCATCTCGCAGCGGTGGACCACACCAAACCAATCGAAAAACCGGTCCGAATACAAACACAACGAGCGCGACAACCAGCCGGTGAGAAACTACGTCACCAGTCTCGTCAGCCGCTCCTTCATCCTCGCATGTACAGATCGCGGCAATGTTCGTCTCGATGGCAGGAGATCACGGCGGCCTCACCGCAGTAGTAGTCCCAGATGAGCAGGCTGCTGAGGTTGCTGTAGGGCCGCAGCACGGGGTTCTCCGTGTCCGGCACGTAGTAGAAGTTGTAGAAGAGGGGAGTGCGCGCTGCGTGCCGCTCGATGTAGTCGAACACTGACTGGGTCTGCTGGGCGGGGTGTGGCGGCGAGCCGGGCGAAGGTCGCACCGGACCGCCTGTCAGAACAGGGAGAGGACGTCACAGAAGGAGGTGGTGGGAACGGACGGCATGCTTACTCCAGCGATATCAGCAGCACTACGAAGCAGGTGGTTATTGTAGATGCGCCAAACGCTTCACGACACCTACTGATAAGTTCGGACACAGGGTTTTACCTCCCATAGTCTCGTGGGAATGGCATAAAACTACAAAAAGAAGATAAAGAGCATAATACGAAACCAGTTAGAGAAAAGTAAGAGAAGAGGCTACCAAAATAGTAAGGAAGAATAAGGAAATATATTAAATCACTGTTAAAGCAGCGGTATAAGCCGCTGGAGCATGGGCTGGCAAAGAAGAAGAACGGAGCGTCTAGCATGAAAGGTAGCATCCAACTACATTTCAACATCCTGGACCTCAGCAAGAGCCACCCCTGTAGGCTACCCTACTAGTCCACGCCACCCTTTAACACCCCGAGTCTCAACTAGGGCCAGTTCCGTGCTGTACCTGTGTAGCCGTCCTCGTCCTGGCTGGGGTCGAAGCGGCGGTGGTGTCTGCCGAGGCTGCCGCGCCGGTCCTCGGCCGCCATCAGGCCCGACTCCACCCGCTCCAGCTCCGAGTCCAACAGGAACGTGCGGAACCGCGAGCTCACCGTGTGGTAGGCCAGCAGTCGCAGGTAGTAGCTGTTAAACTCGAACGACAGCGGAAACTGGTGCTGGACCTGTCAGACAGCGGGCGTCCCAGTTGTCTCACACGTCCGAGCGAGGGGACACCAGGCGTTTATACAGACGTCACAACGGCGGTAACAGTGAATACAGTGCAGCGCGAGTCCACTTCGTCTTTTAAAGAGTGATCCTGAGACGATTATAAAAATCGTGCATGGTACAAAAATATTAAAGGCCACCGCGTCGCAAGGGATTTTGAGGAGTTTCATCTGTCAAAGGTGGCATGTGAGAAGGCTAAAGATCACCATGAGCTCAAACAAAACCGCACAGTTCTAAAGCAGAAGGGCTCACCTGATGCACAACGTCCAGAAACTGGAGAAAGACGGGCGCGAAGCCGCTGGCGATGGAGGCCTGCGTCAGGTTGCTGCGGTGGGAGAAGCGGTGTCCGAAGGCCATCCACTCTTTCTCCACCAGCACGCGGAACCCCTCCAGGGTGCGGTAGTAGGGGTCCAGACACAGCTGCGCCACCGACGAGATCTGCCGACACGGCCGCCAGATATCACCCCGCCGCCGGGGCCGGCGCGACGCCGAGGACGGCGCTCGTGACATGGCGCAGCTTAAGGTAAAACATACGCGCAAGAGCTAGAATCTACATGCGAAAATGTAGTGAAAAACTACATGCAGTTTTGATCCATAACTACTCTCGTCAAATTTACTCATGTCCAATGATTCCTCCACAATCTGTAAGTGGGTGTTACAGACACCTAGCGAAGTGGCATGAGAACGAAATAAGAATGTAATTATCGTTCCGGTAACCCTGTTAAGCTGGCAGCGCGGCCGGCCAGCTCAACTCAACAGCTCGGCGACGTCTGACCTGGGCGGTGAGGTCCCAGCCGTCCTCCAAGCAGAGCATCACCGAGGAGCCCTGCACGTCAATGAGGTCCACCGCGGCGCCCGCCACCTGCATAATGCGCTGCACCTGCGGCAGCCACTCGGACGCCTCCACAGCCCTGCCGACAAAAGACGCGCTTCATTTACCTACCGCCACACACACGCGCCAGTCTGGCACATCTCTACTGACCTCATTCACTGCACAGACCAGGAAAAAATTGTGCTATGCCGCAACAGCGTTTTTGCGGTACAGCTTCTCTTCTAAGAATACACCTTCATCTAAGAGTACTCCACCTAGTCCCGTTTACTTGCCTGTCCGTTCTATCAACATCGCGGGCGAGCGCCTGCGCCCTGGTTCCTGACCACGACTCAGACTCACGATCTCAGTTACTCCGCATCTTCCCGCCCACACACCCCCAGTAGGAGATTAGCTCACTTGAGGAAGGTCTGGTCGCGCTCGGCGGCCGCCGTGCTCGGCACACAGGCCCGCATCAGCTTCTTGAAGGCCAGCTTCACCTGCTTCACCTCGAAGTAGTCCACTGGGATGAAGTCCGTCTTGGGAAACGTGTCCGACTGCTCGGAAAAAGAACGGGGGAGGGGTGTTGGTAGCGACGCAAACAACAGAGTAACGAGGGGAGGTGGAGTGCCGCATCAAAGTTAACCAGATTATGCATCCAATGATATCCAAAGCATGATCTGCACTGGTATGATCCAATGAATATCTCCAATCTTAGAAATGTAATACAAACACATAACTATTCGATGTAATCTACCTGAGATCAGGAATTAAAACGCACAAGTCTCACCTTAGAAAGAATACAAAAAACGTGTTCCAGTACTTGACTACATCATTTTCCCCGGCAAACAACATACACAGGAGCAGCACTACTTCCACCTAGTCTCTGGCGCGTTACCTTGATGTGTGCTCGATCGCCGAATACGTAGAGACTGGCCTTCTGGAAGGTGTGGACTCCGTCGGTGACCCCCGGCGCTCCCGACTCAGCCTCGGGGAGCGCGGAGAGAAGCTGCCAGGTCCGCTTAGTCAGGCTCAGGTGCCCAAAGACAGGCACGTGGCAGCACAGCAAGAGGGTTGATCTAACTAACGGGCATCATGAATACAACAGTTCAACGCCATTGTTTCATCAAATATGAATAAAACGTATTTGTTTCTATCTCGCTGACGCCTTTATCACATGGAATATTCGCCTGAAGGTGACGCAAATAAAGACATAGAAAATGCTATACCTTTATGGGTGAGTGACAAAACAAATTACGGAAAGAGCATCATTCATTAATGTTATAGCTATGAACACAAAAATAAGAACGCTGGGATTATTCATTTGCATTATTACCTAAACACAACTAAACCCTAAGTCTTGAATTACTGGGCAAAAAAAACAATGAATCGGTGATTACCTATAGCTTGGATAAGTTATAAAGTTGCTCGCTAGTATAAAGGATAAAGCAACATTTGAAGCCCGACGATAGCTGACTTGACCACGCTAATGAAAAACACAGACAAGACGCAACTGAACACACAGGAACGAGCGAAACCAGGGCGCGGGGTGACCGAACAAAAGTGGCTAAAAAAGAAACAAAACAAAACATAGAACAAAACATGTTCTACCATGCCCATAGACTTGCGACAACCATCACGGAATAACTATCGTCCGACACAAAAACCAGTTTCGGTCGGGTAGAGCGGTCGTGATAAAGCCGACAAGAACATATGCTTTGTCTCGTCGCGAACTAAAACCTCGGGATATTCTGGTCGGCTGTTTCCACTAAGCGAAAGCTCTCATGTTTACTACCATAGTTGCTCCCAAACAATACTCAAATAATAAAACGTTTCTTAAAAAGTCACCAGAAGCCAGGAAATCCCGGACTTCTATTTCGTAAGTTTTCTATTTTCCTTGTGCCACGAAAAATACATCCCATACTCCGAACAAATACAAATATACAGATGTTTGTTCCTGAATAAGAAACCACCCAATACAACCTCCGAAAATGGCAAACCATGAACACTGATGCTTTCATGTCACACCGACACAATATAGGGCCGGAAATAGGACTTGACATCGGACCCAAACTTTCATAGCCGATACCATACAGGAGACAGCACTCGATGGAGTCAATCGACCCCCACCGAGCCCGCTGCCACAGGTGCAGTTGACGGCTTTTAATCGGCACAGGAAAACCGACTGGGAAAGGCACCCGCCGCTCCGGTGCCTTTCAAATGAGTTTGGGGGTTAAATGGGGGTCAAATGAGTGCCAGGGTTAATTCGTCGGGGAAGTAGTAAAATTCGGCTTCATCAAGAATATCTTTTTTCGGAATGCGACTTTCATCTTTTCAGAACACCACATCGAATGTTCAGTACACGTACCACACTCTTCTCTTGACATACACATGGTAGTCACAAGGTCATCTGTATAGCTACGGCCGTTTAACACGCGCATTGACGGGGGGCGGGTACCCGCCCCCTCGGGTTTTTCGGAGATAGCAGAGAAACGGCGGCTCTGCGCGCCGCCGTACTTGGCATACCTTTCAAATCATTTTTACAACTTTTTTCTCAAAATTTAAAGGTTAGGTCATCTCAAGTCAGGTCACCAGTACAGGTCAAGTGACCTGACCTCAAAAAAGTTTAAGATTGCAAAGTCGGAACAGGATGAACTTATCCGATTGAATCTCATATAACATAATGGACCCACCGAGTTCTTAAAATATGTTCAGGTATTTTTATATCGATGACCTAAGGTCAGGTACGAGCCATGACCTCTCCAATTGGAAATATATGGGAAAAATGTTTTAATTGAATAACTGAATAACGGATGGTCATAGAACATTTATTTTAACAACATTAGATTTGTCTTGTCTTTGCAGTTCTAATGATATGCCTTTTAACTAATTTGACCTTGACCTGACCTCAGGTCAGGTCAAATAATTGATTTTACCTAGCAAGGTCACATTGCATATCATTTGATTCGGCTCGCTGCGAGGATTCCAATGGTCCAAATTGTTTTGCTGTACCTGTACCTGTTCAGATGTAATGACCGAAAACCTTCATTCACATGCTATTCCTATGACAGCCTATTGACGCGTGTAAAAGAACCACGCTGTAAATAGGCGCCAACGCAGGTGTGGCTCTGTGGCCATGGTGTTACCATAGCAACCTATCCTGCAAATTTTATCACGTGATCGGTGACGTCACCTACGCCAAGCACTGCAGCTTTGTGGTTGTCTTCGCCGGGCAGTGAAGAAGCAAGCGCGCGTCAAGCGATGAGACGGGTGGGGCACGGAGACAACTCTTGACTTGGTGTATTTAAAGATAAAAGGTGTACTCGGAGAAAAGGCATCAGCTATGCACGCTGTAGCTCAATTTTACCACTTGCCCCCGAAAAATATCACCCTGGCACCGTGCGAACTCGAGCTCGAACCAAAGGCACTCGGGTGTATTCGCCATAGTCCGGTTTCCCTGAGCCAATCAAATGCGAATAAACTGCACTGCAGTGAGCTCCGATGTCTACGGGCCCATTTAACCGCAGCAGATGAACAGTTACCTCCCACGCGCGGGAATACACCTATGGATGCCTGCTACAGCTCAACAGCATATCACTGCGTAACCAGCTCTCAGCGAAGCTTCTAATTATCGTGCGAATACCACACATGTTCCATCACCCCGCGCCCTGCTAAACTTAGTGCATGTGCGCAACATACTAGAGTACGCACGTCTCTGGCGTAGGCATATGTGCAAAGGATGGAAAGGCATGGAATCCTGAAATCAAATTTCCATAAGGGTTGTGAAGAGGGCTGTAGAAGAGGGCTGTAGGTTTAAGGTGCAGGTTGAGGGAAATGAAAGGCAATATTTTTTGGGGCCCGGTCTTAGATGTAAAAAAAGGTTCTTGACCGACAGAAAATAACACAATTATGCAAAGAATTTATCGACTTAAATAGCCAAAAACTAGAAAAATAATAGACTGAAGGATCTTTAGTGACCAAAGAATAGTGTTCCGGAATAAGCAGCCTTACGGTAGCTGAGACTCAGGAGGATCAGCAATGATTTTGTTACAACTCAGTATATTCTATACTAGGAAAATATACGTGACAGAGATTACATTTGTACAATTTGTGCTGAAGAAAATGAAAGCATGTGCAAATAAGCGGAAGTGCCGATATCACGACCTCTATAATTCAGGACATGGAACATATCACGGAGCACCAGGAGCGGCCTGCAGTTTGGCTCGCGGTCCAGAGTGAGGGACGCGTCTAGATCGAAGAGCGAACCTGGGCTTGTACACGCTGAGCATCATCTGTCCTAGAGTAGCGCCCGAGGAGGAGCGGTGGGCTCCGGCCGACACCACACCACGCCGCAGTGAGCCGCGGTAGCCAGCAGGGCCGGCTCCGCTGCAGCAGACGAGCAGGTGCCAGCGCTACACTGCACACCCCACATATACAGAGACGGGCACGGGCCGACGCTACTGTCCACCCCAGCCACACAGCTCACCCCACTCATACACTACCCCATACGGCGCACCCCAGGGATACAGACAAGCAGGTGCCAGCGCTACACCGCACACCCCAGCCACACAGTCCACCCCACTCATACACTACCCCATACGGCGCACCCCAGGGATACAGACAAGCAGGTGCCAGCGCTACACTGCACACCCCAGCCATACAGCTCACCCCACTCATACACTACCCCATACGGCGTACCCCAGGGATACAGACAAGCAGGTGCCAGCGCTACACCACACACCCCAGCCACAAGTCCACCCCACTCATACACTACCCCATACGGCGTACCCCAGGGATACAGACAAGCAGGTGCCAGCGCTACACTGCACACCCCAGCCACACAGCTCACCCCACTCATACACTACCCCATACGGCGTACCCCAGGTATACAGACAAGCAGGTGCCAGCGCTACACCACACACCCCAGCCACACAGTCCACCCCACTCATACACTACCCCATACGGCGCACCCCAGGGATACAGACAAGCAGGTGCCAGCGCTACACTGCACACCCCACATATACAGAGACGGGCACGGGCCGACGCTACTGTCCACCCCAGCCATACAGCTCACCCCACTCATACACTACCCCATACGGAGCACCCCAGGGATACAGACAAGCAGGTGCCAGCGCTACACTGCACACCCCAGCCATACAGCTCACCCCACTCATACACTACCCCATACGGCGTACCCCAGGGATACAGACAAGCAGGTGCCAGCGCTACACCACACACCCCAGCCACACAGTCCACCCCACTCATACACTACCCCCATACGGCGTACCCCAGGGATACAGACAAGCAGGTGCCAGCGCTACACTGCACACCCCAGCCACACAGCTCACCCCACTCATACACTACCCCATACGGCGTACCCCAGGTATACAGACAAGCAGGTGCCAGCACTACACTGCACACCCCAGCCACACAGTCCACCCCACTCATACGGTAGCCCACACGGCACACCCAGGTTACACGGTAACCCACACGGCACACCCAGGTTACACGGTAACCCACACGGCACACCCAGGTTACACGATAACCCACACGGCACACCCAGGTTACACGGTAACCCACACGGCACACCTAGGTTACACGGTAACCCACACGGCACACCCAGGTTACACGGTAACCCACACGGCACACCCAGGTTACACGGTAACCCACACGGCACACCCAGGTTACACGGTAACCCATACAGCACACCTAGGTTACAAGACGACCCACACAGCACACCCAGACTGAAATAGCCAAGCACATATTACTAGCCCGGTTAAATTCGCATTCAGTACTCCCAGCAGTCAAATCACGAAATACATCACCCAAGTTCGATAGTCAGGCCCGTCTGCTCTACCCGTTCAACACCGAAGACCCCGAGGAGAAACCAAAGCGAAACCAGCTTGCAACGAAAAAAATCACACAGACCATTCTAATCACTGAGCTATTTCCCCAAGGACCCAACGCGGAAAATATGATTCAAGTTCCGGCCCCCGCTCAAACAACACCTTACTATCCAATTGCAAATAAATGCATATTTCCCAAACCCACAAAGTAGAATACCAAGGAGATTCGCAACTGACGAGTTTCGGGATGTCGCCCCCAACCCCCACCTGAAAAAGGGAGCCCTCCCATAACTTTGGCTGCAAAATAATATAAATAAAATGTGACTTGCTCTAAAACAAAAATGGGCAACTTGGGGACAAAAGGGCATCCCATCGATTACCAAACGCTGTATAATACGAAACAAATTGTGGAATGTCCCTTACTCCCTTGTCTCTTACCGACCTGACACACGAAAGACAATTTTTTATCGTTGCGTCTAACGCCGTACTCAGAGTTTTGGTAAAACCCTTAAAAATATCCTAATATTTAAATGCCTGTTCTACATCCAATGTCAATTTAGCTAAACACACGAACAGAACACCACCCACACATCGGCTAAAAATCCGTGTCACACGTTCAGCACAATATCGTTTCCCCAACATACAACGCCAGTACCCTGTTACACAGACAACAAGCTGGAAAACAAAGGATGCAGCGAACAGTCACATATTCAACAGCCTCGGCAAAATGGACATACAAAGGACTCCCCAACGAGCACAGACACATAAAGCCCGCTCTCTTCATCCCAAGCCGATTATCTTACACCACGATGTCCGCAGTACTTCGCTTGATAGAATAAAAACGCCAAAACCACTCAAATTCATAAGACCCGGACTCACACCGACACGGTCGATATAGGAAGTAAGCGCCCCTATTCCTGTTCTGTACCAAGCAGGCTCGTAGAGCGTATACAAACTGAAGCACCATACTTTCACCAAGTGTCTGAGATACAGGCTAGAGTAGGCACCTATGCGGAAAGACCATCAAACCCTTGTGAACAGGCGGACGCCAAAGCCGACCACGACAGAAACCACGAGAACCCAGTCTGGACAGCTTAAAGAAGATAAGAATATTCGCAGAAGTCAGACAGAGCCCAATTGATCCTTGTGACATGAATGAGATCTATGGAATGGAAAACTGTGCTGTATCTAATGTTGCTAACACAGTCTGAATTCATCACCTAACTGTAATATATTTCACCAGCCAAGAGTAAGCGTAAGAGCTTGCTTCAAACAAATATTGGCTTTCCTAGCCGACATTAAAAATGTTTCTACAGCTCACCAACCAAGCACCATAAATTATGATTTAACATTTAGGCGATCAAGAACCCTCTGTTAGACCATCCTTCTTCACATAAGACAGCTTGAATAAAAGAGATGGAAGATAGCCAGCGTTTAGTTGTTAGCGACAGAGACCGAAAACACTTCATTCAAGATGCATGCATTTCATCCCTGTGATCACTGGGACAGCATTGAAATACCAGCTTTGGATATTTGTTTTAATTAATGAGCTGCCAAAATCCATAGAGGTTTAGCATGGTGTTATGACATGGAGTCACGAGTCGATGCATCATATAAAATGGCACATTCAATACTTTAAAATGGGCCATAACCGGATAGCAAACACAGTGCCTGGGATGTGCAAGATATACCGACTGTAACACGTGCAATCACGTGCGTACGGAAAGCAGGCCGGTTTTATCCTAGGAGGTTTCGACGTGGGAATACTTCATAAAAAACAAAGACTATGAGCTTCTGTGCACACATGAGTTCCTAATTTACAGGGCGGAATTCCAATCCATGTGATGGGTATCTAAGATGAACATGACAACTGTCCTTTTTACTCCACCTATTTCAGGTTATATTTTTCCCCGGACTTCAGAATATTATACGCTCGCGTGGTCAGCGACTTCCTAAGCCTATAAGAAAATATCAAAGCTAATTTGCTAACTCTCTGTGTAAATGTTAATCAAATAAAGACCCAGAAGTTGTCGGCGCAGGATAAGCACAGTGTAGCCACAAAACATGGAACAGTACAACATCGAAAAAAGCAGGATCAGACGTTAAAAGCAACAATCAGCGATACGTGAAGCGGGTTTTTCATGCAGGGTAAGGCGCTACAAAAAAGCCGACACATCAAACTAAGTCCCAACAGAGTCTAGTGATCAATACAGGATCACAGCACAAAAAGCGTGGTAAGACAGCCGCCAAGCATGTGTCCCTTACCTGGCCTTGCTTTTCCTGTGGATCAAATGCAAACAAAGGGCAAACCACAGCGTTAAAAATAACCAACCAAGGCGTAATACGGGCAGAGACAACTAATCGAATTCAAGTAGCGGCCAATATCACTATTTTCAAACCAATGAAGGGATAGTTTCCCCGTCACCAGAACTAAAACATTCGGCAATACGTAACTAAACGTTAATGCTCGAGAAAAACACAGATCGAAATACGACGATGGAATGAAACGACAGACAAAGAACAAGATTTGATACAAAATAATAAGTCAAAACACAAGCCAAAAACAAGAACGTTCGGGGCCTTCGAGTGAAAATAGCTCGTCAGCAGTTATTTTCTGGTGACATGACTCTTATGGACTGGGAATCAGACTCAGAACATGAAACGTGCAGCTTCCTATACCAGACGTAAAACAGGCGTGAAATAAAAAGTACATTATTTTAGCTGAAAAGTATATCAATTACTAGAGCACATAGGGGAGGTGCCAAAATTAATGCGTATCAAATTTCACAACCTCCGGTTGGTAAACCGAGAAGCCGACACAATCAGAATCCAGCAAAATAAATCATAAGAAGTTTAACTTAAGAGAAAACAATAATCATTTAATAAGCCATTAATCAGAAAACTGATAGGACGCCAAACTATGACCCATCCTCCCCAACACAATGCTCCCCGGTTCTAGGAGAGGCCTTCACGGCGGCCGATATACGGGCGTTAACTGTTAGTCTGTATAACCCCAAGCAGAGCTTCATTGTTGCACTGACACGAGATCGCGTAGCCCGCGGTCTCATCCGATCACAAACCTCTTACGTTGCATTTACACTACATGCAGTGACTTCTACCGGATTACTGTGTTAGCGGGAGGTACGGAATTTCGACAACTTACTTAACGGGAGGCCGCAGGCCATGGGAGGAATCACCGGGAAGATCCCCCAAGTTAAAACACCCTATCACCCGTTAGTGCCCAGGCTGCGGGATCTGTCGAACGAGCGAGCCTCCTCAGTCCGGGGCGCGGCGGCACGACTGGAGCACACCTACCGTAGCGTGTTCATGGCCTTGGAGAAGGGGTTGGCTCGCCGCGCCATCTCCGGCGTCAGCGTCGGGTAGCTGGCAGGCATTTCCGGCGCCGCCTGGTGGAGCCGGCACGGTCAGCGAAGCCGGCGTCCGAACAGCTCACTAGCGCCAAACTCAGACACGCGAGACTTACCACACAGAACCTTGGGCATATACATCGGTAAAGTCATGGTTTCAGGCTCAGAGGTGTTTCAGGACATCCAGACCATTCAGCGGGGATACATATTTCGTTTACCTCTTAAGTTCAACTGGAGCAGCCTGCCGCAACCTGAGGCTAATAATACGGCCAGCATCCATCATGACTTCGACAAAATAATTTACAATTTGGTTATATACCCCCATAATGCCTAAATCTTGCTCCTTGTAACGAACACTGCTAGCAACTAACAAACAACTGTGACCACAAGTGCAACAATAAAACAGTTGGCCTACAATTATAGCCCATTCAATCGGACAGCGCAGCGGTGCCATCAGCACAAAGACCGTCACCTGAGCGGCCTGCAGCACCAGGGAGTCGATGGAGAGACAGGAGTCGGACATGCCCCAGGCGGAGCCGTGCCGCAGCACCGAGATGGGAGTGGCCGCCACCACAGCCGCCATGTACTTCTCCTGCTCCAGCGAGACGGAGGTGTCTGACGACGAACCTGCCGCGCACACGGGGACGGCGCTAGAACTAGACTGGACGCCACCGGCAGTGTATGGAGGTGTAGTGTAAGACACTGACGGGCGCAATTGCGGGAAGATGTGAATGGAAAGATAGGCAAGCGAAAGCAATATAAGCTCTCAGAGCGATCGCTGAGAGAATAATACAAGATCGTTACGCCAACAAGACATTATCACGGAGAAACTAATGCTTCTTAAGCAGTTAGCAGCAACGATGACTGAAATTATCCGCTAACAGCAGCGGCAACTTTACGCAAAGGCTTGAAAAACATATTATCTAATATAACCACATGAAAACTGAAGCCTCTACATACCTTCAGATAAGAAACACGAGCTCCACCGCACAATAACAATCCCCAAGAACTCCCTCCCATCCCGAGTATCGGGAACACGAGACTCACTGGTGGCCTGATGAGCCATGATCATGCCGCGCACTCCCTTGCCGTAGAAGGCGGCGCCCCGCAGCAGCAGCGCCCTGGTGCGCGGGTGCTTCCACGTAGCCACCGGCAGCCGGCCGTGGCGGTGACAGCGCGCCACTTTCGCCACTGACGCGTCACTGATGTGACACGGCAACGGCACCAGCGCCGGGTAGCTGCCGGAGCAGGGAGCGTCACTGATGTGACATACTAGCGGTATAGGGACGACACTGATGTGACATAGCTTCCAGTACAGGAAAGCGCTACATGTAAAAAACAAAATGCACCAGACAAATACGACAAATCACCACACATGTTGGGTTATGAGTGCCTCACATACAAACAGCGTTTACAAAATTCCCTTACACCCTCAAGTCCCAGTCCACCAGATCATTCAAAGCCTAATAGCAAATCACTAGTGATCAGAATACTAATGGAACTTCACTGCCGAGCACGTCGTAGGCCAAGCAAGGGCACCGGGTGCCACGCCAATAACCAATCACACTACACAGTGGGAAGTTGACGGCGCAGTACTACCATTACCACCTCCCACTGCACAGGCAGCGGGGCGCGGCCGGGCCGGCTGTCGGCGGCCCACCTGCGACAGACGGTGTAGGAGCTGTTGACAGCAGTCACCCTGAACGGCTCCATCCTCTTCAGCGTGGCTCCCGTCAGCTGGCCCAGCCCCAGCCGCTGCCAGTCCCTGCCGAGTACAGAGCTCAGCGTCAGCGAACCGGCCCCCAGAGGTCAGCGTCAGCGCTGCCCAGAGTACAGAGCTCAGCATCAGCAAACCGGCCCCTAGTACAGAGCTCAGCGTCAGCGACCCGGCCCCAGACACAGCTCAGCGTCAGCGTCAGCGCTGCCCCGAGTTCAGAGCTCAGCGCCAGCGCTGCCTCGACTACAGAGCTCAGCGTCAGCAAGCTCGGCCCCCAGTACAGGGCTCAGCGTCAGCGAGCCGGGTCCTGAGTACAGAGCTCAGCGTCAGCGAGCCCGGCCCCGTGCACATAGCTCAGCGTCAGCGAGCCAGTCCTGAGTATACGGCGCCGGGCCCGAGTACAGAGCTCAGAGTCAGCGAGCCAGTCCAGAGTACAGAGGTACATTAGGTTCTCAAAATTTTTAGATAGGACAGCTGTGTCCAGGAAGAGGAGCGATGCCTATCAGGCAAACTGTTAGTACATGGACAAATAATCGTCACCAGTCGTCGCCGTCGCTGCCGGTTCAGGTCCCTAACCTCACCGAACGCTACCGACATTTACAAAACCAGACGCCAGGGCGAACTCAATGCCCGCTCCCCCTACCAGAGCACACAGGGTATAGGCGACGGTGAAATTATTGCAGCCCCATCAATTTTTCTTTTCACGCAGAGTACAGGCAAAGGCGCGGGGTGTTCGCTTACAGTGGTTTAAACTGTGTTGAGGCGTATCGCAAAAACGTGGGTAAAACAAAATCAATGCGAAATATGATCACACAAGAATCAAAATCTTCTCTATCCAAAAACACACCGTTGGACCGGAGCCAACTATCTCTGGACAATAGTTCAGTGTGTGCCTTCGTTTTCACACGCGACAGCTGCCAGGAGCCCGGTCTGAGCAGTACGACACTCACCGGTAGTAGCTGCGCTCGCTCAGCCGCTCCAGGGAGACCGACTCCACTGGGGTGGTGGTCTGCAGGTGAGACGTGCTGCCCGTCTGACTGGACACCTCCGTCTCGTCAACCACTGCCGGCAGCGGCGGACACTCAGGACGAGCGGGGTCCTACTCAACACTGCCGACAGCGGCGCACAGGAGGAGCGGGGTGCTACTCAACACTGCCGACAGCGGCGCACAGGACACTCAGGACGAGCGGGTCCTTCTCAACACTGCCGACAGCGGCGCACAGACACTCAGGAAGAGTGGGTCCTTCTCAACACTACCGACAGCGGCGCACGGAGGAGCGGGGTGCTACTCAACACTGCCGACAGCGGCGCACAGGACACTCAGGACGAGCGGGTCCTTCTCAACACTGCCGACAGCGGCGGACAGGGCACTCAGGACGAGCGGGGTGTTACTCAACACTGTCGACAGCGGCGCACAGGACACTCAGGAAGAGTGGGCCCTTCTCAACACTACCGACAGCGGCGCACAGGAGGAGCGGGTCTACTCAACACTGCCGACAGCGGCGCACAGGACACTCGGGACACTCAGGACGAACGGGGTTCTACTACCGACAGCGGCGCACAGGACACTCGGGACACTCAGGACGAACGGGGTTCTACTACCGACAGCGGTCACAGGACACTCAGGACGAGCGGGTCCTACTCAACGCTGCCGACAGCAGCGCACAGGAGGAGCGGGGTGCTACTCAACACTGCCGGCAGCGGCGCACAGGACACTCAGGGCGAGCGGGGCCCTACTCAACACTGCCGGCAGCGGCACATAGGACACTCAGGGCGAGCGGGGCCCTACTCAACACTGCCGACAGCGGCGCACAGGGAGGAGCGGGCACCCCGCCCATCAGCCTCGGCCAGACTGACACATCCCCTCACCATCAGGTTTGGGATACCCTGTCCGTCAGATTGAGCCAGAGTGAGCGAGCCTCCCACCCATCGGACCATCGGGTGAGCGGCTTTTCCATTCATCACACCGAATTAGGGTGAGCAGGTTTCCCACTCATCACGAGTCAGGATGAGCGGGTTTCCCACCGCTCATACCAAATCAGGGTGAGCGGGTTTTGCATTCATCACCAGTCAGAGTGAGCGGGCTTCCCATCCCTCTGACCGAGTCAGGGTGATCAGGGTTTCCACCAATTACACCGAATCAGGGTGAGCGGGTTTCTCAATCATCGCAAGGTGTGAAAGCGAGCGGGTTTCCCATCCATCATAAGTTAGGGTGAACGGGTTTCCCACCCATGAGATCGAGTCAAGATATGTGGGATCGGGTCTTGCCAAATTAGTCAGAGTTAGTTAGTAGGTCCTGGCAAACAAGACTGAATCATCAAAACCACGTCGGGATCAATGTAAAAACACTATACACATGATGGGAACATTACATAACATATATAACAGAAAAGATAACTGTATTGACCAATGAATCACCGAGGACCAACAATAAGAGATCGCAAATGGTGCCAAGAGACGAAATTCGACAGCTCTACGGCGACTTGGAAAGACTATTTAAGGCACCAGTTTCGCTTGCAGGCAAAATATTAACAATTAAACGTGATTCGCTATCAAACACAACAGATTGAAGCATTTTATACATGGCCTACATGGCCTATACATGAATACATATATAACTCCAGCCTTGGACTAAAAATAGTAAGCGTAGTCCAAATAAACAACAGAGAGTTGTTGAATACTACATTAGCGCAAAATCAAGACACAAGCTGAGAGTCGTACCTTCGCCTTCCTCCATCTCCGGCGCCGCTAAAGGCATGCAAGAAATTGGACAGTTAGACAACGGGAGGTCAAAATAATCGCTAGCACAGTCTATAAAAATTCATGATAGCGGCAACCGCCTACCAGCGCATTCAGCAAGCTAAGCGGGGCAAGCGTAGCTTGTTGGGAAAGGCAGAGCCTTACTCACAGACCATACTGCCTGAAATATAATGGAACATACATCAGCCCACCGTTCTTATTCACACTACCTGCTACGTGTGCTTTGTAATAGAGTAAAAACGTTTAATGCTTACAGACTGGTAAATCAGGAAGTTCATATATGCATGGGAAAACCCAATATCCTAAGCCATAATATATTTCAGCGGGACATTATGTTCATGAAGGAAAGTTCACCATAGTCATACGGTGCATGATTGCACAGGCTTTAAGACCAATTCCGTATCAGTTTCTCCCCAGCTCGCCACTCACCCGAGAGTTCATCGTCCTGGCCAGGGAGACACTCGAAGCTGTCGGCGCCAGCCAGGCTCATCCGACCGGGCGAGGTCATCGACCGCAGTCCGTCCACCGACAGCACGTACTTCTGCCGCTTCGACTGCTTCGACTTGATGCCCGCCTTGCGCGCCGTGCGAAGCAGCGTCTTCTTGGCGAAGCCGCTGCGGATCGGAGGCGGCACGAGCGCGCAGGGGCGGTCAGAGCGGAAGCGACGGGGCGCCATGCGGGCCAGCTTGCTCACCACCGCTGGGGTGTTGTGGCGATAAGGCTGGAGGTGGGAGGGGTACTAACCTGGCAGAGAGGCGCTGAGGGCTGAGCCGCGGCGCAGCGTGCCCAGCAGGAAGGAGCCGCGAGCTAGACTGCGCCTGCGCAGCTTCCTGATCCGGCTGTGTGTCACACCCAGCACACACATGCACAGAACAAGAGTGTTTCACCCGCTTCAGCACAATACCAGGAACGTGTGGTCTTAGCGGCTGGAGCGTCGTTAAATGCGAACGGTAACTGGGCGAGCCCCAACCAAGAGAGGATTAACCCACAGCAGCAAACGATGACATTCGCTTCTAAACTGATGGTGGAAAAAATTTATAATAAACTCACACAAAAAACTGATGCGCAAATGTTTGGTTCTTCTCATTCGGTTCAGCCCCGAGAACACTGCAAGCATTGTAAGATTCTTGTCTCATAGCTTGCTTTTCAAGGTTTAGATATTTCGTGGGCAACTTGAAGCGTTCTAAGAACACGACACTATGAATGCTCACCGCGTGGTTAGCCAAGAACCGTTTTCCTGGCTCGGAGCAGGGACAATTCTACATCAATTAACAGTGCACAAGGGCAAATTAGGTAAAAGGTCATCTATTTACTGCCACTTAAAATATACCAGATCGAGGCCAACCGAGCCTCATCCTGACCAAGCCTGGCATGTTTGCTCTGCAAAAACAGACTGCACCAAAATAGCCCAACAGGCCGAGAAGTTCAGTCTCAGTCTGTCAATTAGACCAATGGAATATATTCATCGTTCTAGATAGAAAAATGAAATTTCGTATCTTAGTCCCATAAAAACCCACTGCCTCAAAATCGAGCCGTCGTTCCCCCGAAATAATATTGTTTCTCCACAGAGTCCTACACCAGCTTACCGCAGGGTGGCGTTCTTCTGCTTGTCCTTGCTGCCGACGCTGGCGGTGACGAAGTGCTGCCCCCTGAAGGCGAACAACTCGGCGACGGTGGGCGGCGCGCGCAGCCGCTGGATCAGCTTCTTGAGCCGTTCGATTGTCTCCACCGTCACCTCCTCGTCAAACGCCAGCTTGATCAGCTGCAGGGGAACACGGGGCGGCGTCAGTCTTCTGGAACCTCGGAAATTGTAATTATTACTCAGTATGTAGGACCCAAGGCATGATGCATAGTTCAGTGCTCCACTGATTAAGAACATAATTACAAGATAATTTTACTCATATATTTCAACTTATCTTTTTAACGAATAAGGGAAGGACAAATGAGCCCAAGTGCTGATTACATATCGCATAAAGCATTTCCCTACCTTGTGGCTCTCCGTCTTGAAGCACAGAGAAAAAGTATCCTGTCACAATATAAACTCTTCGAATACCTGCTTTACTCGGGCCTCGTGCGTGCGTGCGTGCGTGCGTGCGTGCGTGTGTGTGATGATAACGTCGACCGATCATCCTCCTTGTTATTGGTGGTCATGGGAGACCGGGTGCTTTTCGGCGACCCAGCAACTAACCTCCCGCCATCGTCAAGATCATGATGTCTATCTATTACCACACCTACCCATCCAATAACAAAACGCACACACTGACCGCCCACCGCGCAGCGGCGAGTCACCTGGAAGGTGTTGGACCTGAGCTGGAGTCCCTCCTGCAGCCACTGGTCCAGGTGGACCAAGTACTGCACACTGATCCGCTTCTCCTTGGTCAGCGACGACAGGCCGAAGGAGCGCACGATCGTCAGCTCGCTCGCTGGCGGAGGTAAGCCGAGGGTCAGCTGGTGGCGGCACCAGGCGGACGCACCAGTGCACGTGTTCTTTAGAAGAGAGACAAGGACGAAGCCAACGTGATCAATTCCTCAGCCTTGTGGCGGTCTCACCGAACGGATCGCAGGGCGCGCCTTTGAAGATGAGCCGGTAGTTGGTGATGAAGAAGGCGCCCTCGGCGGGCAGCAGGGCGGGCCCTCCCAGCTGGCCCGTCATCTCCTCCCGACCGTCCGGCAGCAGGTAGACCCGCACCGCCTCCGTCAGCAGCTCCTCTCCCGGCAGCAGCGACGGCAGCAGGATCTTCGGCTGCGCGCACAGCATCGGCGTCACAAGACAGAATGCAGAGTCACAAAACGCCCGAAAAATGCGGACGTCTGTTTAAAAGAAAATGACGGCAAACAACAAATGTTCCGTGGCAACATATTCTGAGAGGTAGCGAGGTTCTGTAGCAGGCGACACGCATCACGTCCAGCTTCAGCCCCGCAGGCTGCCTCACCTTTTGGTGGACGGCAGCCGTTTGGACTCCTTGCTGACCGCCTCCAGTGTCTCGATGTGCATGGCCACCACGCCGGGCACCATCTGGTGCAGCTGGCGCACGTGCTCCGACGTCACGTGACCTTCCGTGCACACCTGCCGAGGCGGCTGAGGTGTCATCGACACGTGGTACGGCAATGACAGATTTTTAAGCACAGGTGAAAATATCCTAACCCGAGAAAGGCGGGCTACTTTAATCAGAGCACGTTGATTGATGTTGTTGATGAATCTTGAGACGACGGAACATTCATTGCATGTTTTTCTAATTAATGTTGGGACAAATTAACAGCCATTGCATTTTATACTGATCAATGTTGAAACTCATGCTCAGTCGTTAAAATATTCACCGGTCAATGCTGAGCCAAGTGATCAATCACTCGTCATGTCCTGGTACACAAAACTAATCTGTATGACCCAATTCGTCCATCTGCCCTCCATTTGTTACATAGAGAGCAGATGTCGCAGTACCTTGTCGACGAAGCGTGAGACGAAGCGAGTGACCTCGATGCCGGCGGAGGTGATCTCCTGGTCCTCGAAGCCGGACTCTGCCGTCATGCTGTCCGTCTCCGCGTCCGCCACACTGGGGAGCAGCGACACCGGTTAAACCCGGAGAGTTCCGGAGCAGCGGTGACGTCAGTGACAAAACTAATTCAGACCCGAGTCACCCAGGTGATTTTTCCATTTTACACAACTTGTATCTTGCACAGCAGATCCGGAAGATCTCTCATCGAAAGTACACGAGATAATCCGTTCTTCCCTTGTATGGTATGTTTTCAGATATGCTGATGTTTTATTGTTCAGTAACAGCCGTAGTTCTCAAAAAGAGGAAGTACTTTCCGAAACTTCAGGCTCAATCCAATCCAGGGCTGTCAGTATTAGTATGGCGTACAACACTACAGCACGTTGTGGCATGGCTCATTGAGTGTGGCCACGACCCAGCAGTCTGCGGGGAGGGGCGGGGAGGTGCAGCCGCCCGCTCCGGCGCACCTGTTGGTGATGGAGTTGCTGTTGCTCTCCCGCTCGTTGAAGGGGTTGAGCCGCTGCCGGTGCGACACGGCGTCTAGCGGCACTCGCAGGTAGACGATCCGGTTGGCGAAGTGGATGGCCTGACTGTAGACGGTGGACTCCTCCGTCATGGCCTGCTCCTGCACCTTGTCTGCAGAGCAGCGGACACCGGGGGTAGTACAGAGGGACACAGGCGCGCCGAGGGGACGGCACACACTGGTCCTGCTAACAGGAGCGAAACTCAATGAATATACATTTTATACAGAACCGAGAAATGATGAGTTCTTGTGTAATCAGGACCAAAAAGATGGTCAATCTATTTCAAATAAAAATTACAAAGGCAAATATATCTGGCAAAGTACATATTTGTTGCCACCCCCTTCCCAATTGACCCCTCCAGCCCGTGCTTCACGGAGTCATGCGCCGTTCAGATCCCCCCCAACACTCACGTTCTCCCGTCTGAGGTCTAGTCCACGAACCTCCTCCCTCTCTCCGTAACACTCACGTTCTCCCGTCTGAGGTCGAGTTCACGAACCTCCTCCCTCCCCGGTAACACTCACGTTCTCCCGTCTAAGGTCGAGTTCACGAACCTCCTCCCTCCCCGGTAACACTCACGTTCTCCCGTCTGAGGTCGAGTCCACGAACCTCCTCCCTCCCCGGTAACACTCACGTTCTCCCGTCTGAGGCCAAGTCCATGAACCTCCTCCCTCCCCGGTAACAGTCACGTTCTCCCGTCTGAGGCCAAGTCCATGAACCTCCTCCCTCCCCGGTAACACTCACGTTCTCCCGACTGAGGTCAAGTCCATGAACCTCCTCCCTCCCCAGTAACTCACGTTCCTCGGTCTGTGGCCGGGTCCGCATCTGGTCGGCAGCCAGGTCCAGCGCAGAGGGCTCGCCGGTGCGGCTCCAGCAGTCGCCTTTCTCCTGCAGCACACCGAACTGGGCGCCTGCCGCGGGGTCGCCGGTCACTCTTCACACCGGAGGGGAGAGCAGCCACACCCCGCCACACACTCAGGGAGACGGACAGTTCAACGCACGTCAGAGCGCGTGGTACCGCAGCTGCCTGCCTCGCCGGGAAAATATACGATAACGAAACTTGATCCCCCTTCAATGTGGGGTCTGTAAAAAATGGGGCCTAAGAAGGCACTAACTCCATGTAACCCTGAGGCATAGGCGCTACAGCTTACTTCCATCAGCCGTGGCGCCTGATTCTATCTGGCCGCCTCAGTCCTCCCTCTGTAGAGCCTGACACCGCAGCAGCACCTCCCCCCCCACCTGTGGAGTCCGACACCGTAGTGAGCCCTCTTACCGGTGGAGTCGATGACGCCGTAGCGGCCCTCCTGGCGCGGTGCGTACAGTCGCTGGATGTCGCGCTGAACGTCCCGGTAGAACGACTGCTCCCAGAACTGCAGGTTCTGCCACACCGTGTGGTCCTGCGGTCCACCACATACCAGGCTTTAGCGTTCTGTGGAAGCAGTGGCTCCGAACGCGAGCTAGTTTGGACACAGGAGTGAGATAGATCTGGTTCTCTTGCAGTGTTGTATACAACAATTCAATTGCATGAATTCGCTGCCGTGTCCAGTGGCGTGGGTAGTCGATCAATTCCACGTCCAGCCTAAAAACTCAGTCCCGAACATATGCTTTAGGTTATTTTGCACCCAAAGCCAAGTCAGGTCGGGAAAACATTCTCCGCAGTCTGGGCTTCGACTGCATTATTTTCCGGCTTTCAGACCGTAAAAAACACAGATTTCGGGCACGAAAGCGGCGCAGCTTGTTAAAATCCCTGTTAGAAACTTGAATTATTAAAAATTACATCAAATCAGTGGACACATACAAAAATCCCAAATACAAAAGTCACAACTGAACAAATGAAAGCAAGATCGTATCACATAATCACGAGTGCCTTACATTAACCAGCACAACACCACTCCCTGCATCCAGTGTTGACCCTCTCGCGAGGCCAGATCCGCGAGAACCCACCTGTATGCAGGTGTAGGCGAACTGGATGACGCCGGTGCAGAGCTTCCTGCAGAAGGCGGTGGCCAGCGGCAGGATGGCCGCCGCCACGCCGTGCTCGTCCATGGTGGAGTCGTCCTGCAGGGCGCAGTTCATCAGCCGCACCACCAGCTCGAACTGCTCGTTGTCCAGGATGGCCTTGTTGCCGAGCACGTGCTGCGACAGCTCCTGACAGAGAACTAAGCGCGCCGACTTGTTCTTGAGAGCGCGCAGCACGGCCGGAAACGACTTTCGCGCGTCCGAGATTTTCGACTCGAATATACAGCTGACGCAGTTCCGTAGCACCTGTAAACACAGTGTGGGGTTAGCACCTGTTGACACAATTTTGAGATAGCACCTACCGATATAAGGGGAGGGTTAGCCCCTGTCGACACAAGGTGGGTTTACCACCACCGACACAACGTATGTTTAGCACCTACCGATATAAGGGGGAGGGCTAGCACCGCCGACACAATGTGGGGGTAGCAACGCAGACAAAAGGTAGGGTTTAACACCTGTGGACACAATGTGGAGTTAGCACCTGTCGACATAAGGAAGGGCTATCACCTGTCAACACAACTTGGGACTGGAAGCTGCCCACATAAGACAGAGGTAATACCTGTCCACACAAGGTAGTATTATCCACCTGAGTAAAACCACTTTTTCATTTCAAACATTTGCGAGCCGTGCAATTGCACCAAACCTAGTGCAGCGGCAGAGTTTCACTAAATAATCGTAGGCCAGCGTTTTGCAATGACATGCCTCTTAATCATCTCTTGCAGGAATATTCTGTCATCTGCGGCAAGTACAGACGTCTTGGAGAAACAAAATGCATAGCAAACTCCACAATGCACAATATCATATCCACCTTGCAAGCCTAGCGTATACCAAAAGAACCGGTAGCATATACCCAAATGCAGTGATTCAAAACACGACTATCAACAACGCAGACACAAAAACCGTCACGGCGGCTCATCCTCCGAAAGCGGAGAGTACAGATGGGGCACAGTCCGTATCTAGGAGAGGTCAGGCACATACCTCGAGTCACAGGGTACTAACGAGTACAAGGTACAGACGGGGCAGAATCCGTCTCCGGGAAAGAGTCAATACGGTCGGGACAGTATCCGGGAGCGATCAGGCACAGACCTCGAGTCAAAAGGTACAAACGAGTACAGAGTACAGACGAGGCAGAATTCGTCTCCAGGAGCGGTCAGGTACGAACCTCGAGTCGGCGCGCCGAGTTGTTGACGATCTGCCTGCCGTCCTGCTGCAGGGAGCAGATGTGCGGCCCCACCGGCACGATCCGGTTAGGCTGAGGCTTGATGGCAGCCAGTCTGAAACGGAGGCGGACGGGGAGTCAGTGCACTGTCAGGAGCTGAGCTGGCTAACACGGAGATGTCAAAGACGGGGCTGATCGAATGTGGAGGAAGCCAGCGTGGGAGGCGGACGACAGTGCAGACCGAGTCTGGCAACATAAACACACTCGGAAAACCTTCAGAAATGTATAGCATGAAGAGAATATTTGATTTTGATGCGTAATAACACCAATTACACTCAATGAACTCGCGTTAGTTCAAGGTTTCGAAAGCCATCCTCGTTTTTGCAAATAGTAAAAACACACTTCACCCGTGCAAAGCATGGAACTAATGCATCCATTCACATCATAGTTTTGAGCAGTGAGACTCTGTCGGTATTCGATATACATCCCACAAACACTGGAACGCTTTATGGATGCATTGAAACGTGTTTAGAGCGGTCACACCTAACAAAGCCCAAACCACTGTGCAACGTTAAAGCTACGTGCAAAATAGGATATCTTGGGCAGTGGTTAGCCATTCGTATGTACTCTGCCATTGTTGATGTGTTTACATCAGCGCATAGTAAGCAAAATACCTCACGTGACGTGCAATGCACAATAAATGCCGTCACCAATGTACCGGAGTTCCCAATTAAGCTCCACCCCTCTTTCACATCAAACTCAATCAAACTCCTCCGCCACCCTTTACCAATCTGTACCACAGATCCAAGCCATCCCAATCAGCCAATTAAGCAGACGTGATAGCAAAGAAGACAAATAGGCTGGCTGGAAGAACGATTGACGGTGGGTGAGACAGATGCATGCACGGGTTGGTGGCATTCGCTCAGTCCCGTCTGTGGGGGAGGAACGGAGACCAGCAGGGTCTGGGGGTCACACAGTATCGGAGACAGGGACAGCACCACGCGCGATCAGACGGGGGCTTACCCCCGGCACTGGAAACACTGGGGAGCAAAACGCCGGGTGAAAACAACCGGATTGCAAACGCTCTGCAGTGGCCAGATCTTTGGTGTTCGTGATGTTAACGACCGAAACGTTCGTCTATTAGTTTAGAAAATGCAAACAACCTGGATAACATAACGCACAAGTACGTTTTAATGACGGGGATCGTTAAAGCAAGCGCAACAGCCTAAAAAAACGTTGCTAACTAGTCAGGTTTGAGAAAAGCTTCAAACGCTAGTCATCATCCTTCAACTTCACGACGAGCCTCTTTAACGCTAATCACGCTTCATTACAGCAAAACACGGCGACAAATCTCGGCGAGGCGAGGCTATCGACAGCAACCACCGAGCGTTTCCGAGACGTAAGCGGCCAGTGACGCGCCGGAGGAGGCGCACCTCTGTTTGAGGCTGGTCTTGCTGAGGCCCTCCTCGATGATGCGCTGCACGTGGGCCGGCTGCATCTGCGGGAACACCGGCTGGTGGATCCGCCGGAACGAGCCCTCGGTGGGCCGCGGAATCTTCTCCACGTACGGCTGCTGCGACGGCGACTCGTTGTTGTACAGGTGCTGCGCCAGCTCCTGCGGTGTGGACATACTGGTGGTCAGGCGACTGTGAAAGGGCTGTTTTAGGTTGGTGGATTTTGGCAACGCTTCAGTCAACGCTGGTGAATTCTGAAATGCGCTATATGCGGTAAAACAGTAGTTATAGCGAGTAGTTACGACAGTAGTTAGTTGTGGTTCGACATTACGACAGTAGTTCGACCCGTTGAACTTCCGGTAATATCAGGAAATGAATACTTATCAAGAGAGTAACAAAAAAACACAAAATTCAACAACCTTTAAACAAACAAAAAACAAAGCGGAAACCCAAACCGGTGGCACACACAATCGAGCGCTAGTCAGTAAGTTCGTTGGCGGGTCAGCGAACCGTTGATCTCCACCTCTCCGGCAGCAGGTCTGACCTGAAGGTGTGTGACGGTGAGGGAGCGGTCGCCGGCCTCCTGCCGGACCTGGTCGGCTATGCTGCAGTACACCTCGTCGAAGACGTCGCACGGTCGCCACGGCGGGCCACGCTCCGTCACAAACGCCGTGAAGAACATGCAGTCCAGAAAGCGGGTGGTGAAGGCGCAGTCCACCAGGCCACGCTGACCCAGGAACGACGCCTGAGGGCAGACGACGTCCGGTCTCACACAGGTCAAGGTCGAGCACACCACAACAGCACGTGATTCCGACGATATTATCGGATGATGCCGCGCACATCCAAGCGCAGACTAAGTGAAAAGTTCGTCCTAACGCGTTTAAAAACAGTCCGAATCTGCACTGGGGGATATGATCTAGCTTTGGAGGAGATGGCACAGAACTATCCCAGAATTCACAGAACTTTACTTGTTTTAGGTAGACGGTGAAAAAAACATGTTTTAACAAACCCAGTTTAGTATTTCATGATATACATGTAGAAGTGTCTTATGTGACTGTGTATGTTTTTACCAACTCATATTACATTTTGTATATCCTAATGCAGTTTTAACTTGCGACTTCACCGATCAGTGGGTTCTAGGCCTGTTGGTGATGAATTTGAATACATGAAATGAGCTGGTTTGAGTCGGAAGTGGCCGGTGCTGACCGCGGGACGTTACCTTGTGGAAGGTGATGACCGGTGTGGGGTGAATCCGGATCAGAGTCAGACAGTTGCGGTATCCCTGCAGCAGCTGGGCGAACAACCGCAGGAACACAGCGCGAATCTCCTTGTCCAGGATCTGCCGAACACGGCAGTACTCAGCACTTGCACGTACCCCGGCGTCTCACACGACAGCCGCACTAACTTATAACTTAAGTTATGGGCTGACAGCCTCTTCGTGATAATTACGGTGTGTATCTTCTGGAGTATTTTACTTGCCCGACAGGCAAACAGCATCGAAACGACTGCCGACGCAGCTCATGTTGATGCATAAATGTATGTTACACACGACCACCACAAGGCGAGCAGTTCTTACCATTGTTAATCAAGTGGACGCTGGACAGTCCAATTATGCAACAGCTGCATCGATTGCTGATTGCAATCCCTGGGTTGGGTCCGAAAACACTAGCGTACAGCATTGCCATGACGCTCGCCCAAATCAACAAACGGCGGGGAGGGTCTCCTGTCCAGGCCACACTCACCAGTGGCGGGGAGGGTCTCCTGTCCAGGCCACACTCACCAGTGGCGGGGAGGGTCTCCAGTCTAGGCCACACTCACCAGTGACAGGGAGGGTCCCCTGTCCAGGCCACACTCACCAGAGGCGGGGAGGGTCTCCAGTTTAGGCCACACTCACCAGAGGCGGGGAAGGTCTCCTGTCCGGTCCACACCCACCAGGGCGGGGAGGGTCTCCAGTCTAGGCCACACTCACCAGTGGCGGGGAGGGTCTCCTGTCAGCCACACTCACCAGAGGCGGGGAGGGTCGCGCCTGGCGCGGGAAGGCGTGGTCGCTGCTGTGCAGGTCTGGGTGCAGCACCTGCGACAGAGAGTGCAGCGCCATGGAGCGGGCCGGCTCGGCGATGGCAGGGATGCTGCAGGACTCGGGGACGGTGACGCAGCCGCCGTCCAGGTCCGCCACGATGACGTCCATCTGCGGGCCAGGGGCGGAGTCAGGGCCACGCCACCCGACAGTGGCTGTGAAGCTTATACCTTAATCCTCGCTGTGGTGGCAGAACCGACAAGTTGAGAGCATCCGGTTTGTGAAGACGACTCAGAACTCCACACTCTAAGCCATCCATGCATTTTTGACTCTAAGGAAGTAGAAATTTATATTCAAGCTTTCTCGAAAGCAGCTCAAAAAGAAATCAGAACCCACCGGCCAGTCACCACTCAGCACTAACAACCACAGAGTGGTAATCGCCCCCCCCTACTCCAGTGGTCTAGCGACTTGCCTCCAACCGAGTGGTGACCGACACCAGTCCCTAGTCTGCAGGTACAGCTGGTGTAGAGTAGTGACTGACACCAGTCACTACTCCGGTACAGCTGATGCAGACTAGTGACTGACACCAGTCACTACTCAGGTACAGCTGGTGCAGACTAGTGACTGACACCAGTCACTACTCAGGTACAGCTGGTGCAGACTAGTGACTGACACCAGTCACTACTCAGGTACAGCTGGTGCAGACTAGTGACCGACACCAGTCACTACTCCGGTACAGCTGGTGCAGACTAGTGACTGACACCAGTCACTACTCAGGTACAGCTGGTGCAGACTAGTGACTGACACCAGTCACTACTCAGGTACAGCTGGTGCAGACTAATGACTGACACCAGTCACTACTCCGGTACAGCTGGTGCAGACTAGTGACTGACACCAGTCACTACTCAGGTACAGCTGGTGCAGACTAGTGACTGACACCAGTCACTACTCCGGTACAGCTGGTGCAGACTAGTGACTGACACCAGTCACTACTCAGGTACAGCTGGTGCAGACTAGTGACTGACACCAGTCACTACTCTGGTACAGCTGGTGCTATGCTCACCAAGTCTGGCATGTTCTGCAGGGCGGAGGTGTGGGCGCCCATGATGAACGGCGTCGGCGTGGACACCACCTCCAGCAGAGACGACGGCAACACCGGGATGTACACGTAACTGTCGCAGCACAAAGTCGAGGTTAGGAGCACAGCTGCACTTCAACCCGGTGATACTATCAGATACCGTCACTGATAGATACTGCCACTGTCAGATACTGCCACTGTCAGATAGGGCATGTTCCAATGCCTCCTCAAATATCCTCCAAACTCCTCCAATCCCCTTCCACCCGTTTCAGCGCCACCTCAAACTTCCTCAAAACTCATCTCATTTCAAACCAGACGTTTTTTAAGGAAATTAGAGCAGCACAATTCTGGAGCAAAAATGTCAAACGATAAACCTAAAAAAATCGCTTTACTTTGAGAAATAGACGTTTGTGGGTGACTCTTCATGATTGAGATTTCGCTATTTTTCCAAGAGCCATTTCTGCTAAAATACATTAAATGAGCAAGGGAGGCATTAATCAAAGTTAGCAAATTTCATAGCTTCATTACGCTCGCAACATTGGTGCTGACCAGTCGCAAACAGCTGATATCTCCTCCCAGTCCAATTTAGCGGACACCGATGTTCGCACCTGCTCCTGCATCCTGTAATCTCCTCTCATTTTTCTGAGAAGGCGCAGGAGCAGAACCATACTGACTCTTTGGACACGGTCGTTGCAATCCCGGTGATATGGGATTGTAGATGAACTTTGTTGAAGGACTGATGAATAAACGCTGACGATTATGACGAGTTTCAGTTCCGGAAACACCAGCAAGCCCCAGAAAATCAGACTCTACTGTCCCACTGTAGCGATTATGATTTACGTGACGAAATTCAAACAGCCCTGACGATAAATCATTGCACTGGCCTTCCCCGAACGGGATGAGATCCGACAAATTCCAACGAGAAGCCTCGTAAATCACGACAAACTCAATAAACCGTCAAAGGAGATCTGGCAAAAGCGCCCCAGGGCTGTCTCGGCGCAGCAGAGGACCACTCAACAGTTCACTTCGAATCAGATTACTCGGCAAAATCACACACAAGAGATGACGATGTCAGCGGCCATTTTGATTTGATTAGAAGCAGGTCGAATCCGCAAGAAGCCAAAATGTATTTTGCATCTATTCTTACATGAGCTTAGGGCTGTCGCATCCGGGTGTTGTAGCGCCTACGGCCAAAACGGCGCAGTGCTCTTGCACGCTTACCTACGATACCAGTGCTGTAGTTTTTAGGAAGACCATATCGCCGAACATGAAGCCTAAATGGTACCGACGACTCACCTTCGATTGGACGGTATCATTCGCAACTAAGACTGAAAAATTAACAGATATCTGAATCAAATACAGACGAGTTGTTGTAACTACTGTTCAGGGAACTTAAATATTTCAGTTATCGGATCATGCGTGTGGGTCCCCATGGCAGACGTTCATATTTTAATGCATGTAAATTACAAAGTGACTTGAGCTTTACGGAGGATCCATGTATAGTGCATATCGCTCTGGTACCTTAGCACCAAGTTCATTCAGCGTAAGCACCCACCAGTACTACGAGGGAGGTGAGCGCGCGGCCGACCCAGGTGAGAGTACCCACCTGTACTTGAAGGGGTACACGAGGGAGGTGAGCGCGCGGCCGACCCCGGTGAAAGTACCCACCTGTACTTGAAGGGGTACATGAGTGCGGTGAGCGCGAGACCGGCCCCGGTGAGAGCACCTACCTGTACTTGAACGGGTACATGTTTGAGGTGAGCGCGCGGCCGACCCCAGTGAGAGTACCCACCAGTACTTGAAGGGGTACATGAGGGAGGTGAGCGCGCGGCCGGCCCCAGTGAGAGTACCCACCAGTACTTGAAGGGGACATGAGGGAGGTGAGCGCACAGCCGACCCCGGTGAGAGTACCCACCAGTACTTGAAGGGTACACGAGGGAGGTGAGCGCGCGGCCGACCCCAGTGAGAGTACCCACCAGTACTTGAAGGGGTACATGAGGGAGGTGAGCGCGCGACCGGCCCCGGTGAGAGTACCCACATGTACTTGAACGGGTACATGTTTGAGGTGAGCGCGCGGCCGGCCCCAGTGAGAGTACCCACCAGTACTTGAAGGGGTACATGAGGGAGGTGAGCGCGCGGCCGGCCCCAGTGAGAGTACCCACCAGTACTTGAAGGGGTACATGAGGGAGGTGAGCGCACGGCCGACCCCGGTGAGAGTACCCACCAGTACTTGAAGGGGTACACGAGGGAGGTGAGCGCGCGGCCGACCCCAGTGAGAGTACCCACCAGTACTTGAAGGGGTACATGAGGGAGGTGAGCGCGAGACCGGCCCCGGTGAGAGTACCCACCTGTACTTGAACGGGTACATGTTTGAGGTGAGCGCGCGGCCGACCCCAGTGAGAGTACCCACCTGTATTTGAAGGGGTACATGAGGGAGGTGAGCGCGTGGCAGGCCTCTGTGAGCCGTGAGTAGGCGCACGAGTGCATCAGGATCTTGTGCTCGGTCATGGCGGCGCAGAACAGCGTTAGCACGTTGGTGATACCTGCACAGCAGAGGTGCAGACGTTAGCCAGCTGTCTGACAGGTGGGCCGCGTCCCCGGCCAGCCAAGCACCGACCACAAACACATGCGGAGCATCCCGACGGATATCGCCAACAAGAGTCGGTTAGAGTTGTCTCGATGCTCCACTCGAAAGTCCACGGTCAAAATATAAGACGCTGAACAATTACATTGCTACATATTGCTATAATTTGCAGTGCCAAGATTTCGCATATCAGCAGGGAGTAGAGTGACTTACAACATATTCCAACAGTGTAATATAGCTGGGCCATAATTTCACATTCCTAGACCTCCAGAACCGAGTGATATGTATACACACACGAGCTTCTTAAATAACTTATGGCGTGTGCCAGTGTTATCAACTCATCAATTACCAACATCTATTCCAAAGAACCCAAAATTCCACATGAAATACTCGAAATGTTAAACGCAGCATTTAAGAAGTGAAGTGCCCGCTCGAAATGGGCCCGCTTCTCCGGAGCGTCCCCGCCCGGTGCCACAGCCCGGTACGGACCTAGCTGCGAGAAGAGCTGCGCCACGGCGGTGCCGGTGGTAGGTATGGAGGGCGACAGGGGCGGCTGCAGGGCCTGCCGGTCCCCCGCTCCAATGCTGAACCGCACCTGGGGGCCCCCGGGCGGCGGTACCTGGCAACACGAGGCGAGGTCCAGTCAGTGGTCGGAGGGTTTCCAGGGTGTCCAGGCAAATGGCCAGAAGCCCCGCCCTTCTGAAGGAGGTAGAGTATCAAACCACTCGCAGGGAAAACTTGGCACAGCAACTATGCTATTGCCTTATCATACAAGGACAACTAAATGTGTCCTTTGCAAAGACACAAGCGCAGGGGTGAGATTATTAACGTGTCTGGAGCATCCTCAAAGCATCTACTGCCCAACAATGTGTCGGATTTCGACACTTTACCCTGTAACTTTCCAGCAGTTTCATGTTAATACGTGATGTTTGAGTTCGACTTTGTTAACGACCTTGCCTGCAAAAATATGCTAATTTGCCGGTGATAATAACTCTATGAGTAATAATAAACAAACAAACGTAGCAGCTACTAGCTCAAACCATCACGGGCCTCGCGCTGGGAATCACTACGCCCGTATCACTGGCGTTGGCGGGTTCACCTCCGCTCACACTGCACCGGCTCACACACCTGAACACAGCCGAGGATGTTGCCGACCAGCGCCTCCAGGTCCACGCCCAGGTTGTCCGTATACACCGCGTACAGAATGCCCAGGCAGTTCTGCAAACGGTACCCACAGTCATCATCACACTGTTCTGACAAGGAGAGAAGCATAGCGGACAACTGGGTAAATATGCGAATTCCTATGTATTTAGAAGATGGCCCTGGGAGAGGCGACCTCTTTTCCGGCGTCCTTCACTGACGACGTCCTTACACCGGCAGCTGAAGACTTTCGTTCGACTATAAGGGCGCTCCTCTGGCAAAATTAGATTCGTTACTTTCCAGTGAGACTTTTGACACACCCGCCTCCTAAAAACAATTGCGACTGACATCAGCAGGGCACCCGCTCGTAATGAATAAATGTCCCTCCCCTAAATCGCTGTACTGGCACCGCCTCCTCCTCCTCAGCAGTATCCTAGATCCGTCACTGGAAGCCGAGCAGACAGAAGATAAGTGTCCGGGCCAGTTTCACTGCTCGTAAACCAAAACCGACTAACGACCTAAAACGCCAGACATTACGAAGCGTCTCATAACGAGAGCGGCATTCGGACGCCTCCAGCGTGTTGGTGCTGACCCGGAAGGTGACGAAGTAGTCGAGCCGGCTGACCAGCACCAGCGCTTTGGGAGCGTACATGACGCTGTGGTGGGTGACCGCAGGCAGCCGGTGTAGGCCATTTCGTTCGCCCCCAAACGTCTCCTCCTCCTACAGACACGGCCACCTCAGGTCAGGTCAAGGAACATCACGTCACAAGACAGGTCACACTAGGTTACCCCAGGCCGCACAAACCCAATTCACAAGTCAGGTCACACTAGGTTACCTCAGGTTGCGAAACATCCCATCACTAGGCAAGTTCACCTAGGTTACCCCCGGTCGCGCAACATCCTGTCACAAGGCAGGTTACCCTAGGTTACCTCGGGAGGGTAACACCACGTCACAAGGCAGGTCACACCAAGTCACCTCAGATCACAGAAGATCCCGTCACAAGGTAGATCACTTCAAGTTACCTCAGATCACAAAATGTTACGTCATGCCAGCTCAGGTCACGGCAGTTCATCTATAGTCGCCGAACATCATGGAAAATCTGCTCAGGCCACGCTATGTCAACTTCAGCCAGAATATGATATCACACATCCGCTACGCCAGCGTAAGTCACCTCATGCCACATTATACCACATCAGCTCAAGGCAGGGTAGGTCGCCTGAGGTCAGTAGACTATGTCACATGAGCTCAGGCAAGCAAATGTCAAATCGGGTTCGGCTATGTCTCATCAACTTCAGCTGGAGGAAGCTGCTGGCACGTCTACCTTTTCAAAACTAAAATCGGTGCAATAAATATATGAAATTCAAATCGACGTTCTAAACGGACAGCTCATTTGAGCATGCGCGTGACAGCTAACACGCGCCCCGCTGGGGTCCCTGGCATGACGTGCCCCGCTGGGGTCCCTGGCATGACGCACCCCGCTGGGGTCCCTGGCATGACGCGCCCCGCTGGGGTCCCTGGCATGACGAGCCCCGCTGGGCGGCGAATTTCGCCCCTCCCCTCCGTAAAATTTCCCAGGAAAGCAAAAGAAAAATTACGAACGGCATTTGAAAGCTCTTGACAAAACAAAGAGAAATCATACGAAATATTTTCATGTCAGGTCAATATTGAGGTCAGCACAGGTCAAATAAGGCCCCATAGGCTCACAACAGGGCAGTGTAACTTCCCCCTCTAGAATTTTACTCAGCGGAGCTAGAGCAAATATTTATGCATCATTGGATTCCTCTAATTGTGGCGAATTGAATGATGTATAATATAACCTTGCTAGGTCAAACTGTGAAAATGACCTGACATCGAGCTAGGTCAAGGTCATAGGGTGACCTGGTATGGTCATGTTGCATATCAATCGACTCCCCGTGACAATAAAAGCACAATGCAAGCGAAATGGGAGCTTTATCTCAATTCAGTGAGAGGTTATTGACAAAACAATCACTGTATGCTCCTGTGACCTGACATGACCTTTGAGAGGTCAGATGGTCAAAAACTCAACTTTATGGTCAAGATCATGGTAAGAATACACTGTTTGAACATTTTCAGCTTTATCTACCCCGTATTTACCGAAAACGAGCCCGTTCTATTTTTCTCCATATATTTATAACGGGGTGACCAAACAATTGACCCCACCTTGGGTCAACAACATCAAAATTCCAAGATCGCAGATTTGTAGACCCTAACGGCCTCATCGTATTGTGAAAGTTTAAAACTCATCGGTTGGTTGATGCTCCTTAAGCGCCGCTTCAAACTAGTAATTTTAGGTTTTGAGGTCGGGTCGCTTGACCTTGGATAGCTCCTTGACCTGACATGACCTGACCTAAAAAATTGGTGAGATACGTAGAAATAATCAGGGATAAGGTACTGTAAGTTCCGTTTGTTCTGTGTCTCTTCGTTTTTGCGTTATCCGGGGAAAACCAGGAGGGGGCGAATTTCGCCCCCAGCGGGGCGCGTGTTAACAGTATCTATAGACAGAGGTCCGGAAAGAATGCCCGAGACATCATCAATTTTAGCGACAACAAAGGCATGCCCCAAACACAAAAAAAAACAGAGGCGTTTCAACAGCCACGGACAAACCAGAGGTTAAAAACAGAACACATAAACAATAATAATAAATAACACATCAAACACAACCTAGGCGCAAAATAACATTAAAATCGATAAAAATACGGTCATATCTCCTCGTTCAAGAAAAGTCTGCCCCTCTGCAACCATAGAAACGATTGGTAAAATACATGATACCTGTGATAATACAGCGTGTGATGGAAACACCAGTCTTCGCCCCATAAAAATTGCTACCGGACTTCCGACGTCCGTCCGAAACGATTCGTACATTCAAATGTAAACGGCAAGCCCAGAGCGGCTGGAAACTTTGCTGGCAAATAAGAGCAGATTATTCAGATTTTATGCGATATCGTTCGGCCTAGACTGGATAAGGTCAGCGAAACAAATGCAAACCCCTGCGCCGATAAGTCAAAGCACCCGAACTGCAGTAAAAACGGCACTGTCACCGACGCTGCCGGAGCGCGATCCGGAGCGAGATGAACAGCGGGCATACCGGCCTTGAACCATGCATACATCGCCAACTTTCCCTGAGTTTCACTTTGCTCTGTCCGAACATTGTCCAGATGTATAAGCAAGAAGTGGGTAGAACCGGGCGTGACAACACGCGAAGTAGATAACTAGGAACCATCTAATATCTAAACCAATGCACATATTCCGGGAAAACTGTCATATCTGACAGATCGGTCAGGAAACTTGGAATGCATGGAACTGTCACAGTGAGGCTCACATTTTAAGCTGGGGTCTACGGGACCCCTATTTCAGTTCCCATGTTTTGTAGCTGTAACTTGTAGGATATCTACATTCTCCAGAGGCAAGTGATGGGCGTATCGCAATCCTCCAACACATCCAGTATTGCTTAACTAGATTGCCGCATAGATATAGCAGTCTATGCGGTAAAGGAAATTAGTGATTACTATATTCGCAACAATAGCACTGTATTTGTGTGTTTCCTGGACGCCCGTAAGGCTTTTGACCACGTACACCATTGGACATTGTACGATAGCCTTTTGAACAGAGGAATGGATGCTTGCCTGGTTAGAATGCTCGTGAATTGGTATGAATCTCAGCGGTTTACGTACGCTGGGGTAATAATGATATCTCAGATTGATTTTCTGTCTCAAATGGTGTAAGGCAGGGAGGTATTTTATCGCTGTCCTTGTTTAACCCACGCCCCACCGGGGGTCCGGCGCCACCTTCGCCCCACCAGGGGGGCATCGATGGCCCCCTCTAACTCCGGAAATATGGGGGTTAGTGCAAATCTGCAAAGTGCATTAGAAAGCTCGCGTGAATTCAGTAAGAAATTACTTCACATGTTTAAGCGATGGTTTGACCTCCAGAGGTCAAGTTAGGTCACGATAGGCTCTTTTCACTCAAATATGCAATGCTTAAGAAAACTGGGCATAACTCTTATGCCATTAGAGCTATTGAGATCTGGTAAACTACATTGGATAGGAAAATGCCAGACCTTTCTTCGTTATATGGAACGTAATGACCTCCCGCCAGTGGTTTGACCTCCAGAGGTCACCTCGTGACCTCATATGACCTGAGGTCATCAAAGGTCAGAAAGTGACCTTGCCGTATATCAAATGAAAGCTAGTGATGACATACACGATGGTGTTTGTTTTAACGCTCTAGCTTAATTAGGTCAAAAGTTATTGTCAAAATACTGTTTTTGACCCCTGGTGACCCTGGATGACCTTGGAGAGGTTAAAGAGAAAATATGACCCCTGGGATCCGTAAAAGGGTGTCCAAAAACACTTTTCTGAGCAAGCCGAGCATTTGCAATCGTTTTTGTGGCTTTTAGATCATATGACAGTTTTTTCCAATGCTTTTTCGATGGGAGAGGTCACCTCGTGACCTGACCTTAGGTCACGAAATCGAAATATCCCGGATATACACCTTGTAGACCCTGGTGGGGCCATAAACTGTAGGAAGTTTCAAATCGATCGACTGAGAAACGTAGCTCTTATAGAGCTCAAAATTTGAAGTGAGGTGACCTTGGTTGACCTCAACCTGGTGACCTGACCTTGGGTGACCCAGGGTAAACAATTTCAGGGATGGTGCAAAAAGGATGGGGTGAGAGATAGAGCCCTCAACCGCGGTCCTGCGTTTCGTAATTTTTCTGTTATCCCGGAAAAACCTTAGGGTGGGCCATCGATGGCCCCGGTGGGGCGAGGGTTAATGCGCACACTGATGGACTGTCCTCTCAGCTAACCAAAAGCAAGGTTGGCTGTCACTATCTAGGCTGTGTGAAACACCTTTACTATGCAGACGACATGGTTCTTTTGTCTCCAACAAAGTATGGGCTACAAAAATACTAAAAGTATGTGAGGTATATGCCAATGATCGTGAATATTATTTAACACGAAAAAATCCGTATGCATGGCTGTTATCCCTATGATGTTTAAAAAGATGGTACTGCCCAATTTAACTCTATGTAATAATATTCTAGCATATGCGGATTCATATAAGTATCTAGGGTTTCATCTAATGAACGCACATGTCCGATCGGATGATAGCGAGGTACAATATCAGTATCGGCGGCTATGCTGTCGTGCCAATTCCCTTATTCGAAAATTCGCAATGTGTTCCTATGTCGTCAAAAGGTTTCTGTACAATGCGTACTGCTCGGCTATAAGCTGCGTGCATATATGACACTCATTCCGCTGATCGGTGCTGAAAAAGTTCAAGGTATGTTTTAATAACGCTGCTAGAATGTTCTTTGGTTATGAAAGGTTTCGCAGCCTATCTGGTATGTTTGTGAGTGAAAAAATCGATAATGTTGATGCTTATTACAGGAAAACAAAGTGTAATTTTTTAACAGGATATGCGACTCTGATAATCGCATCCTGAATGGTTTGCTCCATAAGGATTTGGCTTTCACCTAGCAAACCAGAAAGGCCTGGTATAGGGCCCTCTATTGAAGAATCGCAATGTGTGTGTACAAATAGAGATGTTGAATTTGGCATTAGTAAGTGGATCTCTCTCTCTCTCTCTCTCTCTCTCTCTCTCTCTCTCTCTCTCTCTCTCTCTCTCTCTCTCTCTCTCTCTCTCTCTCTCTCTCTCTCTCTCTCTCTCTCTCTCTCTCTCTCTCTCTCTCTCTCTCTCTCTCTCTCTCTCTCTCTCTCTCTCTCTCTCTCTCTCTCTCTCTCTCTCTCTCTCTCTCTCTCTCTCTCTCTCTCTCTCTCTCTCTCTCTCTCTCTCTCTCTCTCTCTCTCTCTCTCTCTCTCTCTCTCTCTCTCTCTCTCTCTCTCTCTCTCTCTCTCTCTCTCTCTCTCTCTCTCTCTCTCTCTCTCTCTCTCTCTCTCTCTCTCTCTCTCTCTCTCTCTCTCTCTCTCTCTCTCTCTCTCTCTCTCTCTCTCTCTCTCTCTCTCTCTCTCTCTCTCTCTCTCTCTCTCTCTCTCTCTCTCTCTCTCTCTCTCTCTCTCTCTCTCTCTCTCTCTCTCTCTCTCTCTCTCTCTCTCTCTCTCTCTCTCTCTCTCTCTCTCTCTCTCTCTCTCTCTCTCTCTCTCTCTCTCTCTCTCTCTCTCTCTCTCTCTCTCTCTCTCTCTCTCTCTCTCTCTCTCTCTCTCTCTCTCTCTCTCTACATATTGCCAGCCTCAGGAACGGGATTCCATCCTGAGTGAGAAACAGAAAAAATCACTTCAAGAGCTGAAGAAAACAGACTAGACAAGCAGTTACCAACCACAATTTCCAGGGGTACATTGAATTAATTAAGTTGAAAACACGTTTTGCACTATTAACTCATATATACTATGCACGCGGTCCGATACGGCCAAAATATTAAATTTCTAATAAACTTTCCGTTACAATCTTCATTTCAAATCAGCCCGGTAAGTTTGTCGACGGAAAATAATCACCTACATTCATGCGCATTGCTTACTTGACCGTCCAATAGCAGTAGCGCGACCTGGCCAAAACAATGCAGCACCCACGCGCAAGGCTTAACAACCCGGCTATGAAGCCAACAGACGGTGGCGGGGCGCTCCCACCCCACTGGTTTGGGAGGGGTCGGTCCTACGTGTCGTTATTCAACAGGCGGGAGCTGGTACGACGACTGGTGGCGGGCTCACTGGGACGTGACAACGCTTCCCTGCACGGCCACGGATTTTTCAATAATTGGGGGTGTCCAAATTTGAAGCAACCTCAATAACCACTATATCAACAAGTGAAGTACAATATAAGGCAAATATGTTTAAAGTTAAAATTCTGTACAGAACAACCCCATCTCAAGTACTTAAAATGAAAAACATGCAAATTTGAAGTTTAACACTAATTTGACGTTGCCTGGGAGGCGCCCCACAGGGGGTTTATCCCCCGAAATATATATCAGCCCTGCTTCCAGGTGTAATCATGAAAACGCCTCTCCCGGGCCCAACCTGCATTCAGCACGTTCCTTTTAAGTCACCCATCCCTCGCTCCCCAATTTCAGTACTGTGCGCACGTACAATTGATAAGTCTAGATATATGCGCATAGATTAACCGTCACACGGCGGCGTTCCCGCCGCTCTAAACCCGATCCATTGCAACACACCCACCACCACACAGGTACGTGAGCAGCAGTCCAAGGAGCTGCCACAGGCCTGAGCGCGACCCACGCTGACGATCAGGCAATGAGACAAACACCAGCGTAGCTGATGGCCATTAGACTGCGGATTACAGCGAATATGGCGCCTTCATGACATTCTCAACTGATAAACCTGTGCCCTTCAGTAGAATGGCGGACCCAAGGGCCTGAGGAGCCTTGGATTGCCATTTATCGGAGGCCTGAGGCCCCCCGTCCAAACGTAAAGGCTCGAGGCATAACTATGTTTTGCCCCCCCCCCAAGCTGTCGACTCCCTTTTATTTTACAGACAAGGTTTGGTGCTTCAACTGAACCAGTCAATTTCAAACAGAGCCAGTCAACTTCACTGCAAACATTGGACCTTGGTCCTCTTGATATTTGAAATCGCTTTTGAGTGAATGATCTTTGGATAGCACAAACAAGCATCTTGTGACCACATATTCCACCTCTAGACGTTTTGTATTGCTTTCCGACTTGGGTTTACCCCCGAACCTACCGGCTTGTTAAATTGTGGCCAAATCTTTCACCGCGTGACATTTTTCCCCGTCTTTGGTTTGCCCCCCAAACCTGCCGGCTAGATCTGCCACTGCTACGGTATGTAGGAAAACCGTAGTTTCATGTTATGTTTGTTCTTAAATTCACTGTTTGCTGAAAGATAGCATTTCCTGAGAGGATTGTCTTGTCTCTCTCGCCTCGCCCTATATCCCATGATCCGTCTCGGCGCGAAAACTGGTCCCACAGAAGGGGCTAATGGCGTAGCTTCTGCTCTGCAAATGTTAGCAAACTTCAACAAACATTTTAGTATATGCTTAAGACTGCTATCTCAGTTGAGCTGAGCTTAGAAATGGGCCACGCTGCTTCAAAGTGTAGACCGCATCACTACATACAGTCAAATAAATCGAGAGAGTGAATCTGAGAGGAGACCGGATGTTTTTCCACAGCTGATTGTTCAAATTGTTTAATTCCTTACGCATCTCACGCACGGTATCTGCTGATTAGGCTGGAAGCCTGCAAGTAAAAACCCAATACCACTTATTTGTCTATTCTATTCCTGCTGTTGGAATCGCTTCGCTATTCCAGCTAAACAAAGCACACGAAGCTTCCCACATTTTCTGTCGTCTCAGCCCACAAATATTATGCTCTTTCGTAAACAAATTCCAGTCGGACGCGTGCAAAAACTGGGTTACGGAACAGACTTTTCTTCAGTGGTACTCACAGCACCGCGGTCTATCATGTACCACAAATGCCACGGCGACAGGCAGACGAGCAACACGTGTGAGTCTGCACTGGCACGGCAGACATGTGCAGTTCAGTCAAGCGCCGGGTCACACTGCCGCAGTGGCAGCTGCAGCTGCAGCTGCGGCAGCGAGCTGCAGTCACAGCAAACGGCGGGCCCGGCGGCTGCAGGGGAGGGTCTGCCGGGGCGAGCCCGGGGGCTGCAGGGGAGGGTCTGCCGGTGCGAGCCCGGGGGCTGCAGGGGAGGGTCTGCCGGGGTAAACCCGGGGCTCAAGGGGAGGGTCAGCCGGGGCGAACCCGGGGCTCAAGGGGAGGGTCTGCCGGGGCGAACCCGGGGCTCCAGGGGAGGGTTAGCCGGGGCGAGCTCGGGGGCTCCAGGGAAGGGTTCGCCAGGTGGGGAGACGGGGCGGGGCGAGCTCGGGGCTGCAGGGGAGGGTTCGCCAGGCGGGGAGAGGGGGCGGGGCGAGTCAGCCGGGAGCGGGGACGGGACGGCATTATGTGGTATCTAGTCAAAATATTCTCATTGTGGTTTAGCGACGCACCAACTGCTTATCTCATAAGGGCAGTCGCAAACTTAGCCAGCGAATAGGTCACTCAGCCATCAGCAACTAAACGCATACAGTATTCTTCCTAGTCTTGCTCGGGAACAATTCAGGATCCAAATAGCCCTGGTATGAAACGTAAGCGGAAAACAGGAAGATAAACAAACGCGACTAATTTCAGGCGCAGACCTCCAAGCTGAGGTCATTGTTGATACATAACAGGCATTACACCGAATGTGAATCTACATCCGAGCTCTTGCAGCATGCGATGAACTGCACCATTGAAAAAGGGGGGGTTGGAGTTCAGATATCGTCGAGACTGGTCAATGAGTCACAAACATTGGTCATGTTTGTCGCCCAAGTTAAGTCGTGAAGGAGTGATGCGTGTCTGGGACTCGTAAGTCAAGCCCTTAACACGCGCATGACGGGGGGTCCGCCCCCTCGGGTTTTTCGGAGATAGCAGAAAAAGGCGGCGCGTAGCGCCGCCGTACTGTAACCTTTCCTCATCATTTTTACAACTTCGTAAAATTTTAAGGTTAGGCACCTCAGGTCAGGTCACCAGTACAGGTCAAGTGACCCGACCTAAAAAAGTTTAAGATAGCATAAGTCGGAGCAGGGTGAACTTATCCGATTGAAACTCATATCACATAATGGCCGGTATTTGGCATAATGGCCGGTACACATATGTTCCGGTATTTTGATATCGATGACCTAAGGTCAGGTACGAGGCAGACCTCCATTGGAAATACATGGGAAAATGGTTTTTACGGAATAACTCAGTAACGGATGGTGATAAAGCATTTATTTTAGCTGCATTAGACTCGCCTGGGCTTTGCAGTTCTAATGATATGCATTTTATATAATTTTACCCTGACCTGACCTCAGGTCAGGTCAAATCCTATTTGACCTAGCAAGGTCAAATTATATAGCATTCGATTCGGCTTGCTAAGAGGATTCATATCGTTCAAGTCGTTTTGCTCTATCTTTACTTGTTCAGATGTAATGCCCGAAAAACTGAATTTTACATGTTATCCCTATGACGGACATGTTTTGACCTCTCGTGACCTTAAATGTGACCTGACAAAAATGGTTCAAATGTTTTCGATGGGGAAGTGGATGGGCAGCCCAACGCCGTTTACCGTTTTTCGCTACCTACCGTGGTTCTCGAGATCTTAGGGGCGGGTACCCGCCCCCGTCAATGCGAAGTGGCTCAGACCCCCGTCAATGCGCGTGTTAATTTTAGTATTCAAGGAAATAATGCATCTTTATGGTAAGTTTTGAACTGAAAACGCAATTTAGTCGAGTACTTAGTTGGTCCCAAAATGAACAGCTAACAGAGAAACCGGCGAATAAGAACTTGGAAGCGCTGATGCTGCTGTGCTATTACCCCATGAAAAGGAGATTTTGAGATAAACAAAATTAAGCCCATGGATTCCAGTCACAGGCGGATCTATGGGGGGGGTGGTGGTGGTAAGTGGGGGCATTTGCCTCTTCCTGATCGGCCCTCGGCGCACCTTGAAATGGTCACGGCTCCCCGGAAATGTCGCTTCTCACTCCTCCGCCTAGATGCGAGTATCGGCACCCCACGATGAGACTTGGCGCCCAACTGATAATTTTTGCCGTTCAAAAAAGTGGCGCCCCCGGTCCGAATGGCACCCTCCCCCCTATTAGCAATCCTAGACTAAACTTTGTTTCTAGTATACTTTAAACGAATGAGATCTCATTTCAAATACCATGAAGGCACCACAATATTTCCACGTCGAACTTAAAAGTTTAGACCTTTTCGAGGTCAAAAGCTAAAACCCACACTGAACCTTCAAACAACTAGTCCGAGTAAAAAAAATGAGCCCTTATTTAGCACGCGCTCCAGGGAGCCGAGTCTCCAAATAGGGCACCCAGGCCTGTGACAGCCGGCCGCAGCGGACGCTCCAAACTTCCCCGTCCGACCGCTACTCGCGCCCGCGGGGGTTGGGACTTCCGCCACCGGCGCGCGCTACCCCGGCCTCCAGTCCGCCCCCACAAACCAGGCTGACCACAGACGGACGCGGCCGCTCCACAGGACGGCAGATAACAACCAGCGACGCAGGTGTAACCAACCTCGACAGGGGTGGTCCTGGGGAGGCGAGGGTGTGGCCAGAGTACAGCTCAGACAAAAACTAGGCCGTCACAATACCACTCACGTCTAACCCTCAACTCGCGAAACTACGCACCCAAAGCCTAATCATCTGATAATCTGATAGTACCAAAGACAAATCCAGAGGCCAAATGGAGCAGGTGCCTCTTCCTACCGATCGATCACTCGGCGCTCCTCCAATATCACTTCCAGCCCCATCCCCTCCCGATGTATTACTGGACCCCTCGATGCAATTGGGCGCCCCCTGATGGTCGTGCCCTTAAAAATGGCGTTCCTGGTTCCAAATTGCGCTACTTGGCAGAACTGTCCACTGGTCAGAAATCCTGCGGGCGCCTGTGGACATTACCACTGCAGTAAGAGAAGAGTGCCGTGAAGGTACCACTGTATACTAGTGTAGAGTATTTGATGCTTTTGTGGAGCCCTAATACACCGGTCGGCACATACTGCGCCCAAGGAGCAGACACTATCAGCACTCATGAAGCGAGTTACAGGTTAACTCCTATAGCCTTGGGAGTCACTTGTTGAAGCATTCCAACTCATTGTAAGTCACGGCATGGATCACCCAAATGGTCCTCACACTTCCATCTTCGCACGATTATCCCAGCGGGGGACAGAGGCGGAACTAAGTTAGGTGCCCCTTACATATAGGTGTGCGATTCAAGTCCGTAGAAAACGCCAAAACACGGCCTCCAGCTCTCCACAACAGCATGTGAGCCTTCTGGTCGAATTTCTCGCATCATTAACGCAGACCACTGGCGTTTTCACGTGTGCCCATTTCGCGCACGTCTGTCATATGTGACAGACGTGATCTCAAAGCCCACATCACGCCGGCAGCACATCACACTGATGGCACCGCAGTCCTGCAAAACCTCCCAAGATAACTCATTCACCCTTCCCCTTCGCTGGCAGCTCGGCATCAGCAATCCGGAAGTCATTCCAAGCTTCTGCATGCAGACGCGCTTTGATCGGTGCCGGCGGCGACACATCCATACCGCGACATTTCTACCCTATCCGTGTCGGCTGAACGGAGCTCCAGCCTACAGCGGGGTCGCTCCAGGAAGTCGGCGCGGCGCTCACCGCCCCGGCACAGCGCTGACATTGAGCCGGCCGCTGCCACTGCCACGCACGGCCGGCCAGCAAGGCCGGCATATTCACACCGCTCGGTCCGGTCGCCGACGTCCGGCGGCACAAGTCATCCGTGGCGGGCGACGCCGCAGCCTGCTCTGCTCAAGGATTGTTGCGCATGCTGCCGTTACTTTCCATAAAGGCGTGCATCCAAACCGTCCATTTTTATTCAACGAGTGGCTTTAGATTATTCGGATAATGCATGCCCATACTTGGCCTGTAATGCGATTCAGTGTCCTCAAGATGTTCAGCGACCAGTCAGACGTGTACCAGGAGGTTTCGCCACGCGGCAACATCAAAGGAGTCGGTGATCTTCCACAGGCAGTAAACCATGTTTAAAAGCGTTTGATATAAGAACACAAAACAGCTTAAGATAACACGCGCCCCGCTGAGGGGGCGAAATTCGCCCCCCCTCCTGGTTTTCCCCACATAGCTCAAAAACGAAGAGACACAGAACAACGAAACTTACAGTACCTTATCCTTGATAAATTTTACACATCTGACCAAATTTTTTAGTTAAGGTCATGTCACGTCAAGGAGCTATTCAGGGTCAAGTGACCCGACCTCAAAACCTAAAATTACGAGTTTGAAGCACCGCCCAGGGAACATTAGCACACCGATCAGTTTGAAACGTCCACAATATGATAAGGTCATTAGGGTCTACAGATCTGCTATCTCGGAATTTTGATATTGTTGACCTAAGGTGGGGTCAATTTTTTTGGTCACCCCATTATAAGTCTATGGTGAAAAATACAACGGACTCGTTTTCAGTAAATACTGGATAGATAAAGCTGAAAATCACCAAACTGTCTATTCTTACTACGAACTTAACCATAAAGTTGATTTTTTGAGCATCTGACCTCTCAAAGGTCATATCAGGTCACGGGAGCAGAGAGTGATTGTTTTGCTAATAACTTCTCACTGAATTGAGATAAAGCTCCCATTTTGCATGCATTCTGCTTATATTGTCACGGGGAGTCGATTGATATGCAGCATGACCATACCGGGTCACTCTGTGACCCTGACCTAGGTCGAGGTCGGGTTATTTTGACTATTTGACCTAGCAAGGTCATATTATACATCATTCGATTCGCCGCGATGAGAGGAATCCAATGATGCATAAAGATTTGCTCTAGCTCCCCTGAGGGCAGATCTAGAGAGGGAAACGTACACTGCCCTGTTGTAAGCCTATGGAGCCTTTTCCTCTGACCTATGCTGACCTCAATATTGACCTGACATAAAAATTATCCTTATAAATTATATTCGTCTTGTCAAGAGCTTTCGAACACCGCCCGTAATTTTCCTTAACCTTTCATGGGGAACGAGATATGGAGGGGCGAAAAACGCCCCCAGCGGGGCGCGTCATGCAAGGGACCCCACCGGGGCGCGTGATAATCATGACAGTTCACACGATCCTCCAGTTTTAAACTATATAGGTAGTGAGAGGGACTTAACACGCGCCACGCTGGGGGGCGAAATTCGCCCCTCCTGGTTTTCCACAGATAACACAAAAATGAACAGACGCAGAACAACGAAACTTACAGTACCTTATCCCTGATCCATTTTACGCATCTGACCATATTTTCTAGGTCAGGTCATGTCAGGTCAAGGAGATATTCAAGGTCAAGTGACCCGTCCTCAAAACCGAAAATCAAGAGTTTGAAGCAGTGCCTAAAGACCATCTGTCAACCAATCAGTTTCAAACTTTCACCATATGACAAGGTCATTAGGGTCTACAAATATGCTATCTCAGAATTTCGATACTGTTAACCTAAGGTGGGGTCAATTTTTGGTCACCCCATTCTAAGTCTATGGTGAAAAATAGAAAGGGCTCGTTTTCAGTAAGAAATGGATAGATAGATCTTAAAATCCTCAAAACATGTCTTCTCTCCAGAATCTTGACCATAAAGTTGAGTTTTTGACCATCTGACCTATCAAAGGTCATGTCAGGTCACCGGAACATACAGTGATTGTTTTGCGAATAACTTCTCACTGAATTTAGTTGAAGCTCCCATTTTGTTTGTATTGTGCTTATATTGTCACGGGGAGTCGATTGATATGCAACATGAACATACCAGGTCACCATATGACCTTGACCTAGCTCAATGTGAGGTCATTTTCACCATTTGACCTAGCAAGGTCATATTAAACATCACTCGATTCACCATGATGAAAGGAATCCAATGATGCATAAATATTTTCTGTAGCTTTTCTGAGTACAAACCTAGAGGGGTAGACGTACACCGCCCTCTTGTAAGTCTATGGAACATTCTTTGACCTTGGCTGACCTAAATATTAACCTGACAAAATATTATTGACATAATTTCTCTTCGCCTCGTGAAGAGTTTTCGAACGCCCTTCTTAATTTTTTCTTTAGCTTTTCTGGGAAGTGAGATACTGAGGGGCAAAAACGCCCCCAGCGGGGCGCGTCATGCGAGGGACCCCAGCGGGGCGCGTGTTAAGCTACTCAGAAGTCACATATATTTCCGTGGGAGTTGTGGAGGCTGTCATTCCCAACTGATTCAACGTGATTAACTGAGCTACGTTTGACCGATGTTAGATACAATATATATATCCAAGAGATGTTCAAGTGTCTACGGCTTCATAAAATAGGTTCGATATAAAACACCCAGCTTAAAGCGAAATTCATCACAGCACAATCAATTTTCAGCTCAAGGTGAGCCTGTCAGCTAGAAGTGAACAAAAGACCAAACCCTTCCATCGCAATGGTCAAGACCCCTCCCGTCGGGTTGTTTTTGCAGTCCCGCATACGATCATACTAAACCGGTTTTCGCTGATCCGGAATTAAATACCCATCCCGGGCCGCCGGCGAAGGTTCAGGCCTTCAGTACAGCATCCCTGAGGGTGGGATATCACACTGGGCAGGCTGCCGACGTCGTCAACCTCTCGGCATCAAGTCTGCAGCTGTGGGACTGATCAAACGCGCTACTCGCGACACTGACACCGGGACGAGGCCGTCGTTTGTACCACACACCGCGAGAATATAGCAAGTTGCAATTCCGAGCATTTTCCAGTTACAGCACTAGCTGGTAAGGGTCAAATGATATACATTGGCGCATCCAGGATTTCTTATCGGAGGTCTTGAGTGAAGGGGGGGGGTATTTGGACAAGGAAACAGTATTTCTTAAGACGCGACCTAATTACAGAGCCGCAAATTACATCGCGGAGACGCCAATGCTTTCTTTCGACGGAGGGGGTGGGGATAGAGTAAAACGACAATTCAATGACCTCTGGGCGATTTCAGGAAGTCCCGAGTGCTCGATCGGGAGGCTGGGTATCCTACCCACCTCTCCCTTCCCTGAATCCGCCTATGTTTTCATGTCAGGAGTTCACGCCACCGTGGCTGTTTACATGGCCAGCGGCGGTGCAGGTTGTATCGAGGGTGACGTGGTGGCCGGCATGGCACAAACTGGTCTGACGGCCGGCCCGCCGGCGCCGGCCGGTGCTTCAGCAAGACGTCGATCCACTTCGGCGGCGGCGGCGCCGACACACGCCGCGGATACAGCCGCGCCCCAGCTGCGAGCCGCCAGCTGACGAGCGCCGCCGCAGCGAACGGCGTGCTGACTAACCCCGGCAGCTACTAACGTTCCCAGGACGCACGCCTGCTAGAGATGACGCCGTGGCAACGCCCGGTGTACTTACTAACGTCGGCAATTACTGACGTTCCCAGGCCGCACGCCTGCTAGAGATGACGCCGTGGCAACGCCCGGTGTACTTACTAACGTCGGCAATTACTAACGTTCCCAGGTCGCACGCCTGCTAGAGATGACCGCCGGGGCAACGCCTGGCGTGCTTACTAACGTTGACAGTTTCGAGCGTGCATATATTTTTAGAGCTAGGATTTACATTTGTCGGTAAGTTTCACTCGGTTGGAATGGGACAAGATTGCGAAATCGGTGGCAGGTCTGCTAGGAAACTAATGGAACAGAGAAACCCACGGTAGCCAGGTGGTGAGAGGACCGGAGACACGCCGATGCAGTGGACAGAGCAGCAGAGGAGATTCGCACAATAGGAGCGATTGTGGGGAAGCTGTTGTCATAACAGTGGCTAAGCAGTCGTGAAATAGTTCGTGTTCTCAGAGGCATGGTGAGTAAGTGGTGCGCTACCACTGCAATAACCACACAAATCTTCTGCTGTCAACCAGTGATACCAGAGATGTGCTCACCGAGGAGCCCAGAGCCAGTTCCACAAATTGCGTGGCGAAACTTCATCGTGTTCGTTTCCTTTCTGACCGTTTAAATATCGGACCAGCAGCATGCCATAACCGCTATGGTGTTTATCAAGTTAAACCAAGATTCCATGATAAATCCTGAGCCTGAAGAAGGGCAGGGAAGCCACCGAACCGCCTGCCAGCCTCCGTCCGTTTCATCTGAACGCATTCTTCTAGGAAAGCACGTGAGGACCGACTGCACGAGCTATAAATAGACAGTTCAACGACGAATCGAAACACCGTCAATAGATCATACACATGGACTGACATAGAACGGTCTGCAGGTTGAGCACCTGCACGGCGTGGACGGGGAGAGCACAGCTTTCACCAAAAGTCGCCAAACTGCCGGCGAGCACTTGCCTTCTGCACGGTTTCAAGGCTGGGCAAAATACGCGTCGGCAGCTGTGTACGACATCTATGTTAGTAGCACATAGAGTTCACTTTCAACTGCGCAGTCTCGGGGCGTACACCCAGCTGCCTCAGGGACGCCCCAAATAGCAATGGTCGCCGCCGTAACATTTAGTCATCTAGGCCAGATATTGGGCCCGGATCAACACCTCTGTCCTGCCGAGCTTCATAAAAAGGCAAATCGATAAAAAGCGCCGGCTCATGAATTGACGCGTGTCATGAATATGACTCCTGACCCGCCGTCTCACAAACCGTTTCCATGGGAGCAACCTATGACACTTTAAACGACACGGGACACTAGCTTGAGCTGAGAGCCGGTTGTCTGGTTATTCCTTTGCTGCATTTACTGCTGTTGCAGGCAGGTTGGCTTTAAAGCGGTCCCACGACCAGCCACCCACCGTCCAGACGGACAACACGACATCAAAGGCAAACACAACATCGCCAACTTCGGCCGGCACGGCGTCAAAAGCAAAGAAAACGAGAAGAAACGGCAGCAGCGCCAACACAGCCCTTAGGAGTCAAACCGAGAGCTGCTGCACAAACAGAGCGTTCTGTTATTTCTGAGCTGGGAGGTAAATTCCGGAGAAACAAGACAGGTATTTAGCTATTTCTTCTCTCTTTTTTTGTTAGAAAGTTCCGTGGTAGCAACTTGAAATTGCAGAAGTTGGGCATGCGATCTCAAGAAATGTAAAATGGTGAGGCTAAATCACCCGTTTTTCCGGAGCTAAGGATTTGGTGGGAAATATAGTGAGAGTGACGCGGAAAGCCACAAGCTTTTTCGGCAATAAAGGGTGGTTGTGATATTAGGGGCTGTTCATAAACAACATCACTCGACCGGGGGGGAGACGATAAGCTGACAAGTGACGTGCCATGACACTGGTAGGCCTTTGGCCGCCGGGGATTTTTTGTTGTTTGTGTTTTACTGTCGCGTCTTGCGTCGTTTTTGGATTCCCGGAGAAGGCGGAATTGCCTAGAATTAGGACTGAGACCGAACGTAAACAAAACGTTTGATCTTTGACCCCACTTCACACCGTCAACGTCAGAGCAAGCGGAGAGGAATGCCTTTAATGGGAGGGATTCGTCCAAAAGTGAGTGAAACCAGACAAGTGACACCATGACGCAAGGAGGGGCTGGAACCCCCAAAACAAAAATGACGTCATTTATGAATAGCCCCCAACGGTTCAGTGCTGCGCGGGAGATGCAGCGAGAGATAATAAAATATTACGTTCACCCTAGAATCTACTGTTTCTTAAAAAATGTATTAATTCAAAGAAGAAAAGCTGGCCCTTTGTCCAGCTCCGCAGTGCACCAGGCTAAGACGCGCCTCGTGCAATACTCACGGTGGGAGGGAAGTGGCGGGGAGGGGCCGAGCGCAGTTCAGAAAAGGATTTAATATATAGAAAAGCGAGTAACAAAACATAAAACCGGGAATCCACCGAGTATCCTACATGACTACTTAATCCAATAAAGGAAACCACATTAACTTTGATCTTTAATTACACATACGCGGTCTAAAACATTTCCCTCAAATCAAAAGCAGTCCTTTTGACATCAATAAACAAGCTATTAGTTTTGTTTCCATCTCACGTGGAATACCCACACCCTGCGCTCTGTGGACGGCATGTCAGGTGTCCCAGTACTCTCCCCTGAATGCAGCGCTGCCGTGGAGCAGCCAGTCTTCAGCGTTGACGTCATCGATGAGAACATCCAGCGACCCCGCTCGGCCGTGGTTTAAAGCCCACTTAATGCCCCGGTCTGCTCAGAGCTGAAGGTCTACGAAAGAAGCGGTGCCGGCCAGCGATGGGAAAGGAGTCGATGCTGATGACCAAAACTGAAACTGAAAACGATAGCAAAGCAAGACTTGTTCCGTTTGATCAATCAGTGCGTGGTCCGAAAATGAGAGCTCTTGTGACAGGTCCGGTTTGGTAATGTTGTGGGAGTGTGAAGCATCGCTGCACTCCAGCGAGTAAAAAGGCCTGAAGGCACAGCTGAACCTGGTTGTGGCCTCGTTGTACGGTTGAACCACAGATTTTCCCTACAGGCCTCATTGCCCACCGCTTCACACACGTGACGTGCAGGTACTGCAGACTTTACAGCAGTCGCCGGCCGTAGAAACCGACCACAGCTCGGCGACAAGCAGCACTGTGGTCGTGTCACCATCAAAATAGCCAATCCCGGCCATGATGATGGATAAAACGTTGGTCATCAGCAAGGGCGCGCCCTTCAATTCAAGTCTGTATTGAACTCCGCCAATTCCCGGTGGAAGCAGGGCTCCTATATATATAAATATATATATATATATATATATATATATATATATATATATATATATATATATAATATATAAATTTTTAAAAATTAAAACATTATTCACCCACCTCTACCAGCACACCAACCATACACACAACTTCCAAAATATAAAACAAAATTTTTATTCTAGTGGAAGGAAGCGGCAGGAGTCATGAAAAACATGGAGTTTCAAGCAACGTTTCAGCTAGATCGAACAGTTTAGGGTAGCATGGCCCAAACCCTCCCGAACCGTCATTACGCAACGGGCGAATGATCAGATTACGCTTCAGGTGGATGTATTGAAGGTAAATGTGAGGTGAGTCATCGGCCCCCCAGTGGCGCTTTACAGGCTCTCCTGCGGCCGGGTATGGGCCAAATGTGACATATTTGTCCATATCTCCTTAACTAAAACCAAACGGAGGTACTCTGACACTATATAATCCTGTCGGCGTGTATTTCCACGATATAGATCAGCTTGTCTTGACATGGCCTCTATTTCACTTTCGCCGCTGTGCTAGTTTGCGGCGACGTGGTCCTACATTGGAGCCGCGTTTGACTGCAGATGGGCGGAACATCTGGGCCAATCATCGCCTCAGGAGAGGCAACGTTGGCACCGTCTCCACAGCCCGCGCAGCGAACACACCCGGCAAATGCCAGCACTTGTGAGGCCTCAGCGGACACTCAACTCCCCACCACTGACACTGCTCCGCCGACAACCACAAAGTAATCGGCTTAGATAGATACGCTAAGGCAGATGAAGAACAAAAACACTCGCAGCTGCGAACTGAAGGAGAAATGCGCTGGAAAATCTGTTCGTTTGGAAAATTGGTCCTGCTGATTTCTAACCTCCACGGTTCAAGCTCGAGAGGGCAGTGACCACACCAGAAAGCGTCCCCTTCCCCTCCCCCAGCTATTTCTTTCCGGAGCCATTTCAAGCCATATCCGCTGGTATGACATGTGCGTGTTAAGAGGGATATAGAGGATTAGAGAGAAAAACACACGTCTGGTTAGGACGTGGGAGGGGATTGGTGAACTGGCAGCCACATCCTGCTTCGCAGTGGGCCTTCCAGGCGGCAGTTATTGGAACGGGTTTGTGATATCACGTCCATAACAGTACAGCCGTCGGGCATGCTTTCCTAGTCGGCGTGGTGGGTGCAAACTGACAAGGATAAACTTACGTCAAACACGCTGGCATATTCGGGGACCGAGAACACGGCAGAAATCACATGAAAATTGCGAAAATCATCATATAAAGGAAGCCAGTGGCACAGAAAAACCACTCCCACGTGGAGAAGGCTTGAACTCAACGAACTTGGAAACTCAACCCATCAGAGTAAAAAAGAGCGTTTCAAAGGATATACAGACCTTCCCAGAAATTTTTCCTCACCCATGGCCGGATCCGAGGTGGGAGCAATCCGGTCATGCTCTCCAAGCCGACCGTATTTTACGAATTTTACGGATTTGGCCGTCTTTCTAAAAAATAATAAAAAACACTTTTGCGCTCTTTAAGAATGACTCTGGGATTTACCTTGCCCTCCCCACATCATTTGGTCTATATCTGTCCTTGAACTCCTCCCAAAACGAGATAAACCCCACATAAATTGCCGTTCTGCATTCATGCTCGCTTCGTAGCCAGCGACCAGAGCTGCGGTCCTCACCTCATCCACAGGCTTGCTGGGCTGGATGGTGACCGTCTCGTTGAAGGTGAGGCAGGCGCAGTAGTGGCGGTTGGCGTCCATGTCGGTGAGCACCGACACGAAGAAGCGCGGCTCCACACGCTCCGTGGAGAGCGCCCAGCCCTGCGGCTGACAAAACTGCCGGACACGGCGCGCACGGTCAACCGTCGCAACCATCAGCCATCAGCTGCCTGTACTCAACCGTCGCAACCATCAGCTATCAGCTACCTGTACTCAACCATAGCAACCCTAACATTTAGCTACCGGTGCTCAACCATGGCAACCACCATCAGCTACCTGTATTCAACCATCGCAACCACCCAACCATCAGCTGACTGTACTCAACCATCAGCGGTCTGTGCTCAACCATCAGCGGTCTGTGCTTAGCCTCCTGCAGGCGTGCAGCGTGGCATCAGTGACAGTGGCACAGGCGCGCTGGGAGGCTCTGTTTGACAGGGTAGTCCTCCGTCGGTAGCAACAGAGTATCCATGAAATGACGGGAGGGGATCAAGCACAGTGCCGATCAAACCAGCTTATAAGGGTCAAGGAACATACTGGCATCCGCCAATTTGTGTGCATACAATTCCTGGTTAGTTTCGAATGATTTTAGCTATGTCATTGCTTAAAAGTTTATTTCGGCTACTTTGAATAAAGCTTGCCACAGCTGTTTAAAAATTAAACGATTTCACCCGTGAACACAAACGTCCGTATCTGGGCTTACCACGCGCATTGGTGGGGGTCTGAGTCACCTTCACTTTGACGGCGGGGGTGGGGGTGGGGTGGGTACCCCCCCTAAGATCTCGAGAACCACGCTAGATAGCGAAAAACGTTAAACGGCATTGGATAGCCCATCCAGTTCTCCATAAAAATGTGTGAACCATTTTTTCAGGTCACATTTGAAGTCACTAGAGGTCAAGGCATGCCACCATAGGACTATCATGTAGACGAAGGTTTTCAGTCATTTCATCTGAACTTTACAAGAAGGTAGAGCTAAACAATCTAGACCATTGGAATTTTCGCAGCAAGACGAATCGAATGATAACTAATATTACCTTGCTGGGTCAAATCAAGTCAAATCTAGGATCTAACCTGACCTGAGGTACGGTAAAGGTCAAATTAGGTAAAATGCATATCATAAGAACTGCAAGGATGATACAGACATAATGCCGTTAAAATACATGCTCTACCATCATCCTTTACTAATTTATTCAGTTAAAACCATTTTCCCATGCATTTCCAATTAACAGGTCATGGTTTGTACCTGACCTTAGGCCATCGATATAAAAAAATACCGGAATATATTTTGAAGAACTCGGTGGGACCATTATATGACATGAGTTTCAATCGGATAGACCCTGCTCTGACTTATGTTATCTTAATATTTTTTAGGTGAGGTCACTTGACCTGCACTAGTGACCTGAGCTGAGACGATCCAACCTTAAAATTTTGACAAAGGTTGTAAAAATGACCACAGCAAAGGTATGCCCAGTACAGCGGCGCTACGCGCCATCATTTTTGTTATATCTCCAAAAAAACCGAAGGGGCGGGTACCCAGCCACCCTCAATGCGCGTGTTAAGGAACATGTGGTATACCATGAGTACAATATACTCCAGTACGTTAAAATATGCCTCGTGAGTGTGATTCTGCTTCATAACACAGTGAACAGCAAAACAACGACTTCGTTTCTAATCACCCTGAGCTGCGGCAGCCCAAACAGACAATGTTTTCAACTAGAGCATGCATGACACGCATTGGTGGGGAGTAATCACGTCGAATGATTAGTACTTCCCACCTCTAAATGAAGCCCATTCCTTTTTGCCACTCCGGGTGGCCACCACTCCACCCTTACCACTCCCAGGGGGGGGGGGTGTTCGGCCACTGTAGCATTCAGTTTATTTAGCAAGTCAGTGGGTGACTTCCCCGTCACGCAACCGAACACACATTCATCATGAGGTGCTGTGTCAGCGTCTGCCTTATGGCCATTCTACTCATCCAAGAACGACACAATTTAGAGTGGACTACATAACCATCGCCACTCACAAAAAATTGAGGGGTAAATTAATATTTAGCCAGCTACTAACAAGAAACTTTTCCGTCTAGAGCCAAAATCTTATCGGATTTTTTACTCATTGTTGCCTTCCACAGTGATTGAAAACGGGACGACTTTTCCCGATTTTGCAGCAATAGAAAAAAGAAAAGTGGGGAGGCCCTGGCCCTCCTATTTTGACCTGCATGGTGGATAACATTGAGAAAGCCATGGCGACAGTCCCAGCAACAGCTTCATCAACCGTTAGTCCACCCCTCCTCTTTTCCCAGTGTCATTCCTTTTAAGTGGACAGATCAAATGCGCAGATCAGCTGTGCGACCGTGTAGAGGCGGCAACCATGCACCGCCCGACAGCGAACTGGACGCCGGCCCGGGGGTGCCGTTACCCGCCAGCGTCGACACGCCAGTTCAGCTGGTTGCTGCGGCGATGAAGTGCCGACACGGGCCGTCCATTACTGCCGCCGGGCTAGGCCCGTGGGTGGTAGGAGAGTACTACACGGGCGTGTTTTATCGTGATTCCTAATTACGAAACACCTATCGCCAGTCAACAACTTTTTGGTTATGAAAAAACAGAAGCAATAGCAACCATTCCAAAAACAAGTAAGTTCGATATCCCAAATATTTGCACACACAAGCAACACTTCGTTCACACTTAACACCTTCGTCGCACGATAACACAGTCGTCAAATTTAAACCGAAGACCATACAAAGTACGCCTGGAGCTACATAACACCGCACTACAGCATCTGCATTGTGCAGCGCGCAGCCCCTTGCCGTGCTGCGCTTGCACTTCTCACTGCTGGGAGGTGGGGCACGGCGTCAGATTAGTGGCGGATCCAGGGGCAAAAATGTCATTTGCTCCCCAAAACGGAAAAGCTCGGCGCAAAACTATGTTTTTGCCCCCCTCAAGCTGTCGACGTCCTTTCGTCCCGACACCTTTTTAATTAATAAGCAAGGCTTTGATGCTTCAACTCTCGACTGTTTGAATCAACTCTCAAATGTTTGACCCAGCGACGTTTTTTGTTTCTTTATCGACTTTGCCCTGCCCCCCCCAAACCTACCGACCAGATCTGCCACGGTGTCATATCGTCTTCACGACTACTGGAGTATTATATTTCCGAGCTGCAGGTTACCCGACAAAGAGGATGCTTTGTACTCACATCTACTGATAATTTACCATCGCATGAACACAGGTGCATGAACAAACAAAACAACAAAAACGGGCACACTGAACTGAAAAGGCATTAACACCTGACAGTTGCCAGCATTAAAAATACATATTGATCAAGATAAGCGGAACGGTGCGTTGTGATGGGTAGCACCGACCGATTTCTAATTCGATTCGGCAGCGCATACCGCGGTGGAAAAAGACAATATCCAGCTGGTGACCTGATAAGGAGTCATAGGGCCACCGGAGCACGCAGTAGAAAAGCCGCCTGCATCGTCGACACCAGTGGTTTTGAAGCCATGGAAGAATATCGGTTCCAATATATGGCATGACAGCAAGGATGCATCTGTGCGACGTTATCGAGCATGGTTAGAAGCCGCTTTTTGTTAGGATACCAAGTCATTGCGAACAACTGTATTGAGGATGCGTTACCTCAAGTCGTTCGAAAGGTAGCATTCATCTATTTTGCGGCCAAGTTCGTTATGATCGAATATCTAGGGGATCGCTTAAGAATCAATGCCACATTATTAAGACATTAGACCCGCAGCGGCGTCATTCCCTGTGCTGGATCTAGTATTATGCTGATGGGAGAAGAGAAGTGCAGAGGGACAATATACCGCTGGGGCATTTGCATACCATCATAACCATTCCACTTTTCTGAGGTGGGTTTTAGGGGCACCTATTTTACATGTTTGATAAGGACGTGCAGTGGCTAGGATTCCGCTAGAACTATCAGATGGATGTCGCTATATGGAGAGGTGCAGCTAACAATGGAGGGGCGGCTGCGACAGTAAGCATGTGTTCGCTGGCGGAAGGACGTCGGAAAAACCTCAGACGGCACTCGCTCCCTTCAATCCGTCCCTGGCCACATCTAAGCTCTTCAAGATTACGATAGACAGCGAGGTCAAATAATCGCAACAGTTCGTAAGCTGTGCACCTAAAACTTGTTCTTCTGACCTGAGCTTGATCGACCACGCTAAAGAAGCGGAATAAAATAGCACTGTAGCATGGGCGTCGAAACCGGGGTGGACGCGTCTTCCCCAATTTTCCTCGAAAGATCTTAATATTTCAGGCATATTGGGGAAAGCGGTCAAGTTTTCTACGCCCGTGTGTGTGGAATAAAATATATGTTCAAAACGGGGGAATTTTTGGCTTTGGAGGGTTGGTTTCCAGTCAGTGAGGATATAAAGTTAGCTCACAAGCTCCTCCTGCCCACTTTTTTGGTCGGTAGCGGCACAGCTGCACTCAAGGCCAGGCTATCGTGTCATCAGCATCACGATAGGAGGAAAATTCGAAAGACTCAAAGAATGATTGGACAGCGGAAAGGCGTCCCGGTTCCTTCACATGAACACCGATAATGCTCAAAGGAGCAAGATTTCCTCCCGTCAGACGGATGGGCAAAGTTACGACGAAATAACCATAAGGAAGATTACTACATTAATGTAGGGAAACATTTATGATAAAAAGGCATTCAATATTTCAGAGGTACAATAGCACAGCGGCCAATGTTCATATCAGATGATTGGGGAACTTATGATTGTATGACACAGGTCTGGTGACAATACGATGGAAAAAGTTAAGCTGCTTCGATTGTCCAAGGACTTAAAATGAAAATAAAGTGACCGAACCAAGACATTTTAATCCAACATGGATCATATTATTACTGGTATTATCATTATCGATTAAGATGATTGAATTGCATGGAATGACCTTTAGCGAGATAATTCGAATACGTAGCAACGCAGCACTCAACAAGTACCAAGTCGATGTGTGAAAAGCTAGGCTTCAAGAGGAAGAAACGAAACAGATATAGATAAATCCCTAGTGCTTCGCAAAATAAGAGGCTGGGGTATGAGAGGTCAAAATCAAACACATTGCATTGTATCATGCTGCGCAGAGTTGATGACAAAACGAAATTCTACACATCATAGAGAAAAGTTTTGAGCCTTAATCTAAATAGTTTGAATGCATTTGTGTTGGCTCGACATATTTACACCATAATAACTAGTCTATAAATATTATGTCTAATATATATATAATAAAAATGTCTATAAATATTTCATAAAAATCAGTCAATTTTTGCATCAATTTTACAGTCTCGAAGGTCAATGCTGAGTCACCATTGCTATGACTATTCCATTCTTCTCCACGGACGCCATAAACCCCATCTGTTTGGTGTCGTTTGTAAATATGCGCATTCTAGTCAGCATAACTCGAGAAAAACCGTGAAGAAAACAATATTCCACCAACCAAAATATGGATTAGTCGGGAACCATGCAATGGGTACAAACTATAGAATGGTAGAACCATTAGAAGAAAAAAAAACGAAAAAGTCACTCTAGGAGGGATCCGAAGTAAAGTCTTCCACAATCTCGTGCAATGCAGGAATACAGATTGATCAACCACACATATACAAGTTGCACGTTTGAGTACTCAGCACGAGCGTGGTGAGGTGTGGCACGGGGACGTACCAGTTCGATGCCATCGATGAAGGGCGTGTCGTCCCAGTCGTGGGTGGGAAACCGCTGCAGGATCTTCCCTGAGCTGACCCCTTGCTCTGCGACAAACACAAACAACTGTCAACTCACAGGTACGACTCATCACGCACACCAACTGCTGTACACATGGATGCTGCTTACCTCCCACGTATAGGTTACTGGGCGCATCGTACCCAGTTATAGGCATCTCGATCCCCGAGCTGCAGCTAGAAACCGACCGAGAATTTAAGTAGATGGAGGGAGCGAAGCCGCAGGGAGGGTGGCCTGTACCAACTCAATGACTTTTTGTATTTTGAGGCGCCCAACGCCATTTCTTATACAGTGGGTGTTTTTAAAGTGTAACCGGGAGACAGCGAGGAAAATTTGGCCAAAGGAACACGGCCATATGGAGAGGGCAGGCCAAATAGTCGCAGGGAAGTATGTGCCTGCTGGCGTGGACAAATGAACAGCCAGTGAATGAACAATGAAAACGCTCAGAACACAGGCTGCTTCTTCCAAGGCAGTGTCCCAAAACTGTTTAGCGCTAGGGTGCTGAGTGTAAAATTAATATTGGAAAATATAGTCGGCGAGTGGAAAATTCAAAAGTTATAATATTCTGAGAGCGAAATATATCCATTATTTACACTTACTAAAAACGTTATTTCAATTGAGAAACATATTTTTCATCAAAATGTCCTTACTTGTATAGTTTTGATGAATTCAAATACACCAAAAAGTATTTAATTGTGACTAAAAACAGCTCCACTGGAAAAATGAGGGGAAAATTGAGCAAGAATATCACAGAAGTGAGTGGAGAATTCCGTTTGCATGGGTAACACTCTCCACCCACCACCCTGTCATTTGGAACGCTGTTCCAAGGTCACATCAATTTCAAAGCGCCTCTACCGCGAAATAAATGTATTTAAGCGACGTTCCACGCCCCCGCGTCCAAAGGGAGTCACCTCACACGGACCGAAGGAGGGGCGACCGCACCCTTCACCCCTCATTGGATCAGTCCTTGGCTGCTGCACACAATGCGACCGCGTTCCTCATGAACCAAACCGTCTGGTGTCAGCAAACTGCCATCTAATGCAAGTGGCTCAAGTAAAACAATGAAATAAATGTTACTGCTTTGACATTCCGTAAATTGTTGCGCCAAAGTTAACTTCGGGAGGACAAACAGAGTATGTGCCATTTGTCATACATCTAGAGAATTTATGTTTGCCGATACGAAACATCATATATAATAAATGTACATATTATTAGTCCCATCCTTCAGAATATCAGCCCCTCATCACGGGTGCCCCTCCGATCTCCCAAACACGACCGTTGCAGCGAAGCTCCGGTCTCCGAGCTCCGATACACAGTGACGGCCAGCACCCATCGTTCCCGATGGAGTATTTTCCCAGCTCGGACACCGTGAACCGACGCTAACCAGCAACTCGTGGGCCGTTCCCGTGAACAGTCAGGCGCGGAACGTTCGCCAGTCTTCCCCGGCGTCGATCCAGACCAGACCCGGTCGGACCTTCAGCGTGCTCGTTTCCAGTCAGATGAGTCATTCTAGCAGCGGTGTCGGCGCGTAGACAAACCTCTCGTCCGTTTGCAGTCACACATCGTCGCCAGCCGTTGCTATGAAGCCCGCGCTGTTCGGTGTCGGCTGACCCGTCTTCTGGGAAATCCGTCCACGACTTGACCTCAGCGGGCACCGATCCAAAGAATGCACACACCCGCATTAGGAAAGCCACCTCATGTTTTGAGCATATCGAGCTTGAAGTTGTAGTTCCTGGGGTTTGTCAACGCGCCAAATGCCAGAGTTACATGGCGTTGCAAACTCTCTCCCTGTTGGGAGGGTTCCTCGGGAGCCAGATGGCTCCTTGTTCAGGGAATCCACCGTGACTTGAACCCAGGTCGGCCGCAAGAAAGCGAGGTCGCTAACCACTTTATACTACCCTGAACTCTCAAGCTAAAGTAATCTCGGCCACAGCTGGATAGTCACTTTTGAGCTAGTTCCGAGGCCGCATTGGTATTAGCAATTAACACTTATTTGCTTTAAAGAGAATGTGGCACCTTGGTTGAATCCTGGAATTTAGTGTGATTAGGGGTATTTTTAGCCGAAAATCATGCAAACGTCTATGATTTCTCTGAAAAATGTACAATAAGCTCCGTATTTTTTATTTCTAAAATGCTCCTCTAGGGTAAGAAATAAACCACTACCTGTGGATGACGTCATTATCTGGCAACTACTATCGTATTCAACAGGCTTCAAGGGCTTCAATTGGCTGACTACTCACCATGACGTCAGCATGTCGTCACACCAACAGCTGACAACTGTGGCCGGCTTCTTGGGTACATTTTGGGTACATTTCAGGTAGGTTTGTAGCTTTTCTTTGCGGAAACTTTTAGCTTTAAAAATGATATATTCAGCATCGGGTTTTCCGGCATGCTTTAAAACTTGGCTATCCCATTAAAATCAAGTTATAAAGGAGACACATTCACATTCGAAAGCGAGGAGGGGAGGACGCGGTAAACCAGGCGGACGTCTCCGAAAATCATGCGAGACAGCTGGTGTCTTTCCCGCTAGACAGCATGTACTTCCCTAAATATTTTCAATTTTCAAAAAATTTCACTCCAATCGTGTCGACACACAATAACACAATTCACTAGAATTTACACGTAGCGTATTAAATGAAGCCTGACCAGAGATAAGCAATAAGTCTGCGAATGCTACAATTGATTGCGGGTCTGTACTGTTCAGGCCCCTGCATCCTGCGCTAAGTACTGTGCCCGGTTCCATCAGCAGCATCGGAATAGGAACGTGCCCTTCCCCATCCAACCCGCCTACATCAACTAAGGTCATCACTGTGAACAAACAAGCACAAGGCTAATATACGGAATGGTCCAGAGCAAGGTAGCTTGAACAGCTAAGGACTTGGAAAAATAAGAGCCCGTTTCGAGACGTATGGAACCGACGGCCCATTGATTGACTGATTAATTAGGCTTAAAGGGAACGTGGAACCTTGGTCGAGTTCCGGAATTTGGAGTAATCGGGGGTATTTTGAGCCGAAAATCACGAAAATGGCCATTATTTTCTTAAAAAATGTACAATAAGCTCAATAATTTGATATTCAGAATGCTCCTCTATTGCAAGAAATAAGCCACTGCCTGTGCATAACGTCGTGATCTGGCAACCACTACCATATTCAATAGGCCTCCATAAGCTGACTACTCACCATGACATTAGCATGACGTCACGCCAACAGCTGAAAACTGTGGCTCATACGCGGATCTAGGATTGCCGATCTGGGGGGCACCTCCGGGGGGCGCTATCCGGACCAGGGGGGCGCCACTTTTGACCGGCAAATCCTATCGGTGGGCGCAGATTTTCGCATCCTGGGGGGGGGGGTGGGAGCGACATTTCAGGGGGGCGCCGTGACCATTCCATGGGGCGCCGAGGGTCGATCGGGGGGGCGGGCACGTGCCCCCTTTGCCCCCTGGATCCGCCTATGCTGTGGCTGGCTCCTTGGGTACATTTCAGGTAGGTTTTTAGATTTCTCTAGGAAAATTTTGAGCTCCAAGACAAATGATATGTTGGGTACCGGGTTTTCCGGCATGCTTTACAACATGGCTATCTCAGTTAAAACCACGTTATAAAGGTGCCACATTCCCTTTAACCCATTAACGCCCAGCGGGTCATTTTTGTCCTCTGACTTTGACAGGCTGCAGAATCGGTACCAGTGAAGTGATCTTCATGTTTATGATATGTATGTGTGTTTCAGAGCGTGGATAAGCTGGAAAAATGTATTTGAAAATTCTAGGTTTTTATGAGACGATTTTGGTGGAACTTATTTTGGCGAGGTTTTGGTCAGCCTGAGATAGCTCGGCAAATTTTGTATCTCGCAATAACATATGGAAAGCTGAAAAGGTTTTGCATGATTGACATTAAGCCAAGACCACTACGAGTCAGATGGAGAAGAAGCAGTATGATTTTCTTGAACGGCTTTGCCATGAGACATCGTCAAACATGAAGCGGACAAAAATGACCCGCTGGGCGTTGCGGACATCTGCAGGCCGCTGAAAATGAGGAAAAGGATGTGTCCTGTCCTCCCGTCTGGTGCGTTAGGTGCATAATGTTACCTAGAGGGAAGGGAGGCAGGGTGGGTCCTGCGAATGCAAGGTTGCCAGTTTAAATATTTTTCATCAAATCTGAAGATTTTTAGTGCCATGTCGATACCTTTGGAAACTTTGAAATTCATGAAATGCTTCCTAACGTTTTCGGGTTCTGTCTTGTTTTGGGAATGATTATCACATTTTTAACGGAAACATGCAAGATGGTTCCAGTATTTTGTAAAGGCGTTATTAAATAAAATTTTCAGGGGTCTTGAAAACTTATCGAAATTTTAGCACTGATTTCACTGTTAAGCTAGCAGAGCCTTGTCTTTTCCCCTTGATGGATTGTGTGTAGTGGATAGAGAGGATAGGGAACAGTAGCGGATTGAGGACTTCATTGGGTGGTGGGGGGGGGTTAGGGATCTAGAGCCTCCCCGCCATGGCCTCGGAACAGCCCTCAGTAATGCATTTACTATAGGCACACTGACATTTCGGTAGGGGGGGGTTGAGCCTTCCTAGCCCCCTTGTGTCCGATACTGATTGAAAGCCAATGACCAGCTGACAAAATGAGTTAGAAATTATCGCGGCCGCCACGCTGGTTTGTTTTGACAAGATGGTGTAGTGTCAAACGTCCGGAGCAGTTTGAAATGGGTGAAAGCATGGGAAGTTCTAGAACTTCTGTCTAAAACGCAACTAGCACTATTGCGGCTTGGTTCTAGTCAAGTGAAACTACCATGAGTGAACATCCCGGGAGGAGGAGGGGTCAAGACCCGCCTGGATTTTTTGTCTCCTACAGACTTTGTCTAGGGCTTGGGTTGCAGTGCTAGCTTTAAACCATCCAGAACCCCTCCTGGATCGAGAAGAAATCTCCAGCCATGGAGACATAAATATATCGAAAGCATAGTTGTCAGCAATGCCACAAATCCAATGTTTTGCAGGAAAAGAAGCAAAATAAGTTGTTTTAAGTGCGCAAGACAGCAGAGCGGATCAGGTGCATATCATCATCATACCATCACAAAATACATTAGTCATGAGGATGAAAAAGATGATGTGCTGACCAGCGTTACAGTGACCAGTGGCGTGCCTGGAAATGTGGAGGTTCACATTGATGCAACTATGGAGCGCGCTACTTGCTCCAAAGAAAAGTTGGAAAGATGGAAATGGACCCGTTTGGAGATTTGGAGATTAATCAAGCAAATGTACACCGGGTGGGGGGAGATAACGGATTGGGTTTTCAAAACTTTTCATCTCTATGCTGAATATTACGATTACTCGTTAAAAGCTTAGTGAGCATCAGTCACAAAGTCTGGGAGGCGGAGGAGGAAGGGAGTAGAGACAAGATAAACGGTTTCCAAAAACCTTTGATATTCAAAAAATTTCTTAAAATACTATGATGTTCACAATTTTAGTCTATCCCCCGCAAATCATCAGTCTAGGTTAACCACTATTGTTACTATTTGCAAATGCAGTTAGTGTTGTCTTTAATTAAACCTTAAGAGCATAAAACTGTCTAAACATTTTACTATGGCCAATATACAAGAGGAAATAAAAACACTTCACAAAACTGCAGTAAAAGCGATGCGCAATGGACCGCTGAGTGCGGTGACTGCGCCGCCCGGAAGCCGGCCGCGCAGTGCCAGCCGATGTCCCAAACGCCCAGCGGGTCATTTTTGTCCGGTGTCATATCTCAGAATCTAAAAGTGGTATCGATTTAAGACTTTCAGGACATCTTATTGGGCATATTCTAAACATAGGAAAACATTTGTTTTGCCAATTTGAAACCTGGAAGTACGTGCGGGCGTTAATGGGTTAAAGGGAATGTGGCACCTTGGTCGAATCCTGGAGTTTAGTGAAATAAGGCGTACTTTTAGCCAAGAATAACGAAACCACGCATGATTTCTCTGAAAAATGTTCAATAAGCTCAATATTTTGTTTTAAAAAATACTCCTCTAGGAAAATAAATAAATATCTGCCTGTGGATGATGTCATGATCTGGCCACCACTACCATACTTGAAATGCTTCCAGGGCTTCGATTGGCTGATGCTAATCGTGACGTCAGCATATGTCGTCACACCAGCAGCTCGCAACAATGGCCGCCCGGCGAGGGGCTGATGAGGGGGCTGGTGTCAGGTAGGTTTTAGCTTTTTTCTACGGAAATATCGAGTTCCAAGACAAATGATATATGGAGTACCGGGTTTTCCGACTTGCTTTACAACTTGGCTATCTCAGTTAAAATCACGTTATGAAGGTGCCACATTCCCTTTAAGGGCGCGCTAACTTTCGTAATCCCGACGGCTGAGCGGCTGAGTTGGCTGTTTGAGATTTAGGGGCGCGGCACTGTTCCGCTCAAACAGCACCCACAACGGCGGAGACGCCCCCTAAACCCAATAATTAGCCCAGTCTTAGCTTCACTTCTCACAAATTCACAAAACTAGTTCCAATTGCTTAACCTCATTGCGCACATTTGCCCTCTGCGACATATAAGCAAATTCCTAGTTGAGATTTCATACAAAGAAGCTCTGGCATCCAGATTTCGAGGTCGAAAAGTCTCTTTCAACAATGCGCTGGCTTAAAAGCAAGTTTGCAGCACGTGATAAACAAGGACCCGACTATGTTATCAACCAAAACAAAAGACAAGAAAACAAAACTCATATTCCTTGCACCATATCAAACTCCTTTACTCATCAAAGGGATGTTAACACTGCAAGTGCTTGGCATATCAGCGCTTCCACCGAATGACCTAATTAAAGTTAACGACTATTAAAGTGAACGATTAACGGATTATCGCCGTGAGTTCACGTCAGCACCAACCCCACTATCTACACTGGCGCCTCCTCCCAGTTTCGGCCACCATTTGAGAATCGCCGCTTGTTCAGCGGGCGATGAGTCGATGATTGATTTGCCGAGCGGCGCGGGCGTCAGCGGTTGGTCATTTGCTCTGCGCGCAGCTCGCCTCTGCGCTGGCAGCGCGCCCGCCGACACCTGGGCGGGGTCGAGCAGATGGTACAGAGCGCAGAGCGGGCCCCTCCGCTGTGCGCCGGCCCCGCCCCGGTTTCATGCGCCTGAAACTGCATGCAGCTTTCCCGGTGCGACCACGTGCCCAGCCGTTCCAGAGATTCAGACGATTTCGGCCGAGGATAGTTTCGCAAGAGCGATGCATGCCAAGTCGCTGATCCATTTCCTGTTTCCGGACATCCAGAATAGAGCGGTGCTCCTGAACTCGCATGTCATGACGAATGATATCGACAGTTCCTTGAACCTGACACAGCCTACCTTCCGAACTCGATAGAATCCTCTTTAAAAACTAGTCATGTTCATTTTCGTGCATATCTCCGCCGCCAGGATAGGCTTCTGGAGGACGATGACCAGGTATTCATACCAAACTCTACAGGAGCGGATGTTGTAGGGGGTGGTGGCGACCGGCTCGACTGCGTGGTCCCACCGATCGCCACCTGCCGCTCGCCAGCGCTCCGAGATGTGCGGCGGGGCGCGCGCGGCCGCCAGTTTCATTTCCGGTCTGACTCACTGGGTACCCGCCCGGACCCAGGGCAGGGTCCAACGCGGCGCACTCACGTTTGGACCCCACCGGCGGCTCCACAGACAATTAGGACAAAACAAGGGACGAAAACAATCCAGATAACAGCGGATGTTGACCCACAGGGAAGGGGGAGGAGAGACCAGCAGCCTTATGCGAGTTCCAGAAATGCATCGGCGCAAAGCACAAGAGTGCGGGCAAATTTTGATGGCTCGATTGTCCTACCAGAAATCGCTGTTCTCCACACCCTGCCCTTGCTACTTAATGACAGAAATGACCCACTCCACCTTGCGGAAGAGTTTTCCGTAGCCGTTGCCCGGAAAATATAATCTAACGTAGCTGAGCGCTATGTTGCAACATAGAATGCCCTATTGCAACATAAGTGCCCTAATTCTATGTATGTTCACATACATAGAATGCCCTTTCCACCTATTCTCCTTCCCCAATCTAACAGCACGCACTAGTAATCCACCACCCCATCTCCTTACCACCATACATTAGATATTATAATCCGTTACGTTACCCCTCCCCACCAACGTTCAAGTTCCACGATGGCAGCATGCGACCGTGACTTCTGCCACCTTTGTGCCCCGCGGGCATGCGGCAGACAGCAGCCGCTGATTGGTGGAAGCGCGTTCACCTATCTAACGATAAATCGACAGTCGATTATTAAATAAGAATGGTGGTATGCTCAAGAGCATTTATTTAGAGGGTCAAGATAAGTAATTTTCAGCCATGATGTATATCTGTTACGGGCAGTATGGGAATTCAGGCACTTTGCGAACTGCCCAGGCGTTTTGCAAACTGCCCAGAAAGCTGGGCAGTTTGCGAACTGCCCGGCCATTCGGTCAGTTTGCAAATTGCCCAGGCATTTTGCATAGTGCCCGAGCTCTCCGGTCATTTTGCAAACTGCCCGCCAGGTGGGCAGTTTGCAAAATGACCGGTGTTGACATGAACCGGAATGGCTGTAGGTTTAGATTGAAATTATAAAAAAAGAAATCATTTGACCCTCGTGGAATTGGATTGAGACACGTGACAACAGGGCTGGCGGTAGAACTCAGGGGCACCGGGGCACATTGACTCCCTTAAATTGAAAAACTTAATTATCCCTATTGCGTTGACTGGAAATGAAATATTGAAAAGCCCATGCTGCCCCCTTAAATCCAGACGTTTCGCCGCTGCTGACAACAGACGGTGACCTTCCAAGAAGCGGTATGAATGCAGCACTCTGGCGGGGCTAAATATTGGACGGCTAATTATTCGCGACTATAGGCCAGAACTTTTAATACCAATGACGTTCGGAGGCTATAAGCGTCGGTTTTCATCATTAAAAATCCATTCATTTACTTGTGACGCCATTGATTGCCTCTGGCCAGCCAATGACGTCAGGTACCGAGCTGATGTCGCGTCAACAAGCGTCTCCATGTGTCCTTTCCGTGTCAAAAACTTGTCTGGCATTGTCTCAGCGCTGTGTGCGATCCGTGAGGAAATTGTCCTCAAAGGTGAGTACGCTTGTCACATTTATAAGTATTCATTACTCACAGATTATGAAAAACAATTATACTCGTAAAAGTGTCTAGGTTTCGTAATTTTGATTCAATGAATCTTGGGAAGAAAGTTGTGCTTACCATCTTCAAGTAACTACCTAGATTTTGTATCTGTGTTATATTTTAAATGGAACCTGATTTTGCCATTTGACTTTAACATTTTTTTGTCGAGACCTTTCCGGCCTGGCAGTTTTTAATTCGTGATTCACTTACTAATTTTTCATACTGATTTCTCCAGATACCGAAGCAATGTCGAGAACTGAGTTTTGGCGCGAATACGAGGCTTCAAAGGTAAAATTATCGAGCAACAACCGTATAATGTCAGATGACACGCACTGTGAAATAATTGAAGACTTGAAAAGGGAAACTGTGGAGGCTGCAGGCCATAGTAAAAGCAGACAATGCTGCTGGATAAAAAAAATCGGATTAGTTTCTTCAAACGCTGGGGAAAAGCTTGTCAACATCAAAACCAACTTAGAGGTGATAAAACAATCAGAGATATTTGAAGTCATCAACGAAGTTCATATACGTCAATGTCATTCTGGACGGGTTAAAACATTAGCCGAGTGCAAACGTCGTTTCTACAATTTGGCAAGGAGCCTGGTCGAAATTTATTTGAAAACATGCAAACATTGTGAGATGAAAAGAGCTAGAACCAGCACTAGAGTAGTCACAAACCCGATCGTCACGGACGATATGAACCGAAGGTGCCAAGTGGATATAATCGACTGGCACAGCGAGGAGGCTGGTGGCTGCTCCTATATTTTAAATTGCCAGGACCATTTAACGAAATTTGTGGTCCTGAGGCCTCTCCACACCAAAAGTGCCGAGGAGGTCGCCTTCAACCTGATCGATATATTTTGCCTAAGAAACACAAATTGCTTGCTTTTTTTGTAGAGAAGGATTAGAACAATCGTTATTCTCGTGATTGTATTATCTTATGACACTCGCAAGGCTTGTATTGCTAGCTCTGACCTGTGACATTTGAGAGGTAATTTAGGAATACTTTGGTAGGTTTCGAGGCTACAATAGTATTGCAGGAATTAGCGACATATATTTGTTTTGACAACGACACATTTTGATCGTCGTTACGAGTCAATTGATGTGCATGTTGACTATGTTAAGTCAGATTGACTTGACATATGGTGTTATTTATTGTTCGAATTGCCCTAAGGTGCGGAATTGAATGACCCTAACTAAAATAGATCAATAGAATACAATGAAATAACTCGACTCAGTCAGACGCTAGAAAAAAGTATCATCAAAAATTATACTTCCTTGATCTCTCATGACCTCACTGTTAGTCTGAGAATAATTGTAAGTGATACAGTTTGAAAAATTTTCACGGGCAACCAACCACTTTTCTTTTTATCGTTATCCGCTCAGGAGCCTAGATAGGGGGAATGACAACTCTACCCCACTGGGGCAAAGGTGGATCTGAGGCCCACTCAGGTGTAGGTAAAGGCCCCCGATACCGACTCCCCCCCCACGTGAAATGTTTTGGAGCTCCAGAGACAAACTTAGGGAGCCCCGGAGACGATTTTTTAAGAACCTGCAAGACGAGGGTTCTGATGGTATCTGAGCAATCATCAACCTTTGGAACATTGATCAGAAATTGACAAGGGCCCTTCCGGAGGGCCTTTAGCAGTGCCTAAGCTGTGCCCAAGGGAGAGTGGCAGTCGCCTAAAGCCCCTCCCTTTGGCTATGCGCCGGCATGCTGAGAAGTTATACTCCTTTCAATCAATGGAAGACTGCACGCATGACACAAGTTGCACTTGGTCACGCTTGCCATTTGTTTCAACCAGTATGCGAAGTCTGCTTGAATTATTTTAAATTGTCTAGTCAGTTTGCACACTGCCCAGGCAATTTGCAAACTGCCCAAGTTCGCATACTGCCCGTGAGTACAAACACTGGGTAGTTTGTGAATTGCCCGGGCAATTTGTATACTACCCGGGCAGTTTGTGAAACGACCGGAGAGCCGGGCACTATGCAAAATGCCTGGGCAATTTGCAAACTGACCAAATGGCCGGGCAGTTCGCAAACTGCCCAGCTTTCTGGGCAGTTTGCAAAATGCCTGGGCAGTTCGCAAAGTGCCTGAAATCCCATACTGCCCGTAACATATCTATCACTCCAACTAGCGACTCTACTATTCAGAGAACTGGTGGAATGATGGCCGAGTTTTCTAAAATTAGGAGCGTCGACGCGGGTATCCCCGAGTGAAGTGGAACAGCCCGGCCCAACGGCAACTGGCGGAGGTAGTGAGGCGGCGTTTACGACACGTTACTATCTGATAACCGTCCTCGAGAACACCACGGAAGCCCACCCGGAATACAATCATAGGCGGATTCAGGGTGGGGGCATAAGGGGTGTCCCTGATCGAGCCTTAGCACCCCATGAAATGGCATCGCCTGCCCCTTGCATGCCAAAGACCGAGGAGATAAGTTGGTTGATTCTCTTTCCTCGCCCCCTCCCAACCAAGCACAGACGGCTCACGCATAAATCGAATACTAGAAAAAATAGAGAATAAGTAGAAGTCCAAACTGCATGTCTCTCCAGCCTCCACCCAAGACCAAATAAAACGGGACCAAACACTGCGTTAGAATGGGAAAAACACTTCTTATTACTCACAAGAGGTCTCAAGATATAATTTAGAACTATTCAGATTATATTTTTAAAGGGAACGTGGCACCTTTATAATGGGATTTGAATGGAGCTACCAGCTTGATAACTCAGACCGAGAAATCCAGTGTTTGATGTTTTAATCGTCCGGAGAAATCACCACTTGCGGGGAAATAGAGCTGATTTGGAGCCGGTTCGACCCAAAACGCTGCACCACGGTACCGCTCCGAGGAACCACCGCCGCCAGATTTATAGGGGATATCCGTACAGGTTAAGAAGCGAGCTAATAAAACATTGCTGCCTCGTAAACTTGACTTCTGAGAAATAAATAATTATAACTTCTAGGAAATATGAAACCATGAGGTTTTCAGGCGCTCCACACCACTGATTGTTCCGCTCAAATGTCATGAAGGAAGCAAAATTCCTGTTAGTTTCATGGCCAAATCCTTGACATCGCACATTTTATTTAATGACCTTCACAGAGGAGACGACGTTCTTCAGAAGCCTGGCGCGCTAGGCTGCACACTCACCAGGAGGGTCACCAGCGCGGCAACGCACTTCGCCAGACAGCGGATAAACAGCGGCGCTGTTTATCGCACATTTCGGCCTGAGAGCGGCCTGAGAGCGAGGAGAGAGGTCGGACAAAGCCGAACGGGAGCAGGAAGGTACAATGTTGACTGCTCAGCACAGCGATGTCAACGGTTCCTTTAAATTTTACTCGTGTTCAACAATCCGGGATGTAAGATCCCGGTGGACGAAAGAGTAGTTTTGCAGTTTAACCCGCGCCCCACCGGGGGTCCGTCGCCACCTTCGCCCCACCGGGGGCCATCGATGGCCCCCTCTAACTCCGAAAATATGGGCGTTAGCGCAAATCTGCAAAGTGCAATAGAAAGCTTGCGTGAATTCAGTAACAAATTACTTCGCATGTTTTAGTGCTCAGGTCAATGGTTTGACCTCCAGAGGTCAAATTAGGTCAAGATCGGCTATTTTCACTCAAATATGCAATGATTGAGCAAACTGGGCATAACTCTTTTATCATTAGAGCTATTGAGGCCTGGTAAAGTACATTTGATAGCAAATTGCCAGTACTTTTTCCGCTATGTGGAACGTAAAGACCTCCCGCCAGTGGTTTGACCTCCAGAGGTCACCTCGTGACCTAATATGACCTGAGGTCACGAAAGATCAGAAAGTGACCTTGCCGTATATCAAATGAAAGCCAGTGACAAGACAAACACGATGGTGTTTGTTTCAACGCTCTAGCTTAATTAGGTCACAAGTTATTGCCAAAATACTTTTTTGACCTCTGGTGACCTTGGATGACCTTGGAAAAGTCAAAGGGCAAATATGACCCCTGGGATCCGTGAAAGGGTGTCCAAAAACGTTGTTCTGAGCAGTCTGAGTATTTGCAATCATTTTTGTGGCTTTTATATCATGAAACAGCTTTTCCCTATGCTTTTCCAATGGGAGAGGTTGCCTCGTGACCTGACCTCAGGGCACGAAATCGAAAAATCCCGGATATACACCTTGTAGACCCTGGAGGGGTTATGAAGTGTAGGAAGTTTCAAATCGATCGACTTTGAAATGTAGCTCTTACAGAGCTCTAAAGTGAAGTGAGGTGACCTTGGTTGACCTCGTCTGGTGACCTGACCTTGGGTGACCCGGGGTAAAAATTTCAGGGATGATGGGAAAATGATGCAGTGAGAGGTAGAGCCCTCAACTGCGGTGCTGCGCCTCGTCGTTTTTCTGCTATCCCGGAAAAACCTTTGGGGGCCATCGATGCCCCCCCGGTGGGGCGAGGGTTAAAATTCACCAATGCTTCTTTGCATCAGGATTAACGAAAAATGAGCCTGATTTTGAGACTGGTTACGTTCGGCAATATAACTCTACCACACTAGCCTTAAACTAAATATATTCTGGTCAAAATTCAAAGGTGCAATCACAGCCCTCTCTTGTATGGTTCAACACTATCAATCAACGACAGTTCAAAATTTGATCACACAATTCATACCGAGTAAAAATCATGCACTCTCCATGCATTTTTATTTTTAGGTATGATAGTCATCAGTGAGAGGTCTGCCCAGGTGGCTTGGGAGCCTGTCACGTGATCATTGCGGTGCAGTCAGGTGCTTTTCAACGGCTCAAAATGAAACTTACCGCCGAAATCATGACTCATGATCCGTGTTTCATTCATTAGTTCTGTTTGGGGATACATACAGAACAGTATCCCCTGTGTGGATGATCCCGTCATCATGAATATTGGTTTAGCTAGGAATCAGAAAAAGATACCGTCCCATAAAAAGTGTAGCTCTAGTATAAAATCGGAAACCGGATTTTTCAATCAGACGAAAACGTCTTCCTACTGCCGCTTGGTCACTCACGAATGACGAGGATCACAAATCCTCACCGAAGTCGCATTCACGCCTGAAATCACTTGGTCAAATCTGCAGGTACCCGTGAATCCGCGAGGAGGCCGGAAAAGGCGAACAAGGCAGGGGCGGTGCATCCAAGCTAAGTTGACTCGGTAAATCAGCTCAGGGGCAGGAAGTTAACAGTTAGGAAGGAAGGATGACGAAAAACCGGACGCCAGAGTGCACGCTACGCAGCCGTTTCTGATCAGCTGAAATCACTTTTGAGGGTCCACAGAGTGAAGGGGTGCAAGTTCTGACCTGGCCAAAGCTTGGAGGCAACACGAAAAAAACTGGCTGCCACTCAAAAAGATTACCAATATTTTCGAAGCATGGAGCACTATTTCGTTGGCCCCTTATAAGGCGGTGCGAAGTTTTACATACTCAAGTTTTACTTACTTTTACGTGCTACCAGCATGAAGTAAAAAAGTAAATCATATCAATATCTAATCCATGCTGCCAGTATACTGGTGTAAGGTAAGTTAATGAGAGCCACGGGTCTGATTGAGAACAGATGCATCCTGCCACCATGGGTTGGGGGGGGAGATCGCCATAGAAATGTGATCTGTTTTGACGCTGTTCCCTGTTCCGTAGTAGGGACACTCTTGGAATCGAAAGGAACGTTTTTGAAACTGGGTGTACCTACCCCTTGAATAAAATACAAACAAGCATAATTGTATCTGTCCACGAGACGTTGCACTCCTTAGAACTCAACAGGCGCCCCTAACATATGTTGTACGCTGTTCCATCGAGGCACTCTTGGAATTGAACGAAAAGTATTCAAGGTTGGGGAGTCTCCGGCAATTCCGTCGCCAACAGGGGCGCCTTAGGCGCCAAATGGCGCTATGGCCCCGATGCTCCCCCTCGGTACCCAAATGACAGCCAGTCCTTCTACAGCACGCCTCAACGCAAAACAGACCCTATTTAGCTAACCATAACAATATTTTTTCGACCACTCACGCACCTGTCGTATGTATGCATACCAGCCTGCTAGCTGAGCGCCGACCCCTAGCGTAGAGGGCAGTTGGCTGCCAACGGAAATTCACACGGAGCGTTCCCACCGGGCGGGCGGCCCGCGAGGAGTGGGTTGCGCGCCGCTGGTCGCGCCTAAAGCCCAGTCCATAACCCGGAGGGAACGATCAGCGTCGGAAGTCGTGCGTGCAAGACGCGACTTAATAGGCCCGCTCTGTGTGGAACCATGCACGTGCAAGCTGCCTCAGCCAGCACCATAGCTATCAGCATGGATCCAAAAAGTGTTCCGGATGTATGCGATACATGCAATCAAAGATCAAAAGACCGGCGGAACTGGGGCTTCTCCCGCTACCAGCATCCAGATGAGCCACGCCCTCCGTTCCGGCCCAACCGGATGTGGTAATGGCGGCACGGTCCTCTGATCATTACAATGATAAAGCAACGGCACCGGCACCTACCGCGCTCCTGTACTGTACCATACCCGGCAGGGCCCGGATGCGACGGAAGTTTGGGCACAGCGACAGGGCGGATCACAGGTTGGTTGTTGGCTGTCTCACTGAAAGGCGCGCCACGCGCTGTCGCCACCAGCACAACATTTCCACCCAACTAATCCCGCGAGAGCTCACCAATCAACCAAGAACTAACAAGCCCAATGTCTGACGAACTAACAAGCGATGAACTAAATGGCGACTTGACTAGGTTAGTTACACAATGACTGACAGAGAAACAGTTTCTCATTTCAAGAAAATACCGACGGAGGTGGACACAACACTGCCCGCTCCCTGGAAGCCGGTGGAACAGTCACCACCCAACCATGAACCCAAATGTTGGTTCACTGGCGAGTCAGGCTTACAATTATACTATTCGGGGTTTCTAATACAGCTCGTGGGTCACCCTCGTTTGTGGTGTATCCTTTTCCGGGACAGTGGCTGCGCCCCTGTGTGTTCAGTGGGTATCAGACGGGGGAGGAAATTCTCATGCCACCGTCTTCTGACTTACGATCCACGTTTCGAACCTTCAGACAAGAAGGGGCACAATCTAGCAGGGCGGGTGAAAGAAGAGGACTTCGCGGCGCATGGGCCTCTGATATGTGTGGGGAACAATAAATGCTACCCGGATAAAGTCAGGGGCGGACGCAGGAGCGCCGTTTGGGGGGCCAACTAGGGAGAAATCGTAAAAACATAGTGTTTTTAATCGGCCAAAACTTTTGGGGGCATGCATCCCCCTCTCTGCATCCGCAAGTAGATAGAAATGTGCTCTGAAGGCTAGGTTTGCATGTTATTATATATAAGCGCACACAGACAGCCTTCCTGTACCACGAAAAGCCTTTTGAACAGAAATGCATGGGCGATTCTAGCCTGTCTTGACCCTGCTCTGACGTGACTCAGATCAATCATGGTGAGGGAAGGGTTTTGAACCAGGGTTTGACTTTTACCACGCTATAGCTTGATTTTGACGTGGCAGTAGTTTTGACCATTTTCAATTGGTTTTAACAGGTCAAAAACTGGCAAAAAGCAGCTATCGGAAGAAATTCGGCATTTTGTTAAGACCTTCCACTTCCGGGCATTGCCAAGAAAGTCTCTTCCAAGGCATACATCCCTTTGCCTTGCATTCAGTGGATTGATTTTCAAAAAAATGAAACAAATGTTTGAACTATCCAAGGACATTTATTCCCACATCATGACCTCAGTAATTCAATGCCCGGCGAAGTCATCACTTGTAAACAGAGCAAGGCATGTAGGTAAATTATTGAAGAAAATTAACGCTACATAGTCTAGCTAGCTATTCAACATGGATGCCACAACAAAACAGTTCTTAGGCAACGTTACAAACATTCTCTTTGGATCATTAGGAACATTGAATGTTGTCAATTTAATAGTTTTGGCTGCAAAACAGTTCACTGTGAATCAGAGGTTTAAGGATGAAGAAATAAAGATGGGAGTTTTCTAAAAATTTCTGGAAAAACATTTCAAATGGAACGGTGCATTGCAAAGAAGGACAGAAGAATTGACAGGTTTAACGAGAGGTGGCTACCATTTATCAATGAACATTTTGAGCTTTGTATTTAGTTCGTATAATATGGACCCACTTCGGCGAGCTGCATGTGGTGAAGGAGGTTGTCGTGATGTGAAGTGATCTGTGAAGTGTATGGAATCAACGTGATTGCACATTGTGGGAGAGTAGGGATCGGGGGGGGTGGGGTGGGGTAGGGTGGGTTTGGTACCGAGGCGATGGTACGTTGAAGCGACGTGGGGTTATTACTGTGACACCAGTGGCAAGGTGTGAATGAAAATTGTTCAACTGCCTCGCAAAGTTTACAGCCGTGTTTTGTGAAATACATTATTCCAAAAAAAAAGCTATTCAACATGGATAGTTCAGCCCAGGCTTTTGGTAGAAGTGTTTGCAGCACACCGGCGGCTGCGGGCGGCGCCGCACCCTGGTCACTTGAAGCACGGAGCACCCAAATGCATGTGTTGGAGATCACTCTGTTCAAAATGTGTACCAATTAGACGCCGTTATTGGCGATAGCCGAGCCAACGTTTCTGTTTGAAAGCAGCAAATGAGGGCTGGCGTTAGCTTCGTTAGATAGTTCAGCATTATTTTCTAACAAAAGCGCGACAAATTCGCACATTACCCCAGTCGCGAGAGCTATATGCCTTGCTTGCATGTAATTGACATGACGCACGACAAAAAATTCGACGGCAAAACAATGCTGGCATAATATGTTTCACTTGCCCTTTTGGACTTTTCTGAATAAGCTAATTATTCCGATTAGGCGGAATGTGGCACCTTGGTACAATTCCAGACGGTGGTCGTTTTAGAGCCAACCAATGTTGAAAAATGGATCTGTCCTTATTTCAGCTTAACAGTGGTTAATAAGCCTAATATGCTGTTTCTCCTCTGCTTTTCCCACAGAGGGAAAAGGCACACTTGAAGGCTCACGAGGGCTCATCTTAAGCTTGAAGGAGCACTTTTGTTGTCTTTTTCAAAGTACAGTGCATTAAAGAATACAGAGGGCGATATCAGTCTTCAGCAAATGGCACAGAAGCGTTTGCCCAACAAGGAATATGACTGCAGTTGTTCTGACCTAAATGGGTACTGGTTATAAGTGGGGAAAATCGAAAGAGTTTACGGGAGAGGCTAGGGACCACAGATGTTCCCACTTTGCATGCAAAAAAGTAATGATATCGTGTTCAGTCGCCCAAATAGGGTAGTAAAACGTTTATATTGTCTTGTAAAACACTACTGCCTGTTGAAAAACAGCCGAGGAAACGTGCTTTCACTCACACCCGCCCCGGTGGGTCTCCGAGCTACCTTCGCCCTGGTGTGTGTGGGGGGGGCACGGCGTTCAAACACCCCCCCAAACCCCCTCAGCTCCTATGCGGGATAGCGAAAAAAGGGAACGCTGTTGGATAGCTCATACAACTTCATGAAGAATCTACATGATTCACTTTTTTGGCTCAAGTAAATATTGAGTTCATGACAGGTCAAAGTAGGTGGCAAGTTACAGATGAGTTTTCGGGCTCTAGCGTCTGACAGAGTTGAGTTGGAATTTATATTTAGGCACCATTCACTTCCTCTCGTTACGGCGAATCAAATGATGTATAATTTGACCTATATTTGGTCAAAAAATGGAAATGGCCTGACCTAAGGTCAGGTCCAGGTCACTCTCCAACCTAGCATAGTCAAAATGCAGATGTATTGACTCGCAATAGCAATCCAAACGTAATGGTATAAAAATGAAACTTTATTATCACTTCCTGTAGTCAACGACCCAAGTCTAAAACCTGCTTAAAGGGAATGTGGCACCCTGGTCGAATCCTGAAATTTAGTGTAATTAGGCGTACTTTTAGCCGAAAATGATGAAACCACTCATGATTGTTCTGAAAAATGTATAAGAAGCACAATATTTTTATTTTTAAAATACTCCTCTAGGGAAAGAAATGAATATCCGCCTGTGGATGATGTCATGATCTGGCAACCACTACCATAATCAAAACGCTTCAAGGGCTTTGATTGCATGCTACGAGCAAGTCGTCACACACAGCCATGACAACTGTGGCCTACTGGGGTACATGAGGGGTACATTGCAGGTGGGTTTTAGCTTTTTCTAAGGAAATCTCGAGTTCCAAGACAAAAAGTGCTATATGAGCAGCAGAGTCATAAGCCAACAACAGCTCAAATCAGTAATCATAAGACATGGGCACGCAGGGTCCTGAAATTGCTTTCACGCAAGGTGGAGAGTGAGGCCAAAATCCCAAAAGGAGGCCGAAATCCGCTGCTTACTTAACATGCCCCATTCTTGTCGTTTAGTATTTCCAGGCCTACAAGCATTTTTCCTGGACCTGTTCATTGCTTCTTACCAAACCAATACTTTTATAGGATAACGCTTTGCTTTAGGACTGTATTTATATGTTGTTTATAATACAAGCAACAACTACTATCAGCTTTTTTTGTTTTGACTGACAGTAGATGAAAATATCTGCTGTAGAATGGAAGTGAAGAAACATCATTCTGCTACCTCCTAGTGGAATTAAAACATTCTGATGCTCCGCAATTGTAGGTACATACTTCATATATAGATAGGATCTCATAACCCTGAATCTCTAACCCATTAACATAGAACTAGCAAGCTACATCATTTCTAATGTTTATATATAGGTAGAATACATTATTTGGCCCTGATGCCATAGTAAATAACCAACCAGATAAATCCCTCTTCCCCTTATTTTGATATTCTCCAACTTTCCCCATCAAGGTACCACCCAGAATATCATTATGTAATGCAAGACGTGGGGTTTAAACACTCAACCACTGTCAGAATTATTTTGTTTCAATGTGTGAAAACCACCAGCCTATATTTGCACGTACAAGCAGTTCAGGCGAAGAACATTGCAACCATACCCAGCCTTAAAATTCAAGAGCTGCAAAAGGTACAGTCTGAGCCTTCCTCCGAACTGTGGAAAATTTTTGCGAGGTACTATGACCTCATGAGGTGAGCTCACCCGGTACTGTACTGAGTAGGTAGGTACCTACGTATCTCCTGTAGATATTTAAGATGGGAGAAATGGTTCGATTAATCGTGAATTTCCCGAAAGGTAAGCTGCAGTATCAGGGATAAGAAATGAACCCTCATCCACAATATCCCTTCCAACAACAAACTCAGATTCCTTCCACGCACTCACTCAATTTTCAGTCTTCTTTCCAATAACCATACTGACCTCAAAATTATGTATTCTCCACCTTGGTGATATTCGCGCCTCAAGAAAGGGCTCACCAAGGTTACCGAAGAAACTTAAAAACTCACCGCCTGCACTTGCGCACCCATTCATGACACCCGAGATCATTACGGATCCCCAAATACGACAAAGTGAAGTCATTGTTCTGAATGGACGAAATCCAGCTGAGGCCTTTTCACTGAGGCCAATTCGGTACTTGTATGTCTTTGGAATCCCATTTCTCATTAAAAAAAACGCACGGTTGAGGGCAATCGAACGCTAGAAATGTTGCTAAAACATGTTTTAACTTGAAAAAACTAACAAAAATACAAATAAGCGTGTATTTTACGAAATAAATTGAAAGGTGGAATCGGCCTCACTTCAAGTGGATATTTTTACCGAAATCACGATGTGGTTCCGAGCGTTTGAAACCGTGTCCCAAAACGTGAAGACACCCAGTCAACGATCCACTCACTTTATATTTTTCGAATTTTCCACTCACTCCAACAATATTTACTACTACTATTGAATAACTATGAACAATATTTACTACTATTGAATTTTACAACAAACTTAATACAAAACCCAGTTCCATTGCCTCCCACCAACGTCCACTGGAAAAGGGCAGCAGAATCGACTAGAAGACGCCAAATTAACTCGGCTCTAGCGCTCTTCGCTTTCGAAGGAATCGGCGATTTCATTTTTCTGGTCAATATACCGCATCCTTATCTCCACCGATTTCGTGGAACAACAGAATCGAAATTGGCGCGGGCAGACGCACAGTGCCCCCCCCGCCCCACCGGAAAAGTCCAATGGAACACCGCCACTAAATTCCACCACCCAAAATGGAGTGGAAAATTGACACCCTAGCCTTGGTTCCAAAAAGAGCCGACCGCTTGAAGATACATTGGAAAGCAGTTTATCTGGCATATGATTTCTAGGCTTACGTCCTTGAAAAGTTGTTTTGTATTTCGACCGAGAATAGTAAAAACCATTTTGGTCACTTGCTGTTAAAAGCAATTATCTTGAAATTTGTATGGTAAGCAGCATATTTTTGACATTGTATCGAGAAAATAACCATTTATGCGTAAAAATAATTTTATCCATATTAGCCCTTTATTGCCGCCACGCCGGACACCCAAATCCACCCACGACACCCTACGACACCCCAGGCATAAATACGCTGATATTTGTTGAACTAAAGGCCGGTACTTTAATACATTGAAACCACATTTTCATTGAATGATTTTTGGGCAACAAGAATGCATCCAGTTACCCTTCAAACATCGGCACTCTTGTATGGCTGGTCTACGCGGGACTTACCAAAACGCCGTCTTTACATCTAGTAAATAAAAGCGGCATCTTTAGGCTTTTGAAAGGCTGGTTTCGTATTCGTTATTGACAAAACATTGTTAGTCTTCCTCTTGGTGTGCTTTAGTTGTATAATTTTCTAGTTAAGGATTTAGAAAATAATTTAGAGCAAGTTTGAAAGCAAATTAGCTGCTCAGCGACCGGCAACTGGATTGCGATGAGAAATTTAAATTAGTAGTTGCTTCGACGCGTCGCAACCCGCCGCGCCTGGCTGATTGTAGACGAAAGGAAAAACAACAGAAAGGACGCAGCAGCTTCGATTAATATTGATAGAAAGCAGCATACCAAGAAGGTGAGTATATAGGAAGAGAAGCAGGGAATTGACAGGTAAAAAAAGAAACTGTTAGCAAGAGTCTGGAAGAGTTTATTGCCATGATAGAAAGTTTGTAGTTTCGTCTGGGTGAGTTAAGGAAACCAAGGCTCCACTGGGCCCAGCAAGGTGTAGCGAGGGCAGTGATTGAGGCCAGGATGGCCTCCAAAATCCGATAGCTATAGGTATAGGTATAGGAGGGGCGTTGTCCCGGCAGGAAAACTATGCAGTGTAGCGTAGATAATTAATTTGGAACTAGGTATTGCATGAAAAATCCCTTTCATTTTCACCACCTGCCGATCTCGAGGCCCCTCTGCAGGTTGCTAAGGGGGCCCCGATATTTCGTCTCAGGGGCCCTTAAAAGCTGGTCGGGGGAGGAGGGGCACAAGAGTTGGTCCAGGGAAGCCCCCAAGAGTTTTAGTGGCCCCAGAGCTTTCCCCCAAAGGTTGGTCTTAGAGGCCCCCAAAAGTTTTTTATTTGTGGAAATTCACCAACTCCTTAAAAAATTGAGACGCATCAGGGGTTTCAGCTGGTAAAGATTTACCTGCTTAACCCAAATTTCTCACATGGGAATGGTCAAACAATGCTGTTTGGGGATGATTTAAAAATATTTACTTGAGAAAATTAAAGGAAAGTCCATCCTTCAGTTCAAACAAGGCTCTGAGAGTTTACCACCTGAGTACAAAATTTGAAATTTTTACTCCGCCAACATTTGAGAGGAATTTCCACCACTCGCCATACATACCGAGCTGAATTTTCCACTCGACACCCTAGCGCAAAACCTATTTTGGGTCACTGTTTGAAACTTTCACAAAAAACTCTTAAACCGCATATAAAAAATTTAGAAACTGCCTGTTAATTTTTTATTGAAGAAAAAATGTATTCCTGTCAAACTTGTGTTCATTAAAATAATTTATATCCCAATTTATTCATCAATGTCACCAACATTAAAAAAAATAGTCCAAGAATCAGGGTTGATTTTGGCAGCCTCTCTTGAAATTATAAGATTACTTTCACATTATTGGTGGTCTTGACAGGAATCTTCGTTTCATTTTGACCCTTTCAAATGCGACTTGTATCTTATTCTAATGCGATAAATTGGCGAAAATTAAAAGTGGACGAAAGCGAATGCGCCTCGATCCAATCGGCCTCACTGAACAAATACCCACGTGAAGTCTTTCCTTCGCCTGAAAATCTGGTAGCCGCCAATCCCAAGGCAAAAAGTATGCGCCATCTTTTGTATTTGAAAAGTCCAGAAACTTCTGAAGTTTGTTATACCTCCAGAAAACCTTTGTTGCCTCACTTTTCCTATGTCACCGTTGGTGTTTTTTCTGTGGGTTTTATGTTTTAGTTTGTGGCAGGCCGGGGTTGTTTTGTTTTGTACGGGCTTGTTAGTTGTTATCGTCGTTGTTGGTGTATGTGGGAGTAGCATTGGCGTTTGAGATTGGCGAGAGGACGTAACCAGGCAAGATATTATTTACATGAATGGTGGTTGGGGATTATACTAATATGGTTTGGGTATTTACTGTCATAATTTAGATGCGTATTATACCGGTTTCATGCCCAGGATTCCTCTGCCAAGTGAGGCCAAAACAAGTCCCTGGTGAGCCCTAAATAATTTTGAAAAGATACGTTTTCCACTTAAAATTGTGAATTTCAGGACACTGTGGGCACGGAATAAGGTCACAGACAACTTCTTCAAGTAAAAACGAGGAGTCAACAAACTTACAAACGCCAATCACCTTGCGAGCTGACTTTATATGCAAGTAAATCATAAAAACACAAAACACCAGATAGATATATATATATATATATTTTTTTAATCCAAAATCGCAGGCAACGACTTCATATGTAAACGAACTTAAGATCCGAACTGGCCAAATGAGCATATAAACGGATCGCTAAGCGGACACGCCGTCATAAACGAGATAAAATTAGTGGTCGAGTGACAAAACAATCCACGCTTCACAGTTCGTGCCCTTCCAAATGGAACATGTGGCAGGCTAGCGAACATTTCCCGTGGTTTGGAACTTTCAAAAGTCAAACCTACGTTTTGAGACCGCCACTGTCGCTCGGTCGCACCAGTTTGGCTGCATTGGAGACCGAGCAGTGACGTCATAACATCATACGCACACGATATGTCAAGGTAAGCTCACATAAACGTTAAGGTCCAAGTGCACGGCTCAAGGTCATGTCAGTATTTCCAGGGCTATTGCCCCTCGTGCTACTGGTAAAATGGCACTACCCAGTAGAAAATATATAATATGTCATAGTTAAGGTAACCCACTGTCAAGGTCAATCCTCATATCCCGTCCAACGGGTGCTATGAAGCTTGTTATATTATACATTATAGGAAATGTACCATATTAGACCCCATAGGTCAATGACCTTGAACGGACTTGACCTAAAATTTCAGGAAATATACTTTGTGACATTCTTTCTAGGATCTTGACCCACTATAAGCATGTTCCCTACTTATAATTAAGGCATTTGCTAATTGTTTCCCAGTACGGGCAATATGTAACCTTTATGACCTCATCTAACCTTGAAGATATTGACCAAGGTTCATGAAATTCGACTATAATGTGGACTACTATAGCCCCCAAAAACACCAAACGGGCGTTTTCTTAGGTCTCTTAGCTTCCTAGATCGCTGGGAGGGCCTACAGGCCCCCTCCAATGTGCGTTAAAGCCAGACCCTCTCCACTGTGGGCGTTAATGCAGCATTTTCACGAATTCAACGCAAAAGTTATCACGAAACATTTAAGTATTTCAACATCAACAAATGACTCAGGGAAGACACATTTATCCTGAATAGATTGAATAATTAGTTCTGAACAAAATCATTTTATTCGACAGCTTCATGCCCGAAAGTGTTAGACGAGAAAAATACTTTAAGCCACACGTGGTAAAACTGTTAAAAAACTGTTTTAGATGGGCGCTTTAAGAGCCTGTTAAAACTGATTAAAACGGGGTAGGAAGTTATCACTTCCAGCCTGGTTTTAACACACCCTACCTGCTTTGAATCCCTGCAGATTTATTCAATTCCCATACACAATTCAAATAATGAATAGTAAAAAAATGATTTTGGCTCCTATGAGAGACCACAAAGAAACAAAAATGTGTTAGATAATCTGTAAAGAAAATGACAATGAAACCATGCTAGCCACTTTTGTCTCAAGTCAATATTGAGCTCATGACAGCTCACAGAAAGTGACAGGTTTGTAACAGCTATTTGAGCTTTATATTCTAACTGAACTAAGTTGGTGTCAATTTTAAGTCATTAAGAATCTTCTTGTGGCCATTCAAGCAATGCATTACTTGAGCATGCTAGGGCCAGAAGGCAACATGGCAACATGCAAATGTTTCCCAAAGATCAGGCAGGTTTACCATGTCACTAAATATTGTTATCATGCCAAATAAATCAACCCACAATGACAATGCAAAACTGCACACACAATTAGATTAGAATTAAAATTCTACCAGAATTCCTCCTGAAGTTATGGACAAAATTATGAAACCTAATTATGTGGTCAGGTCATGTGGGCATGGGTCAGTTGAGTCAGACGTTTCAACTTAGACCTGGATAGTGGCCTAAAATCATGCTATTTTTTTAGAATACCTAACAAGTTTTCCTTAGCTGTATCTATATGAATAGACATTTTCATTTTTCCTATTTTCCCCAGTATGTTTATACATTATAAATATAAATATTTTGACCCAAACCTGACCCAAGGACATCAATATCAAGAATCCCTTGCACACATGTTGGTACTCTGTGCTATAAATATCCAAACACCAGAATAATTAAATATGTGTCAGTCTCACTGCTGCTACTTAGAGCACCTTTTACATGAAATCACTTCAACTGACCTGGTGACCTGACCTGAGATGACCTGGACCCAAAAATTTGGGAAGAGTTGCAAAAATATCAAAGATAATGAATACAGCAGCCCTCCACTCCACCTTTTCCAACTGAGGGCTAAGCTCCCCACAAATTGAATTGACTTGAATATGATTAAACTTTATTATCAAGGACTTTCACACTTTATTTAGGTTTGGGGGAGGTTCTGCCTGCTGACAGGAGAAGCTTTATAATTAATGCACACAATTTTATTCACAGGCTCATAGATCTATCTATCTATCGTTATCGGAATTTTCGAGGCCACATCGGCCTGCTGGATCCGGTCTTCGACGGGCTCAGTTTCGATGAGTCTACACTCAGTCTTACTCAGGCCATAATGCCTGAGGGGTTAATTAGATGGTGAGAGCGGTTGAAAAGAATGTAAGGGACCTTACTCTGAGCATTCAGGGACAAGGTACATCAGGGATGACCAATGAGAGTCGAGCTTGTTCTTAAACTCATTGACCGTGGTGGCTTCTACTACTGATGTAGGCAACGCATTCCAGTCATTCACCACACGTACTGAAAATGATGAACGACGCACCCTAGATGTGGCACTGGGTTTCGCAAGTTTCCACTGATGTCCGCGGGTTCGGGAGCGATCAATGAGATCGAAGAACTGAGCTGGATCGATATCGATGGAACCATGGAGCAATTGGTATGTTTTGATCAGGTCTCCTCGGCGTCGCCTGTAGTACAATGAGGGAAGCTTAAGAGCCCTCAGTCGGTCAGGGTAAGATAAACCCCTCATGGAGGTGATCATACGTGTGGCCCTTCGCTGCACCCTCTCAAGCAGCCTCTGATCAGCCCTATTGAATGGTCCCCAACATATGTTACCATACTCTAGTAGAGGACGCACCAGTGATTTATAAAGAAGAGGCAAAGTGAAAGTGCCAATGTTAGCGAAGGATTTTCGGATGACGGCCAAAACCTTGTTAGCTTTTGAGACTGATGCCGCTGCTTGCTGTCGGAATTTCAGGTCCCTGTCAATGATTACCCCGAGATCTCGTTCTTCATCTAATTTCCTGAGAGAAGCACCACCCATAGTGTAGTCGTGACAAGGATTGTTACTGCCAATGTGCAACACTACACATTTACCTTCATTGAAGGGCGTCTGCCACATTGAGGACCATTCCAATACATGATTTAGGTCTGCTTGTAGCGATTCTGATGAGTGGAGGTGCCTAATTCCTGTGTAGAGTTTTGTGTCATCAGCAAAAATTTTTATGCCAGAAAGTACACAATCAGGGAGGTCATTAATAAACAGAAGGAATAAGATCGGACCAAGCACGGAACCTTGCGGAACACCACTAGTGACCTTCGTCCATTCTGAAGCAGCGCCATCAACAACTACATACTGTTTCCGATCTGATAAGAAAGCGCGGATCCACCGAAGAAGCTTGCCTTTAATACCATAACTCTCCAATTTCCTCAGAAGACGCTCATGCGGGACCGAATCGAATGCCTTCTGAAAATCCAAATAGATGGCGTCAACAGGTACACTCTGTTCAAGCCTCTTTGTCCAATCCTCCAATGTCTGTAGAAGCTGTGAGTCACACGAACGTTTTGGCCGGAATCCATGTTGATGGTCTGAAAGAAGGTGGTGGGTGCTCAGGAACCTCAGAAGTTCGTCCTTGATCAGTGACTCCAAGACTTTGCAGGGTATAGAGGTCAAGCTAACTGGTCTGTAATTGCCAGGATGGTGTTTGTCTCCCTTCTTGTAGATTGGGACCACTCTCCCCAACTTCCACTCCTCAGGGATTGCCCCAGTGTCTAAGGACTTCCTGAAAAGAAGAGACAAGGGGACACAGAGAGATCCGGCTGCCTCATTCAGTATACGGGGATGAACAAGATCGGGTCCAGGGGAGCTGGAATTTCGAAGAGATGTAAGTTTGGAAAACACTGTGGGAGATGAAAGCTAGATGCTCCACAAACTTTTAAAGTGACTAACTGATTCTACCATCTTTATTGTTATGCCAGTGTGTTCATGACAATAGTGTGAGGGGTGTTAGGCTGAATTCTGTGTTCAATGTGCATCAAGTGGAGCATCAGAAACACAATTAGGTAATGTGGTAGGTGGCTTCACACATGTTGCCAGATAACTATAGGTTTATCTGTATGATAAGTGCCACTGTTCAAAAGCTCCAATGGATCAAAGCTCCCTTTAATTAGAATCGCTACAGGTTAATATATATGATAAGTGTCATTGTTCATAACTTCCTCCAGTGCAATATTCTGAGTACCACAACTGGCGTTGACAACAACTGGTTAGGCTAGGTTAGGTTAGGTTAGGTTCAGTAAGGTTAAATTAGGCTCGGTGAGGATAAGTAGGCACACAGCGAAGCTGTGGCAGCTGATGAAGGTGAAAGTGCCACCGGCAGGTTGGGTGTGCCACAGGCCAGCTTGCTGAGTTGACAAAAAGGTTAGGTCAGGTTTGGCTATGTTGTGCTACATGTAGAAATATTAAAAAGGAATTACCAAAGATTTTAGAAAAAGTGTCACTCAGCAACTCCTAAAAGCAGTTTCGGCACTAGAAACATTTTAAAGAAAGATGTTTCAGCAATGCCAAAAACAGCTAGACCATTTGGAATATTTCACTGGAGGAAGCTTTGAACAGTGGCATTTACAATATGGATCAACCTGTGGTGCTTCTTTTGAAAGGTAGTTTTGATTCAGAGGAGCTTTAGAGCTGTGGTACTTATGATGTAGATTAGCAGGCTGTGATTCTATCTGGCAACATGTGTGAAGCCAGCTACCTGGTTACCCACAATTATATACATATATATTGTCTTTATTGTCATATGTGAAGATATGTGGGCCCTTGATTTTAAACCATGTTTTTGCTTGCTTTTTGTGCCTTTATTGTATTTGAATCAAGTGTACTTTTCATTGTCTATATTCTTTTAGTTTGATTTGTTTAATTTTGTTTTATTTTGTTTTCTATTTATTCATTACTTTGTCAGTCTTGAATTTAATGTATAGACCAATTAAATTATTATTTAATCAAATACAATAACATGCTCTCTTATTTACTTCCATTTATCAGTACTTTTTACAAATTAAGTATTTTCTATTCTATTGCACCTTATTTCTTGGGTTTGTCATGTTTTTCAACATGCTCTTCTTTCACTTGTTTATTTCCTAAATAAAATTACTGATGATAACTATGTAATTTAATAAACATAATGAGTCCAATATTGATATCAAACCATAACAGGGGAAAAACAAGGTAATGCCAATGACAAGTCTGTCAGGATCAGACTGAGGATAGGATCGGACTGTAGAAACATCAAATTCATTGAGGACTATTTCCCCAGCAATAGATGAACTACCTAACACACAGTGAAATATGTGCAACCACAGTCTGATCCAATCCCCAGTCTGACCCTAGTCACAATCTTGCCTTTGAATAAATTTGATCCACCACAAGAATGATTTATCATTCAAACCCCAAGTACTTACTGTCTTTCTCATGGTTGTATCCAACAACCACAAAGTAGTCTGCCAGTCTCGACATCTTCACACTTCAATCCTGCTTCTCAATGATGCTTTGACCATGACCTTGTGTGTGATCTCAATATGCACACTGAAAGCTCCTCTTACATTGACTTTGATCCACCACAGCAGGCAACAGCCTAATGTATTAGAATTGCTTTTATCACTTTAACTCACATCATTCTTTTCACGCTGAAGCGCAAGTTAAGAGCAGCCTGCTGTCACCAAACACACATTTCACAAATTTCACTTGAATTTGCACACCCGTGCATAGGTACACAGAAACATAGTCAATATTGATATTGTTTTAAGCTATTGGAGAAAATAGATGCCCACTTGAATTACTGTTTGGCCACTAAACCAAATGTCTTCAAAAGACCCCTACTGAAGCCTTGATATTGATCAACCTCATCGATTACATAAATTTGCTTTAAATTCCACCCACCGCTGCCCGCGCCACACCCCCCACCACCACTACCGCTTTCGTACAGGACTGTGAGAGGCAGAAACTAACGTTCGGCAGCAAAGGGCATTCGAAGGCGGGCAATTGGGTGATGTGCTGCACTTGCGATTTTTTCTACTATCTACTAGGACCCTCGTGTTTTTCGTACCATCATGGAATAGCCATGGAATAGAAATACCTATAACATGGACCCCCAACATTGATTCCATGGCAAAATGATCTGATCTATATATAAAATAGAGGCAAATGGATCTATTTTCATGCAATAACTGCATCTTTATGACATACTGTTATCAATTGAATCCCTTACAATAGGCGGATCCAGGATTGCCGAGGGGCACCTTTCCGGGGGTCGCCATCTGGACCAGGAAGGCTTCACTTTTGACCGGAAAAAACCTATCAGGTGGGCGCAAAATCCTATCGGTAAGCGCCGAATTCGCATCCTGGGGGATGAGAAGCGACATTTCAGGGGGCGCCATCAACCTTTCAGGGGGTGCTGTGACCATTTCAGGGGGCGCCGAGGGTCGATCGGGGAGGCACGTGCCCCCTTTGCCCCTCCCCCTGGCTCCGCCTATTTCCGTTATGGTTTCCGAAGTCGCGGGAGCAGTTGTGAGTAACGCCTTTTATCTTCCCTTCGCCTTTCTAGCATTGTCGTGTGTTTCACTCAGTGGTTAGTAGCGATGGAGAGTCCCGGTTTAATGGGTGGGGGACCAACAACTTTTCCACACATTTCTTTCCAGTCAAAGTCATATGGTTTCTGTTCAAATGTACATGTAACCCTCGCCCCGGTGGGAGTGTTTGAACACCGCCCTCGGGTTTCTACGGCGGAACGAAAAAACGGCGGCGCTTTGCGCCGCCGCACCTGGCACTCCTTATTCTTGATCAATTTTGCAAGTTTATCCAAAATATTAAGGTTGGGTTATCTTAGATCAGGTCACCAATGCAGGTCAAATGATCTCACCTCCAAAAATGCTTAAGGTGGCATAAGTACATCAGTGAGTCTGTCGGATTTAGACTTATACTACATAATGGGCCCACCAAGAGCTACAACATATGTTCCGAGATTTTTCATATCGATCACCTAAGGTCAAGTACGGACCATGACCTCTCTATTGGGAATACATGGGAAAACAAAAATTGAGCTCTATTTGTGTACATACACCGAGAATACCTTCATATTCTCAAAATCGTAATATCCTGGGCCTCTTTCCAGGTTTATCCAATTTGTTATCCCTGACCTCGGAGAGGTCATTTCGGACTATTTAAGCAGTTTTCAGGCTTAGGTCAATAAATTTACATGGAATGATGATAAAACTTTTATTTTGATCTCATTCTGTTCAAATTGTTATTGCAAGTCGATTAATATGCATATTGACCATGTTAGATTAAGAAGTGACCTTGACTGAGCTGAGGTCAGGTCATTTTTGTATTTTGACCAAATATGGCCATAGTACCTAAACATCATTCAATTTGCCGTGCCGAGAGGAAGCGAATGGTTAACGACTTTTGGGTCTACCCCCAAATCTACCGCCCTCTTAACTTGTGGCGCACCATTACTCTCACTGCATTATTTGTTGTATTATCGACTTTGGCTTGCACCACTCAAACCTATACCGGCTAGGTTTACCACTACCCGGCTCCAGCTACTCGTGTGCGTTGTAAGTCTTCTGCAAGATCTTTATTTTCCATGGTTTCAGACTGAGTTGGTGTTGATTCCTGAACGAGGCATAGGCATCTCCAAGATTGCCGATGGGGGTTACCATCTGGACCAGGGGAACACCACTTTTGACCGACAAAACCTATCAGTTGGACGCAAAATCCTATCGGTGGGCGCCTATTTTCGCATCCTGGGGAGGGGGTTGGCAAGTGACATTTCAGGAGGCGCCATCGAACTTTCAGGGGCGCCGTGACCATTTCAGGGGGCGCCGAGGGTCGGTGGGGGCTCGTTCCCCCTTTGCCCCTGAATTCGTGTATGGAAAAAGATCTTTCAAAGTTAAAAATATAGATGCCGAATGTTATTAGTTCTCACAATTCTTTTCGGAGAGAGCGCAGGAAATCAACTAACCCTTACTAGAAAAAAACTCAGCGCAGACCAAACTCTTTTCTCCTGACTTGGCTTGGGCACAACAATATGACGAGATCTATGGATCGGCAAAATTCACGACAAGGGAACCTTCCTCTTTTTATTGCCCGTGAGGTCTGGTGAGCAGCAGGTCCCACCTCGTTCGCTTGTCTGACCGGGCAACGGAAAGAGGCTATCATGCTCATCTCAAGTCACTCTCACCTCATCACAGGCCTTTTTTTACATGTTAACTGGGGGGCATTTGCCCCCCCCAGTCGGCCGAAATGCCCCCTCCCAGTGCCCGGAAATTGGCCCCCAGTGAAATAGACCGATGACTTAAAATTTACCAAATGCAGACTTACCTAACGAAAATAAGATAAAACCTCACCCGATGATTATAAGTTAATTCTATTGCTGGTCCAAAATTGGCAATCCAAAAAGATTCGGTTAAAAAATTACGCCCCTGGCTGCTTACTCCATCGTGCGAAGACGAAACAAAGCGCGTAGTTACGGGAAATCCCGGCAAAACAGCCTCGGCATCAACTTATCACAACGCTGGAGATGAAAGCTGGCCTACAACCAATCAAACATCCTGTTCTATCTGACCAGAAGCCCACATCCCAGCCAGTACCGTGACATTGCATGATGATTTCACACGCAGCCAGTTGTCAGCGCTTCTCGTTCGTAGATTAGACGGGACACGGTGTAGTCAAAGTGCGTAAGACTGGTTGCTAGTGTGGCGGTATGAAGTGCTTAGCCTTTTTATTTATTATTGTGGTGGTAGCACGCATAAGCGTCGCCACCGGCAAACAAGTGAGGGGGCTAGCCAAACTTCAACCTGACGCTAACAGCAAACTTACCACGTTACCACGCATTGACGGGGGCGGGTACCGCCCCCTCGGGTTTTTCGGAGATATTAGAAAAACGCGGCGCGTAGCGCCGCCGTACTTGGTATACCTTTTCCCTCATCATTTTTACAATTTTTGTGAAAATTTTAAGGTTAGGTCATCTCAGGTCAGGTCACCAGTACAGGTCAAGTGACCCGACCTCAAAAAAAGTTTAAGATAGCATAAGTCGGAGCAGGGTGAACTTATCCGATTGAAACTCATATCACATAATGGCCCCACCGAGTTCTCCAACATATGTTCCGGTATTTTTATATCGATGACCTAAGGTCAGGTACGAGGCATGACCTCTCCATTGGAAATACATGGAAAAATGGTTTTTACGGAATAACTCAGTAACAGATGGTGATAGAGCATTTATTTTAGCTGCATTAGACTTGCCTGGGCTTTGCGGTTCTAATGATATGCATTTTATATAATTTGACCGTGACCTGACCTCAGGTCAGGTCAAATCCTTGATTTGACCTAGCAAGGTCAAATTATATATCATTCGATTTGGCTTGCTAAGAGGATTCATACAGTTCAAGTCGTTTTGCTCTATCTTTACTTGTTCAGGTGTAATGCCCGAAAAACTGAATTTTACATGTTATCCCCATGACGGGCATATTTTGACCTCTCGTGACCTTAAATGTGACCTGACAAAAAATGGTTCAAATGTTTTCGATGGAGAAGTGGATGGGCAGCCCAACGCAGTTTACCGTTTTCGCTACCTACCGTGGTTCGCGAGATCTTAGGGAAGGGGCGGGTACCCGCCCCCCGTCAATGCGAAGGTGGCTCAGACCCCCGTCAATGCGCGTGTTAATACCAAAAACTTGCCGAATTTGGGCTCCTCTTTGCCTTCCGCAGCGGCTAATTGTACAAATCTCCGGTTTCCTCACATTTTTTGTAAATGTTATGGTTATGTGGATAACTTCATTTGATGGCCACGTGGGATTGGAAGGGCACCCCTGACTTCCTATTAGATGGGTACTGAGCTAAAATTATTGCGTTAAGTTAATTTCAAACTGTCAACAATTAGTTTTAACCCTTGCCCCGGTGGCGGGTACGAGCCACCTTCGCCCTGGTGGGGGGCTAAACAAGACCCTCACGATGTCAAAAAACTAAGAGAGCTAGAAAAAAGCACAAAACGGCAATCGAAAGCTCGTCAAAAATGGTATTGAAAATACTTCAGTCATTTTTCTTGTCAGGTCAATATCAAGGTTACCAGATGTCAAAATAGGTTAAAATCGCTAATATGAGGTGCACTAAGAAAATCTCATATATCTCAGAAACTATGATAGCTAGAAACATTTTTCCAACACCATACCAAAGCTCTTGAGTTTTTCTTTCATTACAGTGCCATTCATTTTCGTGTCAGGTCAAAGCTTAGGGAGCTACAGGTCACTGAATATTGGGCATATTCTTGGGAATGTCCATAGCCACCCATGCATAGGGACGTTTCCTTTTTCGCTAATAACTTCCAAACCAAACAAGATACAGCCATAGTTGATGCACCATTGCAATCCTCTCGTCAATACAAATCGAATGATATATAATACTGCTATCCCAGGTCAAATTTAAGAGTGTGACCTGACCCAGGTCAACGGTCTGACCCAACTTGACCTGGTTTAGTCATGATGTATATCACTTAACTTGCAGTGACTATACAAACACTTTCGTGACAAAATAAAAGTTCTATTTTAGATAATTCAAAATTTATAGAGTAAACACCAAATAATGCTTATTTGACCTGAGGTGACCTTTTAAAGGTCACAAGTCGAAATACTTGGCATCAACTTCAGTAATGGGCTAAGAGCAAGTCTTAACCGATGTTTGAAGTTGATTCCATCCATACTTACTGAGAAAAGCTCATTTCGTGATTTTCCCCATGTATTGACTATAGGGAGGTCATGCTCTGCACATGACCTTAGGTCACCAATATAAAAAATCCCGGAACAAATGTTGTAACTCCTGGTGGGCCCAATATGTGGTATGATTTTCAACTTCATCGATTAACCCTTCCTTTTAGTTATGCAGTCCTAAGCATTTTTTTGAGGTGAGGTCACTTCACCTGGCCTGGTGACCTGACCTGATATGACCTTGAGCTAAAATTTTCAGGGAAGATGTAAAAATGATGAAGAAACAGCTAGACCATGTTTGGCGGCGCTGCGCGCCAATGTTTTTTGGCCACTTCGGAAAAGCCCGAGGGGGGTCTAAAAGACCCCCACCCAGGCGAAGGTTAAAGTGATACAAGTCGTTTTTCTGCGGGTTGATCACTATTGCAAGTGGTTATTTTAGCCTCAAATCTGACTTTTGTGGTGTTTATTTGGCCATTTTAGAGGAAATAAAATTTTGCCCCTCTTTGGCCTTTTTCTAACCGGTTTGACCGTTCCCGTTGAAAAAAGCCTGGCAGTCCTGGGCAGCATCTATAATCTCTAGACATGGAATAACCAAAAAAATAAGAAACATATTTTCAACACTAATGCGACAAAGTTTTATTAAGTCCCTCAAAATGGGATCTTGATCCCCTCATTGGTGGACGCAGGCGGGGGGGCATTCTGGCCATGGCCCCTCCAAAGCGCTGGAGTGGGGCAAAACTATCTTTGGGCCCCCAAAGTCCGGAGAAATTTTTTGAAAACAGGTGCTTACACTAGCATGGGTGCCGAAAGTGGGGGGGATGGGTGGGACGCGTCCCCCTGTTGGCCAACCAGGGGAGACGTCCCCCCAAATTTTTGGGGTCAATCGTCATTAATGCTGTCAGGTACCGAATATGCTCAAAATTTGCCTACCCTGGTCAGCACCAGCCCGGGTCCGTCCCCCTGCGAAAATTATGTGGCGGCGCCCCTGTACATTAGGTCTGTCCAGCAAAAGATATTCGCTCCCCCATCATCCCCCCAGGAGAGCAATCATGTACTCTGAGAGGTAGCTTATACTAGGTCTGTCGAGCACCCAAAATGCACATCCCTCCCACCCCCCCCAGGAGGAGAGGCAGACATGGGTGTGCCCCCAAAACTCGGGTCTGTGTCCGCCCCTGGATCCCCTGATGACACTATAATGGTCAGCACAAGAAATGCCCCCCACTGACTTTTCCTTAAAAAATGCCCTGCCTCATCATCATCTAAAAATATCAAAATATGTCATTGTGTGACAGATGTTTGACAGATATTAACACGCGCATTGACGGGGGTGGGTGACCACCCCCTCGAGTTTTTCGGAGATAGCAGTAAAACGACGGCGCGTAGCGCCGCCGCATAGGCGGATCCAGGATTGCCAATCGGAGGGGCACCTTCCCGGGGGCGCCACCCGGACCAGGGGGCGCCACTTATGACCGACAAAACCTATCAGGTGGGCGCCAAATCGTATCGGTGGGCGCCGACTTTCGTATCCCGAGGGGGGTGGGAAGTGACATTTCAGGGAGGCGCCATCGACATTTCAGGGGGCGCCGAGGGTCGAGAAGGGGGGCACGTGCCCCCCTTGCCCCCCTGGATCCGCCTATGCGCCGCCGTACTTGGCACACCTTTTCCCTCATCATTTTTACAACTTCTGTGAAAATTTTAAGGTTAGGTCATCTCAGGTCAGGTCACCAGTACAGGTCAAGTGACCTGACCTCAAAAAAGTTTAAGATAGCATAAGTCGAAGCATGGTGAACTTATCCGATTAAAACTCATATCAAATAATGGGCCCACTGAGTTCTCTAAAATAGTTTCCGGTATTTTTGATATCGATGACCTAAGGTTAGGTACGAGGCATGACCTCTCCATTGGAAATGCATGGGAAAATGTTTTTTTACTGTATAACGCAGTAACAGATAGTGATAGAGCGTTTATTTTAGCTTCATTAGACTCACCTTGGCTTTGCGGTCCTAACGACATGCATTTTATATAATTTGACCCTGACCTGACCTCAGGTCAGGTCAAATCCTTGACTTGACCGAGCAAGGTCAAATTATATATCATTCGATTTGGCTTACTGCAAGGATTCATATAGTTTAAATCGTTTTGCTCTATCTTTATCTGTTCAGACGCAATGGCCGAGAAACTCAATTTACATGTTATCCCTATTACGGCATGTTTTGACCTCTCGTAATCTTAGATATGACCTGACAAAAAATGGTTAATATATTTTCGATGGAGAAGTGGATGGCCTACCCAACACCGTTTACCGTTTTTCGCTACCTACCGTGGTTCGCGAGATCTTAGGGAAGGGGCGGGTACCCGCCCCCTTGTCAAAGCGAAGGTGGCTCAGACCCCCGTCAATGCGCGTGTTAACACGCGCATTGACGGGTGTCTGAGCCACCTTCGCCTTGACCCCCTAAGATCTCGAGAACTGCGCTAGGTAGCGAAAAACAGTAAACGGCGTTAGATAGCCCATTCACTTCTCCATCGAAAATATTAAAAAAAACATTTTTGTCAGGTCACATTTAAGGTCACTAGAGGTCAAAACATGACGTCATAGGAATAGCACGTAAATGAAGTTTTTTGGTCCTTACATCTGAATAAGTAAAGATAGAGCAAAACGAATTAAACTGTAGGAATCCTCGCAGCAAGCCAAATCAAATGACATATAATGTGACCTTGCTAGGTCAAATCAAGGATTTGACCTGATCTGAGGGCATGTCGAAATTAAACTGCATGGACAATAGGTAGAGTTGAAAATAGAAAACATGTGATTTTCTCGATTGCCTAACGTTTTTTGTTTGCCTCAAAGTGTGTAGAATCTAGAAGTAAAATTTTTTATGCTAAAAAAATAATTTCGATTGGTGGAATTTGAGTCAAAAAGATGGGATTTCCCGCCCTTTTCTCAGTTTCGGCCGCCTGACGCTAAAATACTACATATTTAGTTGCTCATAAAGGTAGTTATAAATTACACTGGTTTAAATTTAATGCCAGTTGCGAAAACTACAGAGCAAGAGCTTTCTAAATCTGGTTTTACTTTGTCAATACGGTTTCGTTTAGGTGGGTGGAATCCCGATGAAACATGTTGAATTTTATATAATTTTCCAGTGTTCGACTGCCACTTCTAATAAAGTACACTACCTTGAACCAATTACAAAGCTGTTTTAATTATGATGCTCAATTCGCTGGGGTGAAATTGTTCTTGCTGCTTATACCTCCAAAAGTTAAATTGCACTTTTGAAATTGTTATCAATGTATTTCATGACAGCATGATCAGGAGCATTGCATTTCCTCAGTCCAGAGCGAAATCGAACAGAGGCTTGTAGACAGCTTTGCTCTCTGGCTTCTTCAGTACTTTCCTAGACTCCTCAGCGCAGTGGATCCAGCCCTCCCTCTTCTTCTCCCCCACCACCATCATGCCGGACTCCGACACATTCCTGATGGCCCTCTTGATGCTCTGACTATGGCACTGCCAGGTGGAGGGCACCACCAGGGGTGAGTCCAGCGAGGTCACCAGCTGCTCCGTGGCGATGGTGGATGTGAGTAGCGGCTCCCTCATTGACTGAATCCCAGCAGATCAGGGCTTGCAGGGTTTCACCCTGAAAGTTGATCGGGGAGCTCGGAACTGGCGAGGCAATGACACACCGAGCTCAGGCCCCTTCCTGATATTGTCCATGATCACCTGCAGTGCCAACCTTCTCTCATCCTCCTCGTCTGAGGCCAGTATGGTGATCAGCAGCAGCTCCGGGTGGGCGAAGTAGCAGCTCCTGGCGATGTACGGCTTATGTAACCACGGCCTTAACCTCATCTGAGCAGTACTTCTGCACTATCTGAACTTGTCTCAGCATGTGTCGATAACAGTCCACCAGCTTGTGTTCCCTCTTTATAGCAAATCACTGCTTGTCACACCCGTTGATGAACAAAGAGATGTACTAGAGGTCCGCCAGGTCCTGCCCCACTAGCCCGCACTCCCTGGTCCACAGGTCTAGTAACCGGCTTGCGGTCGTAGGCCAACGGCTGTGATCCAGAAGGCCGTTCACAATGATCTGGGGGGGATTGGGGTCGGTGCCAGACTCAAGGGAACGGATCATCTTGTACCCGTACCTCTGGTCCCAGCTCAGGTCTGCCAACACCCTAGGAGGAAGGGTGACGAGTGGTTCACCACAAGAGTGCGGTGGGAAGTCACTGTTGTAGGGGAGGGGCTGGGTGTGCGGGAGGAGGCAGCTGGCGGGCCCTGTCAGGGGTGTTGATCGACCCGGTAGGTCAGTCCAGGTTGGTGATCAAGTGGCGAAGCGGCACTTCGTTAGTATGGAGCAAACAGATGCTCCACAGCAGCCTCCTGCCCAGCTGTTTCTCCAGCAAGGTGATGATTCCCTCGTTGCTATCAGTGTTGAGGTTTGGGGAGGTCCGCGCCGATCATCTGGCGGGATGTGTCGACACCGTAGGTCTTGAGGAAGCTGGTGATCCTCAGGGCTATTACATGGCCTGGCCTCATCCCTTTCACCTTCTCGCTGGTGAAGTGCATCAAGAATTCACCCAGGCCGTCTGTGAGCGTGACATGCCTGACGACCCTAGTGCCGCACTAGGGCTGTGGTACTCCTGGCCAGGTACATCCTGGCTGTGGTACTTGCGTGTCAGTCAGGACATGACAACCAAATTCGAGTCAATTTTGGAAAAAAACCGTCTCAATTTTAGTGCTCAGGGCCCAATTTTATAACAGGTGTAGGCAAGCGACGTAGGATAAGAAATTCTCCCTCCCATGTAATTCGCCAAAATATGGTCCATTTTTCAATCATCTGGTACCGATGTCACTCTGCCAGGAGTGACCCAAGCCTTCGCCTTCTCTCCCTTTCCATCAAACTGTATGGCACTGATCCCAGTGGTCCTCGTTCATTCCTACGTCTTTATTGTCACCCTCATCATCTTCCTCTCCCGCTCCCTGACCACCCTGACCTGGTCCACCAGCAGACTGGGGTCCTTCCTGGTGGCCAGCTCCATGTCCACGGTAGAGGGGGAGAGGGTGCTGGCCAGCGTCATCTGGGACACGCCGTCCCTCGTGACCACCATCACCGTCCTAGGGAATGGTGGTCACGTCCTAGGGATCACCGCTCCCGTTTTGCAGGCCGGCCCAGTCTCTAGTGGTATTGATATCATCACTGGGGTGGGAAGCTCATGCACGGTGTCCTCCCACTCCTGAAGTAACTTCTCGTGCTTCTGTTCATGCTCCCTGTGCCTGGTGAAGAGCTCCTTACTCTCCCTTTCCTCCCTCTTCTGCTTGTCCAGCAGCTCCCTTCGCAGAGCCTTCTCCTGTCTTGCCGTCTCCACTGCATCCTTTCTAGCAATCATAATCTTGCCCTTGACGCGAACCTTGCTCCGCTGGTCGTACATGAACTCCAGCTCTAACTCAGATATTTTGGACTCCTTGGGGCACCTGCATCGGATGTGAACCTTGGACTTGCAGCTGATGGGGCAGCCGAGCTCAGCGTAGAGAGTGATGGGGCAGTGGCAGCTGGAGATATCAAAGAGCTTGCCCAAATCTTCCAGGAAGCTCTCCTTCTCCCCTCGGGCTCTCCCATATTTCTTCCTCTTACCCTTTGGCTTCTTCCCTCCACTGGCCTGCAGTACCTAGGATCCTTAATCCTTTCCAGCATCATTTTCGATGGGAAGCTCCTCAGCATGGAAAGCTCCTCAGTGCTACCCAAACTATTTTCCAGGTGAGTGTCAGCGGCTCACCTGGTCCTAGGACCACCAGACATACCAGCGGCTAGGAGAGGCTAGGATGCTAGGAAAGTATGAAGGGAGGAAAAATAAGATCAGGTTTACAAATGCTCTAATGCATGGTTCAACAAATTGCAGTTTATTTGGGTCAATAAAATATTGAACAGTTTTCATATTTGGGTGAAGGTAGTGTATTCTATTATATCAGAAGTGGCGGCCGACACTGGGAAATTATAAAATAATTCAACATGTTTCATCGTAATTCCACCCATCTAAACGAAACCGTATTGGCAAAGTAAGACCAGATTTGAAGCGCGCTTACTCTGTAGATTTCAAAACGGGGATTGCATTTAAACCAGTGAAATTTATAACTACTTTTATGAGCGATTAAATATATATTATTTTTTTAGCATCAGGCGGCCGAAACTGGGGAAAAAAGCGAAAAATACCAACTTTTCAACTGAAATTGCACCAATCGAAATTATCTTTTTAAGCAAATATAATTTTACTGCCGGGTTCTACACACTTTGAGGCAAACGAAAAACATTAGGCAATCGAGAAAATTACATGTTTGCTATTTTCAACTCTCAGAGACGGCGGATTCCATTTTCGAGCAGTGGTGCAAGATTTTCTGGAGGGGCGCCTTCCTCCCCAGGGGGCGCCATCATCTCTTGGGGGGCGCCTTTGCTATCCAATGGCGTTCGGCAGAAACTCTTTGGACTCGGCGTGCGAGGCCACTTGGGGTGGTTTATTTCTAATATTCCGAAAAATAGGTATTTTAGATTTCGCGTAAACTCAGTCGTATCGGATTGGCATCAGCAACAGAGTAGCATAGCCCAGGATTCTGCGATATTCATAGCCTTGTTTGCAGTTATAACCAATGATATTGCAGACACTTCCCGCAAACATACGTCACGTGTTTTTCGTTGAAGACTTCACAATATGTGTGACAGTGTCTACTACAGCAGCTGCGCAGAGGCGGCTGCAGCTTGGCCTTGACATATTGCAGCAATGGATCACACGCAATGGACTGAAATTTTCAAGTTCAAAGACATAGTGCATGCACTTTTATAATAGACATTGAGACTGAATACCCGATTTTGTAAATTCGCGGAAATCCGAGCGACGTTGTAGCAGAAACCAGATTTATCAGGCTCACACTCGATAAGCTTTCATATGTGCCACACCTGAAGGATTTCCGCAAAAAAATGTTTCGATACGCTGAAAATACTGAAGGTGTTGACGAGGATGAGATACCGTGCAGATAGAGAAATGTTTCTCATGCTATACACGTTATACGCTTATCGCCTATATATACGTTATGCGCACGTTATACGCTCATTGTTATACGCTACGTTATAAGCTTCTTATGCTGTATAGATCACTTATTCGTCCGAAGATCGAGTACGGCTGTGTCAGAGCCGCATGACGAAATCCATGGAGCGAAGCGGATTGAGATTTCTCAAGAGGCTCTATTCTGGCCGTTTGGCGGTTCTGACAGTTGATACCAGGGCTCTGCAATTGTGTAGGGTGATTGCCCTTTTACGCTAGACGCCCAAACTAAGGCCCCCGAATTTAAATTCAAAATAGTTTTTGAGAAATTTTGGAACAAATGTTTTCAATTTTGCATTTTTATCATTTTTATTTCTTAAGCGACGAACTTGAAATTTGCCTCCTTTTGAATAAGCAACAAGGCCACCTAAGAAAAAAAGTTCGAACTGGTCCGACAATATTTATTACGCCAAAACGCAGTATTTCTAGTACAAGCAAAAATATATTGAAATTTGACAGCCGACTTGTAAGCTCGAAATGTCAGAAGGCACGCTTCAGTTAGTTTAAAGACAGCCACGTGGAGGCAGCTACGTCAATTTTCTTGTGCTTAGGCATAGTTTCCAGTGGAAAACGTAAAATTCTGACCTAGTTTTTGCCATTTTGCCGGAGGACTACATTTTTGCTCATTTCATTTAAATCTTAATCTCTCGCGATCTAGGGGGCGCGGTAGTGGAGTGGTCAGCGTAGCTGTCTGCCCACGCAGCCGACCCGGGTTCAAGGCCCGGCGGCTTCCCTGAACAAGGAGCAAGCTGGCTCCCGAGAAACCCTTCCAACAGGGAAAGAGTTGGCGACGCCATATGACCCTGGCAGTTGGTGCGTCGATAAGCCCCAAAAATTATTAATTATTCTCGCGATCTAATGCGCCGATTTGACTTTTCATTTCAAACAATGAAAGAACATTGCTTCCGCCTGATAATATTCGGAGATGGATATCGTGATAATAAAATTCATTGTCTTATATGTATAAATATAATTTTAGTAGAAAACCTTTTATTTGCAGCTTTTCGGTTCAGAGCACATGTCATTCACAAGCTCAGAGTTGACATGGCTGAATAGGAAAATTAATTGCAGTCATTCAATTAATTTACACTACCCACTTATCTCCAACGGCTTTCGAGTAATTCGTCCGAAAGGGTATTTCAAGGAGCTAAATTTCTCGGAACATGTTTGCTTCTCACCATGGTTTCAAGTCCTCAAAATGAATGGAAGTGGATGCAATTTGGCATAAAGCTAGCTTAGGGTCCTGGGTCGCCGATACAAGTGATTCTAGGCGAATCTAATGTTTGGTTCGTCTTCTAGAAGCAGCTTTATACCATGCCTTTTCTGTACGAACACAACACCCGGCGCCACGATCACGGCATCGTTTTGATTGCGTGATACCGGCCAGTGACCTCCTGACGGGTCACAGGTGTAGGGTTAGTGGGAGTCGGTACAGTGTGGCGCAGTGGTCTAGTGGTTAGAGGTCCTGTCTCGTGATGAGGGGTGCGCGGGTCGAATCCGGGGTTGACTGCGGGATATTTACTATTTATTTCAAAGAAAAGAATGATGGCACTGACCTACAGGCTTATGAAGAGATACATTGAGAATGAAATATGGTTGATTTCAGCACATTGTCATGCGGCTCTCCTGCGCCGGTGGGGGGTTATCCCAGGTCGCAGACCGGGGTTGCGTATGAGGCCACTCCTTAGTCCGCGAAAAAGATTATCGATATGTCCGTCATCTCGCTATCAGAATAGTAACAGGAGCGTTCCAAGCTTCATCCATAATAAGCATGCTAGTGGAAATTAGTGAAATACCGCTACAAATGCGCAGTAAGATACTCGCTTTGCATTAAGCCATTAAAAGGAATGTGGCACCTTTAGAACGTGATTTTAACTGAGATAGCCAAGTTGTAAAGCAAATCGGAAAACCAGGTGCTCTATATATCATTTGTCTTGGAACTCGATTTTTCCGTAGAAAAAAACTAAAACCTACCCGAAATGTACTTCTCATGTACCTCTCGCCAGGCGGCCATTGTTGTGAGCTGCTGGTGTGACGACATATGCTGACATCACGATGAGCATCAGCCAATCGAAGCCCTTGAAGTGTTTCGAGTATGGTAGTGGTTGCCAGATCATGACATCATCCAGAGGCAGATATTTATTCATTTTTCTAGAGGAGTATTTTAAAAATAAAAGCATTGGGCTTGTTGTACATTTTTCAGAGAAATCATGAGTGGTTTCATTATTTTCGGCTAAAAGTACGCCAAATTACACAAAATTCCAGGATTTTACCAAGGTGCCACGTTCCCTTTAAAATAAGTCACCAACACGCCCACATACCAAACATTTTTTTTGGCGACGCCTACCTCAGTCAGATAGACAGTGGCTCGCGTTTTGCAACCCGTCACCAGGGAGTGAGAGTCTGTGCCTGGCTGGCACAGGCTGGTATCGACAGCAATCTCGTCGAACCACATGAAGCAGCTGTTATTGAACCATAGCTCATATCGACAGTTAACACGAACACAACCTACGTCAACAAAGCAAAAATTTGCCCCCTGAACCGACGCGCCAGTATTTTATGAACTTGCTTGCGGAGCCGTTCGAAAACCATGTCTGTTTTTATATAGACGGTTGCAAAAGAAAGTGACAATGGCACAGGGCGTGCATTTGTTGGTGACGATGTTGAGAAGTTTTCTAGTTTGCCTTACGAAGGATCCATTTTTACTTCAGAGCTGTACTCCATTTTTTTTTTTTTTTGCTGTTTGGACCAGGTGTCTAAGCTGATGGTGAGGAAGTTTGCGATTTTTACCGATTCGCTGTCTTATCTGCAGACATTGAAGCCATTTTATTTCTATAATGCGTCGTCACCTTGGCAGGCCATGCTGAAGATGACTGGATCTTCTGTGTGCACTGATTAGTCCAGTAGGAAGACACAGGCAGTTTGGATGGCTACCATCTCAGCCTGAAAACTCGAGCAGAGCGAGCCTGCTGGTCGCCTGAGCTCATGCTGGGCTCTGTCTGGTGACTCGATGAAGACCCAGCTCCCCCGCTCGTGACCCCTCCGTGCACTGACCCGTCGGTCCACACCCATGTGGCACATTGAGTCAGGGAAGCGAGGTGGGGGAGAGCTACTCGCTTCTTCCGGACAGGTGGCGCTCCTGATGTCAGTGGGCCCACGTCTAGTTGAAATGTGACTCACTCTCCTGATACCCACAGTGGAAGACGTCGAGGAAGGAAAGACTCGATGGGGAGGGAGATGCCTGCTTGATCCCACATGTCTTTGCCCACCTGCCGCCACCCGGTCACCGAGGAGAGTCGAGAGGGCGCTGTGGCCTCCGCACGTCTTCACAGAGGGTCTTCAGGCGGCAGGGTATGGAATTTCACCAGCAGTCGGGTCGCGAGTACCCTCCTTCTGGCCGCTACGCCGGGAGTCTTAACTCGGCTGGGAGTGGAGTGGGTGCATCCTGTGATGATACGCGCCGACGCTCTCATTTTGCGTTCCAGCAGCTCGACATGAAATGGCGGTGTGGCGTGGAGCCACGCTGCGGCCGCTTACTCCATCGCTCCTCTCACGTAGCCAGTAGCGACGGTTCGGAGGTGCTGTTCGTGCAGCCCCCAGTTGCAGCCGGACAGTTGACGTAGGTGGGAGATGCGGGGGTGGACCTTCTCCCACAGTCTCTTACAGTGTGGACCGAAATGGAGGAGCCGATCGATGGTGACGCCAAGTAGCTGTAGGGTGTCTCCAGCAGTGACAGACTTCCCGTCGACCTTAAAATTGAAGGGATCGGCGTCTCTGGCCCACTGGGACATCACCAGTACTTGGATCTTGGCTCCTGATACCACCATTTTGTGCTGTCGGGTCCACTTCATGAGGGTGCCAGCAGCAGCTTTATTGCGCCCGGTCCTTGGCGACTTGGATGTTGTTGCCCGTGCAGAGAGCCGCCGTATCATCGGCGTACATGTAGGGGAGTATCCGGGAACCGCGCAGAGTGCGTCTACCAGCTGAGCCGCCCATACAAAATAAAACTGGCGATAAGACACTTCCTTACGGCAGGCCAGTTCGGAAAATGCGCTCACTGGAAAGCACACCATTTAGTTCCACCTGGACTCTTCGGTCCCGGAGTCACTGCCAAATCCAGGCCACCGTGCAATTTGACAGCCCCATCTACAGCAGGCGAACGCGTAGCAGGTGGTGGTCCACTACGTCGTACGCGTGCGCGAAATCAAACGCGACGAGGACGTATTTCTGCGCGGTCTGTCCATCGGGAGGGCGGCTGTGTCTCGATTTGGGCATGCACAGTGCACGCTCACCTCTTCTCTTAAATGAGTCCTGAACTTGACCTGAAGGCGATGGTTGATGGTATAAGTGGATGGTCAGTGACAAAATATACTCGTTTTATCAATCTGAATGGTCTTTTCACTTCGATCTGAACACTGCACATGATCATTAAACGCGCAAATTACAGCCAATAAACGAAAAAAGTTATCAATTTATCAAGAGAGTACTTGGACACGTTGAAACTGTTTTCTTTTTATTCTAGTAGGGCCCATTTATGTCACAAATCACACAAGCCTATGGCATGATCTATTTCAGCATTCAGTCACATGGCTACCGAAATTCTCTTAACACCTCCGAAATTTCACGCACAAGAGCAATTCTCCCATGCTGATGAATTGAAGAATATTGATAAAGGTCGATGGAAAATGCCCACATACTTCATTCTGTGTTTATCTTAACGTTTCAACTTCCCTTATATCTCCTTGAGCCTGCCATCTGGTTCAAACATTATTTTTTAGGAGCAATTAATAATGTGGGTTAAAGTCCGGTTTGTGTTTCCTACAACTTAAAGCTTTTCCGCTGAGGTAATTTTCTTGGACAGCGCACAGGCCAGGTTCACACTCGCTGCGATTATTTTCAATGTCCTCTCACCATTATCTTACGAATCTTGGCCACGTGGAAAGGCAAAATGATGCTTATCATATTTGATATTAAAATAAACTTAACCCCCTCTTCACTAATAGAAAAATCCTCAGATATATACCTTTATGTTCAGCTGTTGCATCTCCCCAAGTGTCTTGAATTTCTCCATGACCTAGTGGCAGTTACAGATTTTTCAAGAGGTGCCGAAAAAAGTGTGGACTGAACTGTTTAGCAATTCATTGTTTCAAATATCACGCCAAATAGGCATCTTGCTTGGCTGGTACAAACTGTTATGGCTGGGAGAGGGTGGGATAGGACGTTGTTAAAAATACGATCCACCAAAATGACGGCAACCGAAAACCGAATACCATAGGCGCCCTTTGGGTGAAAAGTTGATGGTAAAGTGCCCACTTTGAGGCTCCGCGTTTCCCCCCCACCTTACTAAAATTCTAGATCCGCCCATACGCGGATCCAGGGGGCAAAGGGGAGGGGCAGATGCAGCCCCTGATCGATCCTCGGCGCCCCCTGAAATGGTCACGGCGCCCCCCTGAAAGGTCGATGGCACTCGCCTGAAGTGGCGCTTCCCACTCTCCCCCAGGATGCGAAAATCGGTGCTCACCGATAGGATTTTACGCCCACCTGGTAGGTTTTTCCGGTCAAAAGTGGCGCCCCCTGCTCCGGATGGCGCCCCCGGGAAGGTGCTCCCCTCCGATTGGCAATCCTGGATCTGCCTATGGATCCGTCACTGTTCAAGAGCAAACAATTCACAGAAAAAGCAGGAAGATATCAAATGTTAGCGGGGAGTGGTGCGGCCAAGATAATTGATGATGCTAACAAATTGTTTAGTTATGTGGATAAAATAATTGGGTCGCCACACGGGATTGGAAGGGGACTCCTGCCTTCTTATGAGATGGGCAGTGTGCTAAAAATATATCGTCGAGTCAATATAAAATTATCAACATTTAGTTTTATACAGTGCACTGTTCACTGCAGTGATACAAGAGTGCTCTGTCCTTTTTCTGTGGGTTTATGACACCCGGTAGGGTTCGTTTTAGCCTCAAATATGGCTTTTGTGGTATTTATTTGGCCATTTGGCCGCCCCGGTTGCTCGGTTGGTAGAGCGTCGGGCTCCGGCCCGCTGCTGAGAAGCATGCAGTGGCAGTGCATGTCCAGGCTTGAGATCGGTTCCCCTGAGACGCTCCGGCGCTCAATCGTTTGCCCGACGTAGGTCGGCTGGCAACTGACTGATGAGAGGGTGACCTGAGCGAGGCGGCCATCCCTGTGCTTTGTGGGAGGTTAAACTTTGGCTTCTAAATCAACCCTTCATTGTGGGCGTTACTCGTTCGGGTGGTGGGGTCGGGGTCTCCGTGACAAGTCCCTTGAGGACTTTAATGAGACTCAGACTCCAACAGCCGTACTGGGAAGAACTTGGACGAAATTTATAAAAAACAAGATTTTTTAGTGCAAATACAATTTGAACGTTTTGGCCTTTTCGCAAACCCGGTTTGGCCTTTTTCCGTTGAAAAAAACCCGCAGTCCTGGGCAGCATCTCTAATCTTTAGAATATGGAATAACAAAAATTAGGAGACATTTTTTTACACTAGCACGTCTAAATTTTATTAACACCCCCTCCAAATGGGGGTTTGATCCCCCGAAGACATTATAATGGCCAGCACAAGAAAATCTCCACCGCCCCTCCTCCACTGAGTTTTCCTTAAAAAAACATTCTGCTGTCCTTTCCAGGGGGCGCCTTTCCTATCCATGGGTGCTTATTCTTTCCAGAGAGGGCGCCTTTGCTCTCGGGGGGGGCGCCTTTTGCTATCCAGGGATGCCTGTGCTAACCAGGGGGGTGCATATGATATCAAGGGGCGCCGTTGATCTTCTTCGGAGGCGTCTCTGCTGTCCAGGAGGCGCCTGCGCTATCCAGGGGCACCTATGCTATCCAGAGACCCGGATCCTTTACTCAGGGGGCGGGGGCCGCCTTTTTGCTGTCCAGGGGTGCCTGTGCTAACCAGGGGCGCATATGCTATCCCGGGGTGCCGTTGCTCTTCTTTAGGGGCGTCTCTGCCGTCCAGGGGTGCCTATGCTATCCAGAGGGTGTGTTCTGTCCATGGGGCGCTTTTGGTATCAAAGGGCGTATTTGCTGTTTTGGGGGCGCCTATCCTATCCAGAGGGCGCCCCTGCTGTCCAGGGAGCGCGATTGCTATTAAAGGGAGCTTATGATATCCAGAGGGGTGCCTTTGCTCTATGGGGAGGGGGCGCCTCTTAGTGTACAGGAGTGCCTGTGCTAACCAGAGGGCGCCTATGCTATTCAGGGGCGTCGTTACTCCTCAATTGGGGGTGCCTTTTTCTGTCCAGGGGCGCCTCTGCTGTCTAGAGGTCGCCTTTGCTTTCCAGAGGGGCGCTTTTACTCAAGGGGGTGGGCACCTTTTGCTGTCCAGGGTGCAGCTTTGATGTCAGGGGGCGCCATTCATATTTGAAAGTGTATTTTATTTTACACAGAGGGTACTACCCCTTCAGACAGGCGATGTGTCTGATTTTCTCTTGACCGGCCGGGGGCGCCGGCAAAATCCGGGGGTGCCACCCAAATCCGTGAGGGCCTCCCCGTACGAGGTCAAAACCAGGTGTGCAAAAATATACTATTGTACACCATCATTTTTTCAAGGTGTGCAACTGCACACCCTGTCCTGCGGAATCCGCCGTCCCTGCCGCCGTTGTTCTCGGGAGGGGGGGGGGTTTCTCTCTTATCTCTCCAGGGGGCGCCTTTCTTATCAAAGGGCGCCTATGTTGTCCAGGGGGCGCCTTTTCTCTGCGGGGGGGCGCCTTTTTGCTGTCAAGGGGTGCCTGTGCTAACCAGGGGGCGCATGTGATATCTAGGGGCGCCGTTTCTCTTCTTCCCAGGCGCCTCAGCTGTCCAGGAGGCGCCTACGCTTTTCAAGGGCGCCTATGCTATCCAGAGGGGCGCCTTTACTCAAGGGGGGCGCCTTTTGCTTTCCAGGGCGCAGTTTTGATGTCAAGGTGCGTCATTCATGTATGAAAATGTCTTTTTCACAGAGGATCCTACCTCTTCAGGTAGGCGGTAATTAGGCTTGATTTTCTCTGACCGGCCGGGGGCGCCGTCTGAGGCCTGGGGGGGGGGCGCCTCCTGGACAAAGCCAAAACAAGTGGTGCAAAAGATACTTTTGCACCACTTGAAAAAAATCGAGTGGTGCAACTGCACCACTTGCACCCTGGAATCCGCCGTCCCTGTCAACTCTACCTAATGGACAAGGAAAATTTAATGCAGTTAACAGAAACGCTCTATATCTCTTCAGTACTGAGTTATTCAGTTAAAAACGTTTTTCCCATGTATTTCCAATGGAGAGGTCATGGCTCGTACCTGACCTTAGGTTATCAATATCAAAAATACCAGAACAAATTTTAGAGAACTCGGTGGGGCCATTCTGTGGTATGAGTTTCAATCGGATAAGTTCACCCTGTTCTGACTTATGCTATCTTAAACTTTTTTTTAGGTCAGGCCACTTGACGTGTACTGGTGACCTGACCTGAGATGACCTATCCTTAAAGTTTTGACACAAGTTGTGAAAATGATGAGGGAAAAGGTATGCCAAGTACGCCGGCGCTACGCGCCGCCGTTTTTATGCTATCTTCGAAACCCGAGGGGGGGTGGGTACCCGCCCTTCCCTTCAATGCGCGTATTAAAGCAATAGATATTAAAGCAAATATATTAAGGCGAGCACCCAGATTGATAGATAATAAACATGTGTGCGGTCATGCAACCAGTGTCACAACGCACTGTTGGTGTTTCTACGTAAGACAAACAGTAAAAAGGCAGGTGCCGGTGTTGGACGCATTAAATTATTACATGCCAAAGATATAGAATATACCAACGATAGATATGCCATAGGCTTTGGAAAATTAGTACGTTAGTACCAGGTCGAGGAAGCTTCTAAGTAGAACGTAAACGTCAAGATTGAGACGTTCGTCCTATATGAATACCCTGGGGGTAAAAATAACAATTTTTATGCCTTGAAGTTAGTTAATCACGTGGTAATTAATACAGCTTGGAATGGATCACATCACGTTCCACAGAGCTGTGAGCAGAACTGCGGGTTTTAGTGCAAAGCACAAGAAACAGCATTGGGCATTAGCCGTGTTATTCTGCCGGCAAAACGCATAATAATGTGTTGCACGCATGCGCAATAGGGTGTCATGTCTCATGATACTCTACTGCGCATGCGTGGTACATACTAGTATGCGTTATGCACGGCAGATAACACGGCAATTGGAAAGTTTGTGTTTCTTATTATTACATCGGGGATGTGTGTGCATCATTTGTATGGATGTATATTTATTCTGAAAAGCCTTGATAGAGTGTAAACGGTAGCCGGGGAAAGAAAGGTTGTTGAAGATCGATCGTGAAGGTATCGTCATTATCCGCGCCCCTAAGCTGCACCTGAGTGTTGAGGTCGCCACAGATGAGATGTATTTATGGAGCTGCTTGTTTTTAGTCTTTGGAATAGAATAGGTAATCCACCTTTGAATGCTTCTTTTGGTTTGTGGAGCTGATTGCATTGCTCATGGGCTTAGTTTCTTTAGGCAGGTTTTTTCCCAACTGGATGGGTGTGTGCCGGTATACCTATATTCAATCTAGGAGGAAATTCTGTCTCTGGAAATAGTTTTTATGAAGTCAAGGAGCATGCATTTATTGCTTGAACAAGAGCAAAACCCACCTACTACTCACTACTCAGCTCATGAATTCCACATTGAAGCATGAAGTTCCTCTCTTGTATAATGTCAGAGTCTGTTCTGGATCCCAGCACACCTACAGAGAAATGTCCAACTGCAAAATTGCTTGAAATCACAGATGTGGTCGTGTACACTCATCTGTTGAGTGTTGCTGCATGCTTAGCTATGAAGAAACTCAACTATAACACTCACTTCCATGAGCTTAACTCACATTTAAACAATGAATACCATACTAATATGCCTGCAAAGTTTTATCCAAGAAACTCCAAGGATGACCAGAATATAGATATGAATTATGAAACCTAAGAAGCTTGTAAACTCAAGGAAAGAAAAATGTGTTATTTCTACACAAATTTTGTCCATAAATGTGTCCTAAATAAATTCTAGATATATAACAGGAAATAATTTCTTGTGTTTTAAGAGAGTGTGTGGGTGTGGCTGTGTACAAAAGGTGCTGCCATTTTATATTACTGGTGATTTCTTGTTCTAATCAGCAGAAGTAGTGAAGAGTAAAGTGTGAGCAAAGCCCAAGGTCACTGGCGGACATGGGCGTGCCTTTTGGGGGGAAACTGGTATATATGATCCGCTGACAGTGTTGCTAGGTAAGCAGCATAACCTAACCATGTCTCAATTTAGCAAGTCGGCCTGTGGTGCACTGAGCCCACAGCTGGGTCCTTACCTAGCCTGTGGCGCCAACAATTGCCTTCATCAGCCTCAGCTTTGCTAGCAAAGCCTGACCCTCCTCATGGCTCACATCTGTGTGCATGCCTTCCTGATCAGTGAATTTGTTCCAAATTTGATATGCTTTTACAGTGACTCCAGTACAATAAATCATTTTCATTATCTGGCTACAGTATACTAATCAGCTGGCTACTTCAGTATCTAGGGTGTTTTGTTTACAGTGCTAGACTGTGTAAAATTACAATGCTCAGTTTAGTTAAGTGTTGAAAATCAGGGTAAGAGTGGGAGTTACACCACAGGATCATGCTGAATAGAAAGAAGGTGTCTGCTGATTCTGACAATGTATCATTTCTATAGAAAATATCATCTGAAGTTGTAATGTGATTAAGTCATGAGCATCATGCAATCATGAACATCTTACCCCTCAACTAACTGAGCGCTGGGATGTACAATTGCCTGCTGGGGGCAGTTGTATAGGTGGCACTTCTGGCGGCCAGGTGATGGCAAATTCAGCTGGGGATAGATGTCATCCTGTCACAGATAAAAACTTAGCTAAAACTAGGAACTTTCATTTACCGTTATGTTAACAAATGTTTCCACCAGAGGTCAACATCTTCCTCGTTCCCAAAGTACATAAGCTGCTCTTCTTCCTGCCCCCCTTCCCTGGGCCTCGGATCGCCGCTGGTGCCTGTGGCTCTCGAGCGCCCAACTGGCTCCTCTCGCTGGCATGATCACGCAAATGCGGCCGTGGTCCGTCGTGCTGTCCGCCGAATCATCGCCGTCGCATCGCTGTCTCCGCAGCCGCTGTGGCGCTCATTTGGGACCATTGTGCCGCCAACCCTCGGTTTGGGGCCCTCCAACACAAGACCTCGCTTATAAAAGTTCATACGGTACGTTTTTCAATGTTAGATTAATTGGGGCACCCCTCATTATGAATGATTTGCGGTACCGGTTCGGGTCTGCGGCTTCGTGCGGGTGCTGGCGTGCGGCCGCGTTGGTCGGCGGCGCGCACTGCCCGTTCTATCCTATATTTTATTGACCTATTTAACATATTTCACATCAAAGCAAGGTATAATCATTTGTAATTGACAGTACCTATGTCATATTTAGCATATGAGTTTTAAAAATGTGTTAGGTACCATATCTGCCATCAATTGGAATACACTGGAATGTATTGTCAGGTGTTTTGATATGAGTTAAACACTGCCTTGTTATCATATGTAGTTCAAATGGAGACCTTGCTTAGACCAGTGACACACATGCAAGTATGACATGCAATAAAGAGATACTCGTAGTTATGCTCCAATCATACATGTTAGTCGAAATCTAGCCATAAGGCGATCGCATTACGTGACCATACAAAGTCAGGTAGTAGGTAGGAACTGTCTTTGTATGGTGTGTTTGCCTAAAATTGTGAGAAAAATGAACTAGGAGAGCTCGTGTTTATAAGGCACACTGCTTCAGCAAAAGTATGAGTAATCAGGGAATAAGACAGCAGTTTTTTAAGGACACCGTGTCCGTCCGTGTCCGCCGAGCCGGGTTCGGTGATGCCCGCTACCGTGTCCGCTCGCTGCCTCTGTCGCGCCCGTGCACGGCCGTGCCCCGTCGTGTCCGTTGTCGGAGTCGAGGAACGGCGTTTCCTCCCCGTGCGTGTTGCGGTGGCTGTTTGTCACGTGACTCCTAAATGGGGGATGGAGATGGGGTGGTCCGCATCTTCATGACGGGGATATCGTGTCATCCCCATCCTTGACTGCTCCTGAGGCTGACTAATTGTACGCACCCTTGCCCTGCTGCTGCACTTTCGGTCGACGCTGATGCATCCGGACTGGAATTGTCAATTTGGGCCCTGCACTGGACCGAGGCCGTTTGGCGGGGGAGGGGGCAATTTTATACGAATCGTCTTTTTGTAATTCCTGTTTGCTTTTCTCGTAGGTGTATACCTTTGTCTCTGTTTCTATCAGACTGTGATTATTGTGGGTAAAAATAAACGCGGGATGGTTTCAAATATATGTAACCGCTAAACATGATTGTTTCGTGTTTATATAGCTAGACATATTTTCTCAACGCCGCCCGAAAGTGTTTGACACGCCCTAGCATTGTTATGCCGTAGAATTCCGATTCAGGTTAGGCTACCCAGCGCATTGTAAGTCTCTGAACAGCCAACCTTTTACTACACACCTTCTGGCTGCAGTATCACGCAGATTCGGCTTAAACGCTGCTGGTCTAGCCTGAGAGCAGCTATAAGAAAGTGTTTTCAGTGTCATTTAAAAGCTATTGCAAAGCTAAAAGGACAGTGTCTACCACGTTTATTCTACGTTTACACTGGTCAGTGGAGGGCCAGGACGACATTACGAGTATGTACCTACTATGGAGTGTTTGCCTATTTACTAATAACTTCCGAACCAAGCAAGATAAGGTTATTATTCAGGCACCATTGCAATTCTCTCGTTAGTTTGGAAATTTCATCTGACGTTGGAGACGATCGAAGATGACATCCCCGTGTGAACTAATTTTGTGTATGTGTCTGCAGGCCACTGATCGGCTGAGGGTGGTGCTAGTCACCATGGGGGGTCAGATTTCTGTCCTCATGCGATTGCATGCAGAAATCGAGCAGAAAGGGCGACAACAGCCGGCTCGCGAGCAAGGTAAGCGCATCTGACTCGAATAGTCCGTTCATGGTGTTCTCGTTAGGCGTGACTAACCGTGGCTTTAAATGATGGCATGCTACGCTATTGAACTCGTGAAATGGGATCATTGTTGTATCCTTGCATGTGACATTGGAACCACATGCTACACATTTTCCCCTTTGTCGTTCATGATAAGCTTACATTCACTGGTATGTAACATTGATAGTTCATGTTTGACTCATAGGTGGCTTGTTGTCCTTTTGCTGCGCAAGTTTGACGAAATGCATCCTTTCGGATTTTTAGGTGTTATTTGTGAACTTAATGAAAGGAGAGGGAAGTGTTTTGCGTATGACAGCCCTTTGCGAAGAGTGGACGAGGCGCCGGATGGGAGCGGAACTGACTAAAAGCAATCATATGGGAAGACCTCCGTAGTGATGAAATATGCAAAGACGGCGAGCGGCGTGTTGTCGGTGTGACTGTGTAAGACGGCGTGTCGTCTGCAGCAGTGTCCTGACGGCGTGTCGTCTGCAGCAGTGTCTGACGGCGTGTCGTCCGCAGCAGTGTCCACGGCGTCGTCGCGCGTGTCCTGACGGCGTGTCGTCTGCAGCAGTGTCCTGACGGCGTGTCGTCTGCCAGTGTTCTGACGGCGTGTCGTCTGCAGCAGTGTCCTGACGGCGTGTCGTCTGCAGCGTGTCCTGACGGCGTGTCGTCTGCGCAGTGTCCTGACGGCGTGTCGTCTGCGCAGTGTCCTACGGCGTGCGTCGCAGCAGTGTCCTGACGGCGTGTCGTCTGCAGCAGTGTCCTGACGGCGTGTCGTCTGCAGCAGTGTGTGAGGCGGCAGTGGAGCCGACGGAGACTCCGCGCGCTGCTGCCCCCTCAGCGGGTGCCAGCGGAGATAACAAGTTCCCGGACCTGAGCGAGCTGCCCGCCGAGCTTGGTCTGGAGGTGCTGAAGCACTTGAATGCCACCGATCTCTGCCTGGCCGCCTGCGTTTGGCAGAACCTTGCAGAAGACGAGGTTCTCTGGCAGGGGTACGTGGGGTTCTGGCCATTGTTCACCGCTGGCTAGATGTTTTTTTGACCGTGATGCTCTGGCTTCAGAAATTTGCGCTTTAACTCTGGACACACTCAGGATCTCAATCATTGGTTGTACCTCAGCTGTGTGATGGGACAGGGGGGAGTACGGTGGTGTGAGCCCGAGATTGAGCTCATCTTGTGCCGTCACCTGCGTTCTCTCACGTTATCTTGATGAGTGACAGACTGTGTGTAAGAAGCAGTAGGGACACACTTCAATGTACCCGCTCACGTGATCTTTCTGTGTGACGGATTGTGTACTAGAAGCAATGGAAATACACTTCAGGGTACCTGCTCACGTGATTTCCCCTGTGTGCTGATCTTTGTATTAGGAACGGTAGGGTTTAGCCACAGTGTGCCCCCCTCACGTCATCCTTTCGCTGTATGACGCTGGTGCGGTAGGAAGCAGTGGGGGTACACCACAGTGTGTCCCCTCACATGATCCCTTCTCTGTGTGCCAGGCTGTGTAAGAAGCAGTGGGGTAGGCCACAGTTTGCCCCCTCACGTGATCCCTTCTCTGTGTGCCAGGCTGTGTAAGAAGCAGTGAGGTACACCACAGTGTGCCCCCTCACGTGATCCCTTCTCTGTATGACAGGCTGTGTAAGAAGCAGTGGGGGTACGCCACAGTGTATCAGCGACTACGGAGACCCTCACGCGACACGTCGTATCGGCACACTTTCCTACAGCTGGACGAAGGCACCCTCACCTTTAATGCTGATCCCTTTCTGGTGAGGATGCTGATGGCGTTTTAGCACACATCACCTACTATGACTATAAAAGTGTTCGAACCTTTTTGGATGCGTGGTATCGTTAAAACGCTTTCAGTCCAGTGTTGTCCTCTCCTCAGTCTTCGTCTCATCTTTTCTGGTGCCCTTTTTATAAAGAAATGAAGTAGCGTGGGGATGTTTGATTTGCTTCATTTTATTTCTACCGGTCCACTACCATCTGGCTATTCGGCCCAGTTACAGGGACTATTGACATGAGTGTTAAAGATGATTGCTCTGTGGACCAGACAGGCCACGGCAGGCAGCCTCCTGCTGCGAGGAACGGACCCACAATAATCCATGTTATCTCGATCTGGAAACTGACGACGAGGCTGCTGAGACTGTCCAGCGATCCTCACCGTGATATCCACCCATAGACGACGCAGTTCACTGTCCAATCCTGGCTGCTTGGTAACATTTGATGGACTGTGTCCTCCCAGGTTGTTTGGTAACATTTGACGGACTGCGTTAATTCCAGGTTGTTTGTTAACATTAGATGGATTCTCTCAATTCCCTGTTGTTTGGTAGCTTTTGTTGATCTGCGTCCATTCCCGGCTGTTTGGTAACATTATATGGATTCTCTCGATTCCCTATTGTTTGGTAGCTTTGGATGAACTGCGTGAATTCCTGGTTGTTTGGTAGCATTAGATAAATTCTCTCGATTCCCTATTGTTTGGTAGCTTTTGATGAATTGCGTCAATTCCTGGTTGTTTGGTAAGGATTTGATGGATCTGCGTACTGCGTACTGTTTCACACCTCTATTAGCAATATTTGACAAACGTGTGACATTCTTCGTGTATGCTCAAGCCTTGGGCCTCCTGAAGATGTTTGAAGGCCGAAACGTCTCTTATCTCTCCCAATAACTTTTATATTTTCTAGCTCTTACCTTGTTTTGTCCTGTTGTTTTTTTGCGTGTTTTGGTTCCCCATTTGAAGCTTCATGGTGAAGAAAATGTCTTTATTTTGTTAATTGTGCATTGTTTTTATTTTTTAACGTTTTTTATCCTTCTTTGACTTGTGCAGATTCTTCTGTCGTTCAGTTTAACACGCGCACTGGAGGGGCGCCTCGAGGCCCCCCCACCTGTTTTTCCGAGGTGGTCGGAGAACCGCTCGTAGCCGAAAAACGATACGTGGCCACATTTAACAGAATTTAATAGCGCGTCGATTGGTGAAGACGTTTTGAAAATCGGTCGAATTTGTTTTTTACGTATCGGCTTTCAAAGTCAGACCTGCATTTTGAGATCGCCGTAATCGCGCGGTCGGACCAGTTAGCTTGCATTGGAGACCGAGTGGTGACGTCATAACGCCATATAACCGGGATTATATGTCAAGGTCACCTCACATGAAAGCCAAGGTCGAGGCCACAGGTCAATGTCATATCTGCACTTTCAAGGTCACTGACCACCGTGCTTCCGGCCAAATGACGTTACCCGGTCTGACATATATTATGCTATGACGTCATCGATGGGGTACCCCAATACAAAAGTCAAGGTCAACGGTCAAGGTCAAAGGTCATTGGGAAAGGTCAATCCTCATTTCCGGCCAAAAAGTGGCCACAGTGTTAGTCAAAGTGTACATTATAAGTAGTATGCCATATGGTGACCTTAAAGGCTAATGACCTTGAATGACCTTGACTCAAAAATTGTGGGGAAGCCTCTTTGAGACCTCTTCTCTATGAACCTGGTCCGCCTCTAGCTTGTTCCCGCCATTTTCCTGCATAATCACAGCATTTACCAATCGGTCCCCAGCATGGCAAAGATTTGACCTTTACGACCTCGTTCGACCTTGAAGATATTGACCTAGGTCAATGAAGATTGGCCATCATGTAGATCACCATAGCCCCCACCCACCTCCAAAGTTGCGTTTTTCTAAACCTCTTAGTTTCCGAGATTTTAGGGGGGCCTACCAGCCCCCCCCCTCCAGTGCGCGTTAGTGCCAGACCCCCTCCAGTGCGGGTGTTAAGCGTTAATTTCAATGCAGTTTTAATGGCGTTTGATTCTTCCCGTTTGTGGGGTGCGTTTGTGTGTGTGTGTGTGGTGGGGGGGGTGAGTTCGGCTGTTGTAAACTATCCCAATCATCTGCCATGTATCATCTGTAGCGATTTGGACCATTTCCCACGCTAGTTTTCCGTGTTGTCGGACAGGGGATGGCCTACTTCATCCGGCGAGGACTGGTGGCCGACCACCCTGCCGAGATAGCTCTGTTTCTACACAGTAGCAGCATGATGGACAGCCAACAGATGCGTCGCTACCTGGACCAACGGTGAGCGTAGTCAGGGACTGTCTGCTGGGTGGTTGTGCAGTCAGGTCACAAGCTCCAGAAGCTGCATGCTCTAAACGTGCTGTAATAACGATGCGTGTGTTAAAGGGAATGTGGCGCCTTTATAACGTGATTTTAACTGAGGTAGCCAAGTTGTAAAGCCTGTCGGAAAACCCGGTACTCAAAATAGCATTTGTCTTGAAACTCAAAATTTCCGTGGAGAAAAGCATCATCCACAGGCAGATATTTATTTCTTTCCCTAGTGGAGCATTTAAAAAATAAAAATATTGAGCTTATTATACATTTTCAGGGAAGTCATGGACGTTTTCATGATTATCGGATAAAAGTATCCCTCAATTTTACTGAATTTCAGGATTCGACCAAGGTGCCACATTCCCTTTAAGGTGTGATACAACCGACTTTGTTATGCCCTATCTTCAGTCTGTGAAAATAATGCTCACTCAATATCCTGGCACGATGGTGTCAGAAACTTCCTCGCTTGGTAGGAATAGCTGCACAGTGTGTGTGAAGTAGTTGAATCCTGGAGGTAAGCTTAAACCTCCGCATTTGTTCCCATGGGCGTTGCACTATTCTGCAGGTGATGTTGACCGGCGTGCCACACGTGGCTGCGGGTCGCCTGTGACGCCTTGCCCGCCGGCAGGAGGGACGTGATGTCGCTGATGATCGACCTGCAGAACTACCGGGACCAGTCGCTGCCGGCGGCGCTGCGGCGGCTCTTCTCCAAGGTGCAGCCGCCGGAAGACCGCGGCAATTACCTGCAGCTGCTCATGGAGAAGTTCTCCAACAAGTTCTGTCTGTGCAACCCTCGACTGGGACTCTCGTCAGGTAAGTGGGCCTGCACATACCGCTGTCCGCAGCTCACTAGCCGAGGTAAGTAGCCCCCCCACACACACACACAGCACTGCCCGCATAAGGTTGTAGTGTAGCCATATTTTTACGTTTTATTCAGTAGCCTTGTATATTTATATCTGCAATTATATGGTTGGAAATAAACGCGAACTAGACACAAAATAACTGCTGGAGCCAGTCAGCTTTTGTCCTGTTAGGCTTTGAGTAGGCTTGCCTAGAAGGCTAACTTAAACGCCTCTCTCGCTCTCTCTCGCTCTCTCTCGCTCTCTCTCGCTCTCTCTCGCTCTCTCTCGCTCTCTCTCGCTCTCTCTCGCTCTCTCTCGCTCTCTCTCTCGCTCTCTCTCGCTCTCTCTCTCGCTCTCTCTCTCGCTCTCTCTCGCTCTCTCGCTCTCTCTCTCGCTCTCTCTCGCGCTCTCTCTCTCTCTCTCTCTCGCTCTCTCTCTCTCTCTCTCTCTCTCTCTCTCTCTCTCTCTCTCTCTCTCTCTCTCTCTCGCTCTCTCTCGCTCTCTCTCGCTCTCTCTCGCTCTCTTTCTCTCTTCTCTGGCTACAAAAGCCCAAACTCTGGCAACAACTTAATAAGCCCGAAGATTCAGTATGATTTTATACCGTCTACCTGCCGATTTGTCATGGAACGCCCAGTCATGAAGACCGGGTTTTTAGAGCAGCCCCGCTTAGTCTGTCGCTTCATCTTCTCTCGTACATCGCTGGACGCCGCCCGCAGTTGGTAGTTTCTAACATTCTAACACGCTCGGCCGTCCCTCAGACACGGTATACATCCTCTGCTTCTCGCTTATCATGCTCTCCGTCGATCTGACGTCTCCGCACGTCAAAAACAAGATGTCCAAGCGAGAGTTTATCCGCAACGTTCGCCACGCCACTTCCGTCGACGATGTGCTCAGCGGCCATCTTTACGACGACATTTACCTGAAGGGTCACGTGGCCGGCCGAAGGCGGGCGCTGGGCTGCCGCTAGTTCGTCACACTGCCGCCAGAGCCGGCCGTGGCGCTGCTGTAAGCGGGCGGCGCCGACCGGGAGCGGAGGCGTCGGCATGCTAGGGCTTGTGCATGCGCAGGCGCACGTGACAGATCCAGCTGCTGTGGGGCGGAATGCCCCTGGGCGCGGCGGCTGGCCGCTGCCATGTTTTCTTGTTTTAAGGCTATTTGATGGGCAAGTGCAAGATTGAGATGGCGTAGGACTTAATCATCAGTTCGACCGGCGTCGTTTACCCTATAGGAGTCTGCCTTAGCATCGCATACGATTTGTTAAATGTTCTCATGCACACCAACACACACATACACACAAAAACTGCTTGCGGTGAGATTACAGTGAGAATCTGTGCTGTGGCGCACCGCATTGTCAATCACAGTGCTGTTGGAGACTGTCGCCAAGTGGTAAGTAAAGTACAATTAAGTGTAAGCATTACACAATGAGCAAACTAAACCGAGAAAATATCCCTTCAGTTTCCAAGAACAATGATACCAGATTAGTTTGACGACAGAGGAAGTCAGGGGTGGTACTGGTAGCGTGCATGGGCTGGGCTGGGTTAGGGGTTTGCGCCCCCCCTCCTCCCCCGCTTGCATGTGCAGTCGATGGATTGTGGAAGAGACAGGGCCTTAGATAGGGGAAATTTGGAATTTGACGGACAGGAAAATGTGTATCATTCAAGTTTATATTCTACCGTGAAACAAATTAAAACATTTTGCCGTCTGTTCGCAAATTAGTAGTACGAAACCTTCCTAGGTATAAGCTAAGGTAAAACAACTATGTTGTTTTCTTCTTTTGAAAAAAGCTAGTTTAAGTCCGTACTTAATTATGAAGTGTAGGCTAGGGCATGGGCTTACACTACCGGCAGGTAAGCTGGGCCCGGGCGTGGATTGCGAGCCTCCGAGCTGGGTCGCGTAGATGCCTTGTGTGCCCGCGGCGAGCTGTTTGACTGCCTCTTTGAGTGGCCGTAAAAACTAATCGTTTCATCATCATTATTGAGCTTAAGGGCGCGTCAAGTTCAGTGGTTGTTTTGCACCCGCAACACCAGCGCTAGCCGTTGAGAGTGGTGAGTGTGCAGCAGTTCCCAGGCACGATAACCGCTTGTACACGCTCTTCGATACACTAGTCATGCATACCAGGTAGATGAACTTAAGTAAATGCGCACAACCGGTCGCCATGATTGGTTAGATGGTCATATAACGTCCCTACGCCTTTCTGCCTGTCAAACACCACAAGGCAATATTTTCACTAAGCTACACATTTCCAATTGTGTAGAAGCAGTCCACCCTAAAATGGGCAGAGATGAAATGATTTGACTAATGTTGAATGTTTCATACGCGTCATCCGTAGTGATAATCCCCGTCCTATTTATTTAGACCGTTAACAAGCAGCTTCGCTTCCCAGAATCGAAATGAAATGCAATTCGAAAAAAGTATCTGTAAAGATGTGCCCAAAAATGATTACAAGCTCATTTCGAACAAAGAATCGGGCGTGTTCATGTCAGCCAGATGTCCCATAAACCCTTCTGCCCCCCCTCCATTTTTTGACATGTTGTTTTTTTCACAAATAGTGTGCTATTGTTTATATGAAATGCTAAACCAGTGCATCCCAATAAATAAATGAAGACCCTGATTATGCTGTCGAATATATATCATACCAAGATTAATTTATCTCTGTCTCCATTGATACTTTTCCCATGGTCGCCCTTCGTCTCACTAGGCTCGCGAACGAAAAGGTAGCAGATCCCACCATTGTTTCATAGTCCCTGTCTTTAACCAAAACAAGGTTTTCAACTGACCCACAAATATCACGTGGTTACCACTGCTCCCCTTTGAGGTAGTTGAAGAACAGCATACTCGAAAGCTATTGATATGAATCAATTCCTCTACTCCCCGTAGATAAACGTCCTTTGTGTCCATCCACACGTTGCATAATTATCCGACCTCTCAATAAAAATAAATGTTTATACAAACGACTTTGGGGTTGGCTCAATGAATGTAGATATAAGAGAAGTGCTAAAAAGCACAAACCGTGGTCATCGCTATTGCTCTCAATGGATACCGGCCCGGTACGCAACGTGTTTTCAGAAATTTCATGATTTCCAATTTATTCTGTCTCTAAATCTCACTTTCACGTTGTACAAATTCCTGTTACCATCCTCAAGGAACGAGAAACGACGCTGCGCTGACGACGACGCAAGACATCTGATGAAAACTAACGGACGGACCCGCCCCACACACTATTTTATTTATAATACTTGATTAGTTACTTGGGATCTCTCTACGCTGAAAGTAAAATAACACGTGATGATAGAAATGTGAAAATATAGCCAAATTGTGCCGGATGTAATGCCAACCCTCGGTAAATGCGGTGTCCACCGCATTGATAAATGATAAATTTCAAAACAAATCCGGCTCATCCGTACATAGTCAGAAGCCGTGACTGAAACACTGCAATATCTTTGGTATTCCAACGGAATATTATTTTAACAGCCTGACAGAATGCTAAACACTCCCTCCCCCAAACAGATCGTCAATTCTTAAACCCACAACAAGGGGCGGATTGCCAGCCGTATCCCTGGTTCCCTGCAAACAAGATGTTTCCAATGTATTGGACCTCTAGGATGTTCTAAGACATTCCGGCACTTTGTGTTAGAATGGGATGAGGTTTGAAATGTACTGTGTGATTAAGCTTATTGCCGTTACATGACCAGAATCAGAACAGATATAATTCCTTTTCACAGTATTATTCTTGTGACAGGTTCATTATTGCAAACCACGCGAGGGGGTGGGGGATGTTGCTTCCCCTTGGGCCGCGCTTGGCTTCAAAGAATTAAGAAGTCGTTCATATGATAAACGAGTACTCAGTTGTGAAAAAATTATATTTGTATTATGTGTGTTCTTGCGCCACCAGGCCTTGAACGGAATCAGATTTTTTTGTTGTATTTATGATGCAGGAAAATAGCTGCTGGCTAGGGAAAGCCCACGGCCTACTTTCTCCCTTCGAGTATCAGTTTATTGCCCCGGTGCTGTTTGAAATAGCCGGTAGAACTATGCCGTGTCCAGTAATTATATTTAATGATTGAACTATATCCTTAGAAGTGAAAACAATGACTGTTCAGATAACTAAGTAGCTTGTATTTTGCCATTAGCACATTCATATACTTAGAGTATGACCAAATGCACGTGTGATAGGTGGCAGAGCGGGCAGAGATAGGGCAGTGCAGTGTTTGCCCGCGTTAAATTTTCTCGCCAAATGGCAGCACTGGATTAATAAGGCAGTACCAGCAGGTTAGACGCTGCACAATGTAAGTTATTTGTTTCTAGATGTGCTGTGAGCTATGATGGTGCTAATTAATTGCTAACTAATGGTTTTATTCATTTACCGAGTTGACATATTTGTGGATCAGACATACCAGGGATTTTCCCGGTTTATTTATGTGACATGTTTTTGAAATTCATTGGCTAAATGAGTAATAGTTATCTTGTGTGCGTGCTCTCGTTGAGGCTCAGTCCGTTGTTCTGTGCTGTGTTCTTTATTTACCTTCATGTTTGTGCGTTATGGGATGAATCAAGGATCTTTGATCCCGTGCATCGCTCTGAAAGAAATCCAGTCCACCACATTGAGTCTGTCTATGAAACTAAATCTACATCGTCGCTACCTCTATAAGCGGCCATTAAACCAAACCAGAGTTTGTAACCACAGTTTAAGTAAGGGACGTTCTTCTATGCTCTCCATTGCTTCATCCGTTGGTTATAAACAGCTTGTATCTGACGACGTCTGGTCGCCACGTTCTATTTGTTAACCTGTGCTTTCAGGGATCCGGACTGATGCCAGTTATCGTGTTGATTTAACGATCTACTTAATATATTTTATCTAATACGTGTGTTCTTTTATTTCTTCGAAATGGGCTTAGAAATGCATCGAGGCTAATTGCATTGATTATACGCCCAGTCATATTGCATGCACGATCCGACCGGTTCCCGACAACTTACGACCGCTTCGACTGTCGCAATCGCAGACAGGTCTGCGATTGTTGGCCGACAAGTCGGGAGTCGGCAAGTGGTCTACAGCCCCAGTCACACTACACGATCCGACCGCTTTCCGACAAGTTACGACCACTCCGACTGTCACAATCTTAGACAGGTCTCAGATTGTTGGCTGAGAAGTCGGGAGTCGGCAAATGGTGTACATGATTGTAGACCTGTCGGAAATATCCCGACAGGGTTTGTGAACGGTTCGCAACCCCTGTCGCCCACTGAATTCATCGGCGACTGGTCTTGGAACAGTCTGGGACCAGTCGGAGACAACCTGGCAGGCGATCGGCGATGGATAGGTCCACAGAGTCGATAACTAAACGCCGATTCTTTGGCGACTGGTCTTGAACCCTTTCCCGATCAATCGGTGACCTGTCTGAACCTGTCTGTCTGTACTCACGCTAAGTCGGGAAGCGGTCTTAGAACCAACGAACATCGAGGTGGTTATTTTGCGATCAGTCGGTGAGCGGATGGGTTGGGAAAGGTAGGTACATCACACACCCAACACAATATACAGTCATTGCTACTTCTGCTTGTGCTTGTTTCAGGATAATTGGTTACTTGTACTCACTCCGCTTTACAGTTCACCGCGGGAAAAATCACAGAAATTGGAAACCGAGTTGGCGCGGGTTTCATACGTGATTAGTGTCCTGAATGGGACAAGCCCTTTACCAAAGAGAAAACTCGCCCATAGGCGGAACAAGGAAACGAGATCACTCGCCCCCCCCTCCCCGGGTTTGGGATGAGCAAATAGAGGTGCAACAACATGGAAGCATCAGTAGCCAAGGATATATGCATGAGCATGAGTTAAGCGTGATACAAATCCATATCATTTCGATGTATTAGATCAGATGGATATATTATGATATATTAGGTGGGTCAAATCCACCCCTTTACAGAAAGGGGCAGCCACGAAGGAAGTGGCAGCAACGAGACTGACAGGAAGTGGCAGCCACGATACTGACAGGAAGGAGCAGCCACGATACTGACAGGAAGGGGCAGCCACGATACTGACAGGAAGGGGCAGCCACGATACTGACAGGAAGTGGCAGCCACGATACTGATAGGAAGGGGCAGTCACGATACTGACAGGAAGGGGCAGCCACGATACTGACAGGAAGTGGCAGCCCCGATACTGACAGGAACTGGCAGCCACGATACTGACAGGAAGTGACTGCCACGATACTGACAGGAAGTGGCAGCCACGATACTGACAGGAAGGGGCAGCCACAATACTGACAGGAAGTGGCAGCCACGATACTGACAGGAAGGGGCAGCCACGATACTGACAGGAAGTGGCAGCCACGATACTGATAGGAAGGGGCAGTCACGATACTGACAGGAAGGGGCAGCCACGATACTGACAGGAAGGGGCAGCCACGATACTGACAGGAAGGGGCAGCCACGATACTGACAGGAAGTGACTGCCACGATACTGACAGGAAGGGGCAGTCACGATACTGACAGGAAGGGGCAGCCACGATACTGACAGGAAGGGGCAGCCACGATACTGACAGGAAGGGGCAGCCACGATACTGACAGGAAGTGGCAGCCACGATACTGATAGGAATAGGGTTAGGGTAGAACGCTTCTCGATTCGTTCATAGGTGCGTATGCAAAGTTCCAAAAACATCGATGGCTTCATCTTCATATGGTGGATATGATAAATCCCTGACTCAGCTGCCAGTTCCCGCATCAGTGCATGATACTGACCATACTGAAAGCGTTTCTTAAGCCAGGACCGGCTCCAGGGGCGCCGCTTCCTCCCAGCATTATTTTGTCTGTATAACCAGCCAGCTAGCAGTACTGGCACCCCTTGCTCTAATTAAAAATGTAAAAATACAAAAAAGGCGAAATTCCTGCCATATCTGCCTTCCACCGTCCCGAGCACACAGCACAAATTACCCCTCATATCGTCGGTTCGCAAGTTTATGCATCCTGTCTGCGTTGTATTGCCACTAAGTGTTTATCAATGAAAACAATATGAAAAGCTGCATCATTTACTCTGATGCCGAAAAATACTAAGGATTCTAAATAGGTACCTGGAATTGTACCGGCCAAGCGTATTCACATGACGAACTCATTTCATCAACTCATAACTCATGTTTTCCAGTGATGTCGACACCGCACACTACACAAACACCTAACCCATACATCCACCCATGTGCACATAATGTCTCCTATATCTGACCTCGTTTCTCAGTCCAACAGCAGGTAGAACGACCACCATGCTCCACACCACACGCGTACGTTTTATAATCCGCCACGCGACCCCTCCCCATCGAGGTTTGAACTCGGCGCCATCGGCGGCCAGCGGCGTGACCTTTCTAACCTCTGTGCCCCGCGGGCAATCGGCATCCAGCGGATAGCGGCTGCTTGTTGGTGGAGGCACGCTCACTTGTATAGCGAGAAATTCAGCAGCAATTTCTCGATTAAAATGATGTAACTTAAACCATAAACCAGGAGATATATTAACATGATCTTTTTCAAGCATTTCTAGCCATATTTTGCCCAACATTAGCTTGATTATCTGCGCCAGTTTGGTACAGGCGAGGCAACAGCAGAGTCAGCAAGGGCTAGCCGGGGGCCGAGTTCGCTGAAGTCAGGAGAGTTGCGAGATGGGTTTCTGCCGAGCGAAAAGGAGTGGGGCCTGGCCCGATGGTAACCGACAGAAGGGGAGGAGAGAGACGCAGGTACATGAAATTAAACCTTAACCGTGGGATGAGTTAAAGGGAGATACGCGAAAAAAATTAGTATTGTGGTTTCCTGCTATTTGAAAAATCCTGATAACAAAACTATCAATTATTTTTGTATCTTCGGCAAAATTTTGGGAGGTCACTCACTTATTATCGAAATAGGTTAACAGTTTCAATAAAATGCCCATCTCTTACCCATGCCCATACCCATCACTTACTTTTCGAAAACTATTTAAAGGTGAAAAGTAATGTTTTTTTATAATATAAATGTCTGTTCTCCTGTATTTGTATTTGAATTAATTTTAAAAAGCTTTTAAAAATTACAAAATGAATTAGTTTGCCCTAGAAACGGAAAAAACATAATTACTCAAGTCTTAAGCGGTTTCGTACTGCGGGTCTTGAGTCATTTTCTGCTTCAGCCCCAGGATGACAAAACTTTTGCGTCAGATAGGTCACGTGACCCCGGTTTGAGAATTCCTAGGCTTCTGATTGGTTAATTGTGATTTCTTTTAAGCCCTATATTTCTGTTTCAAAAGAGTTTTGGAATGTTGTTTTTCTAAAGTTATTTTTTTCTGTAGAAGTCCAAAGTTCTACATCACTATTTAGGATAGATATGACCTAATTCTTAGAGAAATTGATAGCCTTAGCCGTGTGTACGTCATACACATCGATATGAGGTGTACCGGTAAAGTCGTCTAGAAATGTTGACTTTGAGAGCGATTTTAAGGCATTTGCAGGCCGAATTCGCAAAAATGAGAATGGGACTTCTGAAACAACTTTTTGTAACCTTTTCATATAGCCAATAAAATTTTTTTTCGCGTATCTCCCTTTAAAGCGAGCGTGAAGTAATAAGAGCGCTTCCGAAGCAAAACAAGATAATATACCAGAAGAGGTACGCACGTGTTGCTTTGTTCCATGTTGGTTGCTGAAAAGGCACTAAACCTAAGTTGGAACTCAAACATTTCCGATGTCTTAACGCATTTCACCTTTCATACGTCATACCACGACATTTAAAGGGCATGTGGCACCTTGGTCGAATACTGGAATTTAGTGAAATTAGGTGTACTTTTAGCCAAAAGTAATGAAACCACTCATGATTTCTCTGAAAAATGTTCAATAAGCTCAATATTTTGTTTTTAAAAAATACTGTTCTAGGAAAATAAATAAATATATTCCTGTGGATGATGTCATGATCTGGCAACCACTACCCTACTTGAAACGCTTCAAGGGCTTCGATTGGCTGATGCTCATCGTGACGTCAGCATATGTCGTCACACCAGCAGCTCACAACAATGGCCGCCCGGCCGGGGGCTGATGAGGGGGCTGGTGTCAGGTAGGTTTTAGCTTTTCCTACGGAAATATCGAGTTCCAAGACAAATGATATATGGAGTATTGGGTTTTCCGACTTGCTTTACAAGTTGGCTATCTCAGTTAAAATCACGTTATGAAGATGCCACATTCCCTTTAAAATTATATGGTGAAACCCAGAAGTTACAGGCAACGGATTTGTTTTGTCTAATGAGGGCACTCTTAATCGATCCACCATAACAACGTGGACTTTTTGAAAACCATTGGGGGCGCCCAAATCTGAAAACTGTATCTGCGACAGCGTTAAGTGAACCTTAGTGTTATAAACACTACAATACACTCCCTTATGACAGTAGTATATTCATGACAGCAGTATATTCCCTTAAGCAGAAGTATATGAAACCATGCCGCGCTGCCTAATATGAAAAAAAGAGGCACTCCACATCCAGAGATAGAAACTTAAACTCTAGTCCTGTAGGGAATTTCAAAGTTTCATTTGGCTAGGCACTGAGCATATACCTAGGAAACATACTCCTAAAACATAGATTATTTTGCAAAATAAATATAGGATGAGTGACAGTGGAGGAATGATATATCCACCAGTCAGCTATAGCTTCCAACCAGTGGGAAGACCCATCTAGTGGTATAGGCGCCAAAAGCCAAAGTAGCAGGAGCATCTAAAGACTATAATTATTATGATAATGAGGTTCCTGGTCATTTTATGGTCAGCGCCAAAGAGTTTACCTAATCGTACGAGACAAACTGCGATGTCCCCCCTTCCGGCTGCTTCGCAAATATTATTCTTTGCAATGTGCTCCGAAAATTTTTCCCAATAAATTTGGAGGGCTATTTTCTATGAGCCGTCATGATCTAAACAAGGGTAGGTGGTAGAAGCAAATGCATTGCTACTTGAAACACAGACCTTCATACCAGACACAGAACTGCGTTCTGTTGTATTGCTGCATTTTTCGTTATTAAGTGCCTCATAAATGCCATTATTTAATCCTGTGAATCAGTAAGAGCCAAAAAATATATTTGCATATTATCAAAACATGTTCACCAAATATACCTATTGATATGCATTCCTAACAATTTTCATGGCACACGGTTGATTCATGGGATTGTTTTGTCAGATGCGGGTGGGATCAGTATAGAAGAAATAAAGAACCAGTGTTTTATATTGAGAGCGATGCCATCCTGGATTTGGATGTGTACTTGATTATTTGTACAATGAGAAGTCGTACAACCAGCTTCTCATTTTCCATTTTTGTTAACACTATTGCATTTCGATAAAAAGTAGGTATAGTACCTAGGCCCTCGGACTGTAACGTCATGGCATGATATCAGCCGGCAGAAACGCAAGGGAAGAGGTGCTGCTTATCAATATTGGACAATAAGTAATATGTCTGTGCATAAAAATATTTATTTTTTTACAAATGTTTGAAAACAGCTGGCACCACAGACCAAAGGTCCCCATGATGCCGCGCCTTTTGTTGATTTCAAATACGTTTTTCAACGTGTGAACGAATTATGTAGTGAAAAATATGCACATAATTCGGCTATTGTGAATAACTTCTACTTTGCTTTATCTTATCGACTGCATGACTGCTTAAGTATGGGGCATGCAATAAGTTCTCTTGCAGGTATGTGCATACATTCATTGCGAATTTTCAATTATCAGTGGCAGATTCAGAAGGGGCACAAAAGGTATTTTCCCCTTCAAAACGGAAAAGCTCGGGGAAAACTATGTTTTGGCCCCCAAAGCTGTCGGCCTCCTTTTTGCCCTGACTACTTTTTAGTTTATATGGAAGGTTTTGGTGCTTCAACCTTAACTTCAAACAGGATCAGTCAACTTCAGTGTAAACATTGGACCTTGGACAGCAAAACAAGCAACATGTGGCGACATGTTTGACCCCGCGACGTTTTTTTGCTTATTGACTTGGGCTTACCCCCAAAACCTACTGCCTTGTTAAATTGTGGCATAGTCTCACTGCGTGACGTTTTTTATCGGCTTTGACTTGCTCCCCCCTCCCAAACTTACTGGCTAGATCCGCCACTGTCCATGAGGTTTGATGATTTCTGTTGCTTGGTAAAATATCAGGTTGTAGGTCAGACGCAGAATGTCGTCATAATAATGTAATACGTAATTGTTGACAATGTCCAATCCTTAAAGCACTTTACTAGGACTTTGCTGCAAATTTGGTTTGGGGGTGCCCAAATCACAATTGGGGGTGCCCAGTTCATCATGCACCCCCAAAGAGATATAAATCCACACCCCTGCCGTCTGAGATACGCCGAATGAAACTGCTACAGTTTGCTGGCGTAATGAAGCTAACAGCATTGCAAAAACGAAATGATTCAATTCACTTGCACAAGGTCGCAGTGTTACAGCTCTTACACCCATGGCACGACAAAGTGTCTACGGGCAAATTTAATCTTTTTAAGCACAAAACGCAATCAAACACCAATGTGTTTTCATCATATCTGAAGGAAATGAATATGACTAGCAGTACGATACCTACCACATTGCAAGCCCAAAATTGTATTTGTATTTGTATTTATTCACTTAGATCAGCAAAAGTTATCTGGCCCAATTACAGCTGAAGTCAAGGGCATAAAAGAAAGAAAACACTAGCTGAGTATTTACAGTGACATATCTCCTATTGGTGGTAAAGGGACCCAATGACTAAAAATATAAGGTAAAACACATTCAAAACGGTAAAAGTATGTCTTAAAGCAACTTAAGCAGTTCGTTCGACGAATAAAATTCTAAAGCACACGGATGATTTTAAAAGGATGATCTTTAATGTATCTAATTACACTAGACTTAAAACTAGCATGTGGTGAATTAAAAGGATCCACCTCGGGGCAGCGACCGACGTGTGCGTTAAAAGCAAGCACCGCCCGCCGAAACAAGCCTCTTTTCACTGTCTTAACTCGAGGCACCGGAACGTGCAAGAAATGGTGAGAAAATTGACGAAGACAACGTGAAAATTGCCTGGTGTAATGGTTGTTTATCTATCACAACACAACCTTTCAATATGTTTGAAAAAACTGTGAGAATTGTATCTCCAGCTGATACATTGTAGCGCGCACTGCCTCGAAAGCCCGCATCATCGTGCTAAGTGACGTGCCCGAGAACCTTGTCTAGTATTTCACGAACGTGAATGGTTTTCATGGTACATGTTCAAATTCCGTACGGAAAAGGCTCCACAGGCTGCATTAGACTCGACTGCAGAAACGTCCCCTATGAAGCTTCGCCGAGGCCCAATGCAATAGAGATGTCATATTTGGTGAATGCAAACTCTGTGTCCTCTCTTCGCCCTCAGGGGACCGATCTTCACTTGCCGGATTCGTCCGGCAAGTAAAGATTGGAGCAACGGGGAGTGACGCGCCCGGGGCCCCAGTCAGCCCTGGGAGGCATGTCGACGCATCACCGCGGACACATCATGTCTGGCTCTCCGGCGGCCGCTGCCTCTTCCGATCTCGGTCGGTTAGAGTCGGCGTCTGTCGTCGGCGGCTCTGGTGATGAGGTCCGCGGTGGTGCTGATGACTGCCTTACAGGCCTTTTGTTACCTGGTCGGTAACCGTATTGGATCGGGTCAGTTCTGTCCTGCACCTCCCAGTATGTAGCTCCTGTTTGTTTTTGTTTTCTTATTTTGTTGATTATTTTTAGTTCCTTTCCTCTTTTTACGCCTTAGTTATTGGTTCCAAAGTTATTTGCCTTCTTCGGCATTTTATGGGTGTAAGGCGCCTACTCGAGGCCTATCTCGAGCCCCGGCGACGAGGTTGACGGGATCCTGGGGGTTGAGGTCCTCCTCGGGCCGGTCAGTCCCGAGGGCTCCAACACGCCCCCTTTGGCCCAGATATCTCGATCCAACCGGGGGTAAGCCGTCCGTAGGCTGCCGCGGGCGGCCTAGCTTCGCGGCAGTGTCTACGGGCACTGTCGCTCGGTCCAGCTGGGCAGGGGGGATTATGTTTCGGGCGAGCGGCGCGGCGCCCTTCGCGGTGGGGACTGTGATAGTTCTTGCCGGGCGTGACGCGGGCCGGGGTTTCGGAAACCGTCGTTTTTCGAGACCCTGGCCTGTTGTGCGCGCCTGGTGGACCGCAGTCTCCGCTGCGTGAGGGCTGCCGCGTTTTGCTTCGTCCCGACTCATGGCCCTGCCGGCCCACTGGGCTGATGGCGTCAAGGGGTGGGTGCGTTCTGATCGGAGGGGTTGTGTGAGTATCTCTCGCCCCTCTGAGACGGCCGCACCTGCCCCCGAAGGCACTGTACCAGCCCCTGGGCCCAGCTACTGACAGTTGGCAACCCGGGGGGCCGAAGGTAAGCTGACTCATCATGGCCTCTCCCTACTTGTACACCCACTGAATCGACCGCACGGACTCCGACCCCCGCATTGACACCGACCACCTCTTGTCCACCCACCGACGTCGCCGCCGCGATGGAACTCTCGGAAACTGAACCCCCTCACAAACTCGACCAGAGCAGGCCACTCCCTTGACTCTTGTCATTGACTTCGAGGATAGAACAGTTAAGGTGAATCCATTTCAGATCCATGAAGCCCTGCGAAAGTTCCATCCAAAACGGACTTACAGACACCCGAATGGGCGAGTCGAGGTTGAAATGGGAAGCGAGCCCGATGCTAAGAAGCTGCTCTCAACCTCCTCCCTAGAAATCCGGACACCCAGCAGGTCTCTGTCTGTACCGGTGAAGGTCTCTCCGCATGCTACCAAAAACAGCTGCAGAGGCGTGATCAGCTGCAAAGACCTACGCGATGTCTCTGAGGAGGAGATCCTGTCAGGCCTAAGAGATCAGGGCGTGTCAGAAGCCAGACGTATGCTGCGGAGAGGGGAAAGCCAGGGGACGGACAACGGCACGTTCATGCTCGTGTTTTCAGGGACTGCCCTACCTGAGAAGGTGCGAGTGGGCTGGATGGCCATTAAGGTTCGTCCCTTTGTTCCTAGCCCCATTAGGTGTTTCAGGTGCCAGTCATTCGGTCATATCGCTGGCAGCTGCAGAGGTAGGGAACGATGCGGTAGATGCTCAGAGGTAGGTCACAGCTCCAGATCGTGCGAGGCAGAGAAACCCAAGTGTGCCGGATGTGGAGGCGACCACGAGGCGTGGAGCAGGTTGTGCCCTAAACTGACTGAGGCTAAGGAGACCCAGAAAAGAAAAGTCCCACTTCCTCCAAAACCAGTGCCGGCGGCCACACCCGTAACATCCCGGGCATAGCCTTCTACCGACCACTCTCCTTACCGAGATGCGCTGGTGGGACCCCAGAACAGTGTCGCACCAGCTGAAACCATCACTGAGACCCGTCCTGCACTTACCGTGGATTCGAACATCGGTCAGTTCATGAATCTCTCCCTTCGCCAGTTCCTCGCGATGGTTGCTAAGTTTCTACCCAGTCAACCAGATGACGCCAGCTGCGAACAGATGGGTTGTGGGGTGAAAGTCGACGCAGTGACGCAAACGTCATCATCACCTCCACCACAGTACCGAGACGCTGCAGTGGGGACGGACCCGACAGAATTCCGGGCGCTCAGTGCCGAGTCAGCCTCCCAGGGCTGCACAGTCAGCCGTGATCCCCCTCAAACTGAAACCTCCGGTAAGAGAGCTCGGGAAGCCTCTCCAACTCTATCACCACCTCCCCAACGCCCAGTCTTGCCGTCTTCCATGACGGAACACATCACTCCTACGCTTCCCCCTGAGGAGGCCGCAGGCACAAAGGCAAACCCCTATGAGGGTGAGGGCCAAGCCCCGGAGGAAGTGGATGGGTGTGCCCTGATGCCCCCTCCGACCAGTGACAAACCAATACGTCAAAGAGTCCACCCACAACAGGCAGTCGAAGTCGCTTCTAGTACTGTAACACAAAGCAAGAAACGTAAGCTCAGATCTCCAACAACAAATACCAAAAGTAGCGAGGACACAATAAAAATAACACAAAAACAGCGACCGGAGCACTCTTTCCGCTCCAGCAAAGGCCTCGAACTATCAATTCCTCGAGTCACTGTAAAAACACCAAAACAACAAATCAAACGCAACCAAACTCAGCGTGCCCAATCCATGGAGAATTTAGGGTCAGCTCAAGCAGACCTAAGGAACTCGGGAGACCTCAGACAGCGCATACAAAGGCCCACCCCTAAGATGACGGGAGGCCGGGGTATACAGGCGATGCATACATGGTAGAGAGGCCAGTGTTTGCTAAACGCTCGCCCCCAAGGGACCCTAATAACCCTCCACGTGAGGCAAGGAAATGGAACTCCCGCGCTGCCTGGAGAGAACCAGAGATGTTCGACGGGAGGAGTTGGGAAACATGATGGACGACCGAGGTTTCAATCTAGGAAAGTTTTTACACACCCTACTTATACTCTTCTTAATGACGTTTATTTTACAGTGGAACATGAGAGGTTTTAGGGCAAATCACACGGAACTCCAAGCATTGTTAGCGCAGAAAACTCCTGTAGTAGTTGCCTTACAGGAGACCAAGCTAAAACATGACCATCATTGCCAGTAAATATACTATAAAACATTTCGATACGACGTTCATTCCACAACAATTGCTCACGGAGGAGTAGCGCTGCTAGCCCATTCTAGCGTCCCTGCCCATCCGTTCCGCTTGAGAACAAGCCTACAGGCTGTAGCAGCGACCGTCGACCTACAACAATTTAAAGCAACCATCGTATCCCTATATCTCCCTCCCGGTGAGGACTTTCCTGGCGATGAACTCACAAATTTAATACAACAGTTGCCAGCAAATTATATAATATTAGGTGACTTCAACGCTTATAACACAACATGGGGCTGCCCCCGCACAAATAGGCGAGGCCGGCGCTTGGAGGAAATATTCCACCGCTTTAACATATGCACTTTAAACACAGGACACCCTACACACATCTCATTGCCTTCTGGAACAGCATCGGCAATTGATCTATCTCTCTGTTCAGCTTCAATAGCCGACCGCTTTAAGTGGCGAACTCATTCGCATCCGTGCAACAGCGATCACTACCCGATCTGGCTTTGGTCTGAGACCCCACATCCGGGCAGGAGAACGCCGCAGTGGAACTTGCGGCGGGTCGACTGGCAGGGTTTTACCTCTGACTGTGTCCTCGATTTTACACCAGAAGAGGCCGAAACCGCTACAATATGCGAGGAGGAGCTGCGTGCTCGAATTCTAGACTCGGCTGAGACTTTCATACCTAAGAATAGCTCGCTCCCACGGCGCATCCCCGTGCCCTGGTGGACGGAGGAGTGCAGGTGCACCATTAGAGAACGTCGACGCCGTTTTAAAGTATTTACAAGACAGCCGACAACTCACAATTTAATAGAATACCGACGTACAAAAGCACTAGCCAGACGCACAGTTTGAGATGCAAAACGAAAATCATGGCAAACTTATATTACAACAATAAATCGACTAACACCATTAACAACAATTTGGCGGCGAGTACATCGTCTGGCCGGCCGTAGCTGTGCCATGTCCCTGCCGGTTCTGACAGGTTCCGGCGGAACAATTTCCAACCCCACAGAGGTAGCGAACGCCTTCGGCAATGCGTGGGCTGCTCGCTGGCGGCTGGTCTGTTCAGACCCAAGGTTTTTACGGCACAAAGAACGGAGGGAACGTCTCTCAGTGAGTTTTAGCTCCCATGAACAACTATCATACAATGACCCTTTTACAATGTCAGAACTTTACATCGCATTGTCTCGGGCGAGAAGCACAGCCGCTGGCCCGGACGGTATACACATTGACATGATAAAGAATCTCAGCGAACGGTCTTCTACTGCTTTATTGTCTTACTTCAACTTCCTTTGGACCACACACGATTTTCCCACTGCCTGGAGAGATGTCACTATCATCCCAGTTTTAAAAGCCGACAAGGATGGTAGCGACCCCCTTCACTATAGACCGATTGCCTTGACCTCATGTGTATGTAAACTCTTAGAACGCATGGTAAACGCACGTCTGGTTTGGTACCTGGAGAGCACCGGATTCTTTTCTAATGCTCAATGTGGATTTCGCGTAGGGCGGTCCACTACCGACCATCTTACATCGCTAGATTCATCAGTACGCCGTTCATTCGCCTCAAAGCAACACGTGTTCGCTTTACTATTTGACATCGAAAAGGCCTATGACACAGCCTGGCGCTACGCGGTTCTAGACAAGGCACGGAAAGCTGGCATCAAGGGTCACATGGGATACTTTATTGACAATTTTATGAAGAGACGGAAGTTCAGAGTGAGAGTGGGCAACTCGCTGTCTGATAGTTTATACCAGGAGAGTGGTGTGGTCCAGGGCGGCGTTTTAAGCGTGACTCTGTTCGGTATCTTAATTATTGACGTCTGCGACATTCTACCTCCCACAGTCGAGAAATCTCTGTTCGTAGATGACTTAGCGGTGTGGTTAAGCACCTCCACCTCGATTTCAGCACAGCGACAGCTCCAAATATGCACAGACCGGTTATCCGAATGGAGCCTGAAGAACGGTTTTAGATTTTCCACTGAGAAAACTGTGTGTAGGCACTTCTGCCGCCGCCGCTCGTGTACTGACATCAGCCTCCGTTTATACGGCAGGAGAGTCCCAATCGTCCCGGAAGTCAAGTTCCTGGGCATGGCGATGGATAAACGCTTGACATACGCCCCCACATATCACTCCTGCGCAGGGGCGCAGCCAGGGGGGCACAGGGGGCACGTGCCCCCCCCATCGGTGCCGGGGTGCCCTTTTGATTGCCAGGTGGTGTGCCCTCTTTGGGCCGTGCCGCTCGAAATTTAGTACCCTACGTCGTTGAGCCTAGATGGAACTAGACTGCATTTAGTGATTTAAGCTATTGTTTGACAATTAAGTGCCTTTTTGGTCAGTTAGGGCATTCTGTCGCCTTTCCAAGCACCCGGGAAGAGTATAGGCACGTAATCGGTTTCCAGATAATGCCTCATCGTCGCCAATAATCGTATGGGCAGAGCAAATCTGGTGCCCCTTGAGCTCATCTGGTGCCCCCTGAGCGCTGGTCTTGAACCCTGGAGCTGATCATGTGCCCTCTGAGCTGATCTGATGCCCTCGTAGTCAATATGGTGCCCCCCTGAGAAAATAATTGTGCCTTCTGAATCTATATAATGTTCTCTGAGTTAGTCTGATGCCTCCGAGCTTGCCTGGTGCCCTATTAGCTGTTTAAAAGCCCCTTGAGCTGATGCGGGCCCCCTGAACTTATTTAATGCCTCCCGTAGTTTATCTACTGTCCAGGGCCGCAGCCAGGGGACACAGGGGGCACGTGCCCCCATCGGTGCCGGTTGCCCTTTTTATTGCCAGGTGGTGTACCCCCTTTGGGCCGTGCCGCTCGAACTTTAGTGCCCTACGCCGTTGAACCTAGACGGAACTAGGCTGCATTTAGCGATTTCAACTATTGTTTGACAATGAAGTGCCTTTTTGGTCACCTAAAACATTCTGTCGCCTTTCCAAGCACCCGGGAATAGTATAGGCACGTAATCCGTTTCCAGATAATGCCTCATCGTCGCCAATAATCGTACGGGTGGAGCTCATCTGGTGCCCCCTGGAGCTGATCATGTGCCCTCTGAGCTGATCTGATGCCCTCGTAGTCAATCTGGTGCCCCCTCCCTGAATAAATAATTGTGCCTTCTGAACCTATATAATGCTCTCTAAGTTAGTCTGATGCCTCCGAGCTTGCCTGCTGCCCTATTAGCTGTTTTAGTGCCCCTTGAGCTGATCCGGGCCCCTGAACTTATTTAATGCCTCCCGGAGTTTATCTACTGTCCAGGGGGCACAAGGGGCACGTGCACCCATCGGTTCCGGGTGCCCTTTTGATAATCAGGTGGTGTACCCTCTTTGGGCCGTGCCGCTCGAAATTTAGTGCCCTGCGCCGTTGAACCTAAATGTAACTAGACTGCATTTAGTGATTTCAACTATTGTTTGACAACCAAGTGCCTTTTTTGGTCAGCTAGGGCATTCTGTCGCCTTTCCAAGCACCCGGGAAGAGCATAGGCACGTAATCCGTTTCCAGATAATGCCTCTTCGTCGCCAATAATCGTACGGGCGGAGCTCATCTGGTGCCCCCTGGAGCTGATCATGTGCCCTCTGAGCTGATCTGGTGCCCTCGTAGTCAATTTGGTGCCCTCCTGAGAAAATAAGTGTGCCTTCTGAGCCTATAAAATACTCTCTGAGTTAGTTTGATGCCTCGAGCTTGCCTGGAGTCCTTTTAGCTGTTTTAGTGCCCCTTGAGCTGATCCGGGCCCCTGAGCTTATTTAATGCCTCCCGGAGTTGATCCACTGTCCAGGGGTGCAGCCAGGACGCACAGGGGGCACGTGCCCCCATCACTGCCGGGGTGCCCTTTTGATTGCCAGGTGGTGTACCCAATTTGGGCCGTGCCGCTCGAAATTTAGTGCCCTAGCCGTTGAACCTAGATGTAACTGGACCGCATGTAGCGATTGAAACTATTGTTGGACAACTTAATACCTTTCTCGGTCAGCTAGGGCATTCTATCGCCTTTCCAAGCACCCGGGAAGAGTATGGGCACCTAGTATGTGTCCACCTAATGCCTCATTGTCGCCAATAATCGTACGGGTAAAGCCGATCTGGTGCTCCTTGAGCTCATCTCGTGGCCTCTCAGCTGGTCTTGGCCCCTTGAGCTGATTACTTGCCCTCTAAGCTGATCTGGTGCCCCTGAGTCAATCGAGTGTCCCACTGAGCAAATAATTGTGCCTCCTGAACCTATATAATGCTCTCTGAGTTAGTCTAATGCTTCCGAGCTTGTTTGGTGCCCTAATAGCTGATTTAGTGCCCCTTGAGCTGATTCGGGCCCCCGAACTGATCTCATGCCTCCCCAAGTTGATTCTGTCTCCTAAGTCAATATGGTGCCTCTTCAGCTGATTAGGTGCCCCCTCAACTGATTATTGATGTCTCCTTAGATTGTCTGGTCCCCCCTAAGCTGGTTTGGTGGGCCCTGAGCCCACCTTGTGTCCCCTGAGCTGTTATGTTGCTCCCTGAGCTGATTTAGGCTCCTGCCATAGTCTGGGGGGCTGGGAGCTGATCTGGACCCCGAGCGGATCGATCTGGTGCCACCTGAGTTGCACTAATGCCCCTTAGTCGATCTGGTGCCTCCTGAGCCCATATGATGCCCCCTGAGTAATCTGGTGCCCTTTAAGCTGATCTGGGCCTCCTTACGTGATTTCATGAGCATTATAAAGCCATGAGCTGAGCTGGGCCCACAGAGGCTGATGAGGGCCCCTGAGATGGTATGGGGCTCCTGAGCTGATTAAGTGCCTCCTGACTTGATCTGGTATTCCCGAGCTGGTCGGAGACCACTGATCTGATTGTTTGTCCCCGGAGCTGATCTGGTGCCCTATGGGCATCTGGTGTGCCCTGAGCAGCTATGGGGCTTTTGAACTGATTGGGCCCCGAGTTTATGAGGGATCCCTGAGCTGATTTAGTGCCCCTGACTTGAACATGCCCCCTGTGCTGATCGATCTGGTGCACCCTGAGCAGATATACTGCCTCCTGAACTTAACTAATGCCCCCTGAGTCGATCTGGTGCCTGCTGAGTCATCAGTGTGTCTCCTGAGTCCATCTTATTCCCTCTGAGCTAGTCTGGTGCCCCATGGCTAATATGGTGCCCTTTAAGCTTACCCGGGCCTCCTGGGTTGATTACGTGATTTCCTGAGCAGCTCCCAGGCCCTGAACTGAACTGGGCCCACAGGGGCTGGTGAGGGCCCCTGAGATAGTATGGGGCTCCTGAGCTGATTAAGTGCCTCCTAACTTGATCTGGTATTCCCGAGCTGATCTGGGCCCCGAGCTGGTCGGGGACCACTGATCTGATTATTTGTCCCCGAGGCTGATCTGGTGCCCTATGGGCCGATCTGGTGTTCCCTGAGCAGCTCTGGGGCTTTTGAACTGCTTGGGCCCCGAGCTGGTGAGGGATTCCTGAGCTGATTTAGTGGCCCTGACTTGATCCTGCCCCCTGACCTGACTTGAGGCCCCTGAACTGATCTGGGGCCCCAAGAGCTGATCTGGGGCCCAAGAGTGGGTCTAGGTTCTGAGTGTACCCTGAGCTGGTCTGGGCGCTGAGCTTGTGAGAGCCCCTAAGTTGGCTTGAGGCCCCCTGAGGTGATCTGGCGCCTTAAACTGTTCTGGGGCTTCTTGAACTGGTTTAAGGCCCTATGAGCCTATCTGTGGCCCATTGAGCTAGTCTGATGACCTCATCTCCGGGACCAATGAGCTAGTCTAGTCCCTGGGTGAAGCATGAGCTGCTCTGTGGCCTGATCTACATCAGGGGCCCCTGAGGTGGTCTTGAATAGACAGATAATAATAACACAAGGCCAACTCCCATCATTTCGGGGCGGGGTCACTGAGCTAGTCTAGTCCCTGGAGGCACAACTGGGGGATGGGGGAAGCTGCTCTGGGGGCATCTGATCCACATTTGGGGGCCCAGAGCTGGTCTTGAATAGATGGGGAATAAGAACACAATGGAAACTTCCCTTGTAAAATGGAGCTAACGAGGAATGAGGAATCTCTAAAACGGCTTGTGATACCTAGGAACCCCAGGTTATATAAATTGCTTATTATACTGGTGGATTCTGGGAAGGGATGACAAAAAGGAATGTGCCCCTGAGCTCAGAGCACAGTCCCCTAAACCAGGATTTCTACTAATTAATTAAATGAAGAACTAGTTGTTACAAATTTCAGCCCTGTCACAACATTCCCATCTAAACCACCGGCCTGTTCACCTTTTATTTACTCTTAACTGGGACCGATCCTTGAGAATATGGAACTTAATAAACGAGTTCAAAAGGTATCTCCCAAATTTTTCCGGCAGCAAAAATGTGTTCTTCCAAAGACACTATGCCACTCCTCGTCCCACGGTGATTGTGGGAGGCAAGGAACTTAATCCGCGTTCAGCCAGGGCTCACTCGTCACGACAAAACCAGTGGGCATAACAAAAAAATTTTCGACTCCAATATGCCTTAACCTGCACATTGTAACAGATATCACATGCTCCGCTGATGTTAAGTACTTGCATGAGTTGGCTGTCCTTAAATCTATCCAAAAAAGTAGTGTTTTGGCTACTTCCATGGCATTTTGGTGATATTTTGTTCCTTTTTTCGGTTTTAATCGAGTTTTCCTTCTCCGTCAATGATTTCTTTGCATTTTTATTGAACCAAAGATGCCCAAAAAATGATATAAACAAATATATAGTAAGTTTTTTAGGTAACGTTAAAAAGTGCCCTTTTTTCCCCGGGGTGCCCCTCAAAGTTGGTGTGCCCCCCCATACGAAAGCTCTGGCTGCGCCCCTGCTCCTGCGTGATAAATGTTTCAAACGGATGAATGTGCTAAAGGTGATTTCTCGCACATCTTTTGGTTCCGATAGGTTAACACTTCTCCGTTTGTACCGTGCTCTCATCAGGTCCGTATTAGATTATGGCTCAGTAGTATATGATGGTGCATTGAGCAACGTTAAGCAGCCTCTGGACGCTGTACACCACGCCTGTGTTAGAGTGGCGACGGGCGTTTTTCGTACGTCCCGCAGGGCAAGTATTTTAGTAGACGCCAACGAACCTCCGCTAGACCTGAGAAGGAAGCGGTTGGCATTATCATACGCTAGCAAAATCAGGCAGGATCCGTCCCATCCAACACACAGGTGGATTTTCGACGACAATTTGACTATGCCCCTCAGAATGGTGCGACAGACATCTTCACAAGCTCTCTGTTTGCGTGAATCTCTATGGTTAGAAGGCAGCGGCGTTGACCTGGAAGTAATTGCTGAACGCGACCAGAACGTACGGAACCATGGCGACTCATCCCTGCACAATGCGATCTCGATCTGATGCGCCATAAAAAAGCAGCAACACTTCCCTCAGAATTTCTGGCCTTAGCGCTGCGCAAAATCGGCTCCTATGCAGGTCATGCCCGGTTCTACACCGACGGCTCGAAGTCTACCGGCGGTGCTGGAAGCGCCTTTTTAGGGGAGGGACTGAGTCAGGGTTTTAGCCTACCAGCGTCTGTTTCGGTTTTTACCACAGAACTATATGCCATTCTCCGGGTTTTAAGACACATCAAGCGTTCTCAAGAGGATCGATGTCTTATCATAACGGACTCTGCTAGCTCACTGACAGCACTCCAATCTCATCACCCACAGCAAAACTGGCTTATACCATCTATAAGAAGGCTTCTGACAGCGATCTCCGCCAGAGGGACTGATGTGTGCTTTCTTTGGGTACCGAGCCATATTGGAATTTCAGGGAACGAAAAGTCGATAAGGTTGCGAAAGAGGCGTCCGTACTACCCCCTTCGCGTCAGTTTAGGATTCCGGCTTCAGACCTCAAAGCATCGTTCAGAACACTACAGGAGACCGAATGGCAGTCAAGGTGGGCTGCAGAGCCAGAGTGCTTTATGAAACGTCTGCGCACCTCCATTGAGAAATGGGAGTCGAGCAACAGAAAAAGCAGAAGAGAGGAGGTGGCCCTCTCTAGACTCCGCATCGGGCACTGTTATGCCACTCATGCCTACCACCTGAATAGCTCTACTCCTAACCTGTGTGTACATTGTGGCAACCGCCTTACTGTCCAGCATGTTTTGTCCGAGGTAGACTGCTGTGACAATCTGAAAAGGCAAATGCGTCGATTCTTCCCACCGGTCTCCTTAGAGCAGTGTCTTGGAAACGATCCCGTCGTAGACATCAAACACGTTTTATCTTACCTGAAAGAAATAAAGTTTGACATCGTTTATAGCCCTCACAGCGCTTTTTAGCGGCGACACCTCCGGCATAGAAAATTCTTAGCTAACCAAGATCATTTTGAACTGACCTAACCTGACAATGCTGGGCACATATAGCCAAAGAAGCTGAAGTGCCCTTAAACACCAATAATCATCATATGTCCTCTCTTCACAAGCTGTCATATTTACTTGTAGACTGTAGTGAGATATATCACTGCGTGTTGTCTCCCTCGGGTCTGTTTTTGTTTTATGTTATGCTATGCGTTTGTGGGTGCAAGAACTGCAATTAATGTATTGAGATGTGATTTTGAATACTTCTAACATTTTGTTGCGTATGTTTCAGGCATTGCAATAAACATGAATGTAAAATATTTCAGATGGTCGAAAATATTTGCTTGGTACATGATATAAATTTAAATGCGAGAATATATATATTTACTTCAAGGGTGTTCTTTCTGTGACCATAGAACATTTCTTTAACCCTCGCCCCACCGGGGGCATCGATGGTCCCCAATATTTTTTCGGGATAGCAGGAAAACGACGAGGTGCAGCACCGCGGTTGAGGGCTCTATCTCCCACCCCATCATTTTCCCACCATCCCTGAATTTTTTTACCCCGGGTCACACAAGGTCAGGTCACCAGGCGAGGTCAACCAAGGTCACCTCACTTCAATTTTTTAGCTCTTCCATAGCTACATTTCTAAGCCGATCAACTTGAAACTTCCTACACTTCATGACCCCTACAGGGTCTACAAAATTATATCCGGGATTTTCGATTTTGTGACCTGAGGTCAGGTCACGAGGTGACCTCTCCCATTGAAAAAGCGAGGGGAAAAGCTGTCTTATAATCTAAAAGTCACAAAAATGATTGCAAATGGTCAGACTGCTCAGAAAAGCGTTCTTGGACACCCTTTTACGGATCCCAGGGGCGATTTTTGCCCTTTGGCCTATCTGAGGTCATCGTAGGTCACCAGGGGTCAAAAACAGTATTTTAAGAATACCTTTTGATCTAATCAAGCGAGAGCGCTGAATTAAACGTCATTGTGGACGTCTCGTCACTGGCTTTTATTTGATATATGGCAAGATCACTTTCTGACCATTCTTGACCCCAGGTCATATTAGGTCACGAGGTGATCTCTAGAGGGTAAACGAAACAATTTCTGGCATTTTCCTATCAAATGTACTTTACCAGATTGCAATAGCTCTAACGGTATGAGAGCTATGTCCAGTTTGCTTAAGCATTGCATATTTCAGTGGAAATACCCTATCGTGACCTAACTTGACCTCTGGAGGTCAAAACATTGACTTCAGCGCTTAAACATGCGAAGTAATTTCTTACTGAATTCACACGAGCTTTCTAATGCACTGTGCAGATTGGCGCTAACCCCATATTTTCGGAGTAAGAGGGGGTACTATCGATGTCCCCCGGTGGGGTGAAGGTGGCGCCGGACCCCCGTTGGGGCGCGGGTTAATCACTGGGGCACTTCCAGAACCGTTGCTGTGAAAATGATTGTTGGAAATGATATTGGACGAGACTGTGTAGTATGAAAGTTTTTTAAGGCCCATTCACACCTTCCTGGACCGGCCAACAGAAAAATTGGCAGTTTCTGCGAAGTGTGAATTAAACAAGTAGGTATGCATACGGCAACATTTTGAGCTATATTTTGGACCGGTTAAAGCTGAGCTAAAATGGCCCGCCCACGTCAAGCGCTAGGCTACTGTCACTCGCCATTATCTTTCGCTCTGCTTCCAGCTAATTGTGGTGATTTGTACGGTGGATATTTTACTGGCTCCGTCGAAACATTGCAAACAGGCGTTTTTCTACGTACTTTTCTTGCCTCAATACACACATCCTATTTATTTATTTTCCGATTCGTGTACAGGGATTTTTACAGTGCATTTGTTCAACGCATCAAATACCAGCTCATACATCCTCCGCACGTGCTGTAGTTCATTTTAGTAAAACATTTTAGGCACTAAATAACTGCTGATACAACAAATGGACGAGATGCGTGCCATAGTCGGATTAAATGCGTAACAATGTGTTATCTCTCCAGGCTTCCCAGAGCGATTGCAGCGGGGCTCTTCGCAGTGTTGAGCTCTTGGAGCCGGAGTATGGTGAGCACAGGTGTTCAGGCTGCTTCACTTCATCTCTGGTCCGTAGTTCGCCATTATCGTATACTGCATGCTGTAGTTGTGCACCGGATAGCATCCTTCCGTGTATACCTGTTCAACGAAAGCGGGACTGGTGTTAGAACCCTTCGATTGCTATATAGGTCAGCGGCTCGCAAATAATGAATCGCGACTCCATTCCTGACCACTGTCAGTCTATGGGGCCACGAAGACCCGTGACTGTGAACCATGTGTGCTAAGCCCGGACAGCTTTGATACCGATCTATTCGAAAAAAAACTTTGAGAGCATTTGAGCTTTGATAGCTTTGGTAATTGATTTAATATAATTGGTCTAACCGATCATTGGCTGAGAGCATCACTCCTTTCATAAGCAGATCCAGGATTTCCGATCGGGGAGGGGGTACCTTCCCAGGGGCGCCATCCAGACCAGGGGGCACTACTTTTGACCAGCAAAACCTATCAGGTGGGCGCAAAATCCTATCGGTGGGCGCCAATTTTCGCATCCTGGGAGGGAGGGAGGGAGGGGGAGTGGTAAGCGATATTTCAGGGGGCGCCATCGACCTTTCAGGGGGCGCTGTGACTATTTCAGGGGGCACCGGGGTCGATCGGGGGGGACGTGCCCCCTTTGCCCCCCCTGGATCCGCCTATGACGCCTTTTACCCCATATTCAGCATAGCTGTCGAGTCCTGAAACTTCTGAATAGTGACTATATTCCCCGAGGACAGCATGTTTCAGCTTGAGGACAGAACGCTCGGGGTGGACGTTCTGAAGAAAAACCTGCCACCATGGTTCTATTTCGGGAGGTTGACTGGTTGAGTACCTGAGCGGGGTTGGCCCACGAGTTCTCTTTGTCGCCGGCGTCCCTCTGGATGAGACCTCTGGTAACGTCGTCAGCAGCCAGCAGCTGACGCAGCTGGTCAATGTACTCGATCGCCTTGTGCAGTGTCTTCACTTTACTGATCCGCTTACCCCTGCGACCAATGTTCCAACTTGTGAATGTTAGGTGAAACTGCACAGCGCACAAACTGATAATCAGTTTATTTTCAAGACAATGAGTTTGCTATCGTTTTTATGCTTACAAAAGCCCCTGCCAAATGCGGTAGCTGACTAGGTAAGTCAAACATGTAATGCCCTATATCCCCCTCCCCTTAGATAAATGTAAATCAGTTGCCATTAGGCCTTTGCTCCGATGGGTGTAAAATATGGCCCCCTTATATTTCTTCAAAGGTGCTATATAACCTAAGCACATTGATGCGCCTTGAAGCATAAATAACTAACCAACAAATTATATTCATTCAAGGTAGAACACGTAAAAAAATAATAACGACGGTGTGCAATGTGTAGGGACTGTTTCAGGCCACTGTTTCAGTTTTTGTCTCCTCATTATTTTGTATCAATTTAAAGCCATGGTCATGTTAGATCTGGTCACGAGCCATCTCAAAGTCAAGATTCCTTCACATTTATGAGATTAGTCAAATCCAAAATATGTTCTGCACTATTCGACGTCAAGTTTTGCAGTATTACGGTTTCAAAAGTCGGGCGGTCCGCTACTTAAGTCCGCTACAGTGCAACTTGCGGCCGCTCAATGGCAGCGGAGTGGTGGTAGCGGTTTCGAGGACCAAAAAGTAACGGAGCAGTGGTTAGCGGACTAAAAAATTAAAACCGCTACCTTTACCGGCATTCGTTTAACACGCGCATTGACGGGGGTCTGAGCCACCTTCGCATTGACGGGGGGGGGCGGGTACCCGCCCCCTAAGATCTCGAGAACCACGGTAGATAGCGAAAAACGGTAAAGGGCGTTGGGCTGCCCATCCACTTCTCCATCGAAAACATTTGAACCTTTTTTTGTCAGGTCACATTTAAGGTCACGAGAGGTCAAAACATGCCCGTCATAGGGATAACATGTAAATTCAGTTTTTTCGGCCATTACATCTGAACAAGTAAAGATAGAGCAAAACGACTTGAACTATATGAATCCTCTTAGCAAGCCGAATCGAATGTTATATGATTTGACCTTGCTAGGTCAAATCAAGGATTTGACCTGACCTGAGGTCAGGTCAGGGTCAAATTATTTAAAATGCATATCATTAGAACCGCAAAGCCCAGGCGAGCCTAATGCAGGTAAAATAAATGCTCTATCACCATCCGTTACTGAGTTATTCCGTAAAAACTATTTTTCCCATGTATTTCCAATGGAGAGGTCATGCCTCGTAAATGACCTTAGGTCATCGATATCAAAAATACCGGAACATATTTAAGAGAACTCGGTGGGGCCATTATGTGATATGAGTTTCAATCGGATAAGTTCACCCTGCTCTGACTTATGCTATCTTAAACTTTTTTGAGGTCGGGTCACTTGACCTGTACTGGTGACCTGACCTGAGATGACCTAACCTTGAAATTTTCACAGAAGTTGTAAAAATGATGAGGGAAAAGGTATACCAAGTACGGCGGCGCTACGCGCAGCCGTTTTTCTACTATCTCCGAAAAACCCGAGGGGGCGGGTACCCGCCCCCGTCAATTCGCGTGTTAAGGAAACCTCCGCTCAAGAAAATTAGAATGCAGATATAATAGTACTTTGTATTTATTAAAATAAACAATTGTTTGTTTGAGCGCGTTCTAGCATCGTTTTCTCATAACAAACAGCGATAGCAGAGTAGGGGATTGGGGAGTAGCTCTTTCGGGATTTTAAGAAGTATCGCTCTGGTAGCGGTAGTGGTTTCAGCTAGCTAAGGTAGTGGAGCACGGCAGCAGTTGAACAAATTGGTAGCGACGTCTAGCTCTACTAGCAGGTCTAAATTTCACGGAGTTTGACCCTCCGATCTCACGGGTCAATGAATGTGGTAAATACTTTACTCCAGGGTAGAAGAGGGTATGATGCTTCCAGTGCCGTTCTATTATTTCCGCATCACTTCTAGTTCCTGAGATCGTAGGGGGGACCGATCGGGCCTCTCAGGCGGTGGTGTGTGCGGAAAGATCCCAGGCGGTGCCGGGTTAATAAATAGTCTCTTTGACCATTTCGCGTCTTTTATTCGAATTAAAGCGAAGGTGACATCAGGTCAGGTCATGAGCCTAGATTTATAAACCTCACCTCCAGAACATTTTAACACGCGCATTGACGGGGGCGGGTACCCGCCCCCCTCGGGTTTTTCGGAGATAGCAGAAAAACGGCGGCGCTAGCGCCGCTGTACTTGGCATAACTTTTCCCTCATCATTTTTACAACTTTTTAAAAAATTTAACGTTAGGTCACGTCAGGTCAGGTCACCAGTACAGGTCAAGTGACCTGACCTAAAAAAAGTTTAAGGTAGCATAAGTCGGATCAGGGTGAACTTATCCGATTGAAACTCATATCACATAATGAGCCCACCGAGTTCTCTAAAATATGTTCCGGTATTTTTGATATCGATGACCTAAGGTCAGGTAACGAGGCATGACCTCTCCATTGGAAATACATGGGAAAAATGTTTTTTACTAAATAACTCAGTAACTGATGGTGATACAGCGTTTATTTTAGCTGCATTAGACTCGCCTTGGCCTTGCGGTTCTGATGATATGCATTTTATATAATTTGACGCTGACCTGACCTCAGGTCAGGTCAAATCCTTGATTTGACCTAGCAAGGTCAAATTATATATCATTCTATTCGGCTTGCTGCGAAGATTCATACAGTTCAAGTCGTTTTGCTCTATCTTTACTTGTTCAGATGAAATGGCCGAAAAACTTAATTTACATGTTATCCGTATGACGGCGCTTTTTGACCTCTCGTGACCTCAAATGTGACCTGAAAAAAATGGTTCAAATATTTTCGATGGATAAGTGGATGGGCTACCCAACGTCGTTTACCGTTTTTCGCTACCTACCGTGGTTCTCGAGATCTTAGGGGGCGGGTACCCGCCCCCCGTCAAAGCGAAGGTGGCTCAGACTCCCGTCAATGCGCGTGTTAAGCTTGCGCTAAATCTTCAAATTTCAAGCGAATGCTCCGAACTGCATTATATATCATGAGGTAACTGAGGCCACAATTCTTCTATTCGGGATTACCCGTGTTGGTGATCTAAGGTCAATCCAAAACTGTGCAAATTATTTCAGTGCAGTAAAATTTTAGTATTTCAGTGCAAAAATTTCAGATAAACGTAGTTCCTGACAGCAACGAAGTCTTCCAGTCAAAACTCATTTCACCAATTTTAACTGGAATGTCCTCCAGTGACTTCAATTTTGACTTGGCGAAAAGTGGCAGAAATAAATTCTATTGCAATTTTGTTCAAGCATTCTATTCCTCGTATCCAAATCGTTCTAAACCTCTTAGTTTGGAGTTAGAGGGTCGTTTTTACCCCTCCCCCACAACGGAAAAGCTAAAGGGACTTCGTCTTACCCGACACATGGGCAAAGGTTTGGTTACTCGGCTATCGTTTTTTTTTTTTGCTTCTCGGTTTGTCTGGCTAGCCTAGCGCAGTCTTAACCCTTGCCCCAGTGGCGGGTACGAGCCACCTTCGCCCTGGTGGGGGGCTAAAAAGACCCCTCATGATCTCAAAAAAACTAAGAGAGCTAGCAAAAGCACAAAACGGCGATCGAAAGTTCTTCAAAAATGATATCGAAAATACGTTGGTCATTTTTCTCGTCAGGTCAATATCAAGGTCACCAGAGGTCAAAATAGGTCAAAATCGCTAATATAAGGTGTACTAAGGAAACCTCATATATCTCAGAAACTATGATAGCTAGAAATATTTTTTAACACCAATCGAAAGCTCTTGAGTTGCTCTGTCATTACAGTGGCAATGGTTTTCGGGTCAGGTCAAAGCCATGGAGCTACAGGTCACTGAATATTGGGCATATTCCTGGGAATGCCAATAGCCGCCCATGCATAAGGGCGTTTCCTTTTTCGCTAATAACTTCCAAACCAAACAAGATACAGCCATAGTTGATGCACCATTGCAATTCTCTCGTCAATACGAATCGAATGGTATATAATATTTCTATGCCAGGTCAAATGTAAGAATTTGACCTGACCCAGGTCAACGGTCTGACCTAACTTGACCTGGTATAATCATGATATACATCATTTAACTTGCAGTGACTATACAAACACTTTGGTGACAAAATAAAAGTTCCATCCTAGTTTATTCAAAATTTATAGAGTAAAACACAAAAAATGCTTATTTGACCTAAGGTAACCTTGTAAAGATCACAAGTCAAAATTTCTGGCATCAACTTCAGAAATGGCCTAAGAGCAGGTCTTAACCGATGTTTGAAGTTGATTCCATCCAAACTTACTGAGAAAAACTCATGTTGTGATTTTCCCCATGCATTTACAATGGGGAGGTCATGCTCTGCACATGACCTTAGGTCACCAATATAAAAATCCCGGAACACATGTTGTAGCCCCTGGTAGGCCTAATATGTGGTATGAGTTTGAACTTGATCGATTAACCCTCCTTGTAGTTATGCAGTCCTAAGCATTTTTTGAGGTGAGGTCACTTCACCTGGCCTGGCGGCCCGACCTGAAATGACCTTGAGCAAAAATTTTCAGGGAAGATGTAAAAATGATGAAGGAACAGCTAGACTAAGTTTGGCAGCGCTACGCGCCGCCGTTTTTTGGTCACTGGAAGAACCCGAGGGGTCTAAAAGGACCCCCACCCGGTCGAATGTTAAGAGCTATGACGGCCCCATGCGGTTATTGAAAGAGAACACTGTCGATATGGCGTTTTTGGACAACAATAGTTGTTCTTGACAGAGATTACTGTCGGTACCTACGGCGGTGGACAGCATTATTTGTTCTTGACAGAGAACACTGTAAGTTGGGCGTGTCTTAACAACCTTTGTTTTTCTGGATGGAAAAAACCGCAGTACTGTTGGACAACCTTACAATATTGTTACCAAACATCGACGGGGTAAATATCCAGCACAATGCTTGACATTGTCACCTGGAAACTTCGTGTTATTCACCTTGAGATTGTGTCGGTCGTAGTTTTGGGGCCACGAGTGACTCCTGAAATAAGGAATTGGCCTGCAGTGACCTCTTGAGAACTTCAGTGGCTAAACGATTTTATTATAACGTTCAGCAGTACTTTGTAGATATGTTGGCCAATTTTAACGCACGCACTATAACACACTTATAGTATGAGAGAATGACAATGGTGTCTGCAGACCAATGTAGATTCACATTTGTCAGTGTGCTTAAAGTTGGAAACACGGGGCCTTTTGTCAATACGGTTGGATCACCTATGTGCTACTTCGACATTTTGTCAAGAAATGTTCTAAACTTTGAAAGTGTACAATATAATTTGTTGCAAAACAGCGGTAAGCCACAAAACCGTGCCTGAATCATGTCATCGTCATTTTTCCGTTATGCTAAATCTTAAAGCTAGTTGTATCCTGAAGACACACATCTGCCTGGTGTATGTCTCCGGGAGCATTCTGAGAGCTCTGCTGGTTTGGTTTGGATTCTTCACCAGTTGACCAGCCTTTGAATATTGATGCTGTTAGGGTTTAACGCCGCAATAGGTCTGCGGTCATACGATGTCGCTACCTTACTCTGTTGAAATGGATTTCGCAGTTCAAATTATGGTTTTTTAGAGAATCCGCCGGGCCGTGAACCCGAGACCTACAACTGAGGGGAAGACGCTCTACCCACTGAGCCACTCACCCCTATCCCCTTTCAAGGTCGTGTTTGTACTGATGTCACTAATGGTTTGTTCATCATTGTGATATTTTGCCGGCACTTACAATACTTATCTTTCAAGGCGCAGCCGTCTTTTATTTTACGTTCATGTGTAATGGTACAAAATTGCCAAACCTCGTGCCTATGGCTATATATGTATCAACTCCCTACAGTCCAAGCAAGGTGACATAGCTCTTGACACTAAAAACAAAGCTTTCTTACATTCGTGCAGTGATCACAGATCCATGACCAGACGAAGGATTTTCTGGGATAAAATAAGTTGGGCACTAATGAGTTAAGGTTAGATTCATATATAATTAATTTAATAGCCAAGCGCTTCCAGGACAGGGCCTCTTCTTCAGGGGATGTAAAAAAACAAATTACACAGACATGGAAAGTACCTTATCCATGATGAGACACTATACATGAGTACACACAACCATACCTTTTACAATCAAAATTCAAAACTTTTACGGTATAGATCCGAGTAGACGTAGGTCCTGCAGCAGTGAAATAACAGCTGTTTTTTAGTTTCGGTCTTATCTCTTATCTCTCTTAGTCTCATCTCTCAAGTCGGTCACAGCATCCAATAGAAATTATCATGCAGCGGGACAGTGATTTGATGTCACTTCTAATTTGCCATGGTATTGACTTTGAATAAGCTATTTCTTGCCCACTTTTGAAAATGTAAGGCGATTGATGCAACTTAGTATCTTCGGCGCATACTCCCTGTAATTGCTCAAGTGTGGCTCTTGGGAAGGGCCCTATTAAAATAAATAGAATTAAATCACTTAATTAAATTACTTGTTTCGTTGCTGTGGTTCGACAAAGGTGAAGAATCGGACAACATAGTTGTACATCACAATTAAACCGCCAAACAGAAAATTGTTTGGATCCGTCTGACTATTTTATTGTTAATTCCAACTGTATTTGTATGATGTTATAAATTTGTGAATCTGATCTCATTTATTAGGCCTAAAATGTATCTTACTCAATTCGCAGTTACATGATGCCTCGATAATTGGTCTACCTTATCTCGTTGAACTGTTCTGGGTGGTGAAAAAGTCCACGGAAAAAACCTGCAATATTGTCACGCAGTCATCGGTAACCTCGAGTGAACTCAATATGTACCTCTCCTAAGAATGGTTTGCAGCACGTTTAGTTGTTACCGAGAGCTTTCGAATGCCCCTAGAAACTTTGTCTTACCTGGTCGTCGGGCGAATAAATTGGCATACAAGTCGGGTCTGTACGGCCTGAAGGAATATTGCTCGATTCATGATATTCAACGTTTGTAGTTGGACCCGACCAAACAGTTGTAGTGATATTGCTGGCAGTGTATTACAAGTACTTTTGAAGGACGTAGGAGGGGTTTTCAGATATCCCAGTTCTCGAAACCACTTCGTCTTTGACCGTTACAGGTTTCGAGTTGCACGGGCTCAGGAATCACCTCCCGTATGGGGAAGTCGATTCCTGCTTTCTCCAGGACGATGATGACTAAGCTACTTTTTTAGTAGGAATCCCGGCCTCAGCCATGCCTGTTTTTCATATGCAGGGCATATGCTTGAGGCGGGAATCTTCTGCCAGAATTTGTTTCCGGACAAATTTTTGTATCGCTTTTGCTTGCTTCATTAGCCTGCTTCTCTTGTATTTTTCTACTTTATTTTGTGTTCGTACTTGTATTTACATATATAGGCACTTTGTGGTATGAATACTCTGTCGACACTCCTACTTTGTTTAAGCGGGTTTTCTTGTTATTTTTCGGGCCGGTGTTCTTACTCTGTTGCCCGCAGACAGACGCGGGGTGAAACGGGACATTGGAGCGAGTTCGAGGTGCCGTTCGCGCCGGGCACCTCCCCGGGGCAATAGATATGTTTCGCTTATTTAATTGCGTTTCTAAGAGCTAGAAGAGCGGACTGCTAAAGCGCTCGGATGGTTTACTCGTACACAAGTGCCATACGTTTACTTTCGGAGTTGAAAAGAAAGGAAAGAAGAAAATCGATGGTTTCACATGACTGTATGACCCTCACTGTTTCAGCAATGATCATTCGTTAGTACAGCTGTTTACGTTTCAATAGGACCGTCCTTATCATCTCAAGTGATGTTTTTCTTACGTTAACTTGTGCAAACTGGGCTTAAACTATACATTTTCTTGAAATTGTCCTGATATTTCAGTAAGATAACGTCATAGCCAAAACTCCCGCGGAAGATGCAGAAAAATACATGAAAAATATCCGCTATAGCACCTTTTGTTGGAAGGTATACGAAGTTACGTTGCCGTTATTGAAATCGTTTAGGAGATATGTCTAAGAATCACAAATGGGGCTCCCATGCGCGTGTCAGAAGCCCATGTCCCAGAAGCTGCCCAAGGCTGCCAGCTAGTAACCTCGCTCAATTTTGTGTATGAACTCACCCGAGTATGAAACCACAAAACATCCACGTCTCACGAACATCAGGTTCTCAACAGAACATAATGGGTTGACCAACAGGACTAATAAGCATATTTTTGCATCTGACACGTTCACACATATGTTTAAGTGTCGCAGTTTGTCGTGTACAGGCTGAGTTGTGTCGGTCTGTATCGGGTTGGGCCGGATCAGATCGGGCACAAGTACTGGATAAATCGGCGAAGCTATGCTTACCTATATCAAGTTCGGTTAGATTATGCAGCGTTTGGTTAAATATAATTCCGCCAGGTTTGATTAGGTCAGGCCAGTTCAAGTCAAAAGACCACTAATTGACGATAGTCATGTTTCCTAAAGACTTCAAGAACATCAATTAAGTATTTTGGCGGTGCTTCCATTTATGCCTGTGAGCACAAAATTGTCATACGCTTTTTTGTTTTGGCCGGGGTACGGTTGTAAAGTCTTCAATCCATCAGAATTTGATTATGTATTGAGATTGGTATATGCATATTGTATTGAGACTTGACTGAACTTTCATTACAGTTAACATCGAACAAGAATATGGTGTAAATACAACTTGAGATGTACCATTCATGGAATGTTTTAACAATGACACAAACTGGATTAGTTACACACTTGGTAAATAAAAGAGGCCGTTGTGTTAAAAACTATCATCAAGAGCGTCTAAAAGGATACGGCTTACGCAACGGAAAGTGCCCAATTCTTATGTGTGAAATAAGAGATGTAATGAAAAACTATATAACAGGACAAGTAGGCGTATACAGTGGCTGTTCTTCTCAGTATTTGCCGAGGTCACGTCCTGTTTGTGGGGATCTCATTGTCCTGCTCGCCAGCGCAGCCAAGTTCAGCCATCCTTCCTCCCAACGCCTATCAAACCTGTGCGAGCCCTCCCCCCTCCACATGAGCAACCTCTTTGACGCTCTTGGGCATCGTGGCGGCCACCCCATCAGGTTAAGTGCTGACAGGTGACCTGGCTACTCTCAATCGTCTCCGGTCCCCCGCGTTTACCTGGTTTCCATGGGCACCACCTTGCTGAGTCTGCTGAAGGCCACGTTGACCGCCTGTACACGCCGTCTCTCTCGCGCGTTCCTCCGCTGTACCAGGTGGACCGGTTTCTCCTTCTGCTGAGACGCTGACTTCTGCACGGCTCCTCCACTCCGCCTTTTGCACGTGCGCAGCAGTTTGCGCTCGCGGCCGCAGGGTGCGGAACCCCCGGCGCTGCGCCCCCAGGCAGAGACCCCGTCCTGAGTCGCTGGTGACCCACCCGCGAACATGCAGGCAGCCCGGCTTGGCGCGGGATGGGGATGGTCGTGCCTGGTCATCTTCAGTTTCCAGTGGAAGAGGAGTAATGTTTGTTCCAGCTATATTGGTCTTGAGTAAGTATGCGATGCTGCGTGGTGCTGACACTGTCTGTGCTGTGTTGGAGGAACTCTAAGCAGGATTATTGGCAATAGGTAACCACTAGGAACTCACGCATCTTCGGACCAAGTACCAACCTCCGACGCAGCTCGATTTAAATACTGGGATGATATGCGCAACTCCTCGACACTATTTTTTCCAGGTTTTACTAGTTTTAAAGGTAAATTTTTAAGACTTAAGCAAGGTCTCCTTGTTCGCATGAAGGCAGCCTAAACTTGACTAATGCAGCTCATATTGCTGACATAAATCTCTGCAACCCATTCTCTGGGCCCATTTTTGCGGGTGTTTTGTTATTGGCTGACCGACTGGAATAGCACCAATCACAGAGAGGCTAGGGGTGTCCTCATTACGAATTGATGAACCCTCTCAATATAGGGCCCGCATCCGACGTTGGGCCGGACCGGGCGCACCTGGCCCGGATACTGCGAATCCGACGCCGACCTGACTCGTCGCCGGCACGCACGTGCACAAAGCCGAGCCGGACGGTGTTGTGCTCGTGATCGGAGCCGGGGGACGTCCTATCTGGCTTCAGATCTTCCGATTGAAAAATCGACCTCACGTGTTTGCCCAGATTCTGGGGTTAATAGGCAGGGGCAAACTTTGTTCATTAGACCGTAATTAGTTGCATGGTATATCAAAGCTTGGTCGTGGGAACAGAGGTGATTATTTTGAAGCTATCTAAGATGGAAAAATAGCACGTGAATGGTGGAAAAAGTGTTTCTAACCAAGATCCGTTGTCCAGGACGACTTGTTAGTGGTATATTGCCAGGGTGTTTAATGGCCTGCCTCTTCGTATCCTGGATGCTAAATTGATCAAATACACTGGGATTATATATTCAGGCACAGTTTTAATGGGAATCAGGTAGATAAGCGATAGGTACACTCACATATCCTTGGTATAGTGCAGCAGGAGCTCGAATTCGAAGTCTTGGTACACTAATGCTAGGTTTCGGAGTGCTACGGCTACTGCTAGTATCGTGATTATGACTTGACAAGCTGCATACTGGCCTGTCCCCTCGAATCTTGGTTGTAAAAAACACTGACTGAATCCAAAACCTGGGTGTAATCTAAGTGTATTGTACATCCAGTGTTCGAGTGGACAGTCCACTATTAACCTTTTCATCTTGCAATACTATGACCATTAAACACCCTTTTCACATTAAAATCATGCTCCTCGCCTCAGCACTCCGAAATCTATCAACGTTTGTTACTGGTATGTTTGGACTTACATATATAGTAAAGCTACATTGGCAGACGCAGGGGGCATTCCGGCCATGCCCCCCCAAAGCACTGGGGGCAAACTATCTTTTGGCCCCCAAACGCCGTAGAAATTTTTGAAAAAAGGTGTTAACAATAGGTCTGTAGAGCAAAAAATCTTCGCTCCCACCCCCCCCCCACCCCCGAGAGCGATCATGTACTTGGAGAGGTAGCTTATACTAGGTCTGTGGAGTACTGAAAAAGTGTTTACACTAGGTCTGTAGAGCAAAAAATATTCGCTCCCACTCCCCCCAGGAGGAGAGGCAGACATGGGTTTGGCCCCCAATACTCGGGTCTGCGTCCGCCCCTGTAAAGCTACCGATGTTACAAGCGGAGTAGCGTGTACCAAAGATGTGTATTATTGTCCAAACATATCTTCGTAAATGCTGCACCACCTTTTAAGTTTTTTACTTTTTTTGTCCAAGTTTTTATTTGTCTTATCTGTTTACTCTGTTCTTGAGCTACTGTGGCAAATAACTTGTTCATCATACAATTGTAAGTGAGGCATGAATGATGACATTCAATTGTGCTCAACAGTTTCGGTTTATTCCTTAAGCCATCGTCAGCGTTTCCAACCAATTTGTATCTTATGGGAAACATGAAGTTCAATAATCCGACATGCATATATTGCATTAAAGCTGGTACTTCTACTTTGGTAGCTATACTGGTCACCATTTACCACCGTTATATTAGAAAATAAGCACCTGTCGGGGGGGAAACCCCCCAAACGGAAAAGCCGGGGCAAACATGTTCCCCAAAGCGACGACCTCCCCCACCAGCAGCAAATTGGTCTTCAACCCAACCAAACAGAATAGAAGTTCAGTGTAAATATTGGGGCGATAGGAAAAATGTATCGAGCCCAATCCCGGACGTTTTTGCTTCGTCCCAGTTCCCAAACCTACCGAGAAGGCATATGGCGCAATTCACGCGCGACGTTTTTTCTTTTCTTTCGACTTGTTCCCTCCCAAACCAACCGGCAGATCCCCCGCACCTGTCTGGTATTAATAAGAATATAGTCTATTGTTGATAGTAATGTTTAAGTAGCCAACATATTTCAGCAAGGGTTAAACTCGACGTGAGCCGATCCTCTCCTCAGAAAACCAAAATTATTCACATCACATCACACAAGGACCTTCAAACAAACAAGCTAATACACATTTTCACATTGAATGTTCAAACGGTGATAGGTTTTAAAGTGCTGGGGCGAGGAGCATGATAATAAGTTGATAAGGTATTGATCGGCCTGTCCCCTCAAATCCGGATGTAAAAAAAACACTTAAGATTGTATATTCGGTCACAGCCCTTCATCAGAATCATGTAGGTAATATGATTCTGGCCTACATGACTGCATGACTTCATGAACCACATGATTCTGATGAAGGGCTGTGCCCGAATATGCAATCTTGTGTTGTTTTACATCCGGATTCGAGGGGACAGACCAGTCAACACCTTACCAACTTGACGTGTTCATTTAGCCTAAGGTTTGTATCCCTTGTGAACATTCCTTTTTACGGGTAACCTCATAGCCCCCCCCCCAGCCTTACCAACTATGCTGGGTGTTACTTTATCATTGGCATACCCATGGAATGGATGATTTTAGATCGGTCACATTTTACCGAGGTAGAGACCCAGAATCACATTCTGGGGTGCCGCTACTTACGTCCTGGGAGATAAAACTTGCTAGGGGGTGTCACGATTGCTGTTGTTTTTGAATGTGATGTGATGTGATACTGATTCTCATTCTGATACTGGTGTGAACTGAGGTGTTACTCTTTGTTCCAGGAATTCAATGTAGCAAATGTGATTCGCGAATGGGTTTAAACAAATAGTACTCGTCCGTTGTCAAAGAAACTGGTTCACCATAGACGGGCGTGAAACTATTGGTGCTTTATCACTGGGTCAGTTAATCGATTTAGAATGATAAATTTCCCAATCACCGTTACTTAGGCGAGCTGCGACATTCAAAAAGCAAACGAGCGATATTAACCCTTCACCGCCTGGGGTTCGATCGGACCTTCTCCCTCGGTTTTTGTGAATGATTCCAAGCCGATTTAAATGAGAGACGCGTCGCTTTGCACACCTCTACGGTGATTAATTTGAAAACTTATGACCAAAAACTGGCATTAGGTCAGGTTAGGTCAACGAATTATGACGTCATTGCTAAACCCATGCAAGGCGATTCTGTTCTTCTAAAATAAGACTGATCAAACTAGGGTGTTCTTAGGCATCTGAAAAAGCTACATAAAGTTTCTAAACGTTATTCGAAAGCTCCTGAAACGAAAAATCTGCATTATATCATCCATTTTAAAGTTGGATCAAGAAGAAGGTTACCAGAGGTCACCAAAGGTGACGTTTTTTATTGTTTGTGTATGTTACAGGGAAAGTGCGAAATCCGTGAGTTCGCGAACTCCCTTGGGATTTCGCGAAATCACTGACCAGGCATTGAGTTCGCGAAATCTCTAAGGAGTTCGCGAAATCCCTGGGTGACCAGGGAGTTCGTGAAATCCCTGGACTTAGCAGTCAGGGAGTTCGTGAAATCACGGATAAACACTCAGGTAGTTTGCGAATTCCCTGACGTTTAGCCAAGTCAAGGATGACAAGTCAACATCGCAGTCTACCGTTCTGCTGATTTATTTGACAAAGTGACCAGACATTTTTCGTAAGAATCATATGTAAGGGAGTTGGCATAATTGTTATCGGTGAAGTAGTATCATTAATTTTACTGTCTTTCTTTGATAACATCGTATTACAACGTAGTTCATTCATTTGCTTTTGTTTGCACATGTGGATCGGGGAGTGAAAGGAGGTAAGTACACCCCCACCCTCGTCCTCCGGAACTAGTCGAGCACTCGATGCCTCCACACGGGCCCCTGGCGGTTCCAAAACGCCCCGGTCCACCCCTGCAATTTCGTACAGCATACACACTCGCCGTCACTGTAATTTGGTACTCCATTATTTCATATAGACGATATATTTGTGCATTTAGTATTATGCATATACAGTGCATGGAATCAGCATAACTACCAAAGTATTCAACAAAAGGTGGCCTACGCTATCGCCACGTTTCATAACTATGACACGCTACCGTTATTTGTAGGTTAAAACTTCTTTACAGAATAACGCTCCGGCATTTTATGTAGGCTTTTTTTTTAATTTTAGCTACGAATACGACACAAACCGCGCTACAATATCCAAGGCTTAATCACTAGAATAAGTATGGGTATAGCACAGTTCAAGAAATTGCACAAATAGCTACATTGCCCAAACATGGTATAAATGCCCGGCAATGGTGCAACGCACTCGTTTACGTAAGCCGAGTCTTCCGAAAAAGAATGTGTCCTACGCTCACATTTTGGAAAACGCATCGCGTATCTTCGGGCTGGCGGTGTTGATGAGGCGCCGCTCACCGCGATCAGTTGCAATATCTCTTATAACCATGCCTTTTGCTGGCTCAAAATCATCTGTGTCGAAATTGTTTGTTATGGGTCTGAAACTCGTTTTCACGGGCTGCGATTTTTAAGACGCGCAATGGCAGGGGTCTGAGCCACCTTTGCCCTGACGAGGGGGTAGCTAAGGGCCTCCCTGAAATCTAAGACTCAAGTCAATATTGAGGTCACGACAGGCCAAAGAAGGTGGCATGTTAGTGAAAAGCTTATGAGCTCTAGCGTCTGACAGCGTTGAGTTAGGATCATTTTTAGGCACCCTTCGCTTTCTCTTGTTACGGCGAATCGAATAATGTATAATATGATTATACTAGGTCAAAACATAAAAATGGTCTGACCTGATGTCAGGTCAAATTCACAATCTAGGCTAGCATAGTCAATATGCATATCAATGAATTTGAAATAACAATTAAATGCAATAATAAAACGTAACTGTATCAAAGTAAAAGCTTTATCATCATTTCCTGCAAAGTTATTGATCCAAGTCTGAAAACCTTCTGAAGTAGCCTTAGATGACCTCTCAGAGGTCGCAGGCTGAAACTTGTAGCACGATTTTATAAGGGGGCCAAGGATGCTATGATTTGGAGAATATAAGGGTGTTCCAAGTGGTATCTACACAAATAAAACACTTTTTCGACACATTTCCGTTTTACCCATGCATTTCCAATGGAGAAGTCATGATCAGTACCAATAGGTCATCGATATGAAAAATCCCAGAATATATATTTTTAGTACTTGGCGGGCCCATTATGTGGTAAAGTTTCAATTCGATAGATTCAAACTTTTCCATCTATGCCACCGTGAACATTTTTGGAAGTGAGGTCACTTGACTCGCACTGGTGACCTGACCTGAGATAACCCAACCTTAAAATTTTCAGTGAAATTGCGAAATGTATTAACACGCGCCCCGCTGGGGTCCCTGGCATGACGCGCCCCGCTGGGGGCTCTTTTCGCCCCCTCCGTATCTCATTCACCACAAAAGCTAAAGGAAAATTAAGGTCGGTGTTCGAAAGCTCTTGACAAGACGAAGAGATTTTACATGAACAGTTTTTATTTTAGGTCAATATTGAGGTCAGCATAGGTCAAAGAAGGTTCCATAGGCTTACAACAGAGCAGTGTACGTTTCTCTCTCTAGGTCTGCCCTCAGGGGAGCTAGGGCTAATCTTTATGCATCATTGGATTCCTCTCATCGCGGCAAATCGAATGATGTATAATATGACCCTGCTAGGTTAAATAGTGAAAATGACCTGACCTCGGGCTAGGTCAGGGTCACAGAACCTGGTATGGTCATGTTGCATATCAATTGACTCCCCGTGACAATATAAGCACAGTACAAGCAAAATGGGAGCTTTATCTCAATTGAGTGAGAAGTTATTGGCAAAAAAATCACTCCGTGCTCCCGTGACCTGAGATGACCTTTGAGAGGTCAGATGCTCAAAAACTCAACTTTATGGTCAAGATCATGGTAAGAATAGACGGTTTAAGGATTTTCAGCTTTATCTATCCAGTATTTACTGAAAACGAGCCCATTTTATTTTTCACCTTAGACTTATAATGGGGTGACCAAAAAATTGACCCCACCTTAGGTCAACAATATCAAAATTCTGAGATAGCAGATTTTTAGACCCTAATGACCTTATCATATTGTGAAAGTTTCAAACTTGATCAGTTTGCTGATGTTCCCTGGGCGCCGCTTCAAACTCGTGATTTTAGGTTTTGAGGTCGGGTTACTTGACCCTAAATAGCTCCTTGACCTGACATGACCTTAACCCAAAAAATTGGTCAGATGTGTAAAATGTATCAGAAATAAGGTACTGTAAGTTTCGTTGTTCTACGGCTCTTCGTTTTTGAGCTATCTGGGGAAAACCAGGAGGGGGCGAATTTCGCCCCCCCAACGGGTCGCGTGTTAATGATAAGGTGTGCGGTGTGAAGTGGTGTGATGTGTGTGAAACGGTGACGAGGGCTTAGTAGCACTAACTTCTGTTGTATTATGTATAAGGATTTACTCTTGAAAGCTTTTCCGCGAGCGGCGTCGAATGATAAATCATGTGACTATGCTAGGTAAAAGCTAATACCTGACCTCACCTTGGATCAGGTCAAAATCGAATTGAGTCAGGACGCATATCATTAGAACTGCAAAAATATGAGAAACCAAATGATGTCAAAATAAACAGCATGTTTCCGTTCCCAAAAAGTTATTGAGCCTAAATCGTTTTATCGATTTGTTTCCATCGGAGACTGTCATGGTTCATATCCAACCTTAGGTCATCAATATCGCAAATCCTGAGAAAACTTTTTGTATACCCGGGGGCCCTTTATGTGATATTAATTTTAGATTGACAAATTAAACATTGTCATGTTTATGTTGCCTTCTACTTTTTTGGAAGTGAGGACACTTGACTTGCACAGTTGTCCTGACCTGAAATGACCTGAACCGAAAGTTTTGACAGGAGTTGTAGAAATGCTAGAAAATGGACAGAAGCTGTACTAAGTACAGCGGTGGTGCGCGCAGCCGTTTTCAGGACATTTACGAAAAATCCCCGCCTCGGCAATAAACCAACGCACTGTGGTCGGAAACGCTGTCGTGGGCGGCTACGGGGCCATTTTTCGGATTTTGGAATTTAGGGATTTTATGGCTGCCGATGTGAAGAAAATCGTTCAGAGTGTTCTGAATAGCAACTATTATCAAGCTTATTTGGTTGAAAGATGCACTTATTACTCATCAAAGCAAGGTGCTGATGAAATCCAGAAGTAAGGCACTCGATGCGTATGCCAGATCCGCGTTCTTAACTTTCAATAATAAACGTCAAAACTGAGCCAGGCTAAAAATGATTAACATCAAAATGTTCCTCATAATGTCAGCTTTATGAAGATGATCGTTATTTGTATATTTGAATTTTGATTAAGGTATATAATCTGCGTTTTAATCACCCCTTTGATAAATTCCCCTTACAAACTAGTTGCTAACTTTGAATAGAATAACAAACAAAAAAGTTACGTTTCTGCCAATTAGTTTTTGCGGAAACGTAGTTCAAGTAATTCTCCGTCATGGTCTGAAGAGAGCTAAGTGTGCAAATGTGCGCCAAATTGTCCTTAGTGTAAATTGTCCCGGGCTGCCCACAGCCCGGCGCCGTCCGCCCGCCCGCTGCGCGGCGCCTCCACGGCCCACCGGCCGCCTACGAGGTGCGGGGGACGCTTATCAGGCGCTTCTCATGTCGTATTGCTCGCCTTTATGCACATTACCTCCATTGTAAGCTCATAGGTTTTCTTGACTTTACCCAGAATCACCCTTGGTCAAGTTCACCCCTGCATTAACCATGCTCATATTGCACATGATTCGACATGCTGTAATACAAGGGGTACACTGATACAACTTACTGCCTCGGTCTTCCTCAGGGGCGCAGCCAGGGGGGGGGGCACAGGGGGCCTGTGCCCCCCATCGGTGCCGGAGTGCCCTTTTGATTGCCAGGTGGTGTACCCTATTTGGGCCGTGCCGCTCGAAATTTAGTGCCCTACGCCGTTGGGCCTAGATGGAACTAGACTGGATTTAGCGATTTAAACTATTTTTTGACAATTAAGTGCCTTTTTTGGTCAGTTAGGGCATTCTGTTGCCTTCCCAAGCACCCGGAAAGAGTATAGACACGTAATCCGTTTCCAGATAATGCCTCATCGTCGCCAATAATTGTACGGGCGGAGCTCTTCTGGTGTCCCCTGGAGCTGATCATGTGCCCTCTGAGCAGATCTGGTGCCCTCATAGTCAATCTGGAGCCCCCCTGATAAAATAATTGTGCCTCCTGAAGCTATATAATGCCCTCTGAGTTAGTCTAATGCCTCCGAGCTTGCTTGGTGCCCTAATAGCTAATTTAGTGCCCCTGGAGCTGATTTGGGCCCCCGAAATGATCTCATGCCTCCCCAAGTTGATCAACTGTCTCCTAAGTCAATATGGTGCCTCTTCAGCTGATTAGGTGCCCCCTCAGCTGATTATTAATATCTCCTTAGATGGTCTGGTGCCCTCTGAGTTGGTTTGGTGGGCCCTGAGCCCATCTTGTGTCCCCTGAGCTGTTATGTTGCCCCCTGAGCTGATTTAGGCCCCTGTCATAGCCTGGGGGAGTGGGAGCTGATCTGGGCCCCCGAGCGGATCGATCTGGTGCCACCTGAGCTGCACTAATGCCCCTGAGTCGATCTGGTGCCTCCTGAGTCCATCTGATGCCCTCTGAGCTAGTCTGGTGCCCCCAGAGCTAATCTGGTGCCCTTTAAGCTGACCTGGGCCTCCTTACGTGATTTCATGAGCAGTCCTAAAGCCCTGAGCTGAGCCGGGCCCACAGAGGCTGATGAGGGCCCCTGAGATGGTTTTGGGGCTCCTGAGCTGATTGTGCCTCCTGACTTGATCTGGTATTCCCGAGCTGGCCAGGGACCACTGATCTGATTGTTTGTACCTGAAGCTTATCTGGTACCCTATGGGTATCTTTTGTCCCCTGAGCAGCTCTGGGGCTTTTGAACAGATTAGGCCCCGAGCTGTTGAGGGATCCCTGAGCTGATTTAGTGCCCCTGACTTGAACTTGCCCCCTGAGCTGATCGATCCGGTGCACCCTGAGCAGATATACTGCCCTCTGAACTTAACTATTGCGTCCCGAGTCGATCTGGTGCTTCCTGAGTCATCATTTTGTCTCCTGAGCCCATCTGATTCCCTCTGAGCTAGTCTGGTACTCCATGGCTAATACAGTGCCCTTTAAGCTGACCCGGGCCTCCTGGGTTGATTACGTGATTTCCTGAATAGCTCCCAGGCCCTGAGCTGAGCTGGGCCCACAGGAGTTCGTGAGGGCCCTGAGATGGTATGGGGCTCTTGAGCTAATTAAGTGCCTCCTGACTTGATCTGGTATTCCCGAGCGGATCTGGGCCCTGAGCTGGTCGGGGACCACTGATCTGATTGTTTGTCCCCGAAGCTGATCTGGTGCCCTATGGGCCGATCTGGTGTCCCCTGAGCAGCTCTGGGGCTCCTGAACTGATTGGGCCCCGAGCTGGTTAGGGATCACTGAGCTGATTTAGTGCCCCTGACTTGATCTTGCTCCCTGACCTGACTTGAGGCCCCTGAACTGATCTGGGGCTTCCAAGAGCTGATCTGGGGCCCAAGAGCGGATCTGGGTTCTGGGGGTACCCTGAGCTGGTCTGGGCGCTGAGCTTGTGAGAGCCCCTAATGTTGGCTTGAGGCCCCCTGAGGTGATCTAGGCGCCTTAAACTGTTCTGGGGCTTCTTGAACTGGTTTAAGGCCCTATGAGCCTATCTGTGGCCCATTGAGCTAGTCTGATGACCTCATCTTTGGGGCCAATGAGCTAGCCTAGTCCCTGGGTGAAGCATGAGCTGCTCTGGGGCCCTGATCTACATCAGGGGTCCCTGAGGTGGTCTTGAATTGACAGATAATCAGATATTAAGAACACAAGGCTAAATCCCTTAACCCTCGACCCCACCGGGGGCCATCGATGGCCCCCCTAAGGTTTTTCCGGGATAGCAGAAAAACGACGAGGCGCAGCACCGCGGTTGAGGGCTCTACCTCTCACTGGATCTTTTTCCCATCATCCCTAAATTTTTTTAACCCGGGTCACCCAAGGTCAGGTCACCAGACGAGGTCAACCAAGGTCACCTCACTTCAACTTTAGAGCTCTGTAAGAGCTACATTTCAAAGTCGATCGATTTGAAACTTCCTACACTTCATGACCCCTCCAGGGTCTACAAGGTGTATATCCGGGATTTTTCAATTTCGTGCCCTGAGGTCAGGTCACGAGGCGACCTCTCCCATTGGAAAAGCATTGGGAAAAGCTGTTTCATGATATAAAAGCCACAAAAATGATTGTAAATACTCAGACTGCTCAGAACAGCGTTTTTGGATACCCTTTCACGGATCCCAGGGGTCATATTTGCCCTTTGACTTTTCCAAGGTCATTCAAGGTCACCAGGGGTCAGAAACAGTATTTTGACAATAACTTTTGACCTAATTAAGCTAGAGCGCTGAAACAAACACCATCGTGTTTGTCTGGTCACTGGCTCTCATTTGATATACGGCAAGGTCACTTTGTGACCTTTCGTGGCCTCAGGTCATATTAGGTCACGAGGTGACCTCTGGGGGTCAAACCACTGGCGGGAGGTCTTTACGTTCCACATAGTGGAAAAAGGACTAGCAATTTCCTATCAAATATACTTTACCACACCTCAATAGCTCTAATGGCATAAGAGTTATGCCCAGTTTGCTTAATCATTGCATATTTGAGTGAAAATAGCCGATCTTGACCTAATTTGACCTCTGGAGGTCAAACCATTAACCTGAGCACTAAAATATGCGAAGTAATTTCTTACTAAATTCACGCGAGCCTTCTAGTGCACTTTGCAGATTTGCGCTAACGCCCATATTTTCGGAGTTAGAGGGGGGGGCCATCGATGGCCCCCCGGTGGGGCGAAGGTGGCGCCGGACCCCCGGTGGGGCGCGGGTTAATCTCGGGGCGGGGTCGCTGAGCTAGTCTAGTCCCTGGAGGCATAACTGGGGGGGATGGGTGAAGCTGCTCTGGAGGCCTCTGATCCACACTTGGGGGCCCCAGAGCTGGTCTTGAATAGATGGGAAATAAGAACACGATGGAAACTCCCCTTGTAAAACGGAGCTAACGAAGAATGAGGAATCTCTAAAACGGCTTGTGATGCCTAGGCACCCCTGGTTATATAAATTGCTTATCATAATGGTGGATTCTGGGAAGGAATGGTAAAAAGGCATGTGCCCCTGAGCTCAGAGCACAGTCGCCTAAACCAGGATTTCTACTAATTAATTTAAATGAAGAACTAGTTTTCACAATTTTCAGCCCTGTCTCACCATCCCCATCCAAACCAACGGCCTGCTCACCTTTTCTTTACTCTTAGCTGGGACCGATCCTTGAGAATATGAAACTTACTAAACGCGTTCAAAAGGTATCTCCCAAATTATTCTGGCAGCAAAAATTGTGTTCTTCCAAAGACACTACGCCACTCCTCGTCCCACGGCGATAGTGGGAGGCAAGGAACTTTATTCGCGTTCAGCCAGGGCTCACTCGTCACGACAAAACCAATGGGCATAACAAATGAATTTTCGCCCTTTTTTCTAAGTGCCCTTTTTGGAGTGCCCTTTTTCTTTTTTTAAGTGCCCTTTTTTCCCGGGGTGCCCTTCAAAGTTGGTGTGCCCCCTATACCAAAGCTCTGGCTGCGCCCCTGGTCTTCCTGCCCTCTGAATATATGAAAGAAACCCCTATTATCGTGCGATCATTCAACGTGACGATTCCCCTTTTGTGCCTTCTGGGGACACCAAATTTAACGAGGGTAGCAAATGATAAGCATCTCACAAACTCATTTCACTCAGGGGTTCCGAATGGCAATATGTATTTTGTTTTAGCCCTATTGGACGATTAGTCTGAGAAGAGGCTGTGTATGCCCTTCTGCATGCGGGGCCAGCACATCTGACCAGGTCGTTAGGGGTCGGGTTAGGTCAGTTCATTTGCTTAACACGCGCACTGGAGGGGCCTTGGAGGCCCCCTCACCTATGTTTCCGAGGTGGCATAAGAACAGCTCGAAGCCGAACGACATTTAGCCTCATTTGAGAGAAGTTAACGGCGCGTCGATTAGTGAAGATTTTTTTTTAAAAATCGGCCAAAAAGGTATCGACTTAAGGCTTTAAAAATCGGACCTGCATTTTGAGATTGCCACAATGCGCGGTAGGGCCAGTTCGCTTGCATCGGATACCGAGTGGGGACATCATAAAGCCATATACCGGGATAGTGTGTCAATGTCACCTCACATGAAGGTCTAGGTCAAGGTCAATGGTCACAGGTCACAGGTCAAGGTCATATCACAACTTTCAAGGTCATTAACCCCAGTGCTTCTGGTCAAGTAGCGTTACCCGGTCGGACGTAGATTATGTTATGACGTCATAGTTAAGGTACCTCAATGTAAAGATCAAGATCAAAGGTCAAGATCAAAGGTCACTTTTAAAGGTCAATCCTCATTTTCCACCAAAGAGTTGCAATAGTGTTAGTCAAATTGTATGTACATTATCGGTAGACTACCATAATGTGACCTCATGGATCAATGACCTTGGCCCCTACATTGTAACAAAGTTTATTTGCGACCTTCCCTCTATGACCCTGGTCTGCCTTTAGCTTATTCCCGTCTTTTTCCCGCTTAATAACGGTATTTCCCAAAAGGTCCCCACCTTGGCCAAGATTAAACGTTAATGACATCGTTTGACCTTAAAGATATTGACCTAGGTCAATGGAAATTGATCATGATCTAGATCATCATAGCCCTCATCCACCCCCACACGGAGTTTTTCTGTGTCTCTTAGTTTCCCAGGTCTTAGGGGGCTACCAGCCCCCTCAATGTGTGTTAGTGCCAGACCCCTCTCCAGTGCGGGTGTTAAGTGAATCAATTTAAGTATATTTCTCCCATTGCAATTGATTCAGCATGATCTGCTGAAAATTTGGGGTGAATCGGTTCGGCCGTTTCAGCGCTGTAGCAAAATGAACACCACCAAAAACCTCGGTAGCCATCCGTGAGGCTGTTTCCGACCACTGTGCAGCGGTCCAGTCCCAGTCCACGTCGGGCAGACCAAAAACCCATTTACATCACAAAACCCGAGGGGCTGACGGGCACTCACAGCCGGGGCTCGCGCGGCGGCATATCCAATCTTCAGGCCCTGTCTGCGTCGCCAGCGCCAACAGCCGATCCGGTTCACCCTCCTCCATCGGGTGCGACGTCTCACGCGCCACCGCAGTCACAGTAGATGCGAGAGCCGCAGCATCGGCGTGTCGACGCCATCGTACTCGCTCAGTCGACGCGTATTCGCTCAGACGCCAGAGCAGCTAATGTACCCGGAGAAACAGTGCGAGCCCGGAGAAGCATCGCCAGCGGGGCTCCAACTCGAGACCACGCTCTCAGGCCAGCTCCAACGTCAGCCTCTGCGGACAGTGCGTGGTACACGCGCTCCGTGACTTCGCACTCGGGACGGAGTGCCCCCGCCCACCCCGAGGACCGACGACAAAGGTTCCCTCCGGACGCCGAACCTCAGGCAACGTCTGGGGCACGTCACGCTACTCAAGGATCGACTCAGGACTGCGATGTGACACACCCAGTAAAAAGGACAGCAGTACTCAGTGGGATCGGGGCAAAGCATCCCCCAAACGGAAAACGCAAAAATGTTTTGCCCCCAACATCGACCCCTTCCTCCGACTCCTTTTTACTTACAAAATTTGGTGCTCAACTCTCAACTTCAAACAGAATAGAAGTTCAGTGTAAATATTGGGGCTGGAAGGAAAAATATCTGACCCATATTTTCACCCCGTACGTTTTTGCTTTTCGTCTCCAGTTCCCAAATCCTCCCGAAAAGGCATATTGTAGCGCAATTTTCACTGCGCGACGTTTTTGCTTTTCGAGTTTGGTTTGCCCCTCCCAAACCAACCGGCTAGATCCGCCACTGGCAGTACTTGTGGCGTCATGGCCACGTACTTTCTCATTGCATTCCTGTTTGTGATGACGGCACGGATTGATTGAGATTGTACCGAATGTATGAAACTTTCTTAGTGCTAAAGTATACAATATAAAGAGTTAATAATCAGTGAAATCCCAAAACCTGATCAGAGACTCGCTGTAAAATCTCGTTCGCAGCGTTTTCGCATGGCAAAAATCGCATACAGGGGCTATTCAAATACACGGTGAAATAATCGCAGGACCCGCAACCGATTTTCCGCGGAGGAAGTCTGCTCTCACCAGCAGTATCACATTTGTTCACTTGCAACGGCAATCGTATTCTCGGACCGCGCATCCATTCCCGGTCTTAAGTACTGGTGCAGAAATTGAACGACATATGGCGTTACGGCGACCATGTTTATTCAGTGGTGGAAAGATGATGGATATATCTGATGTTAAGAAACAATTTCGGAGTTGGATTTTAAAAGAATTGCTATTTGTTTTGGAAGGTTTTGGTGTTAGTCTGGAGGAAACATGTCGGCTAATTTGTGTCACCTTACCCACCTTGGGCTGTCACTAGTTGAATGCAACAATATTAGGTTTTTCGACCCTTTGCATATTGATTATGCTGGGTCAGATGGTGGCATTAACCTCACAGTGGGTCACGCCATTTTATGTTTTGACCGAGTATGGTACTGTCATGCATCAGTCGATTCACCGCAACGAGAGAAAGCGAATTGTGCCTAAAATTGATTCTAACTCAACTCTGTCAGACGCTGGAGCTCGGAAACTATTCTCCAACCTGTCATGACCTCAATATCGACCTAAGCCAAGAAGTGCCTGATGTAGTTTTTCAATTAACTTTTATGAGCTATCCGCCTGGTGTTTTTTTTGTAGCCTGCATAGGAGCCGAGATTGAGGGGGTGTTTGAAACTAGCCACCAGGGCGAAGGTGGATCGGAGGTTCACAGGCCCGGAGGGTGTTAAAAACTAGAATAACTTGTATTGATCTCTTAACGTTGCGGAAAGACGAGAGTCGGGTCGTTAAAGAGCAATTTTCTGAAAACTGCTTAAGAGAAAAGAGCATAAAATCGGATAAATGCATAAATTTTGGCTAGTTATTGCTTGCCTCCGGAAGCGTTTTGTGGCAAGAAAGTGGAATATTAGCGGGACGATTTGAATTTGCTTGGAAAGACAAATAAATTCAAGGCCCATATGTTTGTGTGAGGTCCACATTGATATAAATCGAACCCCCAAACCGGTGTTTTTCGAACCATTTTGGTTCTTGATACCTCATTGAATAGGGCACTTAAGGACGGTTAGGATTTCACTTTAGCACTTAAACGATTCTAGCGATTTATACTTTCATATGATTTGCATGGTAAAGTAAGGTTTTTCACTGGGCCCAAAATCTGTCTGAGGCCATAACTATAAAACCACTGGACAGACGAAGCTAAAAGTATGACAGTGTTAACCTGCGCTCTGCACAACCCCTCTGACAGATTTTCATCAGAATCTGGGACTTAGGGTGTTATCGCTTCGTCGCTTTGTCTTGGAATGACCCCTCCCTTCCACTGAGCATTGACGCTAAAACCCCCGTTGCACTGCGCGTGTTATAACTGTTCCCTGACGAACACGTTCTCCCCAACTGATCAATTAGAAAACAATAGTTTACTTTCAAGTGTGGGGTGATAGGTTTCGCTTTCGCTCTTTGTTTCGCTTGTGGGGAGGGATTGGCGAGTAATGGCCGAATTGCCCCCCCTGTATCCGCCCATATACGGAGGGGGGTAAAGCACACACCTACCTCCTGTACCGGCTTAAGTTGGCGTGAAGTCCCGTGTTGGCGTGTGTTTAGTATAGGAATAGACTATAAATTCAAAAATATAAACAAGACTGAAGCTGTCGATTACAATATTTCGCCATCTATTTTTTGTCTTGTGGTAGCTGTTTTAATTTCAAAAGAAATGTTATATTTGCCCTACCTTGCACTTTTAACAAACAAATATTGGTATAAAATGGTCATTTATAACATCACCTTCCTAATAAGAACAATTTCAGGAAGACCCAAACTTTCAGCATTACCCAGGCGAAAGGCCAATGAGGATGGTTCTTGCTTCTGTCGAAACCCGGACCGATGACGTCACCATAGTGTAACGAGAAAATTGAAGCAAATCAAGTGGGCGGTCTTACCTACGTTAGGAAAGGACGCTGGATAGATTGTTGATTTTTTCCACGTTCCACGTTTTTTTATGAAAACCAGAGCTCCTCTCAGATGGAGTACCTAATAGCGATTCGAGATAAAACTTAAATAAAATATTATTTGGTTTTATGAAATTAATGGAAAGAAGATTATTTTTCTAGCTAGCTAATGCTAGCTGAAGCATTTGCTCATTTGTTGATAAGTTTTAAGGCGCGGCGAGGAGCATGATGATTTAAGAAAAAAACACAAGCCACCGAAATATCAAGTCCTAGTATAGCCAGACCCGAGGTCGGCTATACTAGGACTAATATATTACCCACGATCTGATAAGCCCCAAACAATCTTCAGTGTTTTACATTCCGGATTCGAGGGAGAAACATCTTAACAACTCATTTGCTCATTTGTGTTTCAGTCCTTGGCATCTGTTGAATTCTGATACAATCGCACCTGTAGTCATACTTTGCCTGTATGATTCACAATATCCCGCCAATGGTGGAAACCGCCAGTTTGCGGAACTATATTCGCTGGGAACGACATCGTTATAGTTTATGTGATGGCCTTGTCGTTATTTGCTTTGAACGTTTAGTGGACGGCCATCTGTGTTCAACTGTCTATGCTGTGGCTTTCTCGCGTGATGACGCGCCATTACTAAGGCGCTGAAGAGCCCGTCTTTCATCGGAGGCTCCTTGCGTGCCCGGGCTCTGTCGAGTCTTTACCGATCCGCCCACGGTGCCGTCGACGATCCGAGGGCACGCAGCCGACCTGCCGACGTTTGGAGATGTTTGTCCGGGACTGTATGCATCCGTGGCTAAACAGCTCGTTTGTAGCTGAGAACTCCCGTCTGGTGTGGTGTTAACGTCGCTCCGCGGCGGCGGTGGAGAACGGCGTCGTCGTCGACGTCGGCGTGAATAGATGGCGCTGCGCCGGTGGCGGCGGGGCCTGGCGTGTCTGGCGTTTCTGAAGCAGCTGCCCGGACGCTCGGCCTGCTCGGACGCCGCCGATAAGACCACAATCGAAGGTGAATAATTCAGCAGCGAGGTCCCGAGCAATGGGCTGTCCCGTCACCCGGGGTGACGCGACCCTGGTCCAATCTGATGGCCCCTGGACGCCACTGAGGGTGTTGCAGGGGTGTGGCCGGCGGGAGCTGGGCTGGTCGCCAATTAACACTGAAAAGTGCCCGATAAAACATCATGGGGCAGCTGAAATGATTCTGTAGATCATGCATTGTCAACAAACTGCAATGAAAAATTCACAGTTTTGCTATGACCCCTGCAACATCAATGGTATGTGGGAACCGCACCAGTGCAACATTTTGATCTTGCACGCTGCGGAACAGATTTGCGGGAAAACATCAAATACATAATCAAATCATAAATAAGATACTGATATTGATCGCCAAAATATGAGCTCTTACTGAAACCTTCAGCCGGAGCCTGAGCAGAGTCCTTACTCCCTCCATTTATTGCGTGAGATAACCTGGTAGGTAATGTGATGCACCTGTTTGTTGTCTCGAATGATATATTTGGCCTCGGTAAACCACAATTGAATTCTGTGACGTATAACTGAACGGCTTAAAGGGAATGGATCACTTTGGTGTCCAATTGTGTAGAAATTCCAAAAAGGAGTATTCATCTTCAACGCAAGCCTTAAAATCCGGAAACCACATTTTGTTCCCCCTCCCCCAATATCTAAGAACAAAATATAACATTTTTCTTACTTACGAAGTGTTAAGAAAAAGAATGTCGCATGACAGGCGTGACAGTCACACAGGTAGGATTTAGACCAATCAAATTGTTTTAACCAGATGGAAAGAGGTTCCTTCATAGTTTGGATTAGGGCCCTATAATCATCTTATTTTTAACTTGAAAGGCCCGATATAAACTTTAAAAGGGTTTAAAGGGCCAAAGAAATACAAGTAGCGCATACCTTTCCAAATTTCCTTTTAAAACCAAATAGGTTCTCATCATAAAAGGAATAACAACAGTTCCCCCCCACCAGCCCAGGCGCAGCATCGAAGCTTATAAAGAGTGTGCAGGACAAAGAACGGCGACCCTCCCCGGCGGCATGTGGCAGAGAGAAGAGTGATGTAATTGATTGTAAAGATAGATGCAAGTAGGCTTATGAGTAAATGCTTTCCTTTGCGTGATTATGACTGTATAATGGGAGGGAGGCACCCAAATTAAAGCTGTGGCTTTTGTGCCGATCTCTGATGTAATTTATATGTAACTATGTCGGAAATAAATATATATACTTACCTTACCAAAAGTTAATGGCACCTTTCTGGCTCCTGAGATTAGATCTTGGGGTTCCTGAGACTAGCTCTGGAGCCCCCTGAGACAAAAAAATGGTAGCACTCATGAGGCTAAGTTTCGGCCCCCTCCCTCCGAATAACTCTCAGGGGCCCCCGAGACTGATTCCCGGGGCCACTTAGACCAAAGCTGAGGGCCCCTGAAAATATATCGGGGCTTCTGAGAATATTTCTCGTGGGTACCTCTGATACTAACTCTCGCCCCCCTTTCCCCAGATATACTCTCTGAGGCCCCTGAGACTGGCTTTCAAGGTGTCCAACATAGCTCTCTGGGGTCCCCTGGGAGGGCTCCCGAAACTCTTCTGAGACTAACTCTGGAGCGCCCCCTGAGACAAACACTCGGGAGGGAGGGGCGCCCCTGAGACTGAGTCTTTGGCACTCCTAAAACTAACTCTCGGATGCCCTAGCTTAGCCCTCAGGGGCCTAAGACTGACTCGGAGTCCCCTGAGACAGACTTTTGGGCACAAGAATCGAAAACTCGGCAGCACTTCTGGGAATAACTCTCAGGGCCTCAAGGTTAGCTCTCGGATGCCCCTGAGACTGAATTCCGAGGGCCCTCTGAGAGTAACTTTTAGGCGCTCCCTGTGACTGACTCTGGGGGACCCCCTTAGACCAAAACTTGGTGGAGGGGGGGCACAACCTGAGGCTTACGCTCGAGGGCTCCCAAGATTACCTCTCCGGAGCCTCCTGAGACCAACACTCTACAGCTCTCATGAAAGTAACTCTCAGGCCCCCAGATTTGCTCTCCGGGGGCCTCCTGAAAATAACGCTTGTCTCCTGCGAGGAACACCCTTGAGACTGCGGCTCCCTGAGACCAGCACTTGGCGACACCCATGAGACAAACTCTCGGGGGTCCCCTGCAGCCGACTCTCGGGGGGCTCCTGAGACCAACTCTCGGGGCCTCCTGATCAGAAAAAACCTTTGCAGTGCTTAAGATCCGCCGAGGGGCAGGGTCCGCGGACCCCAAGGACTCCAACTCCCTTGGCTATGCCAGTGGACGGGGTCTGTACTTGCAGCTTATTTCGGCAACATTGGATCAGTTTTGGAATACGGATGTGTTATTTGAAGAGGACCCGCAAAAAATCACTCAAAAAACTCGAAAGGATCCAACATAAACTTTTGATGTGACTAGTTGCCCACAATCACAAGACTCAACCATTTTCGTCCCTTGCTTATCCTGACCTACTAAAACTCTTCGAAGTATCTAGCCCTGTGCGCAGGTGGCTTCAGTAAGACCTTTGTTTCGTCCTTAAAATCTTACATATATGGTACAGTTGACTCCGCCCACCTGCTTCGAAATCTTCCCCTTCACGCTCCTCGACGCCGAACCAGGAGAGCACAATAACAGCTGCTCCACGTTCCCTACGCCAGAGTTCAAACGGTGAAATCTGGATTTTTCTCTGTAGAGCGGTTTGACTTTCAACGAGTATTTATTCATCAGCCTAGATGTTTAACATCACACCCTCTTGTTTTAAGGGTCGTGGTATTAGATATGTGAGTCAGCATACGATTTATATATATATATATATATAAAATCTATATAATATATATATATATATATATATATATATATATATATATATATATATATATATATATATATATATATATATATTATCGACACTTTGCTGTTGTATTGTAATCCAGTTTTAGGTCTTCTTTTTACACTTTCTTTAACATGTTTTACTTCTTAATCTTCTAAATTTAAGTCACAATCATAGATGTATGTACATACTCACATACTTCATCTAATGCCCGCTTCACACCGCCAACGTAGCGTACGAGCGGACGGGAGCGGAACGTAACGGGCGAAAAATACAATACCTGAACTCGGACACTTTCCGTCCACCTCTACGCTCCGCTCCGTTCTCAGTGTGAAGCGGCAGTCGAAACACCGAACGTTCTGCTGCGTGTTGTTTACGTTTGCGGTTGCCAGATTTCAGGAGCGTAGCGGTGAAAAGATGGAAATATTCATCTTTGAACGTACATGAGCGGAGCGTAATGAACGTTGGTTTATTTGAAAAGTGTTTTTAAGTGATTTTGCGCTAATTGTGATTAATCTTTTAGTGGAATTCCATCAATAAAGCAGGTAAGTTCGTACAATTCAAATTCAATGTTCTTGATACAAGATAAACAAAAACAGTGCTGCTTCTGACCTTGGTTCTGCTTTTCTGAGATGTAAGTAAACAAAAGGAACTTTAATTTGGCCATCAATGGTTTAGAGGTGCATTTAAGAAAGGAATTGAATTAGTAATGTACAATTACTGAACAACTCGGGCAATCATAGACATAGGCATAGGCGGTGTGGTCCTACGCTACGTTGGCGGTGTGAAGCGGGCATAAGGGGTTCAATCGTAATTGAAGGATGTGATTTATGTTTTATGAATCGCGTTGACTTGAGCTGTCACTGGGCGCCCAGCGCCTGTTGTCAAACGGTATAAATGAAATGAATTAAGCCAACGGATCAGAACAAGAATAGAAATATGAAGTGCTGGCTAAGACAGTGAGCACTGGCAGCACTGCTAGCCTTGATTTTCCTTCCGCTTGAAAACAAATATGACGGCACGACAGCAGCTGCAAGCATCACCTGACCTTTACATTATCTACTCTTGCGCTAAGGAAATAATTCCAGTTTAAAACAACATGTTCAACTAGAGTGTCATTGCAGGCCACCTATTGGGTTATATGGCGTTTGTAAACTACAGGATTTCAGCCCTGGGTGAATAATAACGTCATATTCTTGCCCAGAGCCATTGCAAGCACGTAGTTAGCGCTGCCACTGAAGAGGCAGGCCATTTATTTTATGGATAACTCGGAGCACGCGTTGCGTTCATTGTCACGTAACGCTCCAGTACATATACTGCCCGCTCGCTGCCGTTCTGGCAGAAGCAGCTTGCCTGCAACAGTTGCACGTCCCAGCGCCAGTCCAAAAACTCTACCATTGGAAGAGAGTGGTTATCTCTGCCTCATACGCCCCATTTCCAACCATCTTTGCATCGACGTCTGATAGAATGAGGACCGGCGCCGTTTTTGTGCTGCTGACTGCCCTTGCGACAGTATGCCTGGCTCGGTCACGATACACCTCCCGAGAGAACCGGCTGAGTGAGAGTGACCTGCCTCGACCTCAATCTGTAGTGGAACCACTGAGTGAAACCTCCGTGAGCGAAGACGGAGCAAGTGACGTCCTGAGGCTGGTTCTGAACGAAGCGACCAGAATGATTCAGCGAGCAACGCAGCCCGCAGGCTATAGGCGTGATACACAGAAGCGCAACTCCGAGATTATCAATTCTATTCTGGGTCTTCCCAAGGTGATGCAGAAGGCAGGACGGTGAAATTATGTGACATCATGACAGCTTTTCATCCACAACTATCATCTGCTCACTGCGCCGATTTCACACACTCTTGTGGCAAACAACAGAACTAGGGGATTGGCATAGATGGCGCGGTATACTCGATCCGAGGGAGATGTACAGCACTGTCTTTGTTTCTCAGTCTGAGCGAGCTTGTTACGATTGCATGGAATACAAAATATATTAGTAAGGTTTTGTTTGGAAAATATAGGTTTTGTACTCAGAACATTCATAAAACATGCACGTGACTAGGGGCGTAACCACGGATTTTGTCCTACTGGTGCTGAGTCTGAGGGGCCCCCGTCCACCGAAGGGGGCCCACCGGCCCAAGGGCCAACCAAGCACGGAAATAAGCTTGAATTTACGTTAACCGATGGTTTAACCATCTCCCCTGTGGGGGGTATTTGAACATGTCCTCGGGTTTTTCCGATGGGACGAAAAACGGTGGCTCCAATCGCCGCCGTACTTGGCACACCTTATCCTTGATACATTTTTAAACTTTCTCCCAAATTTTAAGGTTGGGTCATCTCAGGTCAGGTCACTAGTGCAGGTAAAAGTGGCCTCACCTAAAAATCTTAAGGTGACATAAGTAAGAAATGGGCTGAATCTCTCGGATTAAAGCTTATACCATATAATGGGCCCAACGAGTGCTACAAAATATTTGCGTGATTTTTCATATCGATAACCTAAGGTCAGGTACGGATCATGACCTCTCCATAGGTAATGCAAGGGGAAAACAAGTGCATGGGAAAACTTCTTTGCCATCTCATGACCTCAATATTGACCTGAGCCAAAAAGTAACTGATGTAGTTTTTTCATCAACTTTTATGAGCTATCCACCAGTCTACTAGTCTTGCGTTTTTCGCTATCCCGCATAGGAGCCAAATTCGAGGGGGATGTTTGAACACCCACCTCCCTCCCTTACCAGGGCGAAGGTGGCTCACCGGCCCACCGGGGCGGGGGTGGACCACCATCTACCAGGGTTATACAGCGTCGCCAACTCTCACACTGCTGGGAGGGATTTTGGAGATCCGAACTGCCAACGGGGCCATGCTTCTGGGGCTCACTGCCCTTTGGGCCGAATTCCACTGGGGCTTCTTCCCGAGTGGCCCCCTGCTTCTGAAACACCAGAAGGTCCCTTGGCCCCAGGGCTGATTGTAGCTAGATGGCCCATGCCTGTGTGGCCGCCTGCCTCTGGGGCTCCCGATGACTGAAAACTGCTCTAAGGGCCTAAGGGGCCCCTACTCCAGGGAGCTTTCTGCTCCCTAGGCTCTCTGCTCGTGGGTCCCCTCCTCTGCCCTTGGGGTCCCCCTGCTCGCCGGGGCCCCCAGCACCTGAGGCCGACGGCAGCTATGGCATTCTCTGTCTCTGAAAGCCACTATTCGCTGATTCTGACCACCAATAGGAGCCTCTGTTTCTGGGCCCACTACCTCTGGGGCTGACTTCCACTTAGGGTCTTCTCCCCTGGGGACAGGCAATTTTTTTAAAATGCTAACTGGGGGGGACATTTGTCCCCCCTGTCGGTTGAAATCCCCCCGTGCCCAGAAATTGGCCCCGTGGTTCCGGAAAATTCCCGCAAAGCAGCCTCAGCATCAACTAATCACAACGCTGGAGATGAACACTGGAATACAACCTATCAAACCTATCAAACATCGGGTTCTATCCGACCGGAAGCCCACGCCCAAGCCAGTTCCGTGGGATTGAATGATGCTCTTATTTCACACGTGGTCACTCTGGTCAGTTGTCAGCGTTCAGAGCTCGCTGGTGGATAAGGTGGAACACGGTGTAGTCAAAGCGCGTATGACTGGTGGCTGGTGTGACGGTATGAAGTGCTTAACCTATTTTTTATTATTGTGGTGGCAGCATGCGTGAAATTTATAGTGAGATCGCTGCATCAATTTTTTTCTGCAATGCTGATAAGTTGTTAATTGGCCTTTCTCATCGATTCCTTGATGTTGAAAATTGGGAGAGATTATATATTCGGCCACAGCCCGTCGTCAGAATCATCAAACCTTCCAACAGGGAAAGAGTTGGCGACGCCATATGACCTTGCCAGCTGGCAACTAGTTGATGCGTCGATAAACCCCAAAAAGTTGCACCTGATTTTTGTACAATTACCTACAGGTTTTTGACAGCAACAACCACACATCGTAGTAGGTACACACATAAAACATTATCTCGATTTATACTATAAGCCACATGCGTTCGATACTTTAGGAAATTTACCTTGCCACACTCAAAGAAAAATAAGAAAACAATTTATTCATTTGGAATACACGGCAGCAGCGTCAGGGCTGCCATACTGGCCATTTTGTGGCCAAATATCTCGAATGCAGACTTTTTGTCATGTTTGGTTCCGTGATTTTTTCCGTTGGCCCTTTCTTGGAATCTGGCTTTTTTTGCCCTTTTCTAGTAGCTGGCACCTATGTTATTTTTGGTTTGTCTCTTGCATAAATATGGTTTCTTTTGACCTCTTCCGCTCCTGAACAAAATGTTCTGACTCCAAAAAAGCAACAGTGCATCTGAACAACTGCCATGACAGTGCGAGGGAGGTACAGAGCCTTGTTTAAAACACGATCCACAAAAAGATGGCCACCGAAAACCGGACGCGAAGGATGTGATACCATAGAAACCCTTTGGGTGAAAAATTGATGGGAACGTGCGCCCTCTGATGCTCCGCCCTCTTACCGAAATCCTAGATCCGCCACGGTTCAAGAGTAAAAATTTCATTGTTGGGAAAGCAGAGAAAATATTAAATGTTAGCTGGGAGTGATACGGCCAAGATAATTGATGATGATAGCAAATGCTCTGGTTATATGGATAAAATCATTTGAAGGCCATGTGGGATTGAAAATGCACTGCTGACTTCCTAATAAATGGGTAGAGTGCTAAAAAATATTGCGTCAAGTCAATATCAAATTGTCAACAATTAGTTTTTAACAGTGATACAAGTCGTTTTTTCTGTGCGTTTACGATAACCGGCGTTTTAGCCTCAAATCTGGCTTTTTGGTATTGATTTCCTATTGTTTTCAAAAATAAAATTTGACCCCTTTTTGGCGCTTTTTCTAACTTGCTGGCAGCCCTGGGCAGCATCTATATGCTCTAGGATACGGAATAACACAAAAATTAGGAAACATTTTTTAACACTAACGTGTCTAAGTTTTATTAACCCGCGCATTGACGGGGTCTGGGCCATCTTTGCTTTGACGGGGGGGAAGGCGGGTACCCGCACCCCCCCCTATGATCCCGAGAACCACGCTAGATAGCAAGAAAACGGTAGAGATGTTGGGTAGCCCATCCACCTCTCTATCGAAAATATTGAACCTTTCTCAGGTCGCATTTAAGTTCACTAGAGGTCAAGACATGCCATCATAGGGATGACATGTAAATGCAGGTTTTGGATCATTACATCTGAACAAGTAAAGATAGAGCAAACAATTTCGACCATTACAATTCTCGGAGCAAACCAAATTGAATGATATATGATATCACATTGTTAGGGTAAATAAGGCCAAATGTGGGATTTGACCTGACCTGAGGTCAGGTCAAGGTTAAAGTAGGTCAGAATGCATACTATTATTAGAAACGCAAAAACGAGGAAAATATAATGAAGTTAAAATAAATGCTCTATCATCATCCATTACTAGGTAATTCAGTTAAAACCATGTTTCCCATGTATTTCCAATGGAAATGTCATGGCTCGCACCTGATCTTAAGTCATCGATATCAAAAATAGCAGAACATATTTTAGAGGACTCGTTGGGCCCATTATTTGATACGAGTTTCAATCAAATAAGTTCACACTGTTGATATTTATGCTATCTTCAACTTTTTTGAGGTCAGGCCACTTGACCTGTACTGGTGACCTGACCTGAGATGACCTAAACTTGAAATTGTGAAGAAAAAAGTTGTAAAAATAATCAGAGGTAAGGTATGACCCCAAGGATCTGATCAGAGGAAAGGTAAGTTTCCCAAGGAACCCCAGCTGTTGGGGCCCCCGCTCGTGTGGGCCCCCTACTCGTAGGACCCCCTTCGCGCGTGATCCCAACGTCTGGGGACGACTGCATCTAGGGGGCCCACTGCCAATAGGGATCAAATTCCTCTAGGGACCCCAGCTGGGGCCCCCTGCTTTTGGGGAGACCCTGTACACGAGAACCATAACGTCTGGGCCCACTACATCTAGTGGGCTGGGGGGTCCCCTGCTTACAAGGGTCCCAACGTCTGGGGCCCACTCTGTCTAGGGGCCCTCTGCCAATGGGGATCACTTTTCCTAGGGACCCCAGCTCCTGGGGTCACATTTCATTTCAATGGACGAAACTCGAGGTCAAAGAAAATGGGTGCGTAGTGTACAGGCCTGAAGGAGCAGTTCAGTTGGTGCACACCTCTGCCGATTCACTAAGGCCTTCGAGGGAGTCCACCCAAAAACCTGCTAGTGGTTTAGCCCCAGGAGCACCCATAGGAGTTACGACCCTGCACGTGAAGATCCGAAAAAAACATTTTCAGAGGCTTCCAACGCACAGGGGATTTAGAATATATTTTAGGCACCATTCGCTTCCTCTCATTACGGCAAATCGAATGATATATGTCTATACTAGGTCAAAACGTAACAATAGCCTGACGTAAGGTCAGGTCCAGGTCACCATCTAACCTGGCTTAGTCAATATGTTTATCGATCCATTTGCAATAATAATAACAACGTAATTGTATTATCAAAATACAAATTTTATCACCATTTTCTGCAAACCTATTAGCCCAAGTCTGGAAACCTGCTTAAATAGCCCCAGTGACCTCTCAGACGTCACAGGTTCAAATTTGCACCACGAATCTATATAGGGGCCGAGGATACCAGGACTTGGAAAATGCAAAGATATTACCAGTAGTATCTAACGAAAAAAATCTGCAATAAATTGTGTAGTGCTTGTTGGTTCTAATATGTGGTGTAGTTTTCGATTCGAGATATTCGCCCTTTTATTACTTATGCCACCCCAAACATTTGTCGGTGTGAGGTCAGTTAGCCTGCACCGGTGACCTGACTTGAGATGACCCAACCTTAAGATTTTAAGAAAACTTGCGTAACTGATCAAGAATAAGGTGTGCCAAGTACGGCAACGCTTCGCGTCGGTGTTTTTCCTTTCCGCCGGAAAAGCTCGAGGGGGTGTTCAAAGCCCCCACTCGAGCGAGAGTTAAGGCATATACCGGAATCACCGTAAACATGATCACCAGGTTTAAAAAAAATCAGCATGTCGACTTTAACCATTGGCGGATCCAGGGGAATCAAAGAGGCATTCCCCTTCGATCCACCCTCAGCACCCCCTAAAGGGTCACGGTGCTCCCTGAAAGGTCGATGGTTCTCCCTGACGTGACTCTTCCCTGCTACCCCTTAGGATTCGAGTATCGGCGCCCTCATGATAGGATTTAACGCCGACCTGATAGGTTTCTCTGTCCAATAATGACGCCCCCAGGTCCGGATGCCACCCCCTCCGGTCGGCAATTCCGGATCTGCCTATGACTAACCACGCGCAAAATGACCATTCAAGTCCACGCGCCCTAAAAACCTCAGACATTGTATTATATTGATTTTTTCGTTTAATTTTGCTGCCAACAGATAAAACGTACTGACGGTGAAGCAAAAAAACTAAAATATATCATATGGCGACGATTCTTACGACCATGACCCGTAACAGGAGTGTCGATGGGCTAAAAGTAGGCCAGGTGCGGCGATGCGGCTGCGCATGAGCTGCCGGCATACAAGTGAACGGGTTCGGGATTTTTCAACCCTATGTGGACAATAATGGTCGCCTTCTTAAACGCAAAATTCGTCGAATTTGTGTTTCTTGCTACCTTCGGCACTTACCAGTTATAGAACATCACCAAAGTTCCCTGAATTAACTGAAGTCGGGATATTCTTGGGTGAAATGGAGAATCCGAATTGGGTTCTCACATCCCCCTATTCCGGCAGCTATTCGGTGACAGTACTCATAAAGCTGATCATGGTCGTGGTACTCTATCCCATGTTCAATTTCTTGATGCCAAACAAGTGCAGGCTAGTCTCCTGAGCGGGAAGAATATGCTTTTTTCCCGTCACGTTCCATCACGGCTCGACCCTCCTTCGCTATGCTCCTGTTGGATGGGATCTATTTGATGCATATCCTGAGCTTAAGCCCAAATATATTTTCCACACGAAGCCTTATTGATATATTTTGTATACCAAGCAATCGTAACAAGCTCGCTCAGACTGAGAAACAAGGACAGTATTGTACAGCTCCCTCGGATCGGGTATACCGCGCCATCTATGCCAATCCCCTAGTTCTGTTGTTTGCCACAAGAGTCTGTGAAATCGGCGCCGTGAGCAGATGATAGTTGTGGATGAAAAGCTGTCATGATGTCACATAATTTCACCGTCCTGCCTTCTGCATCACCTTGGGAAGACCCAGAATAGAATTGATAATCTCGGAGTTGCGCTTCTGTGTATCACGCCTGTAGCCTGCGGGCGGCGCTGCTCGCTGAATCATTCTGGTCGCTTCGTTCAGAACCAGCCTCAGGACGTCACTTGCTCCGTCTTCGCTCACGGAGGTTTCGCTCAGTGGTTCCACTACAGATTGAGGTCGAGGCAGGTCACTCTCACTCAGCTGGTTCTCTCGGGAGGTGTAGCTTGACCGAGCCAGGCATACTGTCGCAAGGGCAGTCAGCAGCACAAACACGGCGCCGGTCCTCATTCTATCAGACGTCGATGCAAAGATGGTTGGAAATGGGGCGTATGAGGCAGAGATAACCACTCTCTTCCAATGGTAGAGTTTTTGGACTGGCGCTGGGACGTGTAACTGTTGCAGGCAAGCTGCTTCTGCCAGAACGGCAGCGAGCGGGCAGTATATGTACTGGAGCGTTACGTGACAATGAACGCAACGCGTGCTCCGAGTTATCCATAAAATAAATGGCCTGTCTATTCACTGGTAGCGTGAATTACGTGCTCGCGGTAGATCTGGGCACGAATAGGGCGTTATCATTCACTCAGGGCTGAAATCCTGCAGTTTACAAACGCCATATAACCCAATAACTGGCCTACAATGGCAACTCTAGTTAAAAACGTTGTTTTAAATTGGAACGATTTTTTGGGCAAGAGTAGATACTGTAAAGGCCAGGTGATGTTTGCAGTTGCAGATGGATAAAGTGTCTGCTCCGCATGTTGCGGAGATCGCAATGCCACCATCCACGATGACTGCTCTGGTGATTCCACCGCGGAATCTACTGATTCTTTCAATCGCAATCGTCGTTTCAGGTACAAAAATGACCCGTGATATTTGGTATGCAATAGAACGAAGTAGAGAGCGTTCGTAAATATACTCCCATTTCTATCATAGGCGGATCCAGGAGAGAGGCAAAGGGGGAAGGCAAAGAGGGCAGGTGCCCCTTCCACGATCGACCCTCGGTGCACCCTGAAATGGTCACGGTGCCCCCCCTGAAAGGTCGATGACGCCGCCTGAAACGTTGCTTTTCACTCCCCTCCCCACCCCCAGGATGGGACCGATCTTTTTGTGCAGTCATCAATTTTGATAAATATTTTTACAATATGCACCAAAACTACGACAAACTGGCAAATGCTGCCTGTCGCGGCGGTACGTTCTTTTAAATAATTCAACCACAAATTTAGCTGATGTATGAATATGTATATTTGTACAAAATCCAGGCCAAATTGCCTGTGTACCATAATCTAATCTTTGTAATATCAAACTAGTTCCTGTTCATATCCGAAAAGTAGGCCCTTCAATAATTCAGAAACTATTAATCTGATCGTGATGAAATTCACGGCAAAAATTGTGGCTGGTCTAAGAGCAGCGTAGTAATTTCTACATCTAGGCTACTATGCCATGTACGCACGTGCACTCTCCACTTCGATATTTCAGAAGCTAATGACTTGGTTATGTTAAAAACTGATGTATTTTCGCCAAAAATGAGTGGATTGCACCCCACCTGAGGCCTATGCCTCACGTTCGAACTTGCACGCCCCGTCAATAATAGAAACATCATATTTGCGGGAAAACCCAAGGATCGGTCACCTTCGGGGCATGCGCTCCCCGTCGTCGGGCACTCTTCACCACGTCTTATTTGTGCCTGTACAGGCTAGTTGTGCAGGGTGGGAGATGGGGCTCCTGGGGGTTTGTGTTTGTGTTCACTTTTGTCTGTAACACAAAAATACAAAAATTGATGTGCCACAATTTCCCAAGTACATGTTTTGGCGTGAATTTTGCCCTGAAGTGTTGAAATGTTCAAGCGAACCAATTCTGATCAATTTCAAGATTAGAGGTCTCGGCTCACACCAGGACCAATTAATTATCTGATCAATTGCCTTCATGAAGATTCTTAGGAAGGACCGAGCCCCATTATATAATCACGGCATTTTGCTATATTGTGCATGCAGGATTCGAGGAAACAGGCCAATTAATAACTTTTCTATGTACATAGGATCATGCTCATCGATGCAGAACTCTGATTTTATCTACATTGGAATGAAATTCCTACTTGTATTTGCATTTGTATATATTCAGGTACAATGAGCTACGGGGCATACCTCCCACTTATAGCTCAAGTCAAAGTACCTAGCTACATAAGAACAAGTAAAACATGCATATTTACAAACCATCTCTAAATAAATCATATCCAACAAACTAAGATAAATGAACAAGTCAGACATAATACGACGCCACTATATGTGTATAAAAGTATCCTCACCCTCAAAGTAGAGCAATAACGATAAACAAGTTCAGCTATACAGTAAAAATAGAATGCAGAAAACATGTTCACCTAAAATGGATGCTCCCTAACATTTAACCACGCTAGACATAAGACATCTGTTGTTGTATCTGTTGTATCTGTATTAAATCACAACAGGTCTTTAAAACCCAATAACAGGTGAAGTCAGAAGAACTAAAACACAGGAGGCCTAACTACAACATAAATACCACACACACCAGTCTGGCTGCTGCCGCAAACACAGCTATATTTTTCTTCAGTACCCCGAGCGGATCACAGAAGATATCACTGTGGGTTGACACGTTTAAAAGCTGTTCACCAGACGAGGTAAGCGATTAAAAGCTCCGAAGCAACAGTTCACTCTAGCCGGCGGTACACTAAACAAAATAGAACGTGAAATCCTAGTGGTTCTGACCGGCACATGTACCGTAAAACCTAAAATATGTGATGATGAGATGAGGCCTCTAAAACTTTACATAAAAACAAGATATCACTTGGTGGCGCCTAGCCGAAGTGATTCACATCGTACAAACTAAGGAGGACTTGTAGTCCAGGACAGCACTCAGGCTCAGTATGGTTGGCTAGCCACAGAGGAATTTATGCGAACCCTCTCCACGCGAATGAGATGACATTTGCGCTCCGCCCCAAATGACGGAGCAGTATTCAAAATATCGAACATTTGCGTGAATACGGACACGGTCGCACGCTTCCAGTTGTATCTGGGGAGCGACTGGAAGGTTCGAATGAGAAGGCCTAATGCCCTATGGCTTTAGTACTATGGAATTTATTTGCCCTGAAAAGTGAGTTTTGGTCCAGAATAACGCCTAGATCTCGGATGTTGTCAACATTTCTAGAATTTCACCGTTGATTTGTAAGACGAAGGGATAAATTGCGGTTTAGAGTGATTTGAATGCTTTACATTTCGATGCGTTTAGCTTCAGCTTCAGTCCGCTGCCCAGCGCGAAACTGCATCCAAGTCATTTTGAAGCCTGATGACGTCATTTTGGGTGTCAATTTGAACGAAAATTTTCACGTCATCGGCAAACATCAAACAGTTTGTAGAGATTACAGATGGCAAATCATTCACGTAGAAGGAACAGCAAAGGTGAGATATGCCGCCTTCCGGCGTCCCCGAGACAGCCGGAGTCCACGGGACATCTTGCCATTTAACACTACTCTGCTCCGCCTCCCGAGGTATGATGTGAGCCATTTCAGAGCGTGTCCATCCAGGCCAACATACATCGAAGTTTATAGAGCAGTAGGCGATGATTTACGCTTGAAGGCACTGGAAAAATCGTGTATACCACATCGAGCTGAGATTTATGTGAATAGCCGCCCATCCATGTCAAGGAAAGATGCCAGATTTGAAGCGCAAGATCTATGCTGTATAAACCCGTGTTGAGTTTCCGAAAGGAGAGGTCGACGTGTTGAAAAATCGATCCGACAATTTTCTCAAACACTTTGCACACAGAGGCAACAATGAAACCGAACGATAGTTTTCTGGATTTTCTAGAGCCTTTTTGTAAATGGGGACAATATTTGCCTCTGCCCACTGTTCTGGAAATATACCATTAGCCAGTGATAAGCGGAAAACCTGCACAGAGGAACGGCCAATTCCACCGCGCACTCCTGAGAATGCGAGCGCTTAGGCCGTCTGGGCCACAAGCTTACTCACTACCAGATCTTTGAGTAAACGGCACACAGCTTCCTCTGTCACGTGGAAGTCCGATAATGTTCATCGGTCGAGAAAGGTAGGTTTAAAATAGTAACGTTTGGGGACATGAGAATATGGATATAAAAGGGTGAACGGATGGGTGTATGCTGATGAGGATATTTCTTCCTCCTGAAGAGGATGAAATACTTAAGGCCATTTCCTTTTTCGAACACGATTGGATTTTTAAGTATTGTGGTAGGTTCAAAAACGACGTGTCATGGCGCAGTTGATATATTAACACGCGCATTGACGGGGGTCTGAGCCACCTTCGCTTTGACGAGGGGGAGGGGCGGGTACCCGCCCCCCTAATATCTCAAGAACCACGGTAGGTAGCGGAAAACGGTAAACGGCGTTGGGTAGCCCATTCACTTCTCCATTGAAAATATTTGAACCATTTTTTGTCAGGTCACATTTAAGGTCACGAGAGGTCAAAACATGCCGTAACAGGGAAAACATGGAAATTACGTTTTTCGGCCATTACATCTGAACAAGTAAAGATAGAGCAAAACGACTTAAACTATATAAATCCTCGCAGCAAACCGAATCAAATGATATATAATTTGACTTTGCTAGGTTAAATCAAGGATTTGACCTGACCTGAGGTCTGGTCAGGGTCAAATTATATAAAATGCATATCATTAGAACTGCAAAGCCAAAGCAAGTCTAATTCAGCTAAAATAAACGCTCTATCACCATCCGTTACTGAGTTATACAGTAAAAACAATTTTTCCCATGTATTTCCAATGGAGAGGTCAAGCCTCGTACCTGACCTTAGGTCATCGATATAAAAAATTACGGAACACATTTTAGAGAACTCGGTGGGGCCATTATGTGATATGAGTTTCAATGGGATAAGTTCACCCTGCTCCGACTTATGCTATCTTAAACTTTTTTTTAAGTCAGGTCACTTGACCTGTACTGGTGACCTGACCTGAGATGACCTAACCTTAAAATTTTCACAGAAGTTGTAAAAATGATGAGGAAAAAGGTATGCCAAGTACGGCGGCGCTAGCGCCGCCGTTTTAATGCTATCTCCGAAAAAAACCCGAGGGGGGGCGGGTACCCGCCCCTCGTCAATGCGCGTGTTTAAGTGACACTCTGGCTTAAATCAACTTCTCGGGATACGCTTATTTGAAAAATTGATGAACTAAACTAGTTTGATCTACACAGTTCCCGCCTCCCTTCGCTCCCCCAATTTTGTTTTGCTCGTCGACAGTTTTTGGTTCCAAAGGGACGCTTTTGAGCTGTCGCAGGGGCCTTTGGGCGCCGCCCTTCTCCCCCACACTGAGCGAACTCTTGGCTACGCCCCTGGTCAAAATAATTTTAAATCAACACAACTTTTAGCCTAAATCCAAATCTAGATAACAACTACCAGAACTGTTCAACCACTCCAATTCGACCCAATCCGATCCGCGGGCCGGATGGGATTGGAGATCCTTTTAGATAACCAATCCCTGGTTCACTCTAATCCGCTTTGATCGCTCAACGATTCTGGCTGCGAGACGAGGGAGGTGCCGAAACACAACATTTTCCACCTAATAGAGGTGAAAATAAATGACTTGCCTGACTCTGGAAAGTAAAATGAGACGGGTTCCCGCTCTAATTCTAATATTTTTCCCGGGCCCGCATTTATCCGAAAATGTTAGGCAGTGCTGAGACACGCGTCTTGCCCTTTCAGATTAGAACCCACAGCCTTTTTTCAGTTCCGGCCAACTATATGGCCATTTCATCCGGAGGGTGTGGCCAAAGTGCGCCGGAAACGATGCCGCTCAACTCAGCGGCGGCTGCGCCTCACTGGCACGGGGCGTGACTTTTCCACCGACCTGATGTCACGTTCCCGTCCAGTGCTAAAGATAGCTTTCGGGGTGACAATTTTGCGACATTGATTTGCTGCTGCTCTGGTAGCATGCGTAAATGGTGGTTCTTTTAAAAGCAATGGATTTGGTTGAATAAAAACACGGTGGGTATGAACACATGATTATACGGCTTATATTTGCATGCTGGAGTTTATTTGAGGTTCTCGCTGCCTCGGTCATGACCAGTCTAAGCACGTTACAAACGTAGGTATTGGACATTTTGTGACAATTAGTCCAATACCTGTCATCTCTTCCCATTTTAAGCTGAGCAAATAGTCATTTTCAGAGTGGCTGTTTTAGCGAAAATGTTAACCTTAGAAAACTAAAGCCCCTACGCCACCCTTAGATCTTGTTCAGTACCGGTGAGAATGCACCATATGTTTAAAATGATTCAGTAACGGCGGTGTGGGTAACCTAAGCGATACCAAAGCCCTCGCAAACATAAAATTGTTTGCAGGGCATGAGCCACCTTGCCAAAATTCAAATGATAATGATTGTTGAGGTTTAACCACGCACCAACTTATATATACAATTTTGAGGCTTTTGTTTTTTTATTTTCTCTATCATGGATTTGCAGTGGGAACCATACCATTGCCTCTGCTGCCCGATTTCAGGGGCGGGTAGAATTTTCCCTTGCCTCCCCCGTGCCCCCCACCCATAGTATTCGATCATAAGAAATTTTCTGGCCGGGAAATGATTGTTGAATTCGTTCTCACTCCTGTGGATTATGTCATAATATGTGTATTAACCATCGCTCCACGGGGTGGGCATCGATGGCCCCTAAGGTTTTTCAGGATAGCTGAAAAACGATGAGGCACAGCACCGCGGTATAGGGCTACAGAAATGCACCCCTTGGAGATGTAGCTCAGTCGATTTTCAATGGAAAATCACAATGCTAAAGCATAGCGATTTTGACCATTGACAATCGCCTTCGGTTATATCTCTCACTTCATCATTTTCTCACCATTCCTGAATTTTTTACCCCGGGTCACACAAGGTCAGGTCACCAGGCGAGGTCAACCAAGGTCACTTCACTTCAACTTTTGAGCTCTACCATAGCTACATTTCAAAGCCGATCGATTTGAAATTTTGTACTCTTCATGACTCCTGTGGGGTCTAAAAAATTTATATCCAGGATTTTTCAGTTTCGTAACCTGAGGTCAGGTCCCGAGGTGACCTCTCCCATTGGAAAAGAATGGGAAAAGTTGTTTTATGATCTTAAAGTCACAAAAATGATTGCAAATGCTCAGATTGCTCGGAAAAGCACGCTTTCATGGATCCCAGGTGGCGATATTTTCCCTTTGAACTATCTGAGGTCATTACAGGCCAACAGGGGTCAAACACAGTATTTTGACGATAACTTTTGACCTAATTAAGCTAGAGCGGCGAAATAAACGTCATTGTGTACGTCTGGCCACTGATTTTCATTTGATGTACGGCAAGGTCACTTTCTGAATTTTCGTGACCTCAGGTTATTTTAGGTCACGAGGTAACGTCTGGAGGTCAAACCAATGGTGGGAGGTCATTGTGCTCTAGATATTGGAAAGACGTCTGGTATGTTCCTATCAAATGTGTTTTACCAGATTGCAATAGCTCTAACGGCATGAGAGCTATGCCCAGTTTACTTAAGCAAGCATTTTAGTGGAAATAGTTTAGCGTGACCTAACTTAACACCTGGAGGTCAAACCATTGACCTGAGCACTTAAACATGCAAATTAATTTCATACTGAATTCACACGAAATTTCTAATGCACTTTGCAGATTTGTGCTAACCCCCATGTTTTCGGAGTAGAGGGGGTCATCGATGGCCTCATCCAGTGGGGTGAAGGTGGTGCTGGACCCCCGGTGGGGTGCGGGTTAAAACTGGTATGCAATTACGCCCGTTACGACAATAATAACATTATTTTTTGTCGAGGTGGTCAATTCCCTGGGAATGGACCCGTTTGCTGGAACTCAAAACAAGTTTCTACTATTTATGGACAAAATAATTTGAAAGTTCTTGAAACTACATTCGGTTTCCACCTTAAATCAGCGAGAACAAAATATCACGTTCACTTTAGACCTAAGCATTGCGTGTAGGTAATTACAAAGTTCCCCGCTAGGGTGCCGCTCGCCACAGGCAACGTTGCGATAACCGTTGTCATTGCTGTCATTTATCAAGTGATTTGGGCGGTAGCGGGATTTATACATACCAAATTGCTGCAACGAAAGTGCTTGGACTATGTGATCCAGAAAATACAAGATATTTATTTCAACACGCCATTCCTTACGATTTTTAGAATAGGCTCCGTAATTTATCCCCACGAGTCATATAACCTTACGGTGGCTCATACCCGCCACCGCGGCGAAATATAAGCCGTTCACGTTTTCCGCTGTCTCACACAGAAGCTGATATCGAAAAAATGTTCAGAATAGGGAGAATGGGGGCGCTAAACAATTATATTAAAAGGCTGGCATTTAAACTGTCTTGGAATCGTACCATGTACCAGTCCATACATAAATTATAACCAGTCCATAATATGTCCGTAACGTCTTGTTCCAGAAGCCTCGCCCATGGGTGGCAGAACAGAGGGCGGAGCAGGACCGTGGCACCATAACCCCTCCCTTAGATAAACCACTTTAACGCAAACCCCATGGTGTTGACTGGGGCTGCATGGGTTAAAAAATATATGGTGCCTCAACTTAATCCTCGACCCACCGGGGGGTCATCGATGGCCCCCTAAGGATTTTTTTCAGAATAACAGAAAAATAACGAGGCGTAGCACAGCGGTTGATGACTCTACCTCTCCCCCCATAATTTTGCCACCATCCCTGATTTTTTAACCCGGGTCACCAAAGGTCAGGGCACCAGGTGAGGTCAACCAAGGTCACCTCACTTCAAATTTTTAGCTCTATAAAAGCTACATTTCTAAGTCGATAGATTTGAAACTTCCTACACTTCATGACCCCTCCAGGGTCTACAAGATTTGTATCCAGGATTTTTCGATTTCGTGACCTGAAGTCAGGTCACGCGGTGACCTCTCCCTTTGAAAAAAAACATGGGAAAAGCTATCTTATGATCTAGAAGTCACAAAAACGATTGAAAATGATCAGCTTGCCTAGAAAAAACGTTCTTGGACACCCTTTCACGGATCCCACGGGCCGTATTCTCCCTTTGACCTCTCCCAGGTCATCGAAGGTCACCAGGGGTCAAAAACAGTATTTAGACTATAACTTTTGAACTAATTAAGCAAGAGCGCTGATCAAACACCATCGTGTATGTCTTGTCACTAGCTTTCATATGATATATGACATGGGCACTCTCTGACCTTTCGTGACGTCATGTCATATTATGTCACGAGGTGACCTCTGGAGGTCAAAACACTGGCGGGAGATCATTATTTTCCACATAGCAGAAAAGGGTACTAAAAGTTTACCAAATGTACTTTACCAGATCTCGATAGCTCTACTGGCATACGAGTTATGGTCAGTTTTCTTAAATATTGTATATTTTAGTGAAAATGCCCTATCGTGACCTAACTTGACCTCTGGAGATTAAAACATTGACCTGAGCGCTTAAATATGCAAAATAATTTCTTACTGGATTCACGCGAGCTTTCTATTACACGTTGCAGATTTTCTCTAAACCCCATATTTTCCGAGTTAGAGGGCGGGGGAGGCCATCGATGGCCCGGGTGGGGCGAAGGTGGCACCGGACCCTCGGTGGGGCGCGGGTTAAATCCGGACCCTCTGCCACTACTGTCATCGACAAACTGTGTTTAACTTTGCTGAGATGTACAAAAAGCAGCTCAAAATCAATTTGGAACATTTTCAAATAATTGAGATACCGACGTATAGTTGACTACCTATTTTACCATACCGGGTTTTACCTCATACAGACAGCCGTATATCTGGACGATACAAAATGATCTGGAGGCGAATTATTAAAGCAGTAGTTCTTTATTTGTACACCAGAGTTTAACAGGGCGGGCGAGATAAAAGAGGGTTAACCAGAGGTGGGTGGGAGGGATCAGAGAATTTAGACCAGTTAATATAGGAAAAGGTGAAAGGTCAAATATCCAGCGGTATGATATAAATCGATTAGGAAAATGGCGGGAATAACAAAGGCACAAGGTTCAAGAAGAGGTCTCAAGGGCAAACTTTGGTCAAGGTCATAAGGTATGACCTTAAGGTCAAAGGTATCACATATACACAAAAGAGCCACGTTGCGAAGAGACCAATGACTACCACCACAACGTATGGTACCACCAACGTCATAGCATAATATATGTCAGACGGGTAACCTCATTGCCGGACGCCAGTGGTCAGTGACAAAGTGCAGATATGACTGACCGGACCGACCACCACTTCAGAAGTGACCACAGTCCCCTATAGACGTATGACGTCACCACGGTCTTCAATGCAACAACGGTCCGACCGCGCGTTACGCCATCTCAAAATGCAGGTCTGACTAAAGCCTATAAGTAAAAATTTCGGCCGATTTTCAAAAGTCTTCACAATCGACGCCTATTAAATTCTGTTAAATGCCAAGTTCGTTTCGCAAGCGGTCGCCACCTCGAAAACAGGTGGGGCCGAGGCCCCTCAGTGGGCGTGTTAAACTGCGGTTGATTTCACTGCCATACGGATCCCATGCATTCACCTGTGTAATGGAGTGAATCCCCGAGTGGAATCTTGTCCTATGACCTCCCTTGTTAAAGGTGGCGTCATCATTTTTGTCGGTGTTCTATAAGTTGCTGATAATGAATGTTAACAAAATGCCTGAAGGGTGAGGATGGCACAAGGAGAAGCCGTTGCTTGCGCCTGCTACAGGCGTGCTTGAATATGTAGGTATGTCTCAGAGGTAGGCATCGCCGTAGGCGTATGCACAAGGTGGGGGGCGGGTGGGGGGTGTGGGGGCATGCCCCCCAGCCTTCAAGATTTCAACCATGAGCCCTATTGTGTTGACTATAAATAAATCATCCGCCGCCACTGTCACAAAATGCACATGGTTGTAACAGCATGAGACGATGGCGAATGCTGATAAAGCAGAGCCTTTACTCTGCGAGGATCCGAGACAACTTGTGAATTTATCTCAGCCCCCCAAGTATCCGATTAATGGACGAGGAACTTAAGTGCACAGATAACGTTATAAGCCTAGTGTGCCAATGTACAGCAGGGTGATTCCAGGACAGATCAACCAAATATGTTCACTATCACCCTTTCGAATTCGCTAAGAAAGTTTACCCTTGGGCCCCATATTGAGTGTGATAGAATTTGTTTGTCCGCAGTCAATTAGGTCATGTAGGTCGTGAAAATTTTGAAATCAGGTGTGTAGTTCGGACAAATTTTCAATGTTATCTCCGAGGCAAATTAAGTAAGCTTCAAAAATAAATATCATTAGAAATCGTGACATGGAAATATTCAGAAAAATAGAATCGGGGACTTCAGGTCAAGTTTAGTCTCATAACCTGAATTGTTTCCTCAAATTGAATTTATTGGTAAAAACGCTAGTTGTATCTTTTATTTTTTGGGTGAAACCTTATTGTAAAGGCTAAGCACCTGAACTAGTTTCTTCCGGTTCTACAAACTTCTATCAAGTTAATAAGGTCGCAAAGTACGCCATGTCGTCGATGTTTTTGAAGCTGCCTGGTAACCACTCTGGATGATGGTTCATATGGATATCACTTTAACGCTCGGCCCGGTGGCGGAGGGGGTGTTTGAACACCCCTCGGGTTTTTCCGGCGGCACTAAAAAACGGCGGCGCAAAGCACCGTCGTATAAATACGTTCCTAAGGTTAGCACACCTTATCCTTGATCAATTCCGCAACAACCCAAAATTTTAGGGTTGTGTCATCTCAGGTCAGGTCACCAGTGCAGGACAAGTGACCTCACCTCCAAAAATGTTTAAGGTGGCATAAATAAGTAAATGGGCGAATCTATCGGATTGCAACTTATGCTACGTAATGGGCCAACCGAGTGCCACAAAACATATTCCGGGATTATATCCCAATGACCTAACGTCAAGTATGGACCATGACCGCTCCATTGTATACACATGGGAAAACAGAAATTGGGCTGTATTTGTATAGATACAGCTGAGAGCACCTTCACATTCTCCAAAGCGTAGTATCCTGGGCCCCTTTTCAGGTTCATTTTGGAAAAGGAAGCAATTATAAGCCAGCACATAAAGACACAAACCTGAAGCCTACTTTACCCGGGGCCTTGCCTCAACAGTCTCATTGTGTAGACAAAGTCAATTACCCCAGAAACATGAGCAGCTTCAGAACGTTCTAGTTACGTACCGAGCTCGGGAACGGACCTGTCGAATCGTGTAACTGGAGCCTGGCTTTGGGACTTCCGGAACTGGGAGTACGTCTGAGGAAAATAAATAATCTCAGATCAAGATTCCACGTCCCTGACAACCCGACGGACGACATTGGAACGAAATCTGCGACTAAGCTATGTAGGGGCCTGGTTGATCTGTGCTGGAACGCCCCAGTTACATGAGTCGAAATGTACGTTCCCACGGCTGATACTTAGATAGTGCGTAATGAAGCTGCTCATGTGTCCGGGGTAAATGACTTGTTATTCGTACCACCGTATCTGCCGGATTGAGTTCAGAAACACTTCTGCCTTTTCAATCAGTCTGTTGATAGCCCTGCTGAGTGGGGTGACACCACGGGGGCACTTATAGACATATGAGTGATGATTTAGTCTCATCCCCCAGAAAATTCATTTATGAATCGCGTAAACACCACTTAATTGCTAAAGCGCAATTACAGTTTCACAATGGCTTGAGATATTCGGTACATGCGCAGGAAGCGGGGCTGATCAGAAATTGGTCTGCAATTGTAAAATTTTTGGTGCAAGACTCAGAAAACTTATGTTGTATTGTCCGAATAACGAGCGGTGTACTTTCAGATCATCCTTCTGTGCTTTAGGCTGACAAATGTCGAAGCCTTTTCTGTTTTTGTTTTCTTCTCTCTAATTGCACAGCAGACAATACTGATAGCTTAGCGGCTTACCAATCTGTTTTGATACCACACATGAATATAGCATCTTTCATAGCCGTAAGAAGTTTCACTGCTTTTATATGGTTGTGAAGGTAATGGTAATAAATCCTAATGTTTTCCACCACAATGGACGACTTTCGGGCTGACTATGGATTTAAATATGTTGTACGTCACATGTTGAGAATGCCTGCGACGGTAACGGAGGACCCTAAAACGTGCCGTACACAGTGTAGGCCTCCAAAGACCTGTAAATGACTACATTTTGAGTGCAAGGACATGTTATGCACACTGATCGATTCCTAAGCAACGCACTTTGCTTTTCACCTTGTTTTAAAAAAGAACGAAATCAAACTCTTAGCCTTGAATTTTGCAAAAGGTTTTAGTAACGTTAAAGGCAGTGTTCTACTTTTATAATGGGTTTTGAACTGAGATAGAAGTCTCATAGAGAGTGTTGAGAAACCACTATTTACATATTTAATTTCACCCAAAGCTCTCGATATAAAATTTCCGCCAGCTATAAAGCTCAAAGTAAAGGGGCTTATTTAAAACCTTCAAGGAATACCTTCCATATGGTAGCAGTAATCTGATTGGTCGTAAGCCCTGAGCCTTACCCACTCGCTGAAAATACCATGCTATCGAGTGAACCAGCATGCAACTGCCTGTGGACCGAAAGCCTCGGGCAAGTTAGCGTCCAGTCAGTGTGCATTTGGGCCAAATTGCGCCCAATGACTGCAGCACACATCGCATTGTTCCTCCCCCGGACTTGTCGGAACAAGTATCAACTGTTTTTTTCAAAATTAAAGTCTGAAACTGTTTATTTACATCAGAAATGTGCATTATCGTTCGACCACTCAATAAACACAGCTGCCGCAATGACACATGACGTTCGGTTTTGCACCAGTACTTTTTGTACTGCACACAAATTGTGTCATGCGGAAACGCTGTGAATGTGCTCTTACAGCGAGTCTATGATCAAGATCTGGGAATTCACTGATTATTAAAACATTTTGATGACGTCACTTATTGTTAGAAAGAGGATATATTTCTGTCTTTAGCCTATGGAAGTGGGGAAAAATGTTTTTTTCTGATTTTCAAACTTCTCTTGTTCTCAAATTGTTCTTTGTAGAATTTTGACAAAATGGTCCTTCCCTTTAAAGGGAATGTGACACCTTAGTCAAATCCTAGAATTTAGTGTAATTAGGCGTAGTTTTAGCCGAAAATAATGAAACCACTCATGATTTCTCTGAAAAATGTACTATAAGCTCAATATTTTGATTTATAAAATACTCCTCTAGAAAAATAGATAAATATCAGCCTGGGGATGATGTCTTGATCTGGCAACCACTACCATACTTGAAACGCTTGAAGGGCTTCGATTGGCTGATGCTCATTGTGGCTTCAGCATATGCCGTCATACAAATAGCCATGACAACTGTGGCCTACTGCTAGGGGTACAAGAGGGGTACATTGCAGGAAGGTTTTAGTTTTTTTCTACGGAAATATCGAGTTCCAAGACAAATGATATATAGAGTACCGGGTTTTCCGACCTGCTTTGCAACTTGGCTATCTCAGTTAAAATCACGTTATCAAGGTGCTACATCCCCTTCAATCTATAGTAAAAGGTACACAATTATTCCGCTGATTTGTGCCCCTGGATGACGGCAGTGTTGCTGCGTATCAACTTCCTTCTGCAGCAAACTACTCCGTCCACCGAACCACCTGTCTCGCTCTGATAAAGTGGGAGTGATCTGCCGATATTGACTTGTAAACGAATATGTATGATACGTTATAGGTGAAAAATACATGCTGCCGAAGGAGTGTATCTGCCATGTGAATTGCACAATGCTAGTTTTAGTATAATCTACTTGTGCTGAAAATTCATCACTTGAATTGCTGTGCCTTTTCAAACTCTGGGTCGAGGTATATCTCTGGATGTCAACTCCAAATTTCCTTGATAATATGACCTGCCGCCGTCTTATTTGGCTAAGCCTAGCAAAGAACTAGTGCCGGAAATTGCTTACGTCTCTTTATTGGAGGCATGTTGGGTACCAGCTTAAGTTAAGATCTCCTAACTAACTCCTGAGTTAAATTCATAATTTTCCCATGTCTGAATTATGTACGTAATGCAATCAGGAATAAAAAAACGCACTAACAATGCTAGAATTCTAACAAAAATTCCAAGAGGAAGCTAGATCACATACCAATGCCATGGTTGCTCGAACAGATCTTTCCTGCAGTTATACTTACCTATATGCACTCAGAGGCTCCCGAGCTTTAACCCTCGCCTCGGTGGGGGATGTTTAAACACCCCCGTCCCCCTCCTCCCCCTCCTCCTCATCGGGTTTTTCCGGTGGCACTGAAAAGGGCGCCTAGAAACGTCGTTGTACGTACCATGCTTTACCCCTGATCCATTCTGAAACTTTTCGCAAAATTTCTTGGTTGGATCATTTCAGGTCATGGCACCAATACAGGTCAAGTGACCTCACTTCCAAAAAAAGTTAAAGAGAGCATAAGTAAGAACAGAACGAATCAATGAAACCTAAACTAATATCGCATAATGGGCCCAATGGGTGCTACAAAATATATTCCGGTCATGTCGATGATCTAAGGTCAGGCACGGATCATTACCATTCCATTGAAAATGCATGGGAAAAACGGGAATTGGCCTGAAACAATGGCCCTATTTATCTAGATACACCTTAATAGGTTTTTCTTCTACAAATTATGTATCAAAGATCCCTCTCCAGGTTTATGTTGCAAGTTTGAGCCCGTGACCTATGATAAGCCATACGGGACTACGTAAACATGTTTTCAGACTTGGGTAAGAAACGTCGCAGGGAATGACGATCAAGCTTTTGTTTTGATACCATTATGTTTGGTTTATTATTGCCAGTCAATTGCTATGCATATTGACCATACTAGATCAGACGGTGACCTTGACCTGACTAAGGGTCAGATAATTTTTATGTTTTGACTTGGTATGGTCATTTCATGCATCATTCTCTTCGCCGTAACGAAAGGAAGCAAATAGTGCCTAAACATTGATTCTAACCCTACTTTGTCAGCGTGGCGTCGCCGGGGTTGGGAGGGCAAACCAAAGTCGAAAACAAAAAAGTCGCGCAGTGAAAAATCCACAAAGCCTTGGTAGGATTTGGGAACGGAACGAAAACAAAAAAACGTCACGGGTAAAATAGGCTCAAGATATATTTTCCATCAAGCCCCAATATTTATACTGAACTTCTCTATTCTGTTGAGTGAGAGTGAAGCACCAAAATTTGCTTACAAGCAAAAGGTCGGAAAAAGGAGGTCGATCGCTTGGGGCAAAAACATAGTTTGCCCCGACTTTCCGTTGGGGGCAATTGCCTTTTGCCCCCCTGGATCCGCCACTGTTTGTCAGACGTTAGAGCCTAGCCACTCTTAGTCTTCAGCCTGGCATGACCCCAGTATTGAATTGAGTAAAACAAGGACCGATGTAGCTTTTCCATGGACTCTTATGAGCTATCCACCAGCTTTCACGTTTTTCGCTATCTGCATAGGAACCAATATTGAGGGGCACACCAGCTCTCCCCCCACCTGGGGTGAATGTGGTTCGGAGTTCCACCGGGGCGGGTATTAAAATGATACCCATATTGGCCAATGACAATGATCCAGAGTGGTCACCAACCAGGTACTGAAATACCAGCGAGATGACCTAATGTCGTGACCCTATAAGGGGTTTCAAGAACGTAAGCATTAGTACAGACTTTTTGTTTGTACCCTGGGAATATTTCACAAAACAAATATAAAATATGACTTTAAAAATCAGTTTGAACACAAAGTCAAGAAGTCACCAGTGAAATTTTTCATTCATCGTGGTGATAAAAATAAGCATGTGCCGGAACTTGACGTCGGATCTTGAAATTCAATGACCTCTATACTCGTATTATGGCCTATTTGGCCTCGGACAAACAAATATGTTACACGCAACGGGGCCCGTTGTTAAAATAACTTGCAAAATGTTACCAGGATCGAATCTGTGATGGTGAACATTATAAAAGGCGGTCAATCTGTCCTGGAATTGTTAAGTAACTCCCCGGGGATATATGAAGTAAAAACATAGTTGGTTGCTGTTTAGGCATGCTGTCAGGATTGCTTAGCGAAAAACACGCTCTTCCGCTCTTTATATGACCTCGTCTGTTCGACTCGCTAGTTATGCCTCGCATCAGATATTGCACACAAGTGTAGTCATCGCAAACTTGTGTATACTCTCTAAATTATCACAGGTGCTCCACTTTGTGACACAGATATTACCAGGCTGTAGAAAATTTAAGCATATCTCCTTTGTTTTTCCGTAACTAGAGTGGATTCCTGTTCCTCAACTGTAACATACTTCGACTTATGCCTGCTGCATAAGACCCTCACGAATGAAACGCTTGCATTTATCATCAGTAATATATCGATCAATCACGAGATGAGAGCTCGTGATACCCTTCAATCGTAATCATAATAATAATCACCCGTCAATCAACTCACTTTATCGCCCTAGTAATAACCGGGACAAACAACAGGGCTTATTATGAAATTTTGCATTGTCCAAGCAAATGTATATCAAACGACCTTGATGTCACCAGTCCGGGTGTTTTTAATCTCGCACGCGGCACACTATAAGGAGTATCCAATACTACCTAGCTTACGGTGCAATTAAAATGATATGTATTTTATGGCGACCCATGATATACTTGTAATCTAATGTGGGTGTTGATATTGTTACTGTAGCGAGGGTTTAAGAACAGTCCTCATGTCTGGAGAAACCTGCTATTTTGCCATATGATATTAAAAATATAGATACAAAATCTTAACTCCGAAATTTTGGAACACATTGCAATGTATGATTACCTTCACAGTCATACTCCCTCTGTATTTATAACTAACCATTTCAGCACAGTAACTGCATATTTTAATAGACCCCCAGCATAAATAATATTTGGGCTCCCTGGCCTCGTTTGACCGTTAACACGCGCATTGACGGGGTCTGAGCCACCTTCGCTTTGAAAACTTTTTTGAGGTCTGGTCACTTGACCTGTACTGGTGACCTGACCTGAGATGACCTAACCTTAAATTTTTGACAAAAGTTGTAAAAATGATGAGCGAAAAGGTAAGCCAAGTTTGGCGGCGCTACGCGCCGCCGTTTTTATGATATCTCCGAAAAAACCCGAAGGGAGGCGGGTACCCGTCCTCTCGTCAATGCGCGTGTTAAGATCCTCTTACACCAAAGTTATTACAGCTTTTTTGCAACATATTTCATTACGGATACTGCAAAATTCCAGGCCTATATTTTCTCCCCTCTCCGTTTTTGTCTAAAGGGGTCTTGTAGAGCCCCTCTTATTTTCAGGGTACGTTAGTCCCCGTCCCCCACCAGTACGGGTGTTAAACATATTTTCAGATTTTGGTTAATGACTGTGTACATAATGTGTGTATAGCTTTTATTTTCTGTCATTGAATTTGCATTATTATTGGTATCATCATTGTGGGTCGATCTGCATACGATATGACAAAGCATGCAGTATTATATGATATTTTACTTAGGCCACCCCCATTTTATGCTAGGGAGTAGCCTTGACTCAACCTTTAGCCAGGTATCCCTTACATGTTTACCTAGTATCGTCGTGTTCTACATCATTCGATTTGATCTAATGAAAGGATCCTAATATTGCTTGTGATCAGTTTAGTATGCATTTTATACTATCCTCAAACAACTCAAAGTACAGCATATTTCAACTGTTGCTTCGTTTTTGTATGGTTAAATGCCAAATTTAGTAGCGGAATAACTGAAGCCAAAGGGTGCAGAAGTCGCCCGACACGAGGTTGAATTTGGGCGACGCGCTGGGTGCATTTTTTACCTCAGCAGATCTGCGTCGTCCGCCGGACCCGGTGATATCCTAACGACAGCAATGCGTCAGGCGCAGACTCATCAACAAAGCTGCCCGCAATAACATTTGAATAATGATGCTCTCAGGCAATACCAAACGGGTGGTGGAGTGGGGCGATGCGTCAAACTCCAGCTTCATATCGTCCGGGTGGCCGCCACTGCCAATCTGTCCCGAGCCTTCAAACTCTGCCACTCATTTCATAGTTCGCCTTCCGCGAACCCAGCTGACATCCAACGTCCACGTCAACTGTCAAAATGGCCGAAATTAATTTGGAGAATGTTTCTGCGCTCAGAGATACAGCACAGTTCTTAAGTTTACACATATCTCTCCCTACGTGGGATTTTTATGGAACATTGTTATAGACCGCTGAATTACACTGCGACATTTTGGGCTTATTTGGTTTAGTGGGTTTCTCGAATAATGAATATTCCGTTTTGATTGCTTGACACCTGCCGAATTGTGATAGTAGCTATCCATGTTTCTAAAGTCATTTTACCCTGTTTAACACCATGCTGTTTTCCTAATTTTCATCTGTTCTTCCGCTCGACGAAAATAAGACATTTCAATAGCATTCGTGATATGATCCTGTTCGTTTTCAGGCACATTCCTCACTTGAAGAAAAGGCCACTGTTAGATTCCGAAGGGCATTGGCGGACGCAGGGGGGCCATTCCGGCCATGCCCCCCAAGCGCTGGCGGGGGGCCAAACTATCTTTTGCCCCCCAAAACGCCGGATAAATTTCTTGAAAAAAGGTGTTTACACTAGGTCTGTAGAGCAAAAAATCTTCGCTCCCACCCCCCCGAGAGCGATTGTAGCTTATACTAGGTCTGTGGAGCACTGAAAAAAGGTGTTTACACTAGGTCTGTAGAGCAAACAAATCTTCACTCACCCCCCCCAGGAGGAGAGGCAGACATGGGTTTGCCCCCCCCCTCCAAAAAAACTCGGGTCTGCGTCCGGCCCTGCCGAAGGGAATACATTAGGTTCATGGCTCCCCAGGTGCCAAAATCTAGAGGATACATTTGATATGTGCTGCAACCCCCTCAAAATGAGGTGCAGAATTTAATTTCAGTGTCTATTATATTTTGGTATTATTTCATCTTGCAAGACAAAAGGTAAGCTCATCTTATTAAAAAAATACAATAAAATGGACGCCCGAAACCTTTGCCTGTGTGCTTCCTCTCACTTGTATCCGAAATGCCGGACATTTCAACAAACGCCAGAATAGGAGTTCCAGCGTTACCCTGGTCCCAACCTTTCGCCCGATAATTCCCTGTTATTAACCGCATTTTGGAACGAATGGGAACTTTGGAAAGGAATGTAAACTGAATGCAACAAGCTAAAGCTGACAAATTGTTATTTCAGACCGGATTTCTACAGTTCTAGGGCGTTGAAGATTTCCGGGCCAGTTCGCAGTTTTTTCGATGGAAGCGCTCAGAAAATTTTGGTTGTCGGAGGCAAATTTGTTTCAAAATTTCGACTTTCTGTACGAATTCGCACAAGATTACAAAGTGGGCAGCGACCCAATAGGGAGTTTTTGTTCATCTGTCCTATTTATGTGGTCTTTGTTTTAAACAAGGGTTTCCTGTCTACCGACTCCCCCAGGAAATCAAATGCATGACTCGGATTCACGTTTCCAGCCCTGTCAAGCTTAAAAAACTCATTCCAACTGAGGAGGTGCAACATTGAAAACGGTGGCCAACCAGTCTGACCTTGACCGCCGGGTCGAGCGGTTGTGCCCAGCAGCGCTGCGCGGCATAGTGGCCGGAGAGGCGGGACGTGGCGTAAACCGGTGACAGGCCACCAGGGATTTATCGACTGTGAATTCCGACAGTGTGGGATGTACTTAGAAAGTTTTGCATTGCCGGGTGATTTGTAAAAGAATATGCGATGTCGCCAACCGGAGATACGGGCCCTGTCTTTAGCGGCGCAGAATCGGTTCCAGCCGAGGAGACTCAACGGTAAAAACGGGACAGAAACTCTGTATCAGAGATGATTTCTACCTTTGAAAAGATGAAAAGAACGCGACCATCACCTAAGAAAAAATCGCCTGGAGCCAGTAAGTGCGGAATGTCGTCAGAGGCACTGGCCTACATTAGAGAAATTATCGAGACAACAATCCAGAAGAGTATGAAGGCGGAAGTGACTAGTATAACAAAAACTTTCGAGTCGAAGGTACAGTCCCTGGAGCGGGAAGGGGAATTGTTCGAGAGGGAGAACATCATTGAAGAAGTGGGAATGCAGGCCTCAACTTTGGAGCAACACCTATCCCAGCTGAGCACTGAGATGGAGAAAATGGAGAGGCACAGCGTGGCATCATCTGGTGTTGTCAAGTAAAGCTTTCGAAAGTCGGCGCCCAGGAGAAGATGTTAAGCTCATGGCAGGAAAGACACTTCAACGTAGCCTTCCGGGCATCCCTATGACACCTTCAGATCTGTCAACGGCACATAGGCTCTCTCGCGACGATTCCATCATTTGTGCCTTCAATGAGGGACCTGCGTAATGAAGTGTATTACGCGCGCACTCAGCTTCGGAACAGTTCCGCACCGAGGGAGCACCGACTATGCTTAGGGGAGTCCCTGAATAGGCTGAATCGGCAAATCTACAACGAGCTGGTCACCATGAAGAATGAGAGGCTACTCCGGTCGGTGTTCTTGAACCCCGGCTATAAGCTGTCAGCAACATCGTCACCTGTCACCTAATAGTTCAAGAAGTTAGGCAGCTATGGCAGAGGGTGACGTCCCCTGTGGGGCGTGCCGGAACCGGGGAGGGCCTCGGCGTCGTCCCAGAACCGGCCGTCGCAACCGTCGGCGCCGGATCTTCCTCCCCGGCGGAGCGCCGGGGACCCCGCGGCTGCTGCTGGACCTCGCTCCTTTGACGGGGCTCTCCCGTCCGGGCAAGTTCGGCAGTCGCGTGATACCGGGCTCGCATCGGCTGCAGCTCCGTCGAAAGTGGCGGGGCTGTCCAGGGCTTCGCTCCGGAGCCGGTAGGCTGTCGGCCGACCCCTGGCTCCTCCTGCCGTTGGCTAGTCGAGGGCGGCGGAGCAGGTAGGCTGGCGCCCGACCCCTGGCTCCTCCTTCCGTTGGCTAGTCGAGGGCGGCGGAGCAGGTAGGCTGGCGCCCGACCCCTGGCTGCTCCTGCCGTTGGCTAGTTGAGGGCGGCGGAGCAGGTAGGCTGGCGCCCGACCCCTGGCTGCTCCGGCCGTTGGCTGGACGAGGGCGGCGGAGCAGGTAGGGTGGCGCCCGACCCCTGGCTGCTCCTGCCGCTGGCTCGTCGAGGGCGGCGGAGCAGGTAGGGTGGCGCCCGACCCCTGGCTGCTCCGGCCGTTGGCTGGACGAGGGCGGCGGAGCAGGTAGGGTGGCGCCCGACCCCTGGCTGCTCCTGCCACTGGCTCGTCGAGGGCGGCGGAGCAGGTAGGGTGGCGCCCGACCCTGGCTGCTCCGGCCGTTGGCTGGTCGAGGGCGGCGGAGCAGGTAGGGCGGTGCCCGACCCCTGGCTGCTCCTGCCGCTGGCTCGTCGAGGGCGGCGGAGCAGGTAGGGTGGCGCCCGACCCCTGGCTGCTCCGGCCGTTGGCTGGTCGAGGGCGGCGGAGCAGGTAGGGCGGTGCCCGACCCTGGCTGCTCCTGCCGCTGGCTCGTCGAGGGCGGCGGAGCAGGTAGGGTGGCGCCCGACCCTGGCTGCTCCTGCCGCTGGCTCGTCGAGGGCGGCGGAGCAGGTAGGGCGGTGCCCGACCCCTGGCTGCTCCTGCCGCTGGCTCGTCGAGGGCGGCGGAGCAGGTAGGGTGGCGCCCGACCCCTGGCTGCTCCTGCCGCTGGCTCGTCGAGGGCGGCGGAGCAGGTAGGGCGGCGCCCGACCCCTGGCTGCTCCTGCCGCTGGCTCGTCGAGGGCGGCGGAGCAGGTAGGGCGGTGCCCGACCCCTGGCTGCTCCTGCCGCTGGCTCGTCGAGGGCGGCGGAGCAGGTAGGGTGGCGCCCGACCCCTGGCTGCTCCTGCCGCTGGCTCGTCGAGGGCGGCGGAGCAGGTAGGGTGGCGCCCGACCCCTGGCTGCTCCTGCCGCTGGCTCGTCGAGGGCGGCGGAGCAGGTAGGGCGGTGCCCGACCCCTGGCTGCTCCTGCCGCTGGCTCGTCGAGGGCGGCGGAGCAGGTAGGGTGGCGCCCGACCCCTGGCTGCTCCTGCCGCTGGCTCGTCGAGGGCGGCGGAGCAGGTAGGGCGGTGCCCGACCCTGGCTGCTCCTGCCGCTGGCTCGTCGAGGGCGGCGGAGCAGGTAGGGTGGCGCCCGACCCCTGGCTGCCCGGCCGTTGGCTGGTCGAGGGCGGCGGAGCAGGTAGGCTGGCGCCCGACCCCTGGCTGCTCCGGCCGTTGGCTGGTCGAGGGCGGCGGAGCCGGCGGCGGCTGACCCGCCGCAGGTAACGGGCTCATCTGCTACACAAGGTACTGTGCCGAACAGTACCTTGTGGACATGGACTCTTTTTTAGGACTTTATATTTCAGAAATTTGCCTGAAATTTGTCTCTGATGGATCTTATTTCCTTTCTTTACTGTCAGCCAGAGATTGTAAAGAACGTATCACTGATCATAAGGTCCTGTCAAAACTCTTTTCCAAATATATATATATATATATATATATGTATATATAAAAAAATGTTACGGCCCGTATGGAAAATCGGCCCGTTTGCATACGGGCCGGCCCATTTGCAAACCGGCCGGTCCGTTTACGAATCAGCCGGCTCGTTTAAAATGGATTTGAGTAAAATGAATTCGCACGCAGCAGCGTTCTTGGCATGGGTCTACTGATCAAATTTCATGAAAAGTAGCTCCAAATCGCATCATGCCTAATTTTTCCACTTCTGGACCGAAGTGCATTGGATAAATCCCGCCCACTCCACCTCCTGAGCATAATGTGACCCGACCTGCCGCCGGAAGACCAAGCGTTGTACGCCTTCTTTTATCTGTGAAGTGCAGGGGTGATTGGGCCGCCTCGTCGCCTTGACACTTGCTGAATCTCTGGTAAATTTTATGCATGGTTGTGTACCTACGTTTAAGAATATTGTGTCATCCCTGGATTGAACCCTAAATATAGCATTAGAAATTTACTATCTTCGATTTCAGGTTATGCTCTATTTCTGGTTTGGGGACAGGTCCATATTAAGACATTCATTTTTGAGCCGTGGATTTAGGAATTTGATAAATATCCAGTGCCACCCCATCTGCATTTACAATCATACCTGGCCAGGATAATTAGATTAGAGGCAATGCCAGCGCCTCTCATCATAGAAGGCTTAGCTAAGGCTGCCATTTTTCTAGGTAAAGGAAATTAAGTAGCTGAAATAAAGTTCCAAATTAATTTTCTATTTTATGCTGCAGTCTACCTTCCTCTGCTTTACTGAATCCAAATTGGCTGCTTCGGGGTCTTTCTAGCAAAATTATCCCAGGTAACATTACCTCCACCTTTTGCTGAGTGCCGGAACAGCTTAGCTTCGAAACTGGATGAGCATTTGAATCCAAGTCATTATCGAATTAGTTGTATTCCATACATATTGATTGGATTTTGGATTCGGATGATAGTCACTGTCCTAGTCTCTATGGCCCAAATGTGATCCGGATCGCATGCAGATGGAGTACGAGTGTCTTTTCACATCACTATGGCAGAGTTTGTGCTAAAGTGTTGGGAAAATAGCGCTTCATGAACTCGGCGACTCCAAGATGTATCTGGATCTGCGGTTTGATCAGATCGCATTTGGACCATGAAAACTAAGTTGTATGGAAACTGATTGGGTCTGGTCTATTAGAGAAAGTCCGTATTTTTTAGTTTAATGCATCTAATTTTTTCCATTTTCATGAATATCTTTATTTCCAATGAATTGTAAACTGGGCGATTGAATTAAGTTAATATTAATCTCTGAACATGGCAAGCATTGTGACTGCACTGCATTCCATTTACATGCGTGAATAAATGCTTGCAACGCTTGAATAGATTGCTGCTTGTAGAGCTTTAGCATTTAAAGGTAATGTGGCACCTTCACAACGTGATTTTAACTGAGATAGCCAAGTTGTAAAGCAGGTCGGAAATCCCGGTACTCCATTTTTCATTTGTCCTGGAACTCGATATTTCCGTAGAAAAAGCTAAAACCTACCTGACACCAGCCCCCCTCAGCCCCCCGTCGCCGGCGGCCATTGTTGTGAGTTACTGGTGTGACGACACATGCTGACGTCACGATGAGCATCAGCCAATCGAAGCCCTTGAAGTGTTTCAAGTATGGTAGTGGTTGCCAGATCGTGACATCATCCACAGTCTGATATTTATTTCCTTTTCTAGAGGAGTATTCTTAAAAACCAAATATTGAGCTTATTGTACATTTGTCAGATAAATCATGAGTGGTTTCATTATTTTTTACTAAAAGTACGCCTAATTACACTAAATTCCAGGATTAGACCAAGGTGCCACATTCCCTTTAAGGATGACTGGTACCTACGTATTCAGTTATCAAAGTAAATATGTATCCGGAAATAACTTAGTGCTCCTTGTTTGCCAAAAAACAGTTTTAACGATGCTAAGAATCTGGCTTAGTCACAGGCAAAGACCACCTCTGGTGAACACCGGCATTATCTAGACTCTGATGAGATTGGTTTTCGATTGTTGAATACTATGGAAAATATTCCCTGAAAAGTGAATGCGGTCATATCATTTCCAATGTGCGTGCTGTTCTAAACCTCGTCTTGTGCCCACTCTCTTGCTTCATTAAGTTACCAACAATGATTATAATCAGGAACTATGTCGCAAGAGGAGTTCTTTGCTTATTTTTGTTGCTGCGAAAGATGAGAAAGCAACGAACACGCAGACGGTGCCGAAGGCCACTTATGATGAGATCGTCAAAGACTTTGCGGACATTAAGGCTCATTGAAAGCTGTACTTAGTGAGACACTACCCGCGCTTCAAAAAGTAGGATTTAATTAAAATTGCAGGAGTGCACAAGTTGATCGACAAAAACACATGACTGGAAATCATCCAAAATGAGGAAGTCTTTGATGTTATTCATGAGCTGCACCTTTCACTGGGGCATCCTGGCAGTAGCAAGACGTTTAAAGGGAATGTGGCACCTCGGTCGAATCTTGGAATTTAGTGCAATTATGGGTACTTCTAGCCAAAGTTCATGAAAGCGTCCATGATTTCCCTAAAAACATGTACAATAAGCTCGATATTTTGATTTTTAAAATGCTCCTCTATGGAAAGTAATAAGTTTCTGCCTGTGGATGATGTCATGATCTGACAACTACTACCATATTCAATAGGCTTCAAGGGCTTCGATTGGCTGATACTCACCGTGATGTCAGCATATGTCGTCACACCAACAGCTGACAGTTGTGGCCTGCTACATGGGGTACATGTGGGGTTTATTTCAGGTAGGTTTTTAGCTTTTCTCTACGGAAGCTTTGAGTTTCAAGACAAACGATATATTGAGTGCCGGGTTTTCCAGCATGCTTTACAACTTGGCTATCTCAGTTAAAATTACGTTATAAAGGTGCCACTTTCCCTTTAACGCAGTAAAGTACAAATACGCCAATATTAGCCGTGCGACTGTCGGGCTGTACCTAGAAACTTGCAAAAACTGCGAGACGAAGAAGACACGACTACCGAATACAATAGTGTCTCTCTCAATCATTACTGATGACATGACCAGACATGCTCAAGTGGACCTCAGCGACTGGCACAGTGAGAGGAAGGATGGATATGCCTATATACTAAATTGTCAGTATCACCTCACCAAATTCGTAGTGTTGCGTCCACTCCGAACAAAGTCAGAAGAACAGGTGGCGTACAACCTAGTTGACATTTTCTGTATCTTTGGAGCCAACCCCCAACATTCTGCAAATAAGTTTTATCAGAGATGGTGTTGCAATCTGTGGGGAGCTGGTTCAAAATTTGTATTAAATGCACTGTTGCTTAAATCCACTATTCTGCTGATCTCGTTGCCCTGATGTGGGCTGCAATATGAGAAACTGTTTGCCAAAGCCGTGAACAAAGACAAAAACGCCTATGTTTTTATAAATTATCTTGAATTTGACTGCAAACATATTTAACACGTATCTAGAATGACTAGTAACTTAATCAAAGTGCATACTTACCTAGTATGAAAATTAATATTTCACTAAAACAGGGATCGCAAATGATCGCTTATGCCTAGACTTATGCTTATGCTTAGGTGGTTTCAGAAGGATATATATCTATCAGTAAATATTTAATGGTATCATGACAGCTATTGATAGACATAGGGCAGTTTCATGACAAAAGCTATTATCCAAAAACTTTCAGATCATTGATGGCGTGTTTCTCTTATTCAAATTATTATTGACATGGTTGAAATGTCACTCACTTACACCTCGCGATTGACAATTTTTTATCCTAACCGACATTCCATCAACTAAGTTCACTTGTCATTACCTGCTACCCACATCTTAATCAGCTTTGGCCCGTTTGTAAGAAGATCGGCCGGTTTGCAAACGGGCCGGACGTTATACAAACGGGCTGGCCCATTTACAAACGGGCCAATTTGCTGGTCCGTTTGCATACGGGCCAGCTATTTGGCCCGTTTATAAATGGGCCGGCCCGTTTGCAAACGGGCCGGTTTTCCATACGGGCTGTATCACATATATATATATATTGTTGATATGTTTGAAAATGATGTCTTGGAGAGCTATTTTGAGCATGATGATAAATATGTAAGTGAGGAATAACAGCCTGATGCTCATATTATATAAAACTTGTTCGAAAATTAACAGTCAATATATTTCACCCATGGGGCATGGTCACGACAGCGAATGGACAGGTGGCAGAATTTTACAACATTTGAAAATTTAGAATTATGATACACACGCGTGGTTGCCTAATACACTTTCAATTCTTACTATATCTTGTACATACATTTCCATTCCAAGCTTATATGTATATATATATAGTAGTATTCAATTATTCTCACATTCTCCGTACATTCATTTCTAGATATAAACAGCTCACATACATTTCAACACATAGCTACAATTTATACAACTTGCCTATTATGATGATGACTATTGGTATTGCATGGGCTTCAGAAGGGTCCAGGAGGATGACATTATGTTTAGCTGGGGTTTATTTTTCCGAATTTCAATAGATTCGCTGATTTTAACCTCTGCAACATCTTTGCAGAGCCTAAGAATTTTAATGTTTAGTTTAGTGTGGTCTATATTAGTGATTTGAGGATGCTCGTTTTTGAAATGTTCGCCGAAGGGTGTATTTTTAGTTTTGTTTCTTGCGTCTCTGAGGTGTTCCATGTATCTTTCTCTGATCATACGCTTACTTTCACCAATGTAAATTTTGGAGCAGAGTTGACAAGTAATTTCATAAACGGAGTTCCGCTGGTGGCATCCACCTTCCAGTCCCGCCATGCAGCAGAAGCAGCGTCTGTTGCCGGCGGGACATGGAGGTGGGTCTAGGGCCGATCTAGTGATTTTGTTAGCTAACGTTTTCCCGCTTAACCATGTGATCTGGAACGGTAGTTTTGAAGTTTTGACGGCATGGGATACTTTATGGGAAAGCTCATCGTCTATGAAGGGTAGCCTAATGTAAGTGCGTTCATCTGTTTTAGGACGGGTTAGCTTCGTAATGTTCTCTCGGAACAGTCTAGTTTTAGTTCGCTGGATCAAATTGTTAGGATACCCGTTCATTTTAAAGATATTTTCAATTTTGAGCAGACCACGTTTTTGAGCTTCTTTGTCTGATCCAACCCTTTTTAGCTCGGAGTAGCTGGGAATACAGAATTGACTTTTTTGTTTGAATGGAATGAGCCGAATTGTAGGGGAGGATTATTGGAGCTGCCATCGGCTTGATATATAACTCCGTACAATATTTGCCATTAGGATGAATAGTGAGCGTTGTGTCAAGGAATGCTAAGCTATTACTCTCCGATTGGTCCGTTCGTTCGATGGAAAATTTTAGAGATGGATGAAAGCTGTTAATGGACTGATAAAATGAGTCTAGAAGCTTAGAGCCATGACACCAAATTCCAAGTATATCATCAATATATCTTATGTAGATAAGGGGTTGATGGTCGAGTGAGGCAAGGAAAAGAGATTCTACTGCGTCCATAAAAACAATGGCGATCGGTGGGGCTATTCTACTTCCCATTGCTATACCTGTCTTTTGTCGGTAGAACTGTTGGCCAAATCTGAGATAGTTATTCTGTAAGCAATGATGCAGAAGTTTATCAATGTCATGTAGTTCTAGTCCAAAGAAGTTTATTTGGTTTTGGTGTTTTTTCATTAGATTCATTGTTGCTGAGATCGCCTCTTGAATGGGTATGTTTCCGTAAAGATTAGTTACATCGACAGTGAAAGCAATAGTACCTTTGGGCATTGTCTGTGGAAATTTGGCTTTGATCTTCGAAAGGTAGGTGTATGTGTTTTCTATGTGCGCCGGAACAAAAACTAGCAGTTGTGATATGATCTGTTCTAGGAGCCAACTCAATTTGTCCAGCGGATCTCCGCAGGCTGATACGATGGGTCGCAGTGGTATATCTTTTTTGTGTGTCTTGGGTAAGCCATAAAAGTTCAGCTGTGCGTGATCCTGAAGGTTTGATGGCTCGAATGATCTTATCTGGAATTTTGTCTACCATAGTATCATGAATTATGATCCTGGTCTTGATATCTAATTTTTTAGTGGGGTTCTTTTTTACTTTCACATAATCTGTTGTTATTTGGGACGCTTTTTCTACATAGTCGCTCCTATCCATAATGACAAAGCCTTTACATTTGTCGGACCTTTTCACTATCAAATCCTCGTTTGACCGAAGCTGTTTCAATTGATTTAAGTCCTCTTGGCTGTGGTTAGGAGTTAATTTAGAACGATGGTTTTTAAACAAAGATATTATTTTCTGTTTGAGTTTACTTAGTTTTTCCCTCTGTTGTCGGGTCAGAAGTTGGTGCCATCTTTGTATCTGTGTCACCAAACCGGGGTGTGGGTATTTTACCAATGAGGGCCTGTTCGTCCTGGTTGTCATCTCTAATGGGCTGTGATACCTGGTCTAGATTCACATTGCCTTGAGATTTTTTGTCCTCAATGCAGCGCTTCCATCTAAGAGCAAAAGCACCCCTTTCAAAACCAGTTTCTGCTTGCTGAATAGTAGACCTGGTGATTTTCGTCGTCAAGGCAAAGTTAGGACCAAGGCTTAAGAGGTTAGTTAGTGTTGCAGAAATGGCTTGTTTAGATAGGTTTTGGATCCGAGGAGGTAACAAGTGCCCAGCAATACAATTACCGCAAATACAGGTATTAGCGATCTCCCATCGTTCAATACCCTCTGTCCAGGGGTCTAGATCCTGTCCGGGCATTTTGTCACAAGAATCACAAACACACATCATAGAATCCTGCCAGCTCTCTTCTACTAGTCCTATGCCTTCGTCTACCATCTGGTCATCCCCTACTTTGTCCTGCCCAGCAATTATATTTACGGCCTCAGATAAAGTTTCTAATCCTTCTGAATTCCCCTCATCCGAATAATCACACAGCTCACCCAGTTCAATCCCTACTGAAGAAAAATATTCGCCATCTAGCTTGTCATCGCAAGAATTACACACACAAAATACGCTATCATACCAAATCTCCTCAGTGACTCCTATTTGAGAGTCTAGCCTTAAACCATCCTTCCTTGTAATACTGTTCCCGGCACTAGTGTCTTTCTCTACTACTGTTAAATTATTACATCCACCCAGAAAATCTTGGGCATCATACCATGTATCCATAGTAGGTGGTTGGTCTTCAGTCATCATCTGCCGTCTTCTTGGTCTTCGGATTATATCTGATGTTGAAGTCTCCTGCTCATATGGTGGTTCTGTATTCATTTCTGCTACAGTGACATCTGCTTCTGTAGTTGCTTCATCTGCGTCCGTCGTTGCGCGATTGTGCTTGCGATGATGAAGGAGCGCCAACTTGTTTTTATGCGTCTTCTTGCTCTTCATGGCTGTCTCGGCGTATACAGAGTTCCCTCTTCGGCATGTAAATCCCCACAGTGGATGCGTTCGAGCATTTTGTTTCGTTCTGACTTCTTCGCGACGAAGATATGCTTGAGTTCTGAAGGCTATTTTTATTTCTTCATTCAAGAGCTTTCTAAAGAATGTTTCTCTAATCTTCTTTTTCGCACTATTGTTACCGAAATCACCTACTTTGTCACTGATGAATTTGGGCGTTAAATTATTTTTGCGACATTTTACTAGAAAAGATATCCGGGTGTCCACTTTCGCTTGTTTTTCGGCATTTGTTACGATTTTGATTAACTCTCCGCGGTGGCTGCGCACTGGTTCTTTGAAAATGATGTCTTGGAGAGCTATTTTGAGCATGATGATAAATATGTAAGTGAGGAATAACAGCCTGATGCTCATATTATATAAAACTTGTTCGAAAATTAACAGTCAATATATTTCACCCATGGGGCATGGTCACGACAGCGAATGGACAGGTGGCAGAATTTTACAACATTTGAAAATTTAGAATTATGATACACACGCGTGGTTGCCTAATACACTTTCAATTCTTACTATATCTTGTACATACATTTCCATTCCAAGCTTATATGTATATATATATAGTAGTATTCAATTATTCTCACATTCTCCGTACATTCATTTCTAGATATAAACAGCTCACATACATTTCAACACATAGCTACAATTTATACAACTCGCCTATTATGATGATGACTATTGGTATTGCATGGGCTTCAGAAGGGTCCAGGAGGATGACATTATGTTTAGCTGGGGTTTATTTTTCCGAATTTCAATAGATTCGCTGATTTTAACCTCTGCAACATCTTTGCAGAGCCTAAGAATTTTAATGTTTAGTTTAGTGTGGTCTATATTAGTGATTTGAGGATGCTCGTTTTTGAAATGTTCGCCGAAGGGTGTATTTTTAGTTTTGTTTCTTGCGTCTCTGAGGTGTTCCATGTATCTTTCTCTGATCATACGCTTACTTTCACCAATGTAAATTTTGGAGCAGAGTTGACAAGTAATTTCATAAACGGAGTTCCGCTGGTGGCATCCACCTTCCAGTCCCGCCATGCAGCAGAAGCAGCGTCTGTTGCCGGCGGGACATGGAGGTGGGTCTAGGGCCGATCTAGTGATTTTGTTAGCTAACGTTTTCCCGCTTAACCATGTGATCTGGAACGGTAGTTTTGAAGTTTTGACGGCATGGGATACTTTATGGGAAAGCTCATCGTCTATGAAGGGTAGCCTAATGTAAGTGCGTTCATCTGTTTTAGGACGGGTTAGCTTCGTAATGTTCTCTCGGAACAGTCTAGTTTTAGTTCGCTGGATCAAATTGTTAGGATACCCGTTCATTTTAAAGATATTTTCAATTTTGAGCAGACCACGTTTTTGAGCTTCTTTGTCTGATCCAACCCTTTTAGCTCGGAGTAGCTGGGAATACAGAATTGACTTTTTTGTTTGAATGGAATGAGCCGAATTGTAGGGGAGGATTATTGGAGCTGCCATCGGCTTGATATATAACTCCGTACAATATTTGCCATTAGGATGAATAGTGAGCGTTGTGTCAAGGAATGCTAAGCTATTACTCTCCGATTGGTCCGTTCGTTCGATGGAAAATTTTAGAGATGGATGAAAGCTGTTAATGGACTGATAAAATGAGTCTAGAAGCTTAGAGCCATGACACCAAATTCCAAGTATATCATCAATATATCTTATGTAGATAAGGGGTTGATGGTCGAGTGAGGCAAGGAAAAGAGATTCTACTGCGTCCATAAAAACAATGGCGATCGGTGGGGCTATTCTACTTCCCATTGCTATACCTGTCTTTTGTCGGTAGAACTGTTGGCCAAATCTGAGATAGTTATTCTGTAAGCAATGATGCAGAAGTTTATCAATGTCATGTAGTTCTAGTCCAAAGAAGTTTATTTGGTTTTGGTGTTTTTTCATTAGATTCATTGTTGCTGAGATCGCCTCTTGAATGGGTATGTTTCCGTAAAGATTAGTTACATCGACAGTGAAAGCAATAGTACCTTTGGGCATTGTCTGTGGAAATTTGGCTTTGATCTTCGAAAGGTAGGTGTATGTGTTTTCTATGTGCGCCGGAACAAAAACTAGCAGTTGTGATATGATCTGTTCTAGGAGCCAACTCAATTTGTCCAGCGGATCTCCGCAGGCTGATACGATGGGTCGCAGTGGTATATCTTTTTGTGTGTCTTGGGTAAGCCATAAAGTTCAGCTGTGCGTGATCCTGAAGGTTTGATGGCTCGAATGATCTTATCTGGAATTTTGTCTACCATAGTATCATGAATTATGATCCTGGTCTTGATATCTAATTTTTTAGTGGGGTTCTTTTTTACTTTCACATAATCTGTTGTTATTTGGGACGCTTTTTCTACATAGTCGCTCCTATCCATAATGACAAAACCTTTACATTTGTCGGACCTTTTCACTATCAAATCCTCGTTTGACCGAAGCTGTTTCAATTGATTTAAGTCCTCTTGGCTGTGGTTAGGAGTTAATTTAGAACGATGGTTTTTAAACAAAGATATTATTTTCTGTTTGAGTTTACTTAGTTTTCCCTCTGTTGTCGGGTCAGAAGTTGGTGCCATCTTTGTATCTGTGTCACCAAACCGGGGTGTGGGTATTTTACCAATGAGGGCCTGTTCGTCCTGGTTGTCATCTCTAATGGGCTGTGATACCTGGTCTAGATTCACATTGCCTTGAGATTTTTTGTCCTCAATGCAGCGCTTCCATCTAAGAGCAAAAGCACCCCTTTCAAAACCAGTTTCTGCTTGCTGAATAGTAGACCTGGTGATTTTCGTCGTCAAGGCAAAGTTAGGACCAAGGCTTAAGAGGTTAGTTAGTGTTGCAGAAATGGCTTGTTTAGATAGGTTTTGGATCCGAGGAGGTAACAAGTGCCCAGCAATACAATTACCGCAAATACAGGTATTAGCGATCTCCCATCGTTCAATACCCTCTGTCCAGGGGTCTAGATCCTGTCCGGGCATTTTGTCACAAGAATCACAAACACACATCATAGAATCCTGCCAGCTCTCTTCTACTAGTCCTATGCCTTCGTCTACCATCTGGTCATCCCCTACTTTGTCCTGCCCAGCAATTATATTTACGGCCTCAGATAAAGTTTCTAATCCTTCTGAATTCCCCTCATCCGAATAATCACACAGCTCACCCAGTTCAATCCCTACTGAAGAAAAATATTCGCCATCTAGCTTGTCATCGCAAGAATTACACACACAAAATACGCTATCATACCAAATCTCCTCAGTGACTCCTATTTGAGAGTCTAGCCTTAAACCATCCTTCCTTGTAATACTGTTCCCGGCACTAGTGTCTTTCTCTACTACTGTTAAATTATTACATCCACCCAGAAAATCTTGGGCATCATACCATGTATCCATAGTAGGTGGTTGGTCTTCAGTCATCATCTGCCGTCTTCTTGGTCTTCGGATTATATCTGATGTTGAAGTCTCCTGCTCATATGGTGGTTCTGTATTCATTTCTGCTACAGTGACATCTGCTTCTGTAGTTGCTTCATCTGCGTCCGTCGTTGCGCGATTGTGCTTGCGATGATGAAGGAGCGCCAACTTGTTTTTATGCGTCTTCTTGCTCTTCATGGCTGTCTCGGCGTATACAGAGTTCCCTCTTCGGCATGTAAATCCCCACAGTGGATGCGTTCGAGCATTTTGTTTCGTTCTGACTTCTTCGCGACGAAGATATGCTTGAGTTCTGAAGGCTATTTTTATTTCTTCATTCAAGAGCTTTCTAAAGAATGTTTCTCTAATCTTCTTTTTCGCACTATTGTTACCGAAATCACCTACTTTGTCACTGATGAATTTGGGCGTTAAATTATTTTTGCGACATTTTACTAGAAAAGATATCCGGGTGTCCACTTTCGCTTGTTTTTCGGCATTTGTTACGATTTTGATTAACTCTCCGCGGTGGCTGCGCACTGGTTCTTTGAAAATGATGTCTTGGAGAGCTATTTTGAGCATGATGATAAATATGTAAGTGAGGAATAACAGCCTGATGCTCATATTATATAAAACTTGTTCGAAAATTAACAGTCAATATATTTCACCCATGGGGCATGGTCACGACAGCGAATGGACAGGTGGCAGAATTTTACAACATTTGAAAATTTAGAATTATGATACACACGCGTGGTTGCCTAATACACTTTCAATTCTTACTATATCTTGTACATACATTTCCATTCCAAGCTTATATGTATATATATATAGTAGTATTCAATTATTCTCACATTCTCCGTACATTCATTTCTAGATATAAACAGCTCACATACATTTCAACACATAGCTACAATTTATACAACTCGCCTATTATGATGATGACTATTGGTATTGCATGGGCTTCAGAAGGGTCCAGGAGGATGACATTATGTTTAGCTGGGGTTTATTTTTCCGAATTTCAATAGATTCGCTGATTTTAACCTCTGCAACATCTTTGCAGAGCCTAAGAATTTTAATGTTTAGTTTAGTGTGGTCTATATTAGTGATTTGAGGATGCTCGTTTTTGAAATGTTCGCCGAAGGGTGTATTTTTAGTTTTGTTTCTTGCGTCTCTGAGGTGTTCCATGTATCTTTCTCTGATCATACGCTTACTTTCACCAATGTAAATTTTGGAGCAGAGTTGACAAGTAATTTCATAAACGGAGTTCCGCTGGTGGCATCCACCTTCCAGTCCCGCCATGCAGCAGAAGCAGCGTCTGTTGCCGGCGGGACATGGAGGTGGGTCTAGGGCCGATCTAGTGATTTTGTTAGCTAACGTTTTCCCGCTTAACCATGTGATCTGGAACGGTAGTTTTGAAGTTTTGACGGCATGGGATACTTTATGGGAAAGCTCATCGTCTATAAAGGGTAGCCTAATGTAAGTGCGTTCATCTGTTTTAGGACGGGTTAGCTTCGTAATGTTCTCTCGGAACAGTCTAGTTTTCTTACGCCGGCAACAGACGCTGCTTCTGCTGCATGGCGGGACTGGAAGGTGGATGCCACCAGCGGAACTCCGTTTATGAAATTACTTGTCAACTCTGCTCCAAAATTTACATTGGTGAAAGTAAGCGTATGATCAGAGAAAGATACATGGAACACCTCAGAGACGCAAGAAACAAAACTAAAAATACACCCTTCGGCGAACATTTCAAAAACGAGCATCCTCAAATCACTAATATAGACCACACTAAACTAAACATTAAAATTCTTAGGCTCTGCAAAGATGTTGCAGAGGTTAAAATCAGCGAATCTATTGAAATTCGGAAAAATAAACCCCAGCTAAACATAATGTCATCCTCCTGGACCCTTCTGAAGCCCATGCAATACCAATAGTCATCATCATAATAGGCAAGTTGTATAAATTGTAGCTATGTGTTGAAATGTATGTGAGCTGTTTATATCTAGAAATGAATGTACGGAGAATGTGAGAATAATTGAATACTACTATATATATATACATATAAGCTTGGAATGGAAATGTATGTACAAGATATAGTAAGAATTGAAAGTGTATTAGGCAACCACGCGTGTGTATCATAATTCTAAATTTTCAAATGTTGTAAAATTCTGCCACCTGTCCATTCGCTGTCGTGACCATGCCCCATGGGTGAAATATATTGACTGTTAATTTTCGAACAAGTTTTATATAATATGAGCATCAGGCTGTTATTCCTCACTTACATATTGTTGATATGTTCTTGACATATAAATATAAAGTAAATTAAATAAAAAGTCTCAAGTTTCTTCCATATATATATATATATATAAAAATATATATATATATATATATATATATATATATATCGGTCATCACGGTACCAGAACGTCTGACCACCGTCATTGTATCAGTGACCGAACGGTGGATTTTGGGCTTAATCATTCAGGTCAATTGGAATATCTCACGTTCAAAAGAGGTTGATTCCTTGCATCGCTCTCCCCCAACGTTTTTTGAACGGGCATTATGTCGTTCACTATGTTGGCTGATCTCTATCCTGATCATTTCGAGTCTTGAATTGATAAAATATGTATTGTATCTGTATTACAGTTTTATTTTGAAATTTTAAGCAAGGAACGAAGTAGCTTCAACTTAATTTCGCACCGGTATTGCAGATTTCAAATAAACTGCTTTGAATTAACACGTGCATTGACGGGGGACGGGTACCTGTCCCCCTCGGGTTTTTCGGAGAGTATGAAAACGGCGGCGCGTAGCGCCGCCATACTTGGCATGCCTTTGTCCTCATCATTTTACAACTTCTGTGAAAATTTTAAGGTTAGGTCATCTCAGGTCAGGTCACCAGTAAAGGTCAGGTGACCTGTCCCCAAAAAAGGTTTAAGATAGCATAAGCCAGAACAGGGTAAGCTTATCCGATTGAAACTTATATCGCATAATGGGCCCACCGAGTTCTCTAACATATGTTCCGGTATTTTTTATATCGATGACCTAAGGTCAGGTACGAGCCATGACCTCTCCATTGGAAATAAATGGGAAATGGTTTTGAATGAATAACATAGTAACAGATGGTGATATAGCTATTTTAACTGCATGCTACTTGCCTTGTCTTTGCAGGTCTAATTATATGAATTTTATATAATTTGACCATGAACTGACCTCAGGTCAGGTCAAATGCTTGATTTGACCTAGCAAGGTAAAAGTATATATCATTCGATTCGGCTTGGTGCGACGATTCATATAGTTTATGTCGTTTTGCTCTATCTTTACTAGTTCAGATGTAATGGCCGAAAACCTTCATTTACATGTTATCCCTATGACGGCATGTTTTGACCTCTCGTGACCTTAAATGTGACCTAAAAAAGGTTCAAATATTTTCGATGGAGAAGTGGATGGGCTACCCCATGCCATTTACCGTTTTTCGCTACCTAGCGTGGTTCTTGAGATCTTAGCGAAGGTGGCTCAGACCCCCGTCAATGCGCGTGTTAAACGTTCGAAAATTTACCACCCAAAAGTCGTATGTGGGCCCGAAAATAACGTTTCTTTGATTGATTTTAAACTTCTACTGATAATCTAACTCTTGATTCATCTGGTGGACAATAGGCTGCTAAAAGTAAAGATCAAATAACAAAGTTTTAATCGATTCGATCTCATCGCGGTAGTCACTAAATTGTTCATCAATATGTCACTTCTGGAGCTCGTGCGGTACCCACGGTCAACCGGCGGTTAACACGCTGGCCCTCCTCCCACCCTTTGATCTCAGTAACCAACAGTGATTCTAAACAAAATCGGAAAGCGCTGGCTCAGAAAGCAAAAGACGTTAGTTATCTTCTCCTCTGCTGAATTTCAACTAAACACGTTGAATTGTGTGCGGCCCAAAATGGGTCAAATTTAGTCCGATTTAAGAAATCCATTTACCATTTGGGAATCACAAGATCTAGAACAAAGCCAAGGACTTAAACACGCGCATTGACGGGGTTCTGAGCCACCTTCGCCTTGACGGGGGGCGGGGTGGCGGGTACGCTCCCCCAAAATATCTCGAAAACCACGCTAGGTAGCGAAAACGGTAAGCGGCGTTGGGTAGCCCATCCACTACTCCATCGAAAATATTTGAACCATTTTTTTTCAGGTCACATTTAAGGTCACTAGAGGTCAAAACATGCCGTCGTAGGGATAACATGTAAATGAAGATTTTCGTTCATTACATCTAAACAAGTAAAGATAGAGCAAAGCAACTTGAACTATATGAATCCTCGCAGCAAGCCGAATCAAATGATAGGTATATAATCTGACCTTGCTTGGTCAAATCAGGGATTGGACCTGAACTGAGGTCAGGTCAAAGTAAAATTAGATAAAATGCGTATCATTAGAACCACAGAGACAAGGCAAATCTAATTTAGCTAAAATAACGCTCTATTATCATCTGTTACTAAGTTATTCGGTTAAAGCCATTTTTCCTATGCATTTCCAATGGAGAGTTCATGGCTTGTGCCTGACCTTAGGTCATCGATATCAAAAATACCGGAACATATTTTAGAGAACTCAGTGGGCCCATTATGTGATATGAGTTTCAACTGGATAAGTTCACACTGTTCCGACTTATTTTATCTTAAACTTCTTTTGAGGTCAGGTCACTTGACATGTACTGATGACCTGACCTGAGATGACCTGACCTTAAAATTTTGACAATAGTTGTAAAAATGATGAGAGAAGAATAACAAGTGCGGCGGCGCGTAGCATCGCCTACCTCAGAAAAACCCGAGGGGGCGGGCACCCACCCCCCGTCAATGCGCGTGTTAACGTGTTTGTCCTTGCTCCATGAGACGAGGGATATACAGAATGAACTTGTGAAGTCACATGGTGAACCTAACCTCACTTCAAGGTCAAACAAGGAATTTTAAAGGTTAGTTTTACATTTTCAAATCCTTAGCATACATTGGCTGTCATCATATATAAATATCATTAGCTGTCTTAGAAGATGGGACGCAAATATCCCTGTTCAAAATAAACTTTGCATTTTGGAGAAGTCGGGAAGCATACTTCCTACGCCTGCGTGTGGGCACAAAGACCAATATCGCACGTGCCTTCAACCGGCAACCGCATCAGCCGTGAAAATAACTAATTTGGGTCGACACGCGCCGTATGCAAATCAATAGCGGCCCGCCGCCCGATGGCGAAGAGAAGTGGTGTTTGGGGAGAAAGGCCCACGGCCGAGTGGGTACTTGAGAACGTCCAAAAGTACCCCATAGGAGCAAGCACCGGCTGAGGAGTGTTTATACAACACTGACATGCCGGAAAATGAGAGGGAAGCAAAAACACAAAGGAGTGCACAAGTGAGTCATCCAACGCAAATGGAGGGTATATTTAGCCTTCTCCAGCCATCCACCGTGGATATTGTGGGATATGGTGTGTAGGGATAGAACAGGATTTCTGTGACATTCCAGCAAATTACATTTTCAAGCTGTTCTGTCGACCGTTGTGCTCTGCTCGAGCAAATTACAGTACTGAGGGTCTATACAAGTTGTTATGCTCTTTGAGTTTGCAAGGCAAGTTTTTTTAGGATACTTATCACTCGACATTGTCGCCCCGGTACACCGGGGTAGCTCCTAGCTGAGCTACCACGGTAGCTCAGTTGGTAGAGCGTAGGGCTCCGGCCCGCTGCAAAGAAGCATGCAGTGGCAGTGTATGTCCAGGCTTGGGATCAGTTCCCCTGAGACGCTCCGGCGCTTAATAGTTTGCCCGACGTAAGTCGGCTGGCAACTGACTGGTGAAAGGGTGACCTGAGCGGGCCGGTCGTCCCTGTGCTTTGTGGGACGTCAAACTTTAGCTTCTAAATTAACCATTCATTGTGGGAGTTGCTCGTTTGGGTGGTGGGGTCAGGGTCTCCGTGGTAAGTCCCTTGACGACTTTAGTGACTTTCAACAAGGTTTTGGGTGTAACCTTTAGTAGAGTAATGACTGACGTTTAACACGCGCACTGGAGGGGGCTCGGAGGTCCACCGCATTTTTCCAAGGTGGCTGGAGAACCGCTCGAAGCCGAAATACGATACCTGGCCAAATTTGACGGAATGTAACGGCGCAGACATGGAATAAATACGTTTAAAAATCGGTTGAAAATGTATTGTCCTATAGGCATTCAGACCTACATTTTGAGATCAACACAATCACGCGGTCAGACCAGTCCCCTTGCATTGGAGACCGAATGGGGACGTTATAATGCCATATAAACGGGATGATATGCAAAGTTCACCTCAGATGAAGGGTCAAGGCTCAAGGTTACAGGTCAAGGTCATGCTAGCACTTTCAAGGCCATTGGATCCATTGTTTCCGGTCAAATAGCGTTAACCAGTCTGCCGTATATTATGCTATGACGTCATAGTAAAGGTAGCTCAATGTGAAGTTCAAGGGTAAAGGTAAATCCTCATCTGCCGCCCAACGGCTGCTATAGTGCTAGTCATAGCGTTATTATAGGGAGGATAACATGTTGTGACTTCATAACTCAATGACCTTAAGATACATTTCTCCCCCAATTTTATTATATATTATCTGCAACCTTTTCTCTATGGCCCTGGTACGTCTTTAATATGTTCTTTGCTTTTCCTCGCATAATTGCGAAATTTCCTATTGGTACCCAGCACGGCCACGATTTGAACTTTATGACCTCGTCTGACCATAAATATATTGACCTACCTCAATGAAAATTGACTATAATGCAACGGCGTTTCTCTAAGCCTGTTATTTTTTAGATCTCGGGGGGCATACCAGCGCCCTTGCCTGTGCGCGTTAGTGCCAGACCGCTCTCCAGTAGGGCTGTTAATCATGTAAATAATATGAAAAACAGCGTCAGAAGCTATGCTATCTCCTTTCAACCATTTCTGAGTTGAAATCATGACTTTGACTCCAGATCAGCAGCAGTCAAGTGTTCGGATTTTAGAGGAGGGAAGGGCATTGTGCGCTTTTCAAACATCTGTTTCCTGTCAATGCCATAAGGTTTAATGCTCATATTTATTTTTAATGGTGCTCAAATGGTACCCCCTCCCCCTCCCGTTCCTTCGCCTCTACATCAAGTACCATGTTCGACATAGGCATTCAAGATTAAATAATTTAATCGAAAACTACCGCCGCCCAGAAGCGCTCCAATTAAAAACAAATGTTTTTCCAACCTCAGACCTTAACAATAATGAGAAAACAAACTTTTTCCGGAAAGAAGGTGGTCGGCTATTTTTATCGTCCCAACGAAGAGTGAAGAGTGGATTGTGTCTTGTTGCCAGGATATCATGATCATTGTGTCTTTATCCCAAACATATTTGTATCGTGATGATTTCCGCGCTGTTTTGACTGTTACAAACATAGGTAAAAGGATATTGTTATTGTACCAGTCTGTAAGTTTGATAATTTTGCACAATAAAGCTTTGCTGTTTCACGAGACATAACACGCATTGCGAGAAGACTGAACACACCAAATATGTGATGTGTTTTCATAAGGGTTCAGGTTATCACAATATTATATTCAATAATTCTGGATTGAAATGTTCCAGGTCCAGTGGTAAAATCTGTCTTCCGAGTTGGTTTGCAAAAAGCATGCGATGGACGCTAACAGTGAAAGGGAATGTGTCGAGCTTTGGACGATTCTGGGAGGACTTCCCTGTTCAAGGAAGCTCTCCATCTGGCTGCCGCCGGCTGCAGCTGTCCTTACGGCGTGGCTTCTGCACAGCTGTGGCTTGCTCCCAGCTGTTAGTCGTGACACTAGCGTGTTATTCGACGCTTTTGATCAGTGGCTATGTCAAGTCGTAACCACTGGCTCCACATGCCGGCCCGCTCATCGGCGCTCGCCCGGGCCACAGCACAGCCGAAGCACCCCACAGAATGTTCAATGACGACCTTTTTACGGTGTGATCCTGCCAGAAATTGGAAGTTTGGCTGCCGAGGCCAGGATTTTACTGCGCGTGCTCTGGGTGGCTGCGCGACCAAGTCACATATCGTCACACAACGAGCGCGCGGCTTCCACCAGATGACTTTAAACGCGCTGCTAGTTGTGGCGCTTGTTGCAGAGGGCGTAGTGTCACCTGGAACTTCCCTACTCTATCTTCTACTCTTGTGCGAAGTTTGAACCAGATATCAACTCTCGCGTTACACGGGGACAAAGTGTGTCAAATTTAGGCTGATTTAAGAAACCCCTCATACCTCGGGAACCATAAGACTCAGACAAAAGTCCTGGTCATTTATGTGTTCTTTCGCCATCTGTTGAGTTAAAGGGGACACGGTGGTGCAGTGGTTAGCAACCCTGCTTTCCACGCGGCCGATCATGGTTCATGGCCAGGCGGATTGCCTGGACAAGGGGCAATCTGGCTCCCGAGAAAAGATTTGACATGAGAAAAAGTGGGTGTCGCCATATGACCCTGGCAGTTGGTGCGTCGATAAATCCTAAAGTTATTTTAAGGCCTTTGAGAATATGTCTCCAGCTATCTCATCTTCTAACGCAAACAAAATTATAAAGTACATCTCATTTCTGCAGCCGGTTTTGACCTCTAATGACTTAATACTGACCGGAAGAAAATTACTTAAATAATTTGAATACCATTTCAGACGATCGCTCGATTATTTATTTTATCATCCCACCCCTATTAGTTTTTGAGGTTGAGGGCATATATTACCTTCTCCGCACACCATGACGAAGATGTTCATACCCGGCAACCGGGCTAAGGTTGAAGGAAATGTGACATATTTGTAGTGTGTTTTGAACTGAGATAACCATGTGATAGAACATGCCGAGAAACCACTTGATGGCAGTTCCGTTTGCCCGAGAACTCACCGTTCACGGAGAAATGGAACTCACCGTTCGCCCTTCCACTTTTCTGCAAAAAAGTGGAAGGGCTTATTTTCCAATTCGTCTGGGGTGGAAAAAAACGGCAAAATAAAACGTGCGACGCTCAAAACTAAATACAAGGATGGAGGACTCCAGGTGCCAGATTTGATTGCGCAATCAAAAGGTTTGAAAGTGTCATGCGTAAAGCGATACTTGGATATTGAAAATAAGGCCAAGTGGAAAGTTGTAACTAAATAATTATTATCGTTGAATGATCGCATCTCAATTTTTCATTGCAATGGCAACGAAAGGACGTTGAAGAAGTGGATGAAAAAATGAATTTTAGGACGAGACAGTTCTTGCCTGGATGGAGATAGCCAGTACTGGAGACTTGAGTGGAGTAGAAATTATTGACCGAGTCTTGTGGTGTAACAAACATATCAATTTGGAATGGAATCAGTCACTTAAAAGGGAATGGATTGATCGAGCGAGGAGTAATATTTGTACGAGATTTGTACAACATGCCCCAAAGATCATTTCTGGTAACCAATGACGTGGCTGATAAATTCAACATCCATCCTGTGAAAGCCCTGTTATTACGTTCTATCCCAGAACAATGGAAGCAGCAGATCGCCCTTGATAGACCAAATTTAGCGGGGGAAACAAATTTGTTTGAGATTTTCCGAAGCATGCCTAAAGTAACAAAATGGGCATACACTCAATTTTCCGCGAATCCTCCAGAAACACGGGAAGAGGGATGCCACTTAAAATGGCAGAATGATCTCAATATGACTGAACCAACTGAATGGCCTAAAGTTTGCGAAAACATACACGCGTCGACCTCTGATGTTAAATTAAAGTGGTTGCAATATCAATGCATAAAGCGTACTCTTACGACAAATAGAATTTTGTATATATATATATATATATATATATATATATATATATATATATATATATATATATATATATATATATATATATATACGGTATTGCAGAAAGGGACAAATGTAAAATGTGCCCAATTTATTCAGAAACAGTTCGACATAAATTTTGGTCGTGTCCATCTGTTAGGATGTTATGGAGTAGCGTAAAACGGTCGTTGGGGTTGCGACTGAGTCTTTCAGAGCGAGATGTTATCCTCGGATTGAATATGCAAAATAATAAAGAAAGTAAACTCGCGAATGTTGTGATAATGCTTACCAAACAGTTAATTTAGAAAAATAGAAATCAACAAGAACGTATGACGCAAAGAAATCTGAAAGTTCGTTTCGACGATTACATCGCCATTGAAAAGTATATATCCAAAATAACGGGGAAAGAACAGCAGTTTACGGATTTTTGGGGAGATTTAGTAGAACGCATGGAACAACTCCTTTGAGTAGCACAGTGTCGTTCATGAGTGTTATTGTTTTTTATTTTGCATTGTGTTTATCCGCGAGATTGGGTGACAGTGTGGTGCATGACGAGATGAATTGTGGGTATAAATTGTGTAAAAGGTATAAATTGCGATAAAACGGACTTACACGCCCGCACAGAATGTCCGCTGTTGTATCATTGTTCGCTGAACTGTCCTTGCCTGACTACAGAGGCATTATTAGCTATGTTAATCGCTGTAAGAAGAACAGAGTACCAATTCTAAGTACGGGTACTGTCCCGGCGGCGATGTGTTATGCCGCGGGAAATCTGAGGCTTGAGGTAAACAGCATGGTCTGATGGAGCGCTGTTGTCACAGATGGCACAATGATGTTTGTGAAATTATTCTGAAATAAACTTGTGAAAAGAAAAACAAAAAAATACTTAATACTGACCGGAAGAAAATTACTTAAATAATTTGAATACAATTTCAGACGATCGCTCGATCATTGATTTTATCATCCCACCCTTATTAGTTTTCGAGTTTGAGGGCATATATTACCTTCTCCGCACACCATGACGAAGATTTTCATACCCGGCACAGGGGTCTAAAAAAGCACTGATCTGCTGATGCCATCAGCGACCACCGAAAGCCAATTTCTACGGAGTTCTGAGACCAATTTCTTAATTGAACAAGATAGAAAATTGGGGAAACAGTACCACGATTGACGATAGGTACCTACAAATACAACTCCCTAAGTAAAAGTGTGGTTTTCAACCTATTTGGTAACGTTATTCCCTTTTTTGGTACTATGCAGTGTGCACTCCAAGTACCTAACTCTGGTACATTCTTGCGCTGGCTGATAGTTGTTCTTCATCCCTGTGAATATTCGTGTAGTCTCCCAAAAAGTCGCCGGTATCAAAATAAGGCCTACCATTGGGCTATTAGAAAAATACTTGCGACGACATCACTGATACCATCTGCGGCGACTGTGAGGCCATCCGACCTTCATCAGCGCTGGACTGAGACCATCCCATATTAACACGCGCATTGACGGGGGGCGGGTACCCGCCTCCCCCTCGGGTTTTTGGAGACAGTAGAAAAACGGCGGCGCGTAGCGCCGCCGTACTTGGCTTACCCTTTTCTTCATCATTTTTACAACTTCTGTGAAAATTTTAAGGTTAGGTCATCTCAGGTCAGGTCACCAGTACAGGTCAAGTGACCCGACCTCAAAAGAAGTTTAAGATAGCATAAGTCGGAGCAGGGTGAACTTATCCAATTGAAACTCATATCACATAGTTTATATAGAGTTTACTTGTGTGCTGATGTCAACTTATGTTGGATTGCTTGGCTCAGAGAAAATGTCTCATATCATTTTTGCTCAATTTTTTTTAAATAAGTATGCTCAGAAGGGTAGGATTTGCACTGAGATCCACAGTCGTTAACACACATTTTAACATGTTAACACGCGCATTGACGGAGGGCGGGTACCCGCCCCCCTCGGGTTTTTCGGAGATAGCAGAAAAACGGCGGCGCGTAACGCCGCCGTACTTGGCATACCTTTTCCCTCATCATTTTTACAACTTCTGTGAAAATTTTAAGGTTAGGTCATATCAGGTCAGGTCACCAGTACAGGTCAAGTGACCCAACCTCAAAAAAAGTTTAAGATAGCATAAGTCGGAGCAGGATGAACTTATCCGATTGAAACTCATATCACATAATGGCCCCACCGAGTTCTCTAAAATATGTTCCGGTATTTTTGATATCGATGACCTAAGGTCAGGTACGAGGCATGACCTCTCCATTGGAAATACATGGTAAAAATAGTTTTTACGGAATAACTCAGTAACAGATGGTGATAGAGCATTTATTTTAGCTGCATTAGACTCGCCTGGGCTTTGCGGTTCTAATGATATGCATTTTATATAATTTGACCCTGACCTGACCTCAGGTCAGGTCAAATCCTTGATTTGACCTAGCAAGGTCAAATTATATATCATTCGATTCGGCTTGCTGAGAGGATTAATATAGTTCGAGTTGTTTTGCTCTATCTTTACTTGTTCAGATGTAATGGCCGAAAAACTGAATTTACATGTTATCCCTATGACGGCATGTTTTGACCTCTCGTGACCTTAAATGTGACCTGTCAAAAAAATGATTCAAATGTTTTCGATGGAGAAGTGGATGGGTAGCCCAACGCCCTTTACCGTTTTTCGCTACCTACCGTGGTTCTCGAGATCTTAGGGGGGCGGGTACCCGCCCCCGTCAATGCGAAGGTGGCTCAGACCCCCGTCAATGCGCGTGTTAAGGCTCAATCTGATCTAAGATATACAATTTTCTATGTTTGTAGGTATTCCAATAGCCATACATCTTATTCTCCGAATTCTACCCTTAACCAAGGGTGTGCGCGTAGAAACGCTAGAGTCATGTAGTGCAGTGGTACAGAGGTCAAATAGGTCAAGATGGCTATTTAAATACAAATACAAACGCAACCATAGACATGAGCGTAAGTACATTAACAATCAGTACTCATGTGGAACAAAACCCCAGTACCCAAGGTCACCATACAATATACCAGGTCGAAGGTCAAAAACTATATCAAAGAAGCCAGCACAAGACAAAAAGGTGTTTGTTTCACCGCAGCTCAATAGGCAAAGTTATTCAAAATACTTTTTACCCGGTACCGATGACCGGAAAGTCAAGGGCAAATAGACCCGGATCCGGAAAGGGTGTAAAAAGTTTTCGAGCAGTCGTTTTGCAATCATTTGTGGCTATATCATGAAAACTTTCCATGCTTTAATGGGAAGGTCCCGTGACGACCAGCAGAAATAAAATCCAAAACCAACCGGAGGGTCAGAAGAGGAAGTTTCAAATCATACTAAATGAGCTCTAAGACCAAAGGTGAAGAGGACCTGTTGACCGTCGGGACCACCGGGTACCGGGTAAAATTTCAGGATGATGGGAAAATGATGCAGTGAGAGGTAGAGCCTAACAGCGGTGCTGCGCCGTCGTTTTTCTATCCGAAAAATGGGGGCCGATGGCCCCGGTGGGGCAGGGTTAATCAAATGAAGCAGTTGCAAAAATACTACCATAACTTTCTTGCTGAGCAACGTTGGTGTTCACACCAGCTGCTGTGTAAATTGGTTGTAGTTACAGTGAGGTTGCCATATATTTAATCCAGCAGAATTCAAGGTGCTGGCTCCATGCTTTTGTTTTAATTTAATTTGGATGGGGTAGACTGGGCAGGTTCTTAAAAAATTGGATTGGTATACAAAAAAATGATACACTTTTTGTTGCAATGTTTGTATAAAGAGATCATAGTGAGCCAGATGAAATTATATGATGCAAAAGAGGCAGAAACTGCTTTATAAGGTCAGTGAGACCGTGTGTATTGGGATTTTAGGGTGCACTCAGTGACTAGGCCATATCGAGCAAATACCCCCCCCCCCCAGTGAGACCACTTTCAGCCTCTGCGGTTTCATCAGCGACCAGGTAATCATTTTTTAGACCCCTGACCCGGCAACCGGGCTAAGGTTGAAGGAAATGTGACATATTTGTAGTGTGTTTTGAACTGAGATAGCCATGTGATAGAACATGCCGAGAAACCACTTGATGGCAGTTCCGTTTGCCCGAGAACTCACCGTTCGCGGAGAAAAAATCGAAATCTACGCTCTACCGACCCCGTCCTGTCCGGTCTAGTCACGTGACACGAGGTGATCTAAGAATATTTACTTCATGCTCAAGCCCGGCTACGCGTGGACAGTTTTTTCTTGCTTGGACATCTTAGAAACTCCCGTGTTAAACATGACTAGTACTGTCGATTATAAATACGTACAACTTGCTTTATTGACTAGTTTGAGACGTTAAATATGAGCCCTGTTCCGTCTGTCAGCACAGTTTTGTCAGCACCAATCAGCGGGCCGCGTTGCGCCTACGTCACAGGACTGTAGCCTTTCCCCGGCAACTAGTTCTAGAGGTTTTACGGGCTGACGGCCTGCTGTTGTGCTGATGAAAAATAGTAAGTGCACGAAGTGGCAGCCTAATATTTTTTAATGTTATAAAGGTTTAAGTTCCCTTTGTTTAGCACAAACTAGAGGCGATTATGGCGCTGATGTTTCTTTTCTGGAGGGGAGGCTAGAGGGCCTGCTGACAAAACTGTGCTGACAGGTTAAACAGGGCTATGTCTTAATATGTCATGCACAATAATACGAATTCATGAATATCCGTTTCCCTTCCATTGGCAACTTCTTTTTAGCTAAAAATACTTAATTGTTGTCTGTTTTCATTTTTGGTGCGATTTATACAATCCCAATCTATTACAAAGTGTAACCAATTCACACGGCGATTTAACGTCAAGCTAACTGGAGAATAGGTTTTGCTAATAGAGGAAAAATGAAATATTAAGCCTACGAACTAGTTTTTCTGCCGAAATAATGTCAAATCCATTATTTACAGCTTTGATTGCCCCTAAAACCAAAGTAGTCTGGTAATGTACCAAGGTGTCACATTCCCTTTCAACGATCTAGCATATTTCGCTAAGGATGAAATGGTCTATCGTGCATAAAAATCCTTAAATAAATAGGAGGAGAACCAGTCATCCGCAAAAATAAAACTGCTCGTCACTTTTATGAGTCTTGCTCGCACGGCAGAAGTCAAGATCCCTCAACCTGAGTTAAATAAATGTTCGACTATGAACCCATGCAATAGCCTTCATTTACCGTCCTTACATTCTGCCTTGGCGATGCAGTGCTGGCAATACGGATTTAGGGTCTGCATTCAGGTCAATGTATTGGCAGTTGCTACTGCCAGCCATGTGGAAGTTACGAACTCCCGCATTTGGTTATTTCCAATATCTAGGGTCATCATTTAGCCTTTCCGCAGCCTTGCCCAATGTTTGCATACCATTGTGAAACAATAGCAATTCAGCGCTGGGCCATCTGCATTCAGTTGACAATTTACGCTCAGTCGCATCCCTATATTTTCTGTCCGGGGCATTCAAACTCTAAAAATATCTGGAAGTTTTCCTATTGAGTTTTGAGGAAGGTAGTTACAAGGAAACATTTAATGAAATATCAGGCATGTTCTAGTGGCGGAAAACAACAGGCCTCTCATGCTAAAATCAAGCAAAAGACAGAAGAGCAGATCGGTCGCCCACCCTACTCTCTTAGTGCACGTGACGTTAAGTATGTATACTCATAGTCCTGTTTATGTGCAATGGTAGTGTCAGACCACTAGTCAAATCAGTTTGGTTCTAACGATCTTCCCCATCCGTTCATTTCGCGGCCGCTTAGTGCCATACGATATTCTATATCAAAGCAAGCGCGTGTTCAGCTTGGTGATGAGTGGGATACAAGGACAGCACTCAGTTCGGTGTTTTAAAAAGACGAAAGTTGTGTCCAGGACGAAGCAAAGCTATTGGCATTGAGACTTACGCTCAATCTTACAGCTTGCCCCAAAGAAGACAGATCTAGCAGAGTGCCTGTACACTGCCGCAGAAACCGTGGGGATGGCAAAGTTGTTGAACATGTCTTGGATGCCATTGTCCTACTGGTAACGAGCTATTCCTCGCCTGGTCGCGATTCAGCATAGAGCGGGCGTGGTTTTTTCAGGAATCGATTGCCTAGCCACTGATGCTTCGCAGACTCATGTTTTAGTAATAATTGGAAAAATATACTTTCCACGAGAGAGCTGGGCAAGTTTTCTGCAAATTATTTTCAAAATATTAGATTGACGACCAGTTGCGGGTCAGCAATCTACACATGCGTTGTGTTTTAGTCATGACCGAGGGTTCAAGGGATGGCCAGAAGTTAGCCGAACAATGTCAAGCCTAGTGTGTGCAGATTCAATTGCACGGACCTGTACACTACGCGGCCCGCCCACCGTTGGCATACGCAAACACACTGGCGAAGAAACAAAGACAACGCGCGCGAGAGTATCAGCTGGCTATGCAACAGTTGGCTTTGAGCATGGACAAATGAACTCCCTGGAGCATGCCACAACATTTCAGCACAAGCCTTACACTATCATACGAGTAGCTCCGATTTTCTTCAAACTTTGTCTATGGGGTTATCGGCAGCCCAGGACACACCTGTGACATTTTTAGCTCACTAGGTGCAACGTTTCAGGATTGGTAACCTCCGGAAATTTTACCCTTTGCCGGCGCAGCAGTTTCTCTTACAGCTATTTTATCAAATTAGAATAACGATAGAAGTGTAAAATTATATACAAAATGTTTGCAATAAGCCAATAAACACAACATTCGTAATTCAAAATATTTTATTTTCATTGAAAAAGTTGTAATTATTCACAACTTTTAAGTAATTTAAAAATACGCTATTCAGCGTCGATTTCAAAACGGACCATAGCATGTAAAAGAACACGTCTTAAAGTAATAATATAACATGTATTTACTTCTAGACATGAAAAACTACCAAAATATATCCTGGTACATCCTCATAATCAATAATGTCTAGTGAATGAAACATCAGCCCTTAACACGCGCCCCGCTGGGAGGGGGGCGAAATTCGCCCCCTCCTGGTTTTTCCCAGATAGCTCAAACACGAAGAGACGCAGAACAACGAAACTTATGGTACCTTATCCCTGTTCAATTTTACACACCTGACCAAATTTTTTAGTTAAGGTCATGTCAGGTCAAGGAGCTATTCAGGGTCAAGTGACCCAACCTCAAAACCTAAAATTACGAGTTTGAAGCAGCGCCCAGAAACATTAGCGAACCGATCAGTTTGAAACTTCCACAATATAATAAGGTCATTGGGGTCTAAAAATCTGCTATCTCGGAATTTTGATATTGGTGACCTAAGGTGGGGTCAATTTTTTGGTCACCCCTTTATAAGTCTATGGTGAAAAATAGAATCGGCTTGTTTTCAGTAAATACTGGATAAATAAAGCTGAAAATCCTCAAACCGTCTATTCTTACCACGATCTTGACCATTAAGTTAAGTTTTTGAGCATCTGACCTCTCAAAGGTCATATCAGGTCACGGGAGCAGAGAGTGATTGTTTTGCTAATAACTTCTCACTGAATTGAGATAAAGCTCCCATTTTGCTTGCATTGTGCTTATATTGTCACGGGGAGTCGATTGATATGTAACATGACTATACCAGGTCACTCTGTGACCCTGACCTAGATCGAGGTCAGGTCATTTTGACTATTTGCCCTAGCAAGCTCATATTATACATCATTCGATTTGCCGCGATGAGAGGAATCCAATGATGCATACATATTTGCTCTAGCTCCCCTGAGGGCAGTTCTAGAGAGGGAAACGTACACTGCTCTGTTGTAAGCCTATGGAGCATTCTTTGACCTGTGCTGACCTCAATATTGGCCTGACATAAAAACTATTTATTGAATTCTCTTCGTCTTTTCAAGAGCTTTCAAACGCCGTCCGTAATTTTCCTTTAGCTTTCGTGGGGAATGAGATACGGAGGGGGCGAAAAACGCCCCCCAGCGGGGCGCGTCATGCAAGGGACCCCAGCGGGGCGCGTGTTAACACATCCTCAAAAATATACACCAGTATTCAAGATTTAAAAATTCTTCATCAGAAAGTAAATAGTGCCTGAAGTAGAAATAACCAATTTTTACCATTAATAATTCTCCGAAATAATCAGCTAAATTGGGATATTACTGGGTTCTTTACTGACGTATTAGGCTTGAAATGAGGTCGGACATTAAAATTAGCATTCGCTTTTCCTGGAGATCATTGACTTCGGTCAAGCAAAATTTTCCTGTAATGAAACCGAAATGAAATCGTGAACAACGACAATGGTCTTTTACGCTATGACATGGTTTGAAATGTTTCTGAGTGCATTATATCAGCCTGGAGTGAAATTTTGCTCACAAGCCGACTTTGTGAGTGACTGGGTTACTAAATCTTACTAACACTGCATAATGTTTTGTCAAGAGTGGTATTCGACCGCAGTGGTGGATCCAGGACAAAATGGGGAGGGGGCTTGGGGGACTAGAGTCTCCCCCGCCATTGCCTCGGAAGAGCCTCCGGCTATTTATTACCTTTAGGTATTCTGAAATTTCGGGTGGGGGGAGGGGCTAAGCCCCGTATCCTTCCTTGCATCCGCCACTGCTCTGAAGGTTTTCTTGGTACTGCGCAAGGCCTTTCAATGTAGAGGTAGAACGCTCCGCTCTCAAAAAATATGACAACCCGTGTTTCACGTTTGTGACGTCAGCAATTGCTTTCGAGGTGGAGCTGCGCATTCATTCAATGTAAATCGGCAACGGATCGTGGGGTGTTCGTACAGTTTCAAGATGTATCTGGCGAGGGGTAGACCCAGGACTAATTACCCCACGTCCACAAAAAGCAGTGTTATTGCACCTAACACGCAACCTATCTGCTGGGCCACTTCTACAATACGCAGCGGCAGTGCGTTGCTAAGCATTTCTAGGCGATCGCTGAGGTCATCGCCATGGTGAATGCCAGATTTGCGGTTGCCATGTTTGGCCTATTCTAAAAAGCCGGAGCACAACCCCCTGGTACTGAGTGATCGCCGGATGACATCGGCGACATATAATTATGATTTCGGCAAATACCATCCACATCGTCCTGATATTACTGAACGCACCGTGGCGAAGTGGTACAGAAACAGTTCGTCAGCTTTTCTATACTTTTTGGGGCATAGTTTATTTTTCTTTATATATTTGTCTCAGGAGACAACCTCTTTTTCATTGTCGCAGATCCGGGTCAGTGAGAAGGACGAAGGAAGTCTGGTGGCGAATAGAAAAACAAGCCAAGTTCTCTGTTCGGGGAACCCAATATCCTTCTTGTGCTTAGCAGGATGCTTAAGTAAAGTGCATCGCTTTCAGCATGGCCATCAGGCACTGCCGGGGGACGACCACACTGATTTCACAAAATGAGCAAAAAGGGCCGCCGGCTGCGTTCCTCCGTCAAATGAATAGCGCTCTCCTACCCGGGTTAAACGGCCAACAGAACATCTCTGATATGAGATGCTACAGTGCACCATTCGGATAGCCGAGCTGATGATAAACAGTCGCAGTGGCGCTCTAGCCGCTAACTGGGTAGCCGGGCAGAGCCTATAACTGGTGCCAGATTTCGCCTTTGGAGTAAGGTGCCGACCCAGGCTGCTGCTTGTGGCAGCTGTGATCGAGCGGAGCGTCGTGCCTGCCGTTAAGTGACCTCTGGTGGCCACATTGAACCGGGTAGTCTGGTGGCGGTGTTAATGCGCCGTTGACTGGAGGAGACGGTGGTCGTAACGACCAGCACCATGGCGACAGCCGTCCCAGATTTGACACCAAAGCACGGAAAGATCAGTGCTGACGTGAAATGTCAACACCGAACGCCTCAACACGAACGATATCTGCTATCTGACTGATTATCAAAGAAGAACCAGTTTTGAACCTGCACCATTAAGTTAGCAATTGTGATGCAGGTCAAAGTTGCGAGTTTTCAAATGGCTTTTACAATTTACTGCGAATAACTTCCTAAAGAGGGCTTATTTTGTGAACAAGCGACACACTCGCTAACCGTTAAATTCTAACGAGCTTTCGGCACGCAAAACGAAGCTGATATAATCTTATCAACGGTATTTATGATAATTAAGCACAAAAAATAACATAAACGGTTGATATTTTGTTTATTTTTAACCGTGGTTAATGGTTGGTAGAAACATAAAACGATTTCCAAAAGAAAAAGTGTCCAATGTGTTCTGGTTATGCCTGGGTTAAGTTAACAAATTTCGTTCTCATTAAATTGTTTTTAGTATATTTATGCTAAGACTGCTTAAAAATGTTGGCCCTTCAAAAGCAGCTGGACCTGATTGCATAAGCCCACGGATCCCAAAAGACCTTGACAATGAAGGAGCCCCTTGTTTACGGTCATATGTCAAACATCTGTAAACATTGATCTGCTGCAAAACAAAACAAAAACTGGAAGGACACCCATGTCATATCAGTGTTCAAGAAGGGTGAACAATGAAGAGTATGATCCCACAAATCAGCATCATTTCCTGCTTTCCAGCTTTATCATAATTTCCTGTGAAGTTATTTACCCAAGTCGGAACACCTGCTTCAGTAGTCCCAGATGACCTCTCAGAGGTCACTGGTCCAAACCTGCAACATGAGCCTGGAAAAGGGTCTAGGGTGTTACGATTTAGGAAATAGAAAGGTAAGCTAAGCTGAATATACAGATATATAGCCATTTTGTGCTCAATTCACGTTTTCCCCATGCATTTCTAATGGAAAGGTGCTGATCAGTACCTGACTCTTGGTCATCGAAAATAAACACCGAAATATATTGTGTAGTACTTTTAGGGCCCATTATGTCTCTTGAGTTTCAATTAAATAGATTCATCCTGTTTTTACTTATGCCATAATACAATTTGTGCAGTTGAAGTCACTTGATCTGCACTGATGACCTGACCTGCATGACTGCACCTTTACATTTTAGGAAACGTTGAAGAATCGATCATGGATAAGGCGCGAAGCACCGCCGTTTGCTGGTGCCGCCGGAAAAAACCAAGGGGGTGTTCAAACATCCCCCCACCGGGGCGAGAATTACCTGGCCATCTCTTAAAGACAGGCAGATGACCAACTGGTTATAAATGATCTACAAGTTTATTAACACGCGCCCCGCTAGGGTCCCTAAGATGACGCGCCCAGCTGGGGAGGCGTATTGAGTCCCCACTCAGTATCTCATTTCCCGTGAAAGCTAAAGAAAAAATATGGACCGTGTTCGAAAGCTCTTGACGAGACAAAGGTAAATTATACGAAGTGTTTTTATGACAGGTCAATATTGAGGTCAGCATAGGTTAAAGAAAATTCCATAGGCGCACAACAGGGCAGTGTATGTTTCCCCTTCTATATTTTTACTCAGCGGAGCGAGGGAAAATATTTATGCATTATTGGATTACTCTCATCGTGGCAAATCTAATGATGTATAATATGACATTGTTGGGCCAAGTGGTGAAAATGACCTGGCATCGAACTAGGTCAGGGTCACAGGGTGACCTGGCATGGTCATTTTGCATATCAATCCACACCCTTTGACAATATAAGCACAATGCAAGCAAAATAGAAGCTTTATCTCAATTCAGTGAGACGTTATTAGCAAAACAATCTCTGTATGCTCCTCTGACCTGACATGAACTTTGAGAGGTGAGATGGCCAAAAAGTCAACTTCATGGTCAAGATCGTGGTAAGAATACACGGTTTAAGGGTTTTCAGCTTTAGCTATCCAGTATCTACTGAAAACGAGCCATTTTTATTGTTCACCATAATAATGGGGTGACCAAAAAATTAGCCCCACCTTAGGTCAACAACATCAAAATTCTGAGACAGCAGATTTGTAGACCTTAACACGCGCACTGGAGGGGGCCTCGGAGGCCCCCCACATGTTTTCCAAGGTGGCCGGAGAACCGCTTGTAGCCGAAAAACGAAACGTGGCCACATTTAACAGAATTCAATAGCGCGTCGATTGGTGAAAATTTTTGAAAATCGGCCGAAAATTTTTTGACTTATAGGCTTTCAAAGTCAGACCTACATTTTGAGATCGCCGTAAACGCGCGGTCGGACCCGTTAGCTTGCATTGAAGACCGAGTGGTAACGTCATAACGTCATATAAGCGGGACTATATGTCAAGGTCACTTCACATGAAAGTCAAGGTCAAGGTCAAAGGTCACATGTCAAGGTCATATCTGCACTTTCAAGGTCACTGACCACTGTGCGTCCGGCCAAATGACATTACCCCGTCTGACATATACTATGCTATGACGTCATCGGTAGGGTACCCCAATACAAAGGTCAAGGTCAAAGGTCAAGGTCAAAGGTCATTGGGAAAGGTCAATCCTCATTTCCCGCCAAACAGTGGCCACAGTGTTAGTCAAAGTGTAAATAATAAGTAGTATACCATATGGTGACCTTAAAGGTCAATGACCTTGAATGACCTTGACCCAAAAGTTGTGGGGAAGCCTCTTTGAGACCTGTTCTCTATGAACCTTGTCCGCCTTTAGCTTATTCCCGCCATTTTCCTGCATAATCACAGCATTTACCAATCGATCCCAGCATGGCCAATATTTGACCTTTACGACCTTGTTTGACCTTGAAGATATTGACCTAGGTCAATGAAAATTGGTCATCATGTAGATCACCACAGCCCCCACTCACCTACCAAGTGGCGTTTTCAACCCTCTTAGTTTCCGAGATCTTAGGGGCCTACCAGGCCCCCTCCAGTGCGCGTTAGTGCCAGACCCCCTCCAGTGCGGGTGTTAATGACCTCATCATTATTTGAAAGATTCAAATTGATCGGCTGGCTGATGTTCCTTAGGCGCCGCTTCAAACTCGTAATTTTAGGTTTTATAGGTCGGGTCGTTTGACCTTGAATGGCTCCTTGACCTGACATAACCTGACCTAAAAAATTAGTCAGATGCGTGAAATTAATCAAGAATAAGGTACTGTAAGTTTCATTGTTCCGCGTCTGTTCGTTTTTGCGTTATTTGGGGAAAACCAGGAGAGGAGGCGGGGCGAATTTCGCCCCCTCCCCAGCGGGGTGAGTCTTAATACGTTAGTCATGGTGGATGGCATAAATCAAAGGCTTAAGCCAGCATCCCCTCGCCACCGACGAGAAATCACAAAAATCCCTCCTCATTTTCTACCAAGAACAATTTGGAAATGAAACAATTTACCCCAAGAAACTATAGATGTTAATATCAATGCCGTTCTGATTGTGCCCAATAAAGAAAATTGCTTCATTTTAGTGTCCATTATGGGTATGTTCCAAACCCTCTTATGAAAATCCGACTGCTTTTGGTGCCATAACTTTTTCAGGAAATATCTACTGGCCTTGAAAAATACCCCCAAAAAATGGCGTAAGGAAATGTAACAAATGCGCTATTGTTGCCTTGTTCTTGGTTATAACAATTATGACTCACGTGTTCCAATCCCTTGCGTCATTTGTCTTGGGTAACTTAAAAAGAAAAACACCTGGCACCAAAAGCTCTCGGATTTTCGCAAGAGGGCCCAGACCCTATGTGTAAACAGAGCCAGACAGTCTCGGTACGGCGCTCCGCCCTTGGTACTTGTCTGCACGCGTCTGACCGGGCCGGCCAGGTCACAGGTCACGTGACCGAGTCTACGCACAGCGCCATCCAACCAAACAAAGCTTTTGTTTGATAGGCTCAAAATATCAGTAACTATAAAATCAAGGATGCTTGGTCTGGTCCAACCTTGCAAATAATCCGCAAGATTATTGTGGTCACTATACCCCAGCCAGCAATTATCGTGGGATCAACTGCAAACAAGTCGGGCGGCCCTACCTAAACCGACTTCGGCCCGCTTTAGATGGACTTGGACAGACTCATCTGATCGGGCCAAAGTGGGCCAGTATCTGGATAACTCCGTCACGAAGCTGGCCCGAGTTGGGCCCGCTTTAGACGTAACTCCCAGCAAAGCGGGCACAGCTGCGGCCAGGTTCACCTGTCGCCAGCTGCTCTCGTAACTCGGGCACACCTCGGTCACTGCCTGCCGTAACCTCGGATAACTCCGGCCAGGCTAATGCCGTACTGATCATGCGCAAAGAACCGACTTTGCAGCAGAATTTCAAAATCATAATTTTCTGCCGCCATTGTTGTAGCAGCGGCTTTGCAGAGCAGTAGTATCAACATATTAGTGTATATTCTAACCGTGCAACATTACAGCCCAGGTAACAGGCAAACCAAGATAAAAGGTATCTTTTGAGGAAATGTGGGTATTTGACGTGCGACTTTCTACTGATAAGTGTGCCCTTCGTGTGAAACTTAACCAAATAATACCTACAATAACTTTCGACAAGTCCACTGCATAATCCCAATTACAAAGGAGCATCACTGCAGACGTCTAGCTTCTGGCCGTACCTACCTACACATGTACATATCTCCTTCTGGCTGAAGAAATTCCAAGAGGTGTTACTTTCGACCATTCATTGGTAAGTAAGTACCAGAGTAGCCAACAGCAGTATATTTTTATAAGCAAACTGAAATCCTTTATGATCATCTGCCTCCCCAATTGTCCTCAGCCCAGCATATTTTCGGTCATTCTGGACCAGTGCCGTTCTAGCTTAGAATAGATGTCTGAAGACCTGTCCCTTGTTCTCCAATAGTTATTGTGCGCATGATGAAGGCCATTATCGCCCCCACTGGTCGTGGAACCTGGGGGGGTACCAGGGAATGGTGTCACTCTTAAAGGGAGATGCGTCAAAAATTATTGGCTAGATCAAAAGGTCACAAAAAGGCGTTTCAGTAGTAATATGCTCATTTTTGCGAATTCAGCCTCCAAATGCCTTAACATCGCTCTCAAAGTTAACATTTCTAGACGACTTATCAAGAATTCTCACTATCGATTAAATGACGTAACCTCGGCTATGGCCATCAATTGCTCTAAGAACTTCGTCATATGCGACCTAAACAGTGGTGTAGAACTTTGAACTATCACAGAAAATATTATTAAAAAACAACACTCCAAAACATTTTTTAAACAAAAATATAGAACTTTAAAGAAATCACAATTGGCCAAACAGAAGCGCAGGAATTCTCATGCCTGGGTCATGTGGCCTAGGGGAAGTCCGTGCAAGAGTACGCACTTAACTTTCTAAAGGCCTTCAATTTTCTCGTATAAGTCTAACAGCTAAAATTTTTATGTGGTTGCTTAGCCTGAAGAATTGTCTATGTATGGTCCATGTTTCAACTCGATGTCTTTGAAAAGAACTCGCCACGAGCCCATCAAAAATAAAAGTCACTTGCGTACTCTTGCCGGAGTGAGTCGGTAAGAGTACGCAAGAGAGGAGGCTGGAGTACGCATGGATGCCTTGCTGTGCTTTAGGTGCATAGGCCATGTCGCGAAGTTTTTTGGTCGCCAAACTAGGAGATTGTATGATGTTATATCGTTCTGAATATACAAGAACTATGTTGCAACGTTTGGTTTTCCAAATATGAATTACGGACTCTGTTCCGGAGCGAAAATTAAATTTTCCTGTCTCTTAAAGGGAATGTGGCACTTTAGTCGAATCCTGGAATTTAGTGTTTTAGGCGTACTTATAGTAAAAAATAATGAAACCACTCATGATTTCTCTGAAAAATGTACAATAAGCTCGATATTTTGTTTTAAAAAAATACTCCTCTAGAAAAAGAAATAGATATCAGCCTGTGGATGATGTCACGATCTGGCAACCACTACCATACTTGAAACGCTTCAAGGGCTTCGATTGGCTGATGCTCATCGTGACGTCAGCATATTTCGTCACACCAGTAGCTAACAACAATGGCCGCCGGCGACGGGGGGCTGAGGTGGGCTGGTGTCAGGTAGGTTTTAGCTTTTTTCTACGGAAAGATCGAGTTCCAAGACAAATGAAATATGGAGTACCGGGTTTTCCGACCTGCTTTACAACTTGGCTATCTCAGTTAAAATCACGTTTTGAATGTGCAACATTCCCTTTAAGCATGCGCACTCTTGCCCAATGGTCTACTGCGTACTCTTGCCGGACATGCTCCCTTGAGAAGAAAGTCTTCATAAACATGTTGGCAGGCGTTTTAGCGGGAGCTCCGGTCCTGGAGTACACTCCTAGCTCAGCTTTCTTACTGATGACAGACCGTAATACAATACTTTAGATAATAGAAGCATGGTCTACAAGTTTACCCAGTTAAGAAATATTACTTCAAGGGTGCCCAAAAACTTAGTTTGCTCTGTACTCCCGCGGAAAGAACAGGAGCACGTTGAATTTTGGTGTTCGGCCTAGGCACTGACCTTGCTTTTATGCCAGGGTATCCACCATCTCAGTGGTTGCTAAGTAACCAAAACAGCTGCTGCGTACTCTTATCTTCTGCGTACTCTTACCCGCCCTTACCCTATCTGACGCAAAAGTTTCGTCATCCTGGGAATTTTGCAGATAAGTGCTGAAATACCGAGATTGAAGACTTGAGCAATTATTTTATACTTCATTTTAAGCGCAAACTGATTCATTTTTACAGTTTTTACAGGCTACGTAAAATTAATAAAAATACTAGTACAGGAACACAGATATTTTCATTACAAAAACAATTGCTTTAAATAGTAAAATAGCTTTTGAAAACATTGAGATGAAGAACATGTTCAAGCCTTTTATCGCTATCGTTAGTTTGAACTTTTGAACTTTAGGTTACCTAATGTAATAAATTGATAATATATTTCAATAACAGGTGCAGGGGTCTAAGAACTTGCCGATCTACCTACGCCGTCGGCGACCCTATCATCTTTTGGTTGGCGACCCAGCAACCGTCTCAAACTCTGATTCCATCTGTTTTCCCATGATTTTAGCTTCCACCATCCGCTCCTGCTTCTAAATATGGTTACCCTATCCACTGCCTCTAACCGTTCTCGTAATACATACAGTGCCCATCAAAATCTATTGGATGAAGTCTGCCAGTTCCTTTGGCCAAGAATGGGCAGAATCTACTTCGACAAAGAGCCAAGTTAGCCTTCTTTTCCCGGCTTATTTGGCGTTTCTGAACGACAGCTTGGCTACAACGGGGTATCTTTGGCCGATTCCATCTGGTATCATCACCGCCCTTAGTTGCTGCTAGTCTATGCTAGTTATGTTTCTTCTTATTACAATTTTTGGTTCCAATTTTACGAAAAACGACTGAAATCACCTGGTACTTTAGGTGATGCCATCTCCCTCTACCGTATTTATGTACTATTTTTAAGTTCAAACTAGAATGTACTAGAATCTGTCACGAGTCGGTACCAAGTCGGTGATTTTCATTTTTTTCAATAGGCGACCAATGGGCGACCAAGTCGGCCGAAACCGCCGACTTGCGTGGTCGCCTGGTCGCCGGTGGTCGCCCTGGTACATTTTCGGTGTCTGCGGCCTTCAGAACGAGCGCGGCGCGGGCTGCCGCTAATATTTTTGTATTATTGTTGAAGGCATGGGGCGCCGTTTTTGACGACTGGTGTTCAATTTGTTAAATCCAAGGGGTTAAATCTCAAGATGTGCGTTTATCATAGACGGTCCGTGCAATCTAGGTGGGTTTTGGAGTCTACTTGCAATGATGTTTCCTTGTTTTGCTTTACCGCGAAAAGTCTCAGAAGGAAAAAAACTTGAATACCAGTGGTGCCAGTCTCCAAAGTATGGCAGCAGGTCATACGAGTCGCACCAGCCATCTAAAATTCTCGCACAAATTCGCACCAATCCGCCATATACCAGGGAGAAAAACGCACCCACTCCTACCCACCCGATACAATACTACCTTTTCCATTAGTTAGTTACGGACTTGTCATAAGGCTCCCTCCTGTGTCTTTATAACCATTCAACCATTATTTTTCTGGTTCTCAGTGCTGCTTCCCTCGCACCAGTCTCGCAAATTCGCACCATGTTGATAAAATTCGCACCACTTGCTCCTGTCTCCAAGGGCACTGGCACCAACGAGATCTCGTCGAAAGTGCCATACTTTGTACACTGGCAGTGGTGCATGTTTAAACTCTTTCCAACCACAATCACTCTAAAATGTCATTGTAAACATTGTTCTATAGTCACACATTCCCAAGGGGGTGGATTTCCAAAACGATTTTGGGGTGCCTAATCATGAGACTATCCATAACAAGTATACTGCTTTTGATACCACCATGTTCTTGCCTTATACCTGGACATATAACTGGGTGACCAAGTAGGCCTCTTATTTAATGATTTTAAGTCCCTGAAATGAGAAATATGAAAATTTTAAGGATACTCTTAGTAGGCACAGAAAATAACTTGAGCTTTCATTTGGGGTGCCACAGCAGTGACAGGTCCAAGGGATCCCTGAACTCGAGTTCAGGACCCCTTAAGTTTGAAAGGACTAAGGGCGGCCTGAGGAAAAGGGTAACCCCAAAACTGATTAAACCAGGTCTGTGAGGCAGAAAATACCTTGCTACTGCTCCCACCGCTAGAATACAAATGATGGGGCTACAGATGGAGCTTTGAAGTTTAGAAGTTGTGAAAAATGGCATTAAAGGTGCTGAAAACAGGTTTTGTTGTGCTAGGTTGGCTCACATCATGTTCTGTATGGCCATATGTCTTGGTCTGTGTATATTATTATCTCAAGTGGCAATTTAAATCAAATATTTAAAAACTTTTTTATTGTTTCACTAGGTATATATTAATCATATTTGCATATGACTAGTGTTTTATTTACACAGATGCACCAAGACATGTGAATGATCATAATAATCATGTTGAGCTTCAATATTTGAAGCAGGGTATAAAGCATGATTTCCTGTTTCTGTTTTAAAGATAAATGCCCTCTAAAATTTTAAGAACAGAAATAAGCCAGGTAGAAAGACCAAAAGTTTGTTACATGGCCCAAAATATTGTTCTGGAGAATGGTCTCAAGCATTCCCATAATTGGGAATGTGTGTTCCCATCTATGGGTCTTGGGTTCCCATTTATGTCACTGTTACCATTTTTAAGTCACACCAACCACAGTTTTCTCCCACTGATTGATGATAATAGCCACCCTTTTGGGTGAAGTGTGCCCTTTTGGTTGACAGCATGTAATCTCAGAGGGCTGCCCCTTACTAAAATCCTAGATCCATCACTGTGCATTGGTACCCCATAAGGGACATAAATGTGCATTCCTGCACAGCACAAAGATGTGATAAACCATTTCCAATTTTCCAGAAGACTCCATTGCAAGGACAATGGTCCAATCCAAGTCTGCCAAACATAGAATAAGCTGTGTCTTTTGCACAGATGGATGCACACTGGGTGATCAGGGTGTGTGTGTATGTTTTTAACTGACTGATTATATGCATCCAAGTTTCTGATAATATCTTGTATTTTTGTCGCAAGAAAATTGACTTGTTTTGTTTTCTCTAGTATGGATGAAATATGGAAGCACTGCCACAGAGGTACAGCAGAAATATCACAGAGAGATTGTGTCCACCACAAAAGAACAGGTTGCTGAAATGCAAACTGTTCTTCTCAGTACCCAATCCTGGTCCAAATGGGTCATCAGCAACTATTCTGGAAACTTTTTCAGTCCTGATTATTAATGCTAAAATGCATCAATTAAGAGCTTTGGAAATAGTTATCATGGGAATGATGTCATGCAAAGAAAATAAGGCTATTCCCAAGAGACAGCATTGCTATTGCTTTGAGTAGAACCATGTTCAACAATGGAGCAAAAATTGGGCCTCATCTCAGCAATGGTTGATATGTACCACTGCACTTCTGAGGAAATGTTGCCAATGAATAATGTTTGAATTTGAAATGTTACAGGAATTTATCTGATTTGTGGCTCCTCAATGTGAAGAATCACAAGTATTTCACGACGCATGTATGTACATGCAAAATGTTTTTTTCTCTAATTAAATGAAACATCGGAACTGTTTCTGAGGCTCTTTTTAAGGTGCTGCAAACCCTTTTATTTGTCTCTAAGATAAGGCCTAACAATTTTTCACAAGGATGGACACAAAATAAACCATTGTTGATGAGAGAACAACAATGGTGCATCAATCATGGTTGTATCTTGCTTGGTATAGAAGTAATGGTCGAAAATGTTAATTCCCAGGGGCGCTGCCACGGAATTTTTACAGGGGAACGGACCCGGGCTGGTGCTGACCGGGGCAGGGAAATTGTGAGCATATTTGGTACCTGACAGCATTAATGACGATGAACCTAAAATTTTGGGGAGACGTCCCCCCTGGTTGGCCAACCGGGGGATGCGTAGGTACCCCGTCCCACCGCTTTCGGCGCTCATTTAATTGCCCTTGGGTACGGGCAGCGTATCATATTTGACCTCAATTGATCTCTAAACAGACTTAGCCTAAGCTTAGTGGGCACTATCGATACGTATTCATGACTGCGTAGTGCGTATAAATGACTGATTACTATCCAACATTGACTTTTAGGTCCGACATATCACGCCCAAAGCGAGTGTTCTTCCTATTGTAACTGGAAGCTACGTGATAACATCCCCAATATTCAGTGTCCTGTTGCGCCCTAGCCTTTGACCCGATATGAAAATGGATGTTGCCTTAGTGAAAGAGCTGGTCGGGCTCTATCGAATAGCGTTGAGAAAGTGGTTCCGGCTATTTTGCGTACGGAGATAAGCAAAGTTTTATAGAGCACTGCATTTGATACATTTTGACGTATATGAATCTTTCCCCTCTGGTGACCACAACGGTATTGACCTTACGCAAAAATTCCGAGAGTAACGCCGATTGCATTTCCGACGACCTTTCGATCGCTTTTTCCGCTTCTATCTTTCTTTGTTTCCGAGATCGAGGGTGTCATTTTTAACCCTCTCCACCAGGGGGGTTCATAGGTGATTCATGCTGGTCACTGGGGCTAGGGTTAAGGGCCAGCATGTATAATTTTGTTGCTTTCAGATCATAACTTTGACTTTAATACTGAATCATAATCAGGGGCGTAGCCAGGATTTCGCTCAGGGAGGGGCGGCGCCCCGAAAAGGGCCCCTGCGACAGCACCAAAAGGGCCCTGATGGATGAAAAGGGCCCTGATGGGCGGCTGTCCCTGCCGCCCCCTCCCCGTTGGCTACGCCCCTGATTATAATCTCATGAAATCACATAGGTAATGACTTGGTTCTGGCTTAGGTCATCGATATCGAGAAACCTGATCTATATTTTATAGGTTTTTATATCTATATTTTATCGGAACCTTCCCCCTTGCACTCGCCAGTGCTTCCCTATAGCCATATTTATACCACTTTTAAGACCGATTTTGTAATACATGTAGCATTAGGTTCGGCGACCATCGAAGAAGCTTGGATTTTAGTCGGCGACCACTCGTTCACTTTTTAGACCCCTGAACAGGTGAGTGGCCTCCAAAAGTTTTGCCGAAGATACAAAAATAAATGGCAGTGTCGGAATCAATATTTTCAAGTAGGAAGAAAAATATTTTACGCCAATTTCTTTCGCTGGTATCACTGGCGGATCCAGAGGGGGGGTTACAAAAGAGGCATCTGCCCCCAAACCTGCCGATTTTAACAGATTTGAAAAAAACACGTCATATGATTATTTTATGATTTTGGACCCAGCAGCCCCCCTCCACCTGCCGTTCAAATAGCCACTGTCAAATCCGCCATTGTCTGGTGCCCAATGCAAATTTGAGAGAAGATACCCGTCTCTGAGTTTGTTTATGTAAAGTTCTGATTTCACCATATTTCCCCATTCAACACCCGCGGAAGCCGTGTGCTGAGATCTAAGCCGTGTGTTCGGTTAAAAATGACCGCGTTCCGGCGGTTTACCAAATCTATTTGTAGTTTTGCTTATAATCTCACCACATTCTTACTCTCACTGTCTAGTTTAAATATGATGTTTCCCAATAAAGTCAAGTAGTTTGACCACTGGTTTCATCGTATTTATGAAACATCATCAAATCCTACATCTTTTTACATGAAATAAAATTTTAGTTCTTCGTGGTCTAGTATCTACGTCATAAAGTACCTAATATTTGTGCAAAACGCTATCATTTATTTTAACGAACCCGTAGAGGCTCTCTAGAGGAGATGTAATTTAGTGCATTTCGAAAGTGATTAAGAAAATTTACCTGCAAATTTTTAGGTCAGATCAATAACTTATTAAAAAAAGCTATATGTCTAAATACATTTTCCTAAATCTGACTCAACAACACGTGAATAATACGTGTTTTGTCTAGCAACATTGTACATACAATACTTTGCCTAACCCCAGATGTTTAGACCTGGCCTGAAGAAGTCACCGTGAATATCCATTGATATAAATTGATTGATTGGTAATTACAATGCTAATGATGTGGAGTCAAATCACGTACCTATGAGGACTCTTTAAACGGTTATTGATGAGAACCTGATAAACTGTTTACGGTAACCCAAAGGGTCTCCCAGGAGTGACATAAATTTGGATATGTGGATATCTTAGTATCGAACGTATGTTTGGATGCTTATCAAAGTATACAACCCTACTTTCTGGTAATATTTCAAAATACAATAATTATTAGTTCCCCAAAATGGATTACGTATGTAAGAGACACCCACATACTAAAAATTGGGTAAATGTTACCCAATGTAATAAATTGATAATATATTTCACAGAGACACTGACGTACAGTGGCATCCCTGTCAGACGGGGTGGGATTTGTCACGCTATTAGCAAGTGGCTCTCGGGAAGCCGCGACCGGCTGGAACGACGAGCAAACCGGAGGCCGACCCATCGCCACTCTGGAGGCCTCGAACCTGCTCCGGCGCAGGAGGCCCAGGACATGACTTTCCAGGAGGCGGAGGTCACCTATGAAGATTTTTTAGTTTAAATCGTTGACTCCGTTTATTTGATGAATAAGTTCGTTTTGTGTATGTGTGCTAATGGGTGCATGATTTTAAGTTGGTAAGGTGTTTACTGACCTGCCTCCTTCAATACTAGATGTAAAATGGATCTAATACTCTGAAAGTATAGATTCAGGCACAACCCTTTCATCAGAATTCTCGTAATACAAAGAGTGAAAACATCGATTATTGGCTATAGTGTGGGCAAGACCACATATGCTGATCAGATTCGAGGTCCTTCCCACACTATGACCAATAATCTATGTTTTCACCTAATGTATTATAAGGATTCTGATGAATGACTGTGCTTGAATATACAATCTCAGTGTATTAGCTCCATTTTGCATCCAGGATTGGCGGAGGCGGGCCATTAAACATCGTATCAACTTTACTATCTCTTATTAACTCAGGTCAGCTAGTTTGTTCGTTTTACCCTTTTTGGGGCCGTTCAAATACATGTTGAATAGATATTTGCTTGTTTCCAGAAATGGGTTTCATTGTTTGTGGTCAGCAAGGATCTTCCCATACTGTGTTAAACTTTAGCTATCTAATTTGCCAACGAATCAGCGATTCCACCATGACCTCATTAATTAATCAAACACATGAAGATTTAACATACCAGTTTTTGGTACTGGTTAACCATGTACGTATTATTGAGCTTGATGGAAAGCATGAGCTTGTGCATCAATTCATTCACCTATTTGCACACAAGCCTGAATGTTTGCAAAACAGCCAAAATCATGCAATATGCAAAAATATTTTTAGTACAACACAAAAATCAGGCTCATTGCGTACAGGCCGAATGAAAAAAACCTTGAAATATCTCTGGTGAAAATAAAAGAATTAGGCAGGTCTAATATGCACATTGCACATCTTGTGCTCGCCGGATACGCCTCACTCAACACAGCAATGAGAGTGAGGAAGCGCTGACACAACTACCAGCATGGCGTAACCACCATCTACCAATACCTAGGGTCGGAACCGCGCTGACCCGAAATGGCCTGATCTGGCACGTAGTATTAATACAAACAATGAACTCTGGCCCAGCTCTGATCAGTGCCATCAACTGCCAATTACTACGGCCAGGCCCGCTTTGGCCTGCACTGGCCTGATCTGGCACGCAGTAGAAATGTACAGCAGTAACTCTGGCCCAGCTCTGGCGAGAACCCATCAACTACCAATAACTAGGGCCAGGCCCACAATGTCTCGAGGAGCTGGCCCGAGCTGGTCAGATCTGGCATGCAGTTACACAAATGGCTAATAACTCCGTCACGGAGCGGGCCAGCTCCGTTGTCGGGCACAACTCGGGCCAAGTCGGGCAGCGGTAACTCCGTCCCAGCTCTGGGCCAGCTCTGGGCCAGGTCGGGAAAGTTGTTTCAACTCCTGAGTTACACCCGACAACAGCCCTACAGGTGCCGGAGCTCCGTGCCCGCGCTGGCCCAAGCTGTGCCAGGTCGGGGCCGGAGGTAAATTGCTGGCTGGGACAGAAGAATAGCAACAAGGATCTGGTCAATACATTTGAGAAAAAACAGAGAGGATTATACAAAAACTATTTTTGTGAAGAACAAGAAGTTAAGAACACATTATACAAAAAAATATCGCTAATGGTGCCAGACAAATCTGAACATAGATATATTCTAAAGTCAGTTCATTGACCAAACAATGTGTCAATATCAGAACAATAATATTCAAGGGAAATTTTTAGGGAATCTGCCAAATTAATTTTCTAAGGAAAAGTCAAAGTTTCAAGCACCAATCGCGAAAAGTTTGGAGACATTTCAGACAAAACATAAGGAGCGGGCATAATCCGCCCCTGTCCCGGTTCCCCGTTCCACCGAATATATATATATATATATATATATATATATATATATATATATATATGTATATACAAATATACAGGCAAGGAGCCCATATTGTAGTTAGAATGTGAGACCGGTTTGATGGTTTGAGAAATATTACTAGTTACCAAAGCAATTACTTTTCGCTCATTTCTATATATATATATATATATATATATATATATATATATATATATATATATATATATATATATATATATGGGTCATTCTATGCCAACGTAACCAATGGTGTACACGGCACCCCCTCAGATCTCTATGAAATGAGGCGTAGAAGGGTTCTTTATAGCCTAGAATCCGAATCCGTGTTCGAAACAGACCTTGCACTCTTAGTTTCGTAGTAACAGTGACGTCAAACTGTGACGTTAGTGCATGCTTCGAAACATTCAAAGCCGTGTATCTCAAAAAGTTACAAATATATTTGACATCGGTCAAAAGTTTTAAAAAGAGGACTCTTAGTTCATAAAAATTATTGTCAAAAATATTTCTGATTTTTTTTTACTAATGAAAAATGCAAGCAAAAAATATAAATTGAAAAATTTTAAAGAGCGAGGACTTCAATTTTCCTAAAATTAATTCATGTGAAATTTGCAAGTATTCTTACCCTGGAACCGTGCAAAAAACATTGGATATCGGATTAAAACATATTGCAACAGCTCGCGTTCTTCACGGGCCTCCCGCCAAACGAGCCCCGGAGCCGCCTCGAGCGCCGCGTCACTCGAGAAGTGACGCGCCCGGAGGCGTCGCGTCGGTTTGGAGCTGGGGAGGGGAGGGTGGAGAGACAGCCCACGAAAGACCAAGAGCTTTAAGAAATTGTTAACATAGATTGTTTATGAATAGCCTTTCACTTCATCAACCTCTCCGAGTACGACATAACAAAGTGGAAATCCGGCCCGGTTCGATAAGTTACGATAACACGCTAAAATCGCCTAGTGACACATATAACGGCAGGAGCGGCGGGTTTTATTTCGAAGTACATATTTGACGTGCTAATGGAATAATAAGAACGAGTAACATGGCATGTGTTGATATCAAAGCAATTTACAAATTGTCCTTGCACCGAATGCAAAAGCTTACGAAGTGAATAGAAAACAGATACGATACCAATCTCAAACTGCTTCATTATAGCTGTTGTCACGCTAACAGGAAAAACGAAAACTGAAATGAATTATTGGTGTCTTAATTTGCTGTCATTCTCGGTTGGCTCCATTGACAAATATTTATGTTTCTCCTTTAGGGATCTTGTATGTACGGTTCAATACGTTAGCTACCTGCCGTCATGCTTCAAAATGTTTTACTCCGTTTAAAGTAGTATTCGTGGCGACAAAAACCGTCCTGCATTTTTATAACTGTTTGCTACTTGTGGCCGACCCTGGGAACTGTCCCTTTGTGGGGAGAACGGGGAACTGAGGGCGTGAGTTGTGGGAGGAAGCCTGACCGGAGGAGAGGAAAGTGAAGCTGCGATGGGATACATTTGTTTACTTTATCCACGGTAAGGGAATGCGAGATAGGTTGAGGAGGTAGCTTCATTTGGCACTTCACCTTAATTCCAAGTGTTCATGCGGCTATTTCTTTTAATTACTTTAAGCCAGTGGTTTCGCCATTGGACGGGGTAGGGGCCGGACCCCACGTTTTGAGAAAATTCACGGTTTTTCACCTTTAGCATATAACCAATAAAAATAATTGTTAAAGGCAGGCTTTAGCCTTTAAATGTGATCTTAATGCTGTGAAATCCCCTATAACACTATCTATCCTTCTTTTGAATGCAAATATGCAAAAGAGGGTTACCTTGCTCCCTAGAAATATGTGACGGTGTTCTTGACTTTGGCACAGTATAAAGTAACATTGCGACACATGACTTCTTTGGCTGCCGCCACCGAATGGATCAGTGAAGCACACAGGACAAATATAAATGGTGTTTTTGTATTGAATCTTTTTTCAGAACCTCCTCACAGTTTAGGCGCTCTAAGACCGCAAACATATTTATTTTAATCCCAAACTGCGCGAACATTTCACCCTCCCCATCCCGACTGTGCTGGGCCGGTCGGTCATCGGGCATCGCAGCAGACAGCCGTCGGGCACGCCCGCTAGTGCCTTGCATTGTGGACAGTGGTCTTATTACATTGGAGTGAGTTTAGCTACTGGGCTTATATTTCCGTTTGTCAGAAACCGTACTTTCTACTTGACCTGATAGGACCCCACGTTACGAGCACAGCCGGAGACCGTACCGGAGCTGGCTCGGGCGCGTTTTAGTGCCACTGGCCGAACTCACTAAGCGAGGTCATACTAGCAAAAGCCTCACTACAGTGCGAAGTGGCATTTTTTTCTAGTGTAGCTTACCGAACTGAGCCCTGCAGAACTAAAGACGAGGTTCCACAAGGCCCGGAATATAAAAGGTACTTGGGGTTTCCATTGTTTTAGGCCAGTACACTACTGAACAGAGGACGCTTACGCAACGTCTGCGTCACTTTAAGCCGGAGGTTTCAAACCGCGTGATTACGTAGCACACACGTGAGATAATGCTACCGTCAGAGCATGTCTGTGCGGCACTGACCGCAATAAGACAATGTTTTTTAGTCAATATAGAACTGAAGTGCTATTACAATATGCGTTTTAATTCAGTTAATTTTCTAAACATCGCTCATCATTAAATTCAGCGCAATGGTCTCGTATAAAAAGAAAGAAAGAGTTTGCTTTGTTTCGTAACGACTCACAAAGTAAATTTACACAAAAGTTATTAGCACCATTAGGATCATCTGGCAGAGCACGAAAGAATAACCTATCCTATTATCTAGTAAGATTAAAACACGAAACGGTCCTTGCGTGCTTAGGTCAGGCCAATACTATTATAGCTGATAATGCTTACAGTTTATACTGCAGTGGCAACCCAAACACGATGACGTCAAAATAAGCGTTCTGTTACCGTTGTGAGGAAAGTTAGCAAATTGAAACCAGTTTCTCCCAATGCGTTTCCAATCGAGAGCCTAGGACCCTCAACAGACCTCAGGTCATCGATATCAGAAATTCCGTTACGACACATTGGTTTACTCGGCGGCCTTATTATGTGAGATAAATGTCAGATCGTAAGAGTAATTCTTTTCTCACCGCGGCACCTATAAACGTCTTTTGGCGGTCACTTGGCCTGGCCTGGTGACCTGACCTGATATTGCCGGGACCTCAGATTGTGTCAGAGGCTACAACAATGACCACGTAGCACGTATACTGGCGGACGCAGAAAAGGGGCAAAGGGTCATGGCAAATTGCGACATTTTGGCCGATTTTCTTAAACACTATGTTTTTACGATTTCTCCAGAGTTGACTCCCCCTTTGAACGGCGTTCCTGCATCCACCCCTGAGCACGTATGCCAAGTACGGCGGTGTTGCACGCCTCCGTCTCTCGGCGCCAGGCAAATAATATTAAGGAAGTTGTACCAGCCCCTCATTCCGGCACGGGTTACGATATGATCTTATCAAATACCCATTATTTTTTGACGGTTTTAGAGTAAGAAAACATGCAGATTTTTTGCATTTGAATTTGAAGAAAATCTAAGTCCTCGCTCTTAAAAATTTTCAAATTTATATTTTTTATGTTCCAAATTTTATCAATTTTTAAAATTTTAAGAAACTATTTTTGGCAATCATTGGTATTCGCCAAGCATCCTCCCTCTATAACCGTTAACTGATTTCAAATATCTTCGTAACTTTTTGAGGTACAAAGCTTTGAATTTTACCAATCACGGAGTGACGTCACAATTTGACGTCATTGTTGCAACGAAACTAAAACCCGGAGGTCTATTTCGACCACATATCTGGATTCTAGACTATGAAGAACCCCTATACACCTCATTTCATAGAGATCTGAGGGGGTGCCAGGTAAAATCACGCTTTTACTGGTTGAGTTGGCATGGAATGACTCATATATATATATATATATATATATATATATATATATATATATGTATGTATGTATATATGTATATATATATATATATATATATATATATATATGTAAATATAGCTTTCGTTGAATAATACAGCTTCTTTGGCGTTTATAAGTTTCTTCGCGGTCGACTCGAGTTTTCGTATTAGGCTTCGGTCATTCTCGTCATATTGGTGTAAAACATTAGAAAAGACATATTCGACGTTTCGTCTTACGTAAGACATATTCATGATATTTTGACACTACAAGTTTCAAGTTACATAATAATAAACACACAAGTAATATAACACTGGATAAAGTATCTCACGATGGATCGCATTTCTTTGTTTTTATTCAAATGAGCGGAACGCTGCAGTCTGTTTTGTAAACCCTCTGTTTAGTGGAAGCAAAAAATACTTTTACGTTGGTCACACAACCACTACACTTAGCCGCAGACTGACAATGCACCTCCAAGACGGTTCTCCTAATAAACACACCCTTGACCAGCACATCACCCTCACCCGCAACATGCTCACATCAAACACTAAGATCATAGCACACTGCAACGACCGGCGACGACTAACAACACTTGAAGCCATCATCATTCGCAACAAGTCGCCGGTCATAAACATTCAGACTAAACAGGTCACTACGCTACCACTTTACGATAGGAAAATTTAGTTCACACTCAGCGGGCATATTTATTTGTATATTTTTTTGCTTCCACTAAACAGAGGGTTCACAAAACAGACTGCAGCGCTCCACTCATTTGAATAAAAACAAAGAAATGTGATCCATCGTGAGATACTTTATCCAGTGTTATATTAGGGGTGACACAAATGACTTTTTAAAAGTTGTGGTCTCCGCATTTCAAAGGTGCTCCTGAATGTGAGGAATCTATTGAACATAAATTTATACGTGTCCAAGGTCGGCTGACCCCTGTACATGGGGTCTGAAGACAGGCATGTCACTTTCAATGTTTTTGACGGCCGCGGATGTAACGTTTGGTTTTAAAACACTGAAATTGAGTTTTCTATTACGAACTATTCCTCCTATGGCCTTTTGATAGGACCACACAATTTGCATAGTTTTTGCTTGTTTAAAATATTTTTGCGCCCCGACCTGGGGACATTTCTGCATGTTTGCACCACATAAACACAGTCACACTATTTACACGGCAGATGTTTCCATTTATCGGCACTCTTGCGGACAGTCGTGCCCGCACACTCCTTTCACATACCCCACCGTATGATACGGCGAGACTATCCCGATTCCAGGCCCGGCGGAGCAGAGGACTGCTCCGGTGACACGAGGCGAGGCCGTGCCCTCGGGATGCGCCACCGGGCCGGTGGGTCTATTTAAAGTCTGATCAGGCCCGTGGTCCCAATAACAAGGGCGCTGGTTGGTCAGCAAACTCCCGTGTCAAGGCAAACACTACCCAGTTTACTGTCATCTCCTGGGTAGGAGGCGGTCGAGGAAAAGGCTGCCAGAGGTCAATTTTGATCCAGGGACATCCCACATATAACGGCGACGCTTTAACCAACTGCGCCACCGCGGTGGTTAATTTTTGCTTCATCTGGACAGAAATAACCACTTCCGCTTCCGCCCCAGAGTAATAAATAGGCATGTGTACAGTAACAAGAGTTGATTTTAATAAGGAATAGTGTGATTATCGGAAGTACTGCGAAACCTCTTGTTTGCCACATTGCATAGCACAATTTTGCACACAAAAGGCCCATGATATAGAAAAATACGTTTGCATCTAACTCCGGTACATGTGGCACTGTCTTGTAACAAGACAGGTACCTACTGTCAAGTGCTTGGGCACCAGGGTAATTGAGCGATACTTGTTGCCCAGGTCTTTTTGTAAACAACGAATCGCAGCAGACGCCGGCCAGCAGACGAGGGGTGATTATCACTTATATTGGGTCGTCAACTTTGGCTGATAATGAGGGAAGTCAGGTCCATTTCAGAAAGGACTCTGGACGCTGAAACTTATAAAGAGCGTCGTGAGTTTTCCCCTGGGCTTCTTCCGACAGAGAAGAAAGTCCTAGAAGTGATGCTCTCACACATCCGCCCCGTGGTGCTGGGCATCACCAATTGAGTCGAGAAGAAGCTGCAGCGCTAGTAGCAGATGGTCTCATTGACTCCTTTGGTGTAACATCTACACGAAGACAAAAACATTGTTACAAATTTGGTGTTAAAGCTCTTCAGCGAGTTTTCTAGCCTCCTACAAACTAGAAAGGAACGAAGGACGGACACATGGCTAAATAAACGGGCAAAGACCTTCAATCAAAGAGTAAAGACATCACTGTTGAGGCGGCCACAGAGGATACAGCATCTATAAAGAGACAGGAGCTTTTCTATGGCGTAAAAATAACTGATACCGAGGCATCCTCCTGAAAGATCAGAGGACAGACCGAAAGATGTTTTGCGACGGCGTAATTGATAGGAAGTGGAAGAAGATGGCGTTGAGACGACAAAAGAAAGAAGAGGGTTTAACAAAAATATAGAGCAGGAGAGTAAGGACCAGGAAAGGACAAAGAAGACTCCATTCATGGGTGATTTGACCAACAGCAATTAATCCGGTGAAGAATTTTTAGAGGTTGCAGACGAGCCTGCTCCGGTAATACCCAAGAAGAGGAAGTTTGTCGCTATGTCATCATTCGCGAAAGCGAAGAACAGACAGACCTGCCTCAGCACTGGCGTCGTATCCGATTCAGTGCTAGGAAAATTCGGCCGGAATATTACCGCGTCGTGGATAAACTAACATCGACATTTCACATGTCGCTGCCTCAGGCGACAGCCGCTGTGGTTGAAGGTAGAAAATACATGCTCAATCTCGACTGGAAATATCACCATGAAAATGATTAGGTAATAGACTTGGATACAGTCCCGCACAAGAAAAATATCACGATGGGGAAGGCTATTGAAATTGAAGCCTTCGCCCTGTCCCAGATTCCACAAGAAATCATGAACAATGATGACAAAGCTGCAGTGACTTACCATGACGATGGTAGCAGGACACAGGGGACAGGTTCATATTCCGTTCAAGGAGTCACAGTTCAAGGACAGTATTACCCACTGCCCACATTTAAAGTCACATCAGAAACGAGAGAAAACGTGGCAGAACTTAAATCCACTGTACTGTTTGTCTTGGCAGTCTGTGGTGGGGTCAGAAAACAGGATCTTTGGGAGAAGACGGACTCTGTAATGAGCGGCAGTGTCAGCCACAACGTGGGTGTGGAAGAAATGGTGGCTGAGAAGCTGGCACCGAACACGTACCAGGTCATCTGATGTGTCAAGTGCATCAAGGCCTAATTAATAATTGCCTATAAGCCTAGTAAGAAATCGAGCCTTATATAAGTGGTTGTTATTAAATTCAATTGCAACACAGTTTGCAATATTCAACTGATGACATCTTGTCAAATCCCGCCCTCGATTTCCCATTGTCAATTATATGTGTATTTTTGCGGCTATAAGTCCCGCTAGGGCCCTTTATCAGATGTGAATTAAAAAAGAATAAACAGGGTAGTGGAACATTATATCAGCTCAATCTAACCTAACCATATAATCAACCGTGATTTTCTCCAGTGATAACACTTTCTTGGGAATAAAGTATATCCGTAGCATTACCGTCAACCATAAACCCTGCTTTTTCCAAAACATCCAAAATGGAAGCTGAAACGAAAGCGAGAAATGTGAATGTGAAGCAAACATTTTATTAGGAAGGTTTCTTGTGTTCCTAGAAAGAAGTATTATTTTGAGCCAACCAGGAATTGTTCATACAACATAATTCATGTATGAGTATCCTGGAAGCGGAAGCAAAATAGTTGGATGCAAAGGAAATTAACGTAAAAACTATGTCTTGAGTTTTTTTAATAAATTACGAGCGTGCGACAGTTCATTCACAACGCAGAACCAAATTCAATGAACACAGCACCACAACGCACCATACGCGGTAGCCAAAACATGGAAAAATTACATTGTTTTCTTCAGACCCCATGTACAGGGGGTCAGCCGGCCTTAGATACATATAAATTTATGTTCATTAGATTCCCCACATTCCAGAGCACATTTTTAAGTGCGAGACCACAACTTTTAAGAAATGTAATTTCTGTCACCCCCTAGTTATATTACTTGTGTGTTTATTGTTATGTAACTTGAAACTTGCAGTGTCAAAATATCATGAATATGTCTTACGTAAGACGAAACGTCGAATTATGTCTTTTTCTAATGTTTTACACCAATATGACGAGAATGACCGAAGCCTAATACGAAAACCCGAGTCGACCACGAAGAAACTTATCAACGCCAAAGAAGCTGTAATATTCAACGAAGCTTGTATTAAAGAACGACTTCTTCCGAAATATTCGAACATTAATATATATATATATATATATATATATATATATATATATATATATATATATATATATGTATATATGTGTGTGTGTGTGTGTGTGTGTGTGTGTTACGGCCCGTATGGAAAATTGGCCCGTTTGCAAACGGGTCGGCCCATTTGTAAACGGGCCAAATGGCTGGCCCGTATGCAAATAGGCCAGCAAATTGGCCCGTTTGCAAATGGGCCGGCCCCTTTGCATAACGTCCGGCCCGTTTGCAAACGGGCCGGACTTTTTGCAAACGGGCCAAAGCTAGTAAGGATGTGTGTGGCAGATAATGACAAGTTGACTTAGTTGATGGTATGTCGGTTAGGAGAAAAAATTGTCAATCGCAAGGTACAAGTGAGTGACATGTCAACCATGTCAATAATAATTTTGATAATAGAAATACGCCATCAATGATTTGAAAGTATTTTGGGGAATAGCTTTTGTCATGACACTGCCCTGTGTCTATCAATAGCTGTCATGACACCGATAAATATTTACTGATAGCTATATGTCCTTCGGAAACCGCCTAAGCATAAGCGATCCCTGTTTTAGTGAAATTTTTTATTTGTCACACTAGGTAAGTATGCACTTTGATTGAGTTACTAGTAATTCTAAATACTTGTTAAATATGTTTGCAGTCAAATTCAAGATAATTTATGACAAAAATTAGCGTTTTTGTCTTTATTGACCCCTTTGACATACAGATTGTTGTGCTGCAGCCCACATCATAGCAAAGAGATCCAAAGAATAGTGGATTTAAGCAACAGTGCACTTAATACATTTTTTGGACCAGCTCCGCGCAAACTGCAACATTATCTCCAATAAAATAATAATGAGAGACACTACCGTATTCTGTAGTCGTGTCTTCTTCGCCTCGCAGTTTTTGCAGGTTTCCAGGTAAAGCTCCTGCTCGACAGTCGCACGACTAATGTTGGCGCAGTTGTTCTTTACTGCATTAACCCTCGCCTTTGTGAGGGATGTTTGAACACCCCCTCTCGGGTTTTTCCGGCGGCACGAAAAATGGCGGCACGAAACGCCGCCATACTTGGCACACCTTATAATTGATCAATTCCACAACTTTCCCCGAAATTTTAGGGCTGGGTCATCTCAGGTCAGGTCACCAGTGCAGGTCAAGTGACCTCACCTAAAAAAGTTTAAGGTGTTATAAGAAATAAATTGGTAAATCTATCGGATTGAAACTTATTCCACATAATGGGCTCACCAAGTGGTACAAGATATATTCCGGGATTTTGTTATATCGATGACCTCAGGTTAAGTACGCGCCATGACCTCTCCATTGAAAATACATGGAAAAAATAGAAATTGGTCGCTATTTATATAGATACAGCTGAGAATACCTTCATATTCTCAAAATCGTAGTATCCTGGGTCCTTTTCAAGGTTCATGCTGCATTTTTTTACCTATGACCTCTGAGAGGTGATCTGAGGCTATTTAAGTAGTTTTCAGACTTAGGTCAATTACTTTGCATGAAATGAAGATACACCGTTTATGTTTATATAATTGCGTTTGAATTGCTATTGCGAGTCGATTGATATGCATGTTTTTGTTGATCAACTTGTGCTCTCCTGCAATTGTAATTGCACCATGCTTTTTGAAGCGCGAGTAGTGTCTCGCTAAGTACAGCTTTCCATGAACCTTAATATCCCCAAAGTCTTTGACGATCTCATTATATGTAGACTTCGGCGCCGACTGCGTGTTCATTGCTTTCTTATCTTTTGCAGCAACAAATTTCGCATAGAACTCCTCTTGCGGCATAGTTCCTGATGACAAACATCATAAGTTCGCCACCGGCAAAAAGTGGGGAGAAACTTCAACCTGATCGACAAAAATTTAAATCAGGATCAAAAATGTTCAATTTGACTCCTTTGCCCGCAGCGGCTGGATATAAGAATTGGCTTTCTAATTTAAATGAATTTTGCAAAAGTGGGGCAGGCCGGCCTTTTGACGCGTATGACAAACATAGTTGATAACTTGAAGCAAGAGAATGGGTTCGAGACGAGGTTTAAGTCAACACGCCTATCGGAAATAATATGACCGCATTCACTTTTCAGCGAAAATGTTTTCAAAGTATTCAATAATCCAAAACCAATCTGATCAGAGGCTAGATAAAGACGGTGTTCACCAGAGGTGGTGTTTGCCTGTGGCTGAGCCAGATTCTAAGCATCGTTAAAACTTTTTCTTGGTAAACAGGGAGCACTAAGTTATTTCTAGATACATATTTATTTTGATAACTGAAAATTTAAGTACCAGTTATTCTCAAATACTAAGGCTCTACAAGCAGCAATCTATTCAAGCATTGCAAGCATTTGTTCACGCATGTAAATTGAATGCAGCACCGTTACAATGATTACCATGTTCAGACAGATAACATTTACTAAATTTAATAACCTAGTTTACAAGTTCATTGAAAATAAAAAAGATTCATAAAAATGAAAAAAATCATTAGATTCATTAAAATAAAAAGACGGACTCTGATAGACCAGACCCAATCACTTTGCACAAAACTTAGTTTGCATGGTCCAAATGCGATCCTATCGAAACGCGGATCCGGATATATCATACTGGATATATAAGGTCAGCGGATATAGTCCCGATAGAAAGGACGCCCGACACCAGTGTTTAAGAAGCGACACAACCCACCAACACCGCCCAGTTTCCACCAGTGTGGCGCAAGGTAATGGAGCACATTCACCAGTACAATAATGACACACCGGAACTTAACAGCATTAGAATAACAGCCAGCATGGATTCCGAAAAAGAGGTCATGGAGACACAGCTTGGAATTAGTAGAAGAGCTAAATGAAAACCGGCCAGTGGCTTCAAACGACGTCCGGTCATGGATTTGCTAAGGCGTTGACAAAGTAAACCATAGCCTACTTATTCACAAGCTCAGCCAGTATGGCATTAAAGGAAGGATTAACAACTGGATATCCGACTTCCGAAGGATAGAAGACAGGCAGTGGTGGTTAACGGAAGCAAGTCCAGGTTCATCCGGTCACATCCGGAGTCCCACAGGGCAGTGTCCTCGGCCCCGTCTCTCCTCGTGTACATAAATGACCTTCCGGACACCAGCAGCACGCACGCGGTTGTTGCTGAATACGCAGCCTACAACGTAGTTTCCAACACGCAGACCAGTTCAGCCTACAAAAGACTGGACAAGCTTGCTCGCTGGGAGGAGAAGTGGGATATGCAGTTCATCCGAAGAAATGTACCTCACTTCCAATCACCCGCAGCAGAGAACCAATGCAGTACCAATATGTCTTACATGGGCACAATCTAGAAACAGTCAGCTACGTCAAGTACCGGGCGTCACACTCAGCAAGGACCGACCTGGAAACGCACATCGAGAATGTTTGTTCAAAAGCTAACAAGACATTAGGTTTCCTGAGGAGGAATTGAAAATCAGCCACGAAAGGTAAAGGAAACCGCATACAAACATAGTGCGCCCTTGCTTGGAATATGCTAGCTCGTGGGATCCTCATCATCAAAATGATATCAACAGAATCGAAGCAATTCAACGCAGAGCTGCGCGGTTCGTGATGAGGGACTACAAACGCACCTCTAGTGTCTCAGTCATGCTAAGTCAGCTCAAATGGCCACGCTTGAGCAGCGACGGAAGGCGGCACGCCTAACAATGCTTCGAAAGATCGCCAATGGCAACGTAGAAGCAGATGAGCTAAGAGAAAAGCAACACCGCTCCCTGAGCGGGCAAACAGGGCACCACCAGCAGTTTGTCATGCCGCAGTGCAGGACCGATTACCGTCTGCACCATTCCTTCCAAAGACCATCAGGACGAATCTACGCCAGAAGAATCTTGGATCGTGATTCTTGATTTCCTCTTGTAACCTTGTGTGATTATTGTTTGTTCTTTGGCTTTGCGAGACACGAGCTACAGCACTTCAATTGACAAAATAATCAACTCGATGATTGTGGTCAATATACGGTAGAGTAGAATATCGTGGAGTCGTCGAGTTCATGAAGCGCTATTTCCCAACACTTAAACACAGACCGTGCCATAGTGCTGGGGATAAACACTTGTACTCCATCGACAATGCGATCCGGATCAAATTTTGGCCATAGAGACTAAGTCAGTGACTATCATCCGAATCCAAAATCCAATCAGTATGTATGGAATACAATTAATTCGATAATGACCTGAATTCATATGCTCATCCAGTTCCGAAGCTAAGCTGTTCCGGCACTCAGCAAAAAGTGGAGGTAATGATACCTGGGATAATTTGGCTAGAAAGGCCCCAAAACAGCCAATTTTGGATTCAGTAAAGCAGATGGAGGTAGACTGCAACATGAAATGGAAAATCAATTTGGAATTTTATTTCAGTTACTTAGCACGCACATTGACGGGGGCGGGTACCCGCCCCCTCGGGTTTTTCGGAGATAGCAGAAAAACGGCGGCGCGTAGCGCCGCCGTACTTGGCCTACCTTTTCCCTCATCATTTTTACAACTTCTGTTACAATTTTAAGGTTAGGTCATCCAAGGTCAGGTCACCAGTACAGGTCAAGTGACCCGACCTCAAAAAAAAGTTTAAGATAGCATAAGTCGGAGCAGGGTGAACTTATCCGATTGAAACTCATATCACATAATGGCCCCACCAAGTTCTCTAAAATATGTTCCGGTATTTTTGATATCGATGACCTAAGGTCAGGTACGAGGCATGACGTCTCCATTGGAAATACATGGGGAAAAATGTTTTTACGGAATAACTCAGTAACGGATGGTGATAGAGCATTTATTTTGGCTGCATTAGACTCGCCTGGGCTTTGCAGTTCTAATGATATGCATTTTATATAATTTGAACCTGACCTGACCTTAGGTCAGGTCAAATCCTTGATTTGACCTAGCAAGTTCAAATTATATATCATTCGATTCGGCTTGCTGAGAGGATTCATATGGTTCCAGTCGTTTTGCTCTATATTTACTTGTTCAGATGTAATGGCAGACAAACTGAATTTACATGTTATCCCTATGACGGCATGTTTTGACCTCTCGTGACCTTAAATGTGACCTGACAAAAAATGGTTTAAATGTTTTCGATGGAGAAGTGGATGGGCAGCCCAACGCCGTTTACCGTTTTTCGCTACCTACCGTGGTTCTCGAGATCTTAGGGAGGGGCGAGTACCCGCCCCCCGTCAATGCGAAGGTGGCTCAGACACCCGTCAATGCGCGTGTTAATTTCCTTTACCTAGAAAAGATGGCAGCATTATATAAAACTTCTATGATGGGAGGCGCTGGCATAGCCTCTAATCGAATTCGCCTGGCCAGATATGATTGCAAACGCAGATGGGGTGGTATTTATCTAATTCTTAAATTCATGACTCAAAAATGAATATTTTGATATGGACCTGTCCTCAAACCACAAATAGTGAATAACCTGGACTCGAAGATAGTAAATTTCTGATGCCTTTATTTAGGGTTCACTCCACGGTTGACGCAATATTCTTAAACATATGTACGCAACTATGCATAGTTCTTACCAGAGAGTCAGCAAGTGTCAAGGCAACGAGACGGTCCAACCACCCCTGCTCTTCACAGATAAAAGAGGGTGTACAACGCTTGGTCTTGCGGCGTCAGATCGGGCCACATGTTATGCCCAGGAGGTGGAGTGGGCGGTATTTACCCAATGTGCTTCGGTCCAGAAGTGAAAAAAATTAGGCATGATGCGAGTTGGAGCTACTTTTCATGAAATTATATAAGTAAACGCGTGCCAAAAAAGCTGTTGCGTGCGAATGTATTTGACTCAAATCCGTTTTAAGCGAGCCTGCCAATTTGTAAACGGGCCGGCCAGTTTGCAAACGGGCCGGCCGGTTTGCAAACGGGCCAGGATACTAGAAAACCCAAACGGGCCAGACTTTTTGCAAACGGGCCACATCCCTGGCCCGTTTGCATACGGGCCGGCCCATTTGCAAACGGGCCAATTCTGGCCCGTTTGCATACGGGCCGGCTATTTGGCCCGTTTACAAATGGGCCAGTCCGCATGCAAACGGGCCAATTTTCCATACGGGCCGTAACATATATATATATATATATATATATATATATATATATATATAAACTATCATTCCCTGTAATTAGGCAAGTGTGCCTGTTGGGGATGACCCTAATAAGAAATAGAGGCGTGGAGTTCGTTGGATTAAATAAAGTTCTCAGCTTTTCACTTCCTCGAAATGCAGCATTCCATGTGTCACTCTCAATATTAAAGTATGTATGTACAGCCCCCTGCAATTGAATCTGTACACACTACACTCGGAAGTTTTTGGCTAAATTCTGGACAACTATTGCTCCCTTGGCCACGTTGGAATATACAGCATGTGTGTCTTGCCCGTAGCTTTCGATGTTATCCCAAAAACTGGATTCCAGATTCGTAATTTGAAAATGATTTGCAGAAAACGGTTTTGATGAATGGCTCGTGACAATTTAGTTTTTCGCTATTATTTTCTAAAATATGTCACTGCTGAGTATGGGTGAGCACTTAATCAATAGCTGGGAGCAAACCATACAAGCTGTGTGTTGAATCACGACTCTGCAAGCAGTAGTTCGCTCACACTATAACAAAAACTTCTGAGCCTAGTGTGTACAGATTCAATTGCAGATGGCTGTACATTGGCTTGCAATTTGACACCCACATACTGGAACATACCGCTAGGAAGTGCTTGCTGGTCCAAATAACATATCTTTAACCCAAGCTGCACCCATCCGAAATTATGGAATCGCAAATTAATTTCCATGAAAATGGGTGAAACAATGCCTTTATCTTCGCAACATGATGCCTCGTGAAAAGGAAATGGTCTACACTCACAGCACGCAGTGTGGCGCGATTGTGAAGACCCTGCACAGCTGGCCGAATTCCGCCGGAGGGCAAACAGACTGGCGCTGTCATGCGCCGGCGGGGCCGTCAGGCTGAATCCACAGAGCCGACAGCGAGCACTGTTTGCCAGACGGCTGCGCGGACGCATTTGCCGGCTTCCGGCAGCGTCTTCCGCTAGTCGGCTGCATTGCCAGCCTGTTGACAGACCCGCTCTACCCCCTCTCCAGTGGAGCCGACAGCCAGAGGGCCCCGATCCTTCCCGGCGGCAAAATAACGCCGCGCCGACCCCGGGATGATGTCTCCTCGTGTGGCGGTGATGCTGCCAAGAGCGGCAGATGCAGGGCTCTCTACGTCACTCAGGCCAGATGGGGTAGGCTGGCCACAAACAGACTGCGGTTGCAGCAGCACACCAAGATGATGTAATGATCAGCGATGCACAGTGAAGTCTTTTAGACATTCGGGAGCCCAGTGTTTGTGGCCGGCGAGAATACGGAAGTCATTAGGGTCTCTGAATCACTTAAAATGCAAAACTTGATTTCTAGGATCTCACGTGCAGCCCGATTATCCAAAATCATCCTAATATCATGGGAGTTCATGACGTTGCATAACTTTGGTGGTCAGACATGGGCTTTTACCTCATCCCACGTTTTTTCTTTATCTTTACCTTGTCTTAACCTTTGTTGGGCTTATTAGGGCATAGACGGTTTAGTCTCTGAACTTTGACTTTTTTACTTTTTAGGCTACCTTCGTCTTATAATTCTTTTTTTGCCTTTTTGCGGGCGGGTTGGTTTTAAGTATTTTAGTTTGGTTACTGTCGTCGGTTTAATCATCATTTTAGGGTCCTAGGTCATTCCCACAAAACTCTACAGTATGAAATTACTTATGGAATTAATAATTGTTGGGGTTTAACGACGCACCAACTGCCAGGGTCATACGTCGTCGCCAACTCTCACCCTGTTGGAAAGGATTTTGGGGATCAGATCGACTTATTCAGAGGCTCCACCGGGACTTGAACCCGGGACCGGTGGCTAAGAAGACAAGGGTGTTATCCACTAAGCCACCTCATCCCCGAAATTAATTATGGTCGTCTCGTGTGACTAAAGGAGGAAAACAGGGAAGTATAACTTCTGAGATGTGAGATTTTGTGTGAAAAATATTTTTTGTGACGTCACTCTATATACGTGCAAGGTGCACATGGATCCTGAAGATACAGTTTTAAAGGGAGATACGTGAAAAATATTATTGTGGTTTCTTCCTATTTGAAAAATCATGATTACGAAACTGTCAATTATTTTTGTATCTTCGGCAAAATACAGTTCCGATTAAATGCTGAAACCTTCCCCCATCACCTACTTTTCGAAAACTATTTAAAGTTGAAAAGTAATGTTTTTTGTAGTAAAAATGTATGTTCTCCTGTATTTGCATTTAAATTAATTTTACAAAGACTATAAAAACTACAAAATAAATTAGTTTGCCCTAGAAACTGAAAAAAACATGATTATTTAACTCTTCAGCCGTTTCGTACCTCGGGTCTTGAGTCGTTTTCTGCTTCAGCCCCAGGATGACGAAACTTTTGCGTCAGATAGGTCACGTGACCCCGATATAAGAATTCATAGGCTTCTGATTGATTAATTGTGATTTCTTTTAAGCCCTATATTTCTGTTTCAAAAGAGTTTTGGAATGCTGTTTTTTAAGTATTTTTTCTGTGGTAGTCCAAAGTTCTACATCACTGTTTAGGATAGATATGACCTATTTCTTAGATAAATTGATGGTCATAGCCGAGAAAACGTTCTTTAATCGATAGAGAATTCTCGATAAGTCGTCTAGAAATGTTGGCTTTGAGAGCAATTTTAAGGCATTTGCAGGCCAAATTCGCAAAAATGAGAATAGAACTTCTGAAACAACTTTTTGTGACCTTTTGATCTAGCCAAGAATTATTTTCGCGTATCTCCCTTTAAGTGGAGTCTTAGCTGTTGATTCTGATGGTCTGTTTCCTTTTACGTTAACTGGGCAATAAGCTTGTCGAAATGTGCAGCTTATGTGAAAAATAACGTTTTTGAAGAACAAATATCAACAAACGTTATAGGTATAAAACATCTATGATGCTGTTGTTGAAATAAAAACTATGTGTTGAGAGGACTGATCAGATTCGGTGTCTTTTATAACAGCTTTATTAATTTTTAATGTTCCCAAAAGTAAATAATAAATATGAAAAATAATGCTTTCAAGATATTCAAAGGTATAATGTTACTTTGACATTACATGAATAACATCTTTGGTTACGTTGCCTTCAAAGTACGGAGCAATATTTTTAGACAGGTTCAGAACATTTCGTTTCTCTATCTTTAATGACTAAGTAAATAAACAGATATATACATGCCAAAAAGCGTGACAGTGTGGTGGACTAGAAAAGCCCCTGGACACGGTGCGGGTTAAAAATTATGAGTTGGACAAGGAGACAGTGAGTGTTAATGATGATTGATTCTGCCTCGAATGAAGTCTCATTTTCCAAAAGTACCCAACCGTCATAAATCCAGTTAAAGTGAAGAAACGGCAAGGAGAGCCATCCCCGATAAATCTCCGATGTGATGTGCCTGTCAGAACCCAAGCTATAGAGAGATCTCCGCACACAGGGTCGTGTGTACACGCGGCATTATCCATTAGCCGACAGTGCCCTGGAGGCGTGTTCAGAGACTCCATCGATGATATGAGAGAGGAAAGGGGAACAGCAAGCACAATTGTCATTGATCGAATCTCTCCAGCTGATTTGGAGTGTGAGGGAAGGCAGAGGAGTAGCATGCTACAAATATCCTGTCCTTCGGAGCGTTTGCCCAGTAGGTTCAAATACAGTGGATGAAAAACAAATAGAGCAAAGATGATTCACGATCCAAACTAGGATGGAATGAGTCTTGACGGGCCGGCCGAGATAATTTTCAAGAGGATTATGAAACATAAGGACTTCCTCCACTGGGAAAACATTGTTACTTCATTGCAATCCTTTATTTTTCATTCCAAGCCCAATTGAGACTGTAGTAACATAAGCAGGAAAATATGGCACATTTTATCGTACAATATATGCAACGATATAAATTCCTGCATCGTCTAGGAATGCGATCACACCTCATTCCAATTTTGCACAAATAATCCCCAGTTGATATGTATGAAATGCGCATCGTGTTTGGCACCTCCGTAAGATTGCCTTATTCATCTGTTTAGGTCAAGTATATGTACCAACAAGTAAATTTTGGTTTTTTATTAACTTTGCCTAACGTCATTATTTAAGTCATCACAAGTCAAAGAAGGTGACATGTTAGAGAAGTGTGTCTGGGCTCTAGCGTCTGATAGACTTAGTCATAATCAATGTTTAGGCATCATTCGCTTCCTCTTGTTACGGAAAATTAACTGATGTATCTGTAGAAGGAAACGTGTGGTCAGCCGTGTCGTCTATGTATTTACTCCTCAGAGCTTCCAACCCCACTAAAAACACGCCGGTGCAGCGCTGCCCGCTGCCGACCGCCGCCAGTCGCCTGGCACGGGCAGCAGCTCCCCACCAAACTGGCCAGACACATTCATCACTTCCAACTACACCTCCCCTAATCCTCAACATCACACACATAACCAGAGCGGTCAGGGGGCGTCGACTTCGCTGACTTGGTCAAAGCTGCAGCAGTGGCGCCTCGCCAGCATCAGCCTCAGGACCGTCACGGACACCTTGTTCACCGTCACGCCCCAGGCCGCACCCGAAATCACGACTGGGCCCGGGCAGTGCCATCAGATACCCCCAGTATGGGAGCGCCAGCATCAGATTCCGCAACTTCTGCGCCAGCTCGGAATCGTCCGTTATCCGACAAAACCGGACTCACTGATTCAACCACGGTCAAATCTGACGGTGAATCTGCGCGCGCCCCCGGTAACGTGTCCCGCTCCTCAGCTCGCTGCACTGGCAGCGACCGTGCCACACACGGTCACAGGTCTCTGACGTGCCACGGGACACCCCCGACCTCAATACCCCGTCACAACGCCACGTGGTGACGACTACGTGCAACGAAAATCAGGCTGTCTCACTCACAACTCGTCTCCCACATTGTACGTCACTGATTCTGGCACCGCGTCCGACACCGGGCTTTCAGACTGTTCTGTTGTCGCAGCTCATCACTCCACTGGCCAGACACATTTATCACTTCTAACTCCACTATCTTATGACTATACTAGGTAAAAACATAAACATGTCCTGACCTGAGGTCAGGTCAAAGTCATTATCTGATCTAACCTAGTCAGTATGCACATCAATCCACTTGCAATGACCATCTAACCGTAGTTATAATATCGACATTAAAGCTTTATCGTCATTTCCTGCAAAGTTATTGACCTAACTCTGCAAACATGCTTCAGAAGCTCAGATGACCTCTCAGAACTCACAGGTCAAACATTGCAACATGAACCTGGAAAGGGGCCCTGGATAATACGATTTAGGGAATATTAAGGTGATACTACGATTTAGGGAAGATTAAGGTATTCTCAGCTGGCTCTATAATGAAGCTGAATTCCTGTTTCCCCATGCATTTCCAATGGAGAAGTCAGGATCTGTATCTGACCTTAGGTCATCGATAGAAAAAATACTGGAACCATTTTATAGCGCTCGGTGGGCCCATTATGTGATATGAGTTTCAGTTGGATAAATTAACCCTGTTCTTACTTATGCTATCTTAAGCTTTACTGGAGGTGAGGTGACCTGATCTGCACAAGTGACCTGACCTGAGATAACCTGATCTTGAAATTTTTAGAAAAGTTGCGGAATTGATCGAGGAAAAGGTGTGTCAAGTTTTTTTGCGCTGTTTTTTTCGTGCCGCCGGAAAAAAATCGAGGGGTGTTCAAACCTCCCCCACCGGGGTGAGGGTTAATGCGTAGCCGGAGGTTCTTTCAAGGCAATGGCGGTGAGCGTCAAGCCCCTGGGCCGGCCACTGTCAGAAGTACTTAACCCTCGTCCCGGTGGAGGGTGTTTGAACACCCGCCCTCGGGTTTTTCCGGCAGTACGAAAAAAGGGCAGCGAAAAGCGCCACTGTATTTGGCGCACATTATCCTTAAACAATGCCACAACTTTCCCACAATTTTAAGGTTAGGTGATCCATTGGCGGACGCAGGGGAGGGGGCATTCCGGCCATGCCCCCCCAAGCGCTGGAGGGGAGCCAAACTATATTTTGTCCCCCCAAACGCCGAATAAATTTTTGAAAAAAGTGTTCACACTAGGTCTGTAGAGAAAAAATCTTCGCTTCCCCTCAGGGGTAGAGGCAGACATGGGTTTGGCCCCCCAAAACACGGGTCGGCGTCCGCCCCTGAGGTGATCTCAAGTGAAGTCAACAGCGCAGGTCAAGTGACCTCACCTCCAAAAATATTTAAGGTAGCATAAGTAAGAAATGGGAGAATCTATCGAATTGAAACTTATACCACATAATAGCCCACCGAGTGCTACAACATATATTCCGGGATTTTTAACATCGATGACCTGGTCAGGTACAGATCACGACCTCTCCAAGGAAATGCATGGGGAAAACAGGAATTGAGCTGTATTTGTGTATATACAGCTAGGAATACCTTCGTATTCTCCATATCGTAGTCTCCTGGATCCTTTTCAAGATTCATGTTACAATTTTGGACTTGTGACCTCTGAGAGGTCATCTGGGTTTTCAGTTTTCAGACTTAGGTCAGTAGTAACTTTGCAGAAAATGATGATAAATATTGTATCATGATACCATTACGTTTGGATTACTATTGCCAGTCGATATATATATATATATATATATATATATATATATATATATATATATGTATATATATATAATATATGCATATTAAATATGCTAGGCTGGAAAGTGACCTTGACCTGAACTGAGGTCAGGTCTTTTTTTACCTAGTCTAGTCATATCATACATCATTCGATTTGCCGTGACGAGAGAAAGTGAATGGTGCCTAAAAATAATTTTAACTGAAATCTGAAAGACGCTAGAGCCCAAAAACTACTAAATATGCCGCATTCTCTGACCTCTCATGACCTCAATATTGACCGGAGCCAAAAAGTGACTGATGTAGTTTAATGAATTTGTATGAGCTATCTACCAGCGTTCGCGTATTTCGCTATCCCGCATAGGGGCCGAGTCCGAGGGGGGGTTGCGCAAACACCCCCCTTACTATGGCGAATGTGGCTGGGAGGCCCACCGGGGATGGTGTTAATAATACATCCACAATTGGAATATGTATCTACTCTACTCTTTTAACACTCGCATTGATGGGGCGGATACTCAGCCTCCTTTGGTTGTCTTCGACATACACGGCGCGTAGCGCCGCGATACTTTGCATAGCTTTTTTCTGATCATTTTTTCAATTTTTGTCAAAATTCTAATGTTGGGTCATCTCAGGTCAGGTCACCAGTACAGGTCAAGTGACCTGACCTCAAAACAAGTTTAAGATAACATAAGTCAGAACAGGGTGAACATATGCGGGTGAAACTCATATCACATAATGAGCCCACCGATTTCTCTAAAATATGTTCCAGTATTTTTTATATAAATGACCTAAGGTCATTTATATAAAAAGGTCATTTATACAAGCCATGAGCTCTTCATTGGAAATACATGGGAAATATGGTTTTAAATAAATAGCTTACTAGTGCATGATGATAGAACGTTTATTTTAGCTACGTTAGATTTGCCTTGTCTTGCCAGTTCTAATGATATGCATTTTGACCCAATTTGACCTTGGACTGACCTTAGGTCAGTTCAAATATCATGTTTCACCTGATGCGTCCTAGCAAGGTCATATCATATATCATTCGATTTGGCTTACTGTGAGGATTCCAATGGCTTACATTGTTTTGCTCTATTTTTTAGGGGAAAGTGTGTGTGTATTGCCCCCCTCTAAGGGAAATCACTAGCCAGACGAACGTCCCCTATTTGGATCTCCCTACTGTGGATTTAATTACACAATTTGTTGATTTTGTTGTTATTGACACCAAATACCTGATCTGAAAACAGCGTGTTCTAAGAGTGAATTCCCATCTGAGTGAAACTATGCAAATGGTGCATTTGCCCAAGTGAGATGGTAATTGCGCCCGGGGAGGGCGCATTTTGATTTAATTGCACCCTTCTCTCATACCATGTGAAGTCAATGGCACGGCAGAAGAAATAAGCATTAGTGTAAGAGCAAATGGGGCTCGACTACCTCCCAATTTTTTCATCTGGAGGGCCTGGAAGTAATTTTTACATGGTATTCTTGCACTCACAATGGTTTGTAATAATAAAATCACACTCAAATGGAAATACTTTGGATTTGATTTTACAACATATATTTGGATAGGGTGCGTTTGACCAGGGTGTAAGCACTTTTTTGCATCTAAGTCAGAGATTTCTGCCTTAAAAATTCACCACAAGAGGGAATCTATAATTACTGCTTTCTGAATATGCGATACATTTCTGGCTTTGAAATTAAAACCATCGATTTCGGAATGTGATAGCCGTATTCTTATTTTTCGGTTTCATAAACTCGTGTAGATTTAAGGAAACAATGAATTTATTTCGCTGGCTGACTGAAATACATTCTTACGCACACATTCTTTGAAACGTTGGGAAAATGTATGGATTAGAGGTGAGAGCTGGATTTAAGTGCTAAAACAACTGCCACTTGTACCTTTCTTTCTTATTAGGGGGCGCAAATAGTTGGGGGGGGCGCAATACACACACTTTCCCCTACTTGTTCAGATGTAAGGGCCGTAAACCTTCATTTACATGCTATCCCTATGATGTCATGTCTTGACCTCTAGTGACCTTAAATGTGACCTGACAAAACAATGGTACAAAAATTTTTCGATAGAGAAGTGGATGGGCTACCCAACGCCGTTAACAGTTTTTCGCTATCTAGCGTGATTCTCGAGATCTTAGGGGAGTTGGGTACCCGCCCCCGTCTAAGCGAAGGTGGCTCAGACCCCCGTCATTCGCGTGTTAAATATTTCAAAGCCATGCTGACTAAGATAGCCGTGGGGTGTTCAAATGCTCCAATAATTCATAACATAACTGGCAGAACCAATATATATTTTAGGACTTATCATGTCCTAATTAATCAATAAAAGTATTTAGAAAACTTATTTCTGATTTCCATAATACTCTCCCATCAGCGTTAGAGTTGGCGACTCACTTAATTTGCTGGTCACAGCTGAGTGAGCAGTCGGTGTGTGGTACAACTCCAAAGTTTTTTGCTAGCTAAAATGATTTCCGCCAGTAGTGCTACTTAAAAACCTCGAAACTCCAAGCCCCTACTGTACTACCTTGCTTCTACGCTATCATTTCTTTGATCATATAGTGCTACCAAAACGCTATCAAAAAATGTATTATTTCTGTTCTTTTTAAGTCAATTTCAAGCAAAAAACAGCTATCTGTATATTCAATCAAAATTAACAGTTTAATTGTAAACTATGACAAAATGCATAGGCGTCGGAAAGGGAGGGGCATGGGGCCTGGTCCCTCACTTTTTTACCGACTTTTCCTGATCCTGATCAAAATAATTTTCATCGGTCAGTAAAAAACCGGACATTTTTATAATCAGCCGGTGCGAAAGGCAACGAGGAGCCCACATTCGCACTGTTCTCGGTCCTCACATGAAAAGTTTTTGCCACCATTAAGTTTAAGATTGGCTGGCCCCCTCACTGTTTTGCCGATGGTGACTCTTAGCGAATCTGATGAAAAAATATGTCCGGCAGCAAAAATGTCTTCAAAACTCTTTTGTTTCTCTGGTGGATAAAGCAGTGCAATACCCATCTCTTTTTTGCACTGACGCCCCCCTTGACAGGCTGTCAGAAGCAGTGTGTTTTTTGCAGTCTGCTACCCGCTATTGCGCTAGTTTTTGGGTAAAGTAAGCGCTACCGCTACTTGGCTACCAACTTAAGAGTCTGTAAGAAGAGGGGGCAGCGTACTATGGTGGCGTACCACCCGGCTTTGCAATTTTGTCCGAAGCACGATTGGTTTTTTAAGCTTAATGAGGGTTCAATCAGCCCGCTGAAGGCGATGGTGGATACAGAAAGAGCTCAGGCTGTGCCGGTCTAACACCTAAACTTACTACGTACTAGGAATGTAATTAACTACATCGATTTAGTCGTAAATATTTTTAGAATTGGCGCCAAACATAATTCATGACACTTTGTCACTGCAGCAGACACTTATATGTCCGAGAGTGGAAAGACTTCCTACCGGGTGCTCTCTCGAGCGTGACATACATTTCAGCTAACCTGTATTGGATGTGAAGCTCATGCCACAAACGGTAATTGGATTTCAGAGTTTGTAAATTAATTGGATCGCCCTTATTGGAAAAGAGATATGGTCCGACATGGCCATCAGGTTGGCGTGGCCGAACAAGTAACAAACCCGACGGACATGTAAAAGTTGATCCGAACAGTAAATTACTGAACTGGATTCCAGACGTATCCTGAAGCGAAGTGAGAGGTCAATGATTGACTGTACTCATGATGGAATACCTTTACAGGATACGCTTATATCACCTGAGGAAATGACTGGCAAAAACACAACATTAACAACACACGTCAGAGCCACAGGAACTTTTCCAAGTTGGTGGGCGGGAGGACCTGGATTTTTGCAGAGAATTTAGGGTGCCAAAATTTTAAATAATCGCAATAACGGCCATACTTGAAATAATTAATGAAGTGGTATTAGAAAAAACTGTAAAACACTTCGGCAGGCCGCTCGGTACACGAGGGCTTACGTTTCTTTGGCATTTCTATCTGAGTGAGACTGAAATAAGTGTCAGCCGTGACCGAGCTCGTCAGAGACCAAAACCAACAGGCTGAACTGGCCTTCCAAATTCTGTAATTACAGTTATAGGTTTTGGTATATGTGATATAACTACCCACGTGTGTTTTGGCCTTCTCATAGGCCTTTTGAAATTTATACAACCAATATGAAAAACACAATTCAAAGGAAATTTAAAAAAAACACCAACAATTCAGTGTGATTCCCTGGCGCTTCCGAGAAGGTCTGTATAAATTCACCCCCGGGCTGGAATTGGGGTGGGGGGGAGCAGATTTGTGGGGCCAGGGCTGATTTGACCATTTCTTTTCACGAAAAAAACATCAGATTTAGGAAAACCTGGAACAAAAATTCAGAAGCACCCGGGTCCAAAGAAAACAGGGAGCCCAAATTATAATACATTTTGGTTTTTGACTGCAGTCTTCAGCCCTAGCTGACCTAGGAGCTTGGTGGGCCAGATCAATTCTGGCGGAAGGAGACGTGGCCGCCTCAATCGCTCAATCTCAACCCATTCGATTACAGCGTGTGGAGCGTCCTGCAAGATTAGGTTCAGACCACTTCTCATCCCAACCTGAGTCACCCAATAGTTCAGTCAAGTTACGGCTGGACCTGGACATTTTCCATTTTCATTCGCCACTTTTATTTCGGGGCACAGAACAGTAATGTGAACCTAGAACTGTAGCCGTTTCAACATCGAACCATAGGGGTACGGGCAGCAGGGGTGTAAACTGCCACCGCCGAACCTCAAAGCTCGAAATTGCATTTTGCACGCGCATTATGCACGTGCAAAGTACCAAAATGACATTTTTAGGCTAATCTGACCCTCTTTACATAGCTCTCTAGCAAAAAAAAAAACATGGGGGCAGATGCGAAGTAACTTGGCCTCTTATTATGGCCAACATGTTAGCCGTATGCATGCATGAGCAGGATGGTGCCAGCCGACAGGTTTGTGCGCTCGTGCCAGAAAAGTATTTTTGGTCTGAGATCCTCCGCTTGAAAAATATGCTCTTTCGAGCCGATAGCTGTGCTCCTATATGAGCCACATCAACGCAATTTCGGAATAATATTAAGCCAGACCAGAACTCTTTGTGGTGCTATTTGCGTCGCAGCTCGTGCTCCGTGCACCCCTTGGCACGTGTAGTTGTGCCCCAACCAAAAAACTTGTGACATTGCTATCTTTGTGACCCCATAGCCTAAAGTTGAGCCATAACATTTTGATTGTAACCCTGTTGTGGAAGGTATGTAACATGATTAAGTTTTCCAGAAAGTGGTATATAGATTGAACGGCTGTGATAGCATTTACGCCGATATGTTCAAAATACCTCCAGTACGGAGAAATTTCAACTTCTCCCCAATGGTACCTGCCTTCATAGGCTACAATTATTGTACCTAATATAAAATGGCTTCAGTTACTAATATACTCATCTTCCCGCACGTGTTCATTGTCTCAGAGGTGTCGGCGTTTGTACGGTGGTGCCCTGAGCCGGTACGGCACCTCCAGTGTTTTTCTGTAGAACGGCTCATTTTTGCTGGCCCTATTTACATCACACAGGTTCTCTAAACCTATTTTATGCTTACGTAATGATGGCCAAAGGAAGCAGGTGAGTCATTTCTGATTTGGGCGTTATGGCTGACATGTGTAAAACCTGTCATGTGACGGAGTATTACCATGTTCGCCAATAGTCAAGAGGAGGAGAAAATGACCCTGGCACCTGCTGTATTTGGCTACAGCATGCGTCGGGGTTAAATCCTTTGCAGTGACGGGACACTTGCTTTTGAGATCTACCAATGGTAGAGCTCAAAGTTTGAACTGAGGTAACCTTGTTTGACCTCGCCTTGCGAACTCACCTATTGTGGCCTCGGGTAATTTTTTTAGGGATGGTGAGAAAATGATGGGGTGAGAGGTAGAACTCCCAGGGTAAGCAAAAAATCTGAATTCTGGCTGAGTGTGAGGAGTGTGCACAATGGTTTCACGAGGTCTGCTCCGGCGTATCCAATGGGTTTACGTGTGATTTCATCTGTGAATGAGGTCGTTGCTCACTGGAAACCGTTGTTCGATCGTTGGCTCTTTGTACAGTATCAGTCGCAAATCATATGTTTCTGGCAATGAATCAGTTTGGGAGCGACACGAACGCGAAGCGGAACAAGTCATCGGCATATATAAATTGCTTTCGTGTTCCTCTTGAACTTCTTCACAAGGAATAGTTTTCTACTCTTTGCATGTCACTGGGATTTCTGAACCATGCTACCGTCCATCATCTACTAGTATGCTTACGCCCACTTCTCTAAAATACTGACATCTCCAAAGGCTTATAATGAAATTCAACACTCACTCACAGTCGTATCCTGAAGGCATAATAAACCCGGGCGCATTGATGAACCTTGGTGGGCGCATTTTAGACACCCTGTTCATAATTCTGCCCTTTGCAAGGTTTTTAAAAAAAAGCAAAACACGCAAATTTTCGATCAACTTAATACGTTATGGTGTGCAAAATGAAAGAAAAATAACCACAAAAATTATTTTCAGGTTAAAAGCAGCACCAAACTCAACTGCATGATTTTGGGCAGACGATTTTGCTTAAGGGGGCGCATAATGACCATCTTCCCCTACCATGGTTACGAGTCTGAAATAAGAGAAAAAAGACTAAAAAATAAACCTACCGTACTAAATATATACACTATTCAATCGCATGCCTCCCTAACATAAACATTAAAAATATCGGAGGTGGTGCCCTACTAGTCAAAAGAGGCTAACACTGCCTGCATCTGCACTGAGAGCAAATGGACCTCTTAGTAAAATAAAAATCACTTTTTCACAAATTCACCAAAGGATGAAGATGATGCCCGGAGCCTATGAGTCTAGTTTTGCTTCAGGAGCATATCAAGAATCAAACACTCCACAATATACCAGAGCTAAAAAGTCGGGCCGCGTCATAAAGTGCCCGACAGATTTTAGGCACGGTATGGTCCTGGACAGATCTTACAATCTGTGAGAAAAAAAATATTGAAAGGAAACAGAAAATATTTTTGTTCTAAAAATCTCAATATTAGAATTGTCACCTCTTTCACTCAACAAGTTTTTCATGAATTTGCACCTCTCCCATATCAAGCCAGTGGCGGCAAGAACCGATGGAAAATCGAGGGACTTATGAATCGAGGGACCTTGAATAGAGGGCCTTATGCACAGAGGGTCTTTTCGAGGGACTTATGAATCGAGGGACCTTAATAGAGGGCCTTATGCACAGAGGACCTTTTAAACGTCACCCAGAAAATCCTCTGCTGGAAAATTCTTCACCGGCCTGTCGGGCCCGATTTGTATTCCATAGCACGCGACAGCTTGGCCCGACAGGCCGCCGTAAAGGCCTTCAGACAGGCAAAACAGTTTTTCCTTCGTTTCCTTCGTTTGGAAGTACACTCAACGCTGCCGCAAGGGGCTGTTTGAACAGCGCCCTTGCAGCAACGTTAAAAGGTATCTTTGGTTTGAAAAGCAGTCCTGCGGTTTGGTGTGTTGCGTTATGGATATGGCGGAGGCCAAGGCCCAGAATCCCGTGGTGTGGTGGAGGAATACGTTGCAAGGTTGTGTTTTGATTATTTTCTCTTGCATTACTTTGGTATACATCTTGAGTAAACTGGTTGAGCCTGGATTCATCGTCCATAGTTGAAGGGCTGATAAATGGCCCGATTAAGCTGAAGCCCCTTCCACCGTCCCGTGTCAAGCTTAAATGTGGATTTGAGGGATGTGGGTATTTTGGCGAAAAACATTTTTAGGAGCATCAGCGAATCAAGCATTCTGGGCTGCCCTGCAAGTTCAGGAACAGTGGTTTTGGCCAAAGAGGTCGTTTTGAAGCATGGGTCAAACAGCGGGCAGATCAGAACAGTGGGAAAAACAAACAAGTAAGTGATGTGGTGTTCGTTGTAATTTCGGCAGCTTACATTTATTTCCACACAGTATGTTATGCTCACTGTTGATCAATAATTTTAAATGATATTAATAAGGAAAAATGAATTTTACCAGCAGACTGGTCAAATTAGACTAAAACATTTGATTTTCCGTTCCGTCTTCTTTTAAATCCAATGCCTGTTTGTCCAGAATTAACCACAAAAGTTGCATACCTTCATCAGTGGATTTGTAGACGCCAAAGAAACAAAACTCTTCACCTTCCACATTAATTTGAGTTTTAAGTACCAAACTATTTCTCCCATTTCATTTTATTCACTTACCTAAATATGCCTATGACTATGTCAAGGGGACAAAGATATAACAAAAAACAGCCTAGTGCAACCTTTACTCATTCCTTTTACTCATAACTTCCTTGGAAACATGATATTTATTTGACATTTACTATCTAACTGACTTAAGGTTATTTATTAGCCTCATGAACTTCAGATCCTAAACTACGTACCCTCATGGAAATGAGCACGGCAATGGATAAAAAACTTTGAAATAGCCAACAGCTTCAAAATTTAGGGTTTTCATGTTAACATGTATTTATAAGTCATGGAAAGCTAATGTTACATGTTTGTATTCAACTACAAGTAGCCATGATCCTTAAAAACACTTTCAAATATCAAAAAAGTATCCCTCCAATCTTGTTTGTCTGGCCATCAGAGCAAAATCCATATATAAATTTTAGGGGTTCCTTCCAAATTACCCCCTCCCACCTCCAAAAACTGAAATCATGAAAATCTGCAGAAGCTGGCATAAGTAACAGCATGGTATGGGAACCAGGTCAGCTTTTTCCATTGCAAACTATATTTTTTAAGTATTCTGGGCTGGACTATGTAACCTAATAACAAAATATCACTTATTCTCATTCTAGTTCAGCATTTTTGTCAATGGCAGCTGCAGAGGGCTGAAAAAGGGGGCTGCTTTTCATGTTATTGTATATTTCCACCTGTGACCTAAATCATCTGAATTCAAGACTGAGTCTTATTCAAGACCCAGTCGAGCTGACTTGACACACACTATTTGTATGCTGTACGTCCACAAATCTCAAATTACATCCAATAATAAATTTCCTTTACCAATGGTGACTCCAGAAAATGAGAATTGGTGGTTCGGTATTCAATTTTTATAGGTTTCTGCCGATAACCTGATTTCCTGAGCGCGTCTGATAATTGAAATCCCGAAGAACAGTCTCAGTTCTAGAGTTTTGAAAATTAATAGACTTGTGTCATTCCACTTAGATTTGCCATAGGCGGCTTCAGAGCACGAAAAATAAGGATATCACACATATAAGGATCAGAGCACAAAAATAAGGATAATGATATCCATTGGTGCCAAACTAGAAGTTTTGTATGCTAATTTTAGTATTTTCTATTAAGAATGTGGAAAATGAGTAGGAACATTTTACCAATTAAATGGGTTTTAGACAATTTTAATAGTCATATCCTAACCACCCGACAGATTTGGAGGTTTTTTCGAAAGTGCCCGACAGATTTGAAATTTTTGCAGCTCTGCAATATACGCCCATTTTCACCTCCTCTTGACTATTGGCGAACATGTTAATACTCTGACACGTGACAGGTTTTACACATGACAGCCATAACACCCAAATCAGAAATGACTCACCTACTGCCTTTGGCCATCATTATATACACATAAAATAGGTTTAGAGAACTTGTATGATGTAAATAGGGCCAGCGAAAATGAGCCGTTCTACAGAAAAAACAGGAGGTGCTATACCGGCTCAGGGCACCACCGGACAAACACCGACATCTCTGAGACAATGGACACGTGCAAGAAGTTGAGTCGATTAGCAACAGGAGATATTTTATGTTAGGTACAACAATTGTAGCTCATGAAGGCTAGCTGTACCGGCAAGTACCATTGGGGAGAAGTTGAAATTCTCCGTACTGGAAGTATGTTGAACATATCGGCGTAACTGCTATCACAACCGTTCAATCTATATACCACTTTGTGAACAACTTAATAGTGTTACATGCCTTCTACAACATGATTACAATCAAAATTTTATGGCTCAATTTTAGGTTATGGGGCTACAAAGATAGCAATGTACAAGTTTGTTGGGTGGGGCACAACTGCACGTCCCAAGGGGTACACGGAGCACGAGCTGCGACGTAAATAGCACCACAAAGAGTTCTGGTCTGGCTTAATATTATTCTGAAGTTGCGTTAGTGTGGCACACAGGAGCACAGCTATTGGCTCGAAAGGGCATATTTTTAAGTGGAGGATCTCATATCAAAAATACTTTTCTGGCACGAGCGCACAAACCTGTCGGATGGCACCATCCTGCTCATGCATGCATACGGCTAACATGTTGGCCAACATAAGAGGCCAAGTTACTTTGTATCTGTCCCCATGTTTTTTGCTCGAGAGCTATGTAAAGAGGGTCACATTAGCCTCAAAGTATCATTTTGGTACTTTGCATGTGCATAGTGCTCTTGCAAAGGGCGATTTGAAGTATTGAGGTTCGGCAGTGGTTCGGGTGGTACCCTTGTAATGTGCATGAGGTCAAATATCCAGTTTAGTTATTTCCAAGTAACAGCTGTGGAGGATTCTCTATTATTTTGTAAGGTATCAGTCCATTCCTGCACGTGCAGTTTACACCCATGTCGCTCAAAGACCCATAGGTGTGTAGATGTAGATGTATATTATTGAGGTCTCCATAAGATATGGTTTTTCAGCCCTCAATTACAAGTGTGTTAGAACTTAAATTAATATATCATGAACGCATTAACCAGGAAAAAATGACTTTATACTTTTTTAAGTTGTATTAAAAACCCGACAAGTTTCGACTTCCGCCATCTTCGTGGAGTAATAGAATTGCTACAGAAATATCAGCACAAAAAATCCAGCATCGTGACACAGTATGTATGGTTTACAGTTCGGAAAACTTCACTCTTAAAGGGCTGAAAAATAAACGCAAGGAACATGGTAATATTTTTTTTTTTTTTTGGGAGAGGTTTAATGCGACAACTGCGATACCACTGAATCAAATTAATTTCCACAGGTAAATTACACTGTTCATAGTGGGTTTTAGTTCTCGAATGTGGATTGCCTCAGCAATTTTGAGGTCTGTGTTGTCCTTGGTAGTGGTAAGAATTGCTATGGAAAAGTTGTCGTTAGTATCTTTTTGTTCCATGGCGGTGAAAATTTATCATATGTTCTCCTAAGGGTGTATTTAGACGTCGAATACGGGCATCGCTCAGGTGTTCATTAAGCCTTTCCCTTACAGGACGTGAACTTTCACCGATGTAAAATTCGGAGGCACAGGAACGACACGAGGTTTTGTAAATGCCGTTCTTGATGGTGCATTTTGCCCTCAAGCCGTTTTGGCATGTGTGACAGCGCTTATTACCAGATGGATATTGGGGAGGGCTAAGCGCTGACCTAACGAGTTTAGATTTTAGTGGTGGGCTTAAGATTAAAATAGGGATTAAAATTGCATGGTATTCGGGCCCATCACTAAAATCTAAACTCGTTAGGTCAGCGCTTAGCCCTCCCCAATGTCCATCTGGTAATAAGCGCTGTCACACATGCCAAAACGGCTTGAGGGCAAAATGCACCATCAAGAACGGCATTTACAAAATCTCGTGTCGTTCCTGTGCCTCCGAATTTTACATCGGTGAAAGTTCAAGTCCTGTAAGGAAAAGGTTTAATGAACACCTGAGCGATGCCCGTATTCGACGTCTAAATACACCATTAGGAGAACATATGATAAATTTTCACCCAGCTATGGAACAAAAAGATACTAACGACAACTTTTCCATAGCAATTCTTACCACAACCAAGGACAACACAGACCTCAAAATTGCTGAGGCAATCCACATTCGAGAACTAAAACCCACTATGAACAGTGTAATTTACCCGTAGAAATTAATTTGATTCAGTGGTATCGCAGTTGTTGCATTAAATCTCTCCAAAAAATGTATTACCATGTTCCTTGCGTTTATTTTTCAGCCCTTTAACCCCCCACCGGGGTCCGGCGCCACCTTCGCCCCACCGGGGGCCATCGATGGCCCCCCTAACTCCGAAAATAGGGCGTTAGCGCAAATCTGCAAAGTGCAATAGAAAGCTCGCGTGAATTCAGTAAGAAATTACTGGCATGTTTTAGTGCTCAGGTCAATGGTGTGACCTCCAGAGGTCAAATTAGGTCAAGATCGGCTATTTTCACTCAAATATGCAATTATTAACAAACTGGGCATAACTCTTATGCCATTAGAGCTATTGAGACCTGGTAAAGTACATTTGATAGCAAATTGCCAGTACTTTTCCGCTATGTGGAACGTAAAGACCTCCCGCCAGTGGTTTGACCGCCAGAGGTCACCTCGTGACCTAATATGACCTGAGGTCACGAAAGGTCAAAAGGACCTTGCCGTATATCAAAAAAGCCAGTGACAAGACAAACACGATGGTGTTTGTTTCACCGCTCTAGCTCAATTAGGTCAAAGTTATTGTCAAAATACTGTTTTGACCTCTGGTACCTGGATAACCTTGGAAAAGTCAAAGGCAAATATGACCCCTGGGACCGTGAAAGGGTGTCCAAAAACGTTGTTCTGAGCAGTCTGAGTATTTTCAATCATTTTTGTGGCTTTTATATCATGAAATAGCTTTTCCCCATGCTTTCCAATGGGAGAGGTCGCCTCGTGACCTGACCTCAGGGCACGAAATCAAAAATCCCGGATATACACCTGAGACCCTGGAGGGGTCATGAAGTGTAGGAAGTTTCAAATCGATCGACTTGAAATGTAGCCTTACAGAGCCTAAAGTGAAGTGAGGTGACCTTGGTTGACCTCGTCTGGTGACCTGACCTTGGGTACCCGGGAAAAATTTCAGGGATGATGGAAAATGATGCGTGAGAGGTAGAGCCCTCAACCGCGGTGCTGCGCCTCGTCGTTTTCTGCTATCCCGGAAAAACCTTAGGGGCCATCGATGGCCCCCCGGTGGGCGAGGGTTAAGAGTGAAGTTTTCCGGACTGTAAACCATGCATACTGTGTCACGATGTTGGATTTTTTGTGCTGATATTTCTGTAGCAATTCTATCACTTCAAGAAAATGGCGGAAGCCAAAACTTGTCGGGTTTTGTAATACAACTTAAAAAAAGTATAAATTCATTTTTTCCTGGTCTATGCGTTCATGATATATTAATCTAAGTTCTAACTCACAATGAAAAACCAGGAAATAAAACGATTTTTCCATTACATTAACAACTCAATTACAGGGACACAGCACACATAGGGAGCACACACTTTCGTAAACCACACAATACTTTACATAACATGACCGTTGAGGATAACAATTTTAAAGAAATGCGCTAGTTCATTTTTAGCCTACCCTCTTTCTTAAATGCCCACCATAATATACTTAGCTCTCTCTCGCTCTCTCTCTCTCTCTCTCTCTCTCTCCGCCTCCCCTCCCCTCTCTCTCTCTCTCTCTCTCTCATCCCACTGTTCCATGCTTCTACCCCTCTGAAGCAAAAGCTATGCTTGGCTTGCTCCATTCGCACCCTTGGGAGTTCTAGCATATCACGGTCAGTCCTGCGTGTGCTCCGGCTAGAGATTTCGGAATGACGCGAAACTGACCTCGACAGTGCACTTCCAGAGTCGTCGGAGAGCAGTATTTTAATAACTTGTATGTCCTGTTTCTTTAGCAAATCAGGAAAAGTCGGTCAGCAAAAGGATAGCAGGTCTGGGGTCACGTGCTCACGACTGCTCAGTCCCTTTACTATGCGTGCGCCAAAATTTAAAACGTTCTGGATGCGGTGTTTTTGGGTGGCATTGCATCCTCCCCATACAGTCAAACAATACTGTATATGTGGGAATACGAGGGCCTGAACAATAAGTTTTCTGGTCTCTGGTGAGATTTTGCGGCGTAAGCGATATAATCCAATGAGGATGCCATAAAAGCGACGAGTTACTTGCGATACTTGTTTTTCCCAGGTCAGGGCTGAGTCGACGTAGACACCGAGGATCTTAGCATATGATGTGAGTTTGATGAGGGTGTTACCGAACTGAATAGTGAGTGAGGTTCGGGTCACACCTGTTCCGGTTCGACTTTACAACGAGAAGCTCAGTTTTGCTGGGGTTTACTTTAAGCCGATTCTGAGTAAACCAGCCGTGGGCTAGTCCAAGCGTACTTTCCACACGCAGTTCTAGGTGGCAGATGTTTGCCAGGGTGTCTGAGTCTAGGAACTGTGCATCATCCGCGTACATACATGATGAGCTTGCCCGAAGACAATTGAGATGCCAGGTCATTTGTGAAAATCAAAAACAACTTCGGTCCCAGGAGTGAGCCTTGGACCACGTCGTGTGTCACTGGTAGTGGCCGAGCTCTGCCTCCCTGGATCTTTTGAGTCCTATTTGATAGCCAGTCCTTGAACCAGTGTTTGTCTATGCCATACCGCCCTAGCTTTTGGAGTAGGCGCGAGTGTTCCACGCTGTCAAACGCGCGTGATGTGTCAACTGTTAAGAGGATAGTGACGTGTGTCCTTGATCCATGCTGTCGGAGATGAAGTTAACCGTTTCTATCATTGCTGTTTCAGTTGAATGTCCCGATCTGAAACCGTGCTGGTTATCGCACAGTATGTGGTTTTTCTCGAGATAGGACGATAGTTGGAGACATACTACCTTCTCCTACCTTCCTTGTGCGGAGTAATGATACTGGTCAAGGACGGCCCCATCTTCACTGTGTCGTATGACACCCATGAAAGAAATATGGCAGCTATCTCCAGGTTCCCTACGTTAAATTTGATGACTTGACTGGACTACATGGCTCGCATCGTGGCAGCGTGGGAGGCGCTGGAGCTGGCCTACATAATCAGGACCCTGTAAGGGCTTCCGCTCTCGCGTCGAAGCCGCCATCTCCGCCAAGGGCAGCTACTTCGAGTAATTGGTTGGGGAAGGGATATGACTTGTTGTTTCCCTGGTACTGTTTCAACCTGTTGCGGAATATATGTGAGCCGGTTCAATTTGTTTGCTGAAACGTTGAAAAGTGTCAGGACTTCCCGCGCTTCTTGTACTTTGCGCCGCTCGGCAAGAGTGCGGTTCACTCCCTGACCACTAATCGAAGACACGTGAGCGCGACCGTCGTCTTTGCTACAGCGTGTGTATTATGATTGTGGAGGGGGAGATATGGTGATGTTACCCACCCCAGTCGAGTGCCTGGGAACGCTCATGTTGTACCGGCCACGAGGTGTGGTATAGCCGTGCTGTCAGCATGCAAGACCATGCCGGGCTGTTTGTGATGAGATAACACGCGTCGCACGCCAGCCCCTGTGGGTTTTCGAGTAAACCGGCGGATCGAACCAACACAGCGCTGTAACCATTTCTGGGGGCGACCAGGGTTGAAAATGGCCCCCGGATCGGCCTATGATCACGCATGTTCATTGTGCCTTAATGCCATCTTTTGGTGAGCGAATGACAGCTTTTGTTGAGTATGATCTAGATTTAATGGCAGATTAGAACAATCTTGTAATTTTGGGGACATGAGATGTTGATGGTGTGAGTCAGAAAAAGTAAGTGGTGTATTTGGCGTTAATTGTTTGTTATGTCTGCTCTATTCTCGCTGCAGTCTTCCTTGAGCAACGATGGTTCTGTCTTAGACAGGGACATCACAGTGGTAATACACGAGCATGAGAGATCGACTATTTTTCGGCCGTCGAAACAGTTACATGACTTGCGGACAAGACAAGGTAACAAACATACAAAACAGGCGGCGTTTTGCACCGCCATTTTTGCTCTCTAAGAAAAACTGTAAAGAGGGAGCACCCCTCCCTTTCCAGTTTGTTCACGTCATTCAAAAGACTCTTTAATATAACAAACATAACCTACCTACATGATTTCGTATACCTGTTGATTTCGTATATATACGAATATATACGAGTATACTTAGATGCTACAGATAATGACTATAACATAGAATAATTATTAAACTGTTTTCATGTTGCATCACTGTCCTCGCTTTCGCTGGTGTGTTTTTCTTCGTTTTCACCTTCCTCCAAAATCTCCTCTTCCTTTTTCTTTTTGCGTCGTTTGAGGAAGCAAAGGAGGAGAATCAGACAAAGGAGCAGAAGCAGCAAACCTCCCACTATGGCGCCAATGAGACCGGCTGTGCCCGACGCAGCCGTCATGGCCCCGGCGGTGCCTCCTGATCCAATGGTGCCATCCCCTCCAGCACCACTGCCAGCTGTGCCGTTGCCGTTATTATCGCCAAACGTGTCATTCCTCAACTCCAAAGTGTTAAATTTGGTGACGAGTCGGAATTCCGAAGAGTGAATTGAGACTTGCTCATCAGAAAACTTTTTACCCAGACCATTGATCATGTACATGGTCATGCGCGACTTTCTCCCGCGAAATACTCGACTATCTTCTAATTTCTCGTTGTTGACGAGCGTCGAAAAACACTCACTGGCCATTTTGCCAAGCTCACTGTGTCCCCAGGTCACTTTTGGCCCTAATCCACAATCAAGTGAAGAGATGTCTTGAATAATCATATCTTGCTTTGGCTTCAAAGTTCCGGTGACTTTCTCGAAAGGTAAAAACAAGCTTATAGATGGTAAGGTAGAATTATCTTTTGGATTTATTTGGATGTTAATGAATTGATAAAATTTGAAATCGGGATTCCTTGAAACTCCCAACATTGGCTTCATTTTTAAATCTGCAAAGTCATAGTCCTGGTTTGATGCGATTTGGAACTCAAAAACTGTACCATTCTGTGGAGGGTACCAGCCCCCTTCCTTTTTCTCACAAGTGCTGCCCTTAAACCCAGGTCCACATTGACATTTACAGTTATGACCCACGTACCCGAAGTTTTTGCATTTTGGTAAAACTTTTCCGTTTTTTGAGCATTGATGATTCCATTCGATCGTACAATGCCATACAGAATTGACAGTAAACATGTCCAGGAAAGATGGTTGTAGCCACGCAATCTTATGGTAATCAAGGAGATATTGACGCTGACTGCCATAGCTCACTACCACTGGCCTTCCCTCTTGTGGGATACCAAACTCAGTAGTAGAAGTATCCATCAACACCGACATAAAATCAAAAGGAGTATAGATTTGCTTGTACCTCTTGCTGGCACACTTCTGACTAGGAAATACCTGCGCTAAGTGCTTCCCATTGTCTTCGTGGTACTGTCCATCACTAAAGTAGTTCAAATTTTCGCGATTTATGCTTACGAAATCAGCACTGGCCTTGTTCCACTGTTGTTGTAATCCTCCCAAGAGTTGAGCAAACACAGAGTGTATAAATTCTTCGCCACAAGTTTGTGTTGGCATAAAGATGCATCCAGTTTGCCTGTCGAAACGCCTAGTGCAACCACTAACATCTGTTTTTACTAATATCGCCCGTTGTTGTGCCCTAGAGTTACCAGAGCATTGATGAGTTCCTTTTTCTTGAACTGAAGACATGATTTAGCTGACCAAAACTTGACCGGAATTTGAAACAGCTTTTTGTTTTTCTCTGACAAGCCTCCTTCCTGTTCATATGGAATAATGAACTTATTTGTCCCAATCGCAAACATATCACGTACGGCGCCACTGTAAGCATTTCGTTTTTGTGCTTGTTGATATTTGGAGATGTTTGAGTATTCCTTAAATTTGTACATTGTTTACCTGGCTGGAAGACTAGGCACGTGTTTCAATGCCTGGTGGCAAATGAGGCATGTGAAATACCTTTTATGTTTCGATTCTTCACTCAAAATATGGAAATATCTATTCAATTTTCAAAAGCGACAAGCATCGTGATCTGCTTTCTAGTTTATAGGTTGTTGCTTATGTTTGTACTTATCATTTTGTATTAAGAAACATAGAGTGTACACAAATGAGAGAGCGATTCCTATAGATTCTATGATTTTTGAAATATGTTTCATTTCTTAGTTTCCTTTCTTCTCAAGCAACTTTATAATTTGATAAGATTGAGCGTGTCAAGTTGTACTGACCACTTCTTTATTGCCTACGCGATGTCATTTATACTAGCTACTCAAACAGTCGCCAGAGTATTTATCTTGGAAATGTTACGTGCATCAAAACGTCTAAAACTCTTAGTGGCAATAATGTGGAACGGAGGGCGCAGTGACTATTCCGGGTTCTCATACATGCATTGTGGAGTCACTCTTTTTGGAATGAAAATTGAGAGACGCAAAATTTTAGCAGGGGAAAGTGCTCATATAACCCAAAGTGCTTTATTACGCACTTGTTGAAAATGCCTCTAGATGACAGAGAAGAGTAAAAATGGCCATAACACCTGATCTGTACTCTGTGGCAAGGACGTTGTTACGGGGAGAGGGGCAGTGTGTGCAGCTGCCCCCTCCGAAATGTACGACCGTAAAATGTTTATTTAAAAATTTACGAGTAGGTTCTGTACCATGTGCTGCTGCCCCAGTTGGGAGAAAAAATTCTCAAACACCCCACGCCGGCCCAATTCTTATTGTTTCAAAATACAATGTATATTCACAAATTTACGCGAAGCTTCTGTACCATGCGCTGCTGCCCTTTTGATGTCTTGGCGCACTTGCGATGTTTCTCAACTCATCGCGCACTCTCCAGTGAGGCTGCGTTTGCTGCTGGTTACTATCCTGATGCATCATACTCCGTTACGGATCCTATATATGTACACTGATAAAAAATCACTCCTATGTCTAAAGACATTTTTTCGCTATAGACATCACCGATTTTCGCTATAGCGAAAATCGTTGCAATTGACCACCTTGTTTCAGAGTACCGGTACTCTAGTTCGCGGAGTTTTGTGGCTCCGTTTGCGTGGTTTTCCTCCTCTCTACATTGGAGTACAGCTACTCCTATTATAGGTGTAGATATACCCTACGTAATGATGTTCTCTCTTGTGATTGAGTACCCTGATTAAATTCACACGCGTGCTCCATGATAAAGAGTGTACAAAGTATAGAGTAAAGTAAAAAAGGGAGTGGTGTTGCAAAAATGATACCCTGTTTGTACACTGAGAGAACAAATCACCCCGATCTTTAGCGTAAACTGGTGCCATTTCAACACCTCATTTCAGAGTGCCGGTACTCTAGTTCATGGAGGATTGGCACTCCATCTAAGAGGTTTCTGCTCCTCTCCACTTTGGAGTGAATCTTCCCTAATATGAGCGTAAAGTCACTCTGGGGGAGTAATGGCACTGCCTATTGTGTGTTTAAATACACCGCTCACTACGCAGAAAAGAGGGTTCAAAATATAGAGTAAAGCCAAAAGGGGAGTGATGGTGCAAAAGCCACCCTCTCTTTTGGAGTAAATTCGATTTACTCTACCATGGAGTATGTTCACTCTCGAAATCAGACATGATAGAGTAAATGCATAGACCCAAATACTTCAAACGCATTGATAAATTTTCTACAGTAATTTCATGTATTTACACAGTGACCACACTGAAGCTGTTTTGATACACCAATATGATCTCGGAATGATTGGAGGTAATCATTTTATTATTCATCACATAAATTCGTACTCGTTACGAACTTTAATAAACAATGTATCACTCCCATCGGGAATTCGCAGGACAAATCGACCGCCAAAATGTCAAATTTACACGGTATATATTCGAATATTTTTTAAAGTTGAGGGTTTAATGAGCTCTGAAGCCGAATCTAAAATTTGTAGTTAGATTGGACCAAAACTTTAGGAGTTATAGTTTCTGGAAGTTTTCGGGAATGTGCTTGCATTCTCGGATTTGTATTAATTATACAGGAACTCATAATTAATTTAACAATCACAGAATATAAAAAAACATGTTTTCACCGGCCTTATCTGACGAAGAAATGTTTAATTTTTTTCAATTTGAGCAGATTTCCAAAATAAGTGTAGCGAAAATAAAAAAATCCAAATTCCACCCATGGTCAGACGGACTGCGGATTCCAGTCCTCTGGTTCATTCCGGACAGGAAAATATAGATTTTATACATATTTTATGAGTTCCAGTGGTGTTTATGGGCATCCGAAAAGTGCACAGTAATCAGATTCCCGAACACTTCCGGAGGCTATAACCAGAGGTGCAGAAAGTATGCTGGCTGTCACAAACTCAATGCAACGTATGCCTCCTCTGTCACACAGAGCTGGAAATTATAATTGTATATTTGAATACTATTTCCAATATGCTGAATGGCCTCTACCTGTCCCTTACTTTTTGCGGCAGACAACGTTCAAGCACCAAACCATTACAGCATGAAAGTTGTAAAATGTGTTTTCATTTTTAGATCATGTTTTTGTTTTTGGAAAGAGAATTTCCAATTATGGGTCATTGTTTCCAGTACTGGGACCATAACTATTATTGGCAACTCTGACCACAGTTTCCCCCATTGACATGTATTTCCATTTTTGAAGAAGTTTTCATTTTGGAAGGAGTGTTTCCAATTATGGTACATTTCCCCATGATTAAATGTAGCAATTATAATGAAAATAATCATTATTTGGAACATATCTATTAATGGGAGCGTACACACAATTGGGAACCATGATCACAGCTTCCCCCCACTAAAGTTCTATCTCACATATCAACAAAATTGACAAAAATGTCAATGTCAACATAGAATTTTGACCTACCTAAAATATTTTGGTAAAGTAGAACTTAGGTAGCATTTTTACAGACAGATCAAATGCTTAAAATTTGCCTCCCATCCCCAATTATCACCTGCCTGGTCATTCTTCCTTGGAGGTAAAAACTCTGAGGCAACTACACTGCATAGACGTAAAATTAAGTCTATTGGCCTAATAGGTACAGAGGTATTGGAATTATCATACCAAAGAAAGATCCAGTGTAGCCAAAATCATGCTTTAACTCTATGCAGGTTCAGGTCCAGTGTGTTGCTCACTACCACTGGTAGTAAGCAGCACACCCCCAACCGGCTATTTTTTAAGTCTCTTTGTTTCTGAAATTTTAAGGGGATCTACTAGGGCCCCCTCCAGTGCACGTTAGTGCCAGGCCCCTCTCTAGTGTGGGTGTTAACACTTTGCGTAGGACTGCATAGACACACATTTGCTATCTGTACAATATTGACGTAATAATTTGATCATGAAATCTCACCTAAATCACCGTTGTTGCCATTTTTTGCTGGCGCCAACTCTCCCACCTTCCTCCAGCTCCAAATATATCTATCTTATGATCCAAATCTATCTATCTAAGGAATCTATCCAACCAATCTCACAAATAAGCTAAGGCACAAGCAAGCTAAGGAATGAAAACCCAAGTTTGATATGTGAAAGTGCATCAGTCCTACAGTAGCCTACATTTATCTTAGATTAGCCATGGGCAGCAATATGTATTCTAGCTTTTTTAGCCTGCATTTATCTCAGATATACCCAATACATATGCCCTCAAAAGAAGTGGATTCCCACCTGTGTACATTTTTTTGGCAAGCTCTACATCACATAAACATTTTAAACTTGTCTTGTCGCTGTTGCCTAGTTTAAGTATAATTGCTGCCCAGCTATGTTTATTTGTTCTCTCATTTAGTACTTTTCTTAGTAGCTTTTAGGCGTACTGAATACTAAATTCAAAGAAATGGGGACCGCTAAATTGAAGAGACTCAAACTATAGATATAATTTACCCTGCAAAAATGGACAGATAAGTATTGATAAAGTATCTTCGTTACCATTAATTCCTTAAATATGCCCACAATCGTGTATTTCTCGAAAAAAATTGACTGTCACATTTCGGGAATCTAGGCGGCAACTTTCTGGCAACTACTAACAATCGGCACCATTGGGCCGCATGTTAAAATCTGGCAACTGTGACAGCGGTTTCCGGGTTTTCTGCAGCGGGGGTCCTTCGTTTTAGTAGAAACTGAACACAGTACCAATATTGTATCACTAATGGTACGCTGTGCAATTGAAGAACAGAGCTGCTAAATTGAAATATTTGTTACACGCTTCATTCTGTATTTCTAAAATATGTAGTTTGAGTTTGATCCGTACAGCCAGGATCGCTATTTTGTCACACTTATGCACCTCGATTTTTTTAAATGTGTCACAAACCCCAGTAGTCGAGTTGGCAAGTTTCTGCACCTCTGGCTATAACTCCCAAAAGTTTTGGTCTAATCGAAATCAAAGTTTTCAGATTCGGCTTCAGCCCCAATTAGAACCCCGTAAACCTATTTTAAAGAAAATCAACTTGGCACCGTGTAGAACCCACTCGATTTGCGATGGAATTGCCCTCATTAAGTTTGAATGTTTTAAATAAAAAATACAAGTTAGAAATAAGCTTTTACCCAAGAATGCATGAAATACAGACATACGCTATAGCAAATGCATATTCATTCACTATTACAAAGAATGAGCAGAAATCGAGACACAAGCCAACCACAGCAAAATCACAGGGAAAATTACACAGTCTGGCGGCCTGTTCTCTGGCATCCACATTAGCTGAGATCAAACACCTGATCTCCGAGAAGTCTATATCACACGATGAACAAACCACACGGGTTTTGCTGGCACTTTTGTTTCGTCCTGTATTCCAAGTACCAGTGCTTGTACATAGTCCCCGATGACTTTGCTCCGCGGTGAAAACTTGAAGTTGAACACCGTTGTCGGTGAGGGTAACCACCTCCATTTTCCCCGCATAGACCGCACGACCCACGAGTGTCAGGCCGGGCTTGTCCTTCACGGTTTTTGCCTGAGCGACAGCTCAACCAGAAGCAGGAATAGCTGGGATTTTATTTCCCCTGAAAAATATACAACAATATCAATATTCTATATTCAATTCGGTGGTTTGGCCTGCTTTATTTAAGATAAAACATATGTGCGTGCTCTTCAGTTGAATCGAAATTCTATTTAGATTTGAATGTGATTAATTTGCACTAGTGATTTTTCCGTTGCCCGTTTGCTGGCTTATTGTTTAATTGTTTGAACATAAGATTGGTTTTCTAGGGCAGAAGCTTTTAAGAAATATCGAGAAGCATAAATAATTTTGAGCATTTGAGGTTTCTGTATAACAAACCTGAAAACGGCATTTCTAATTCCGTTGCTGCCTGGATGGAGACGGCGAATTTCCGAGGGCGATGCAGTTCTCTCGGAACGAGAGTTACATTAGAGGTCATGTCGGGCGTAGAGTTGCCATCTTTAGACACTGCAGTTCCGGCAGTTCTCTCGGAACGAGAGTTACATTAGAGGTCATGTCGGGCGTAGAGTTGCCATCTTTAGACACTGCAGTTCCGCATAAAAAATCCCACAAGATCCCATGGAAGCAAAGCGGAATTGTAGGTGGTGGGACTACGGTGCACAGGCGCGGGTCCAAGGGGGTCTGTGGGGGCGACTACCCCCTCCTCCCTCGGGGTAGGGGTCCCCCGGATACCTAATAATAAGCGCTCAGAAAATTGATTTGAGGAACTCAATCACAAACCCGAATACTTAACTTGGGGACCCCTAAATTATCACCATGGTGCCACAAGAGTTGATTTGGAGACTTCCTGTGCTGGTCTGGTGCCCAGAATTATGTATGGGTGACGTTGTTTTGCTTGTCACCTTGGATTTAGAAGGGGCCCACCAAAAAATGGAGGGAGCCCCGAAACCACCCTCTTCCGCCCCACTCTGAGAAAATCCTGGATCCGCTCCTGTCGGTGCATCGGTGGGACATCGGGTTGTTGAGGTTTGTTTTACTTTTATTTGAACACGTTACTGCTGGTTCTGCGAACGTAAATATATTTAGAACCAGTGCTGCACAGGGACATTAATGCAAAATTACTTGCTTTAAATACATATATCAAAATGTAATCGGATGAAGTGTTAACCCGCGCCCCGGTGGGCCTCCGAGTTATAGACGGATCCAGGGGGCAAGGGGGACACGTGCCCCCCAATCGATACTCGGTGCCCCCTGCAATCGTCATGGCGCCCCCCTGAAAGGTCGATGGCGCCCACTGAAATGTTGCTTCCCACCCCACCCCACCCCTTCCCCAGGATGCGAAAATCGGCGCCCACCGTTAGGATTTTGCGCCCACCTGATAGGTTTTTTTCCGGTCAAAATTTGTGCCCCCTGGTCCGGATGGTACGACCCCCAGTAAATAATAAATAGTAAATAGTGCCACTTTTTGGCTCAGCTCAATATTGAGGTCAAGGCAAGGTCAAAGAAAGTGGCATTTTTAGTAGTTTTTGGGCTCTAGCATCTGACAGAATTGAGTTAGAATCATTTTTAGGACACCTTTCGCTTTCTCCTGTCATGGCGAGTCGAATGATGTGTAATATAACCATACTAAGGTCAAAACACAAAAATGACCTGACATAAGGTCAGGTCTTGGTCACTTTTTAAGCCAGCATAGTCAATATGCATATTAATCGACTCGCAATAGCAATCCAAACGCAATTATATCAATATAAAGCTGTATCATCATTTCATCCAAAGGTATTGACCTAAGTCTAAAAGCTGCATAAGTAGCCCCAGATGACCTCTCAGAGGTCACAGGTAAAAACTGCAACATGACCCTGGAAAGGGGCCCAGGATACTATGAGTTGAAGGAATATGAAGGCATTTCAGCTGTATCTACACACATACAGCCGAATTTCTGTGTTTCCCATGTATTTCCAATGGAGAGGTCATGGTCCGTACTTGACCTCAGGTCATTGATATGAAAAGTCCCGGAATATACATATGTTGTAGCACTCGGTGGGCTCATTATGTGGTATAGGCTTCAATCCCATAGATTCACCAAATCCGATAGATTTGCCGATATTCACTCATTTCTTACTTATTCCATCTAAAACTTTTTTTGAGGTGAGGTCACTTGATCTGTACTGGTGACCTGACCTGAGATGACTCAGCCTTAAAATTTTTGGAGAAAGTTGCCCTAGTTGATCAAAGACAAGGTATGCCAAGTACGGCGGCATTTTGCGCTGCAGTTTTTTCTTGCCGCCGGAAAAAAAACCCGACGGGGGTGTTCAAATACCCCCACCGGGGCGAGGGTTAAAAAGTAACACCAGTCAAAATACATGTTGACGTTTTTTTATTGAAGTGAAGCTTTGTATTGCCCTTCTTTACAATCAGGAGTTTAAAAATATGTGGGATTTTTGTGGGATTGGTACCTTCTTCCATTGTAGTGCATGTGTGGGATTTTATTTTGTTTATGCAGTGGTAGTGGTGGGTGTGGGATCCGACATTTTGGATTTCAGGAAATTCTACCCGGCGCGCTCCAAGATCCCTAGCCCACACCCCTGAATGAATGCCTAGATCCACCACTGTCCCGATCGGAGTCCAAAAATTAGGAAAATGTCCCTCAGTGGCGGATGCAAGGAACTTAGCCCCCCCCCTCCCCTTCCAAATGTCTGAGTGCCTATAGCAAATGCAGCGACAGAGTCTGTGTAGAGTAATGTCGGGGCAGGCTCCGAACCCCCTACGGAAATCAAACCCTTGATCTGCCACCGGTCCCCTCCAATTCGCAACTTTGGGCGACGCTTCCTTTCGTGCCGGGTATAGATCACGGGAGCCATCCTGTCAATGTCATGATCCCTCTCCAAAGCAGGCCCGTAACCAGGCCAAAACCTCAGAGGGCGTGCAACCAGACAGGCACTAGCTGAGAGTCAGAGGTCAAGAATCTCGCCAACTCGCCCTCACTCGTGGGTACCCAAATGAGGCTCAAATAAAGAACTTAGGTGGCCAATCACGGAAAATTGACAGAGATTAAGATTTGCACCTACTAGCACAGAACAAGTATATTTACGATCCCACCGCCACGTTATAAAGAACGATCCATAACATAGCAATGCTACCTTTACTGATTTTAGGTAACTATTAGTGACGGACGATACAAATCGGTGACAAATAATATATCCTTTCTCACTCTCGTTAATTCACAGCCAAGTTAGAGATGGATAGGTCGCCACATCGCCAACGAAGTGACCCATACAAAGCCATTGTAAAAGGTAGGGAAAATATCTGCATTGCGCCCCCTAAGGGAAATCACTTGCTAGACGAATATCTCCTATTCAATCCGCTACTGTGGATCAAATTATAAAATTTGATCATTTTTATTATGGAGAAATCAATTCCTGGCCTGAAAAATAACGACTTCTGTGAGTGAGTTCCGATTTGAGTGAAACTATACAAAGGGCGCATTTGCCAAAGTGTGAGGGTAATTGCCAGGGGTGGAGATCTCTTTTCAAACCGGGGGTCCCGGTCCGGTCGGGGCCTCACAGGGGCGGACGCAGACCAGAGTTTTTGGGGGCAAACATATATCTGCCTCTTCTCCTGGGGGGAGGGGTTGGGACATGAGATTCCGGTGCTCGACAGACCTAGTATAAGCTACCTCTCCAAGTAAATTGCTCTCCTGGGCGGAAGGGGAGGAGGGGGGTGTTGGGAGCGACGATTTAATTGATCCGCAGACCTAGTGTAAAGACTTGTTCAAAAAATTATCCGGCCTTTGGGGGGCCAAACGATAGTTTGGCTCCTTACCAGCACTTTGGAGGGGAGGGGGCATGGCTAGAATGACCCCTCCCGTGCGCCCGCCGATGGGGCCGCTGGAGTGGATATTTTTCGTAAGAAAATGAATACACTAAAATTCGGGCTATGCATATAAATACCGCATGAAACCGTATGATGATAGCATTTTCACATGATCCGAATTATGATTTCCCCCGAGAGGTAAAGCCGGCATGTGGGCAAAAGTAAATATAGTTATGTCGGCTTTTATTAATACGCACATTAACGGGGGTGGGTACCCGCCCCCGTCGGGTTTTTCGGAGATGCAGAAAAACGGTGGCGCGTAGCGCCGCCGTACTTGGCATACCTTTTTCTTCATAATTTTTACAACTTCTGTGAAAATCTTAGGGTTATCTCATCTCAGGTCAGGTCACCAGTACCTACAGGTCAAGTGACCTGACCTCAAAAAGTTTAAGAAAGTATAAGTTGGAGCAGGGTAAACTTATCCGATTGAAACTCATATCACATAATGGGCCCACCGAGTTCTCTAAAATATGTTCCGTTATTTTTGATATCGATGACCTAAGGTCAGGTACGAGGCATGACCACTCAATTGGAAATACATGGGAGACTGGTTTTTACTGAATAACTTAGTAACGGATGGTGATAGAGCGTTTATTTTAGCTGCGTTAGACTCGCCTTGGCTTTGAGGTTCTAATGATATGCATTTTAATAATTTGACCCTGACCTGACCTCAGGTCAGGTCAAATCCTTGATTTGACCTAGCAAGGTCAAGTTATACATCATTCGATTCATATAGTTCAAGTCATTTTGCTCTATCTTTACCTTTTCAGATGTAATGGTCGAAAGACTTAATTTACATGTTACCCCTATGACGGCATGTTTTGACCTCTCGTGACCTTAAATGTGACCTGACAAAAAATGGTACAAATATTTTCGATGGAGAGGTGGATGGGCTACCCAACGCCGTTTACCATTTTCGCTACCTACCGTGGTTCTCGAGATCTTAGGGGGCGGGTACCAGCCCCCGTCAAAGCGAAGGTGGCTCAGACATCCTACAATGCGCGAGTTAGAAGTGGACGGATTTATGTTCACAGTTTTATTTTGACGTTAGTATTATTGTTCTTCTCTTGTTCCATGCAGGCGTGCATTATTATAAATTTCAGCGAGTTTTCGTAACATTAAGCTTCAGGTATTTGACTCCAATGGTCGCGTGTTTTACAGCTTCATCCTTATCGACGCTTATTCTGCATTATTTTAGTAAGCAGTCAGATTATGAGCGTGTGGGTGCTGCAGGGGCGTAGCCAGGATTTCGCTCAGGGGGGCGCCCTAAAAGGGCCCCTGTGACAGCGTCAAAAGAGTCCTGATAGGTAAAAAGAGCCCTGCTTGTTACATAATCGTGACCTCAGGGGCCCTCAGGGGGGGGCGGCTATCCCTGACGCCCCGCCCCTCCTTGGCTACGCCCCTAGGGTGCTGATAATGTAAATTTACGTGATGAAAGGTATCCAAATTTGCAATTGAGAACCTAGAAATTGCTTCTCTATTTATTATGTTGCTGATTTATATGTTTCGGTATATTTGTCAAAATCATTGTTCGATTTCGATTTATGCTAGATTGCTGCCAAATTACGCCAAAATTTGGTATGTTCCAGCCAATCCTCCCAAAATTTGGGTGGGTTCTCCTAGAATTTGGTAGGAAATTTCGATGACGTCATCAGGGGAGGATTAGATTTGGTAGGAAACTTGGTTGTACCCGTAGATAAAGTACTCTGGATTAACCCATTTATTACTTATGCCACTTTAAACATTTTTGGAGGTGAGGTCACTTCGAATGCACGGGTGACCTCACCTGAGATGACCCAACCCTAAAATTTTGAGGGAAGTTGCGGAATTGATCAAGGATATGGTGTTCTAAGTATGGCGGCGCTTCGCAGAGCCATTTTGTTGTACCGCCGGAAAACCCTGAGGGGGAGGTGTTCAAACACCCCACCGGGGCAAGGGTTAACAGATGATTTCTAACCTTCTTGGTTCCGGAGATCTCAGGGGGGACACTTCGTGACTGAGGTGGGACTTTTTGGAAAAAGCTGGTCCCGGTCCCGGTCCCGGCCAACATTTCTTGGTCCCGGCCTGGTCCCGGAGAGAAAGATGTGGTCCCGGCCTGGTTCCGGCAGCCTTTTTCCCACTTATTGGCTTTTAATCATACTAATTCTTGTGGATTAAGAGCCAAACATATTAAGCAAATTTATATCATCATTACATAAACAAATCAACATAAAGTATGAACTATAGCTTCAGGAAATCCTTACCTACTATCATAAAAAATGGTCACAATTATCTGACAATGCTCTCTGAGGAAACGTTTGCATGTTAAACCCTTAAAAGGTACCTTAGAAAATATACATCAATCCAAATTCAAGCTGTATCACACCTCCCTTCAGTCTATCCATAAACATTCAATCAACAATTTTACCTAAGCCTTATCAGGGAAGGTCAGGACACAAATACCTTCAAGAGCCTTAAGATCAAATCACCAGAGCACAGGAGCAATTTGACATATCACTTTTGCAGTTGCCATGTGACTACAGGACTGTTTTTGGCTGTTTATGAAGAATTATGCGAGTTGATACACTGGATGAAGGAACTGACAATTAATATTTTACATACCTAGGCAATTCTCCAAAAACAATTAGGTTAGCACCCCCCTTCCTTCCTTCTTTCCTTCCTTCCCAACAACCAACCAACACACACACACAAACTAATGTCCATGTATGGATTTCCAAATATGGAGGCCAAACATAGGTCTGTTGGAAAGCAAAGCTAGTAGCAAAAAATGTCTTCTTTGATTCGTGTTAAGACGGCTGTCAATTATTTTAAACAAATCAAATTTCAAACTTATCAATACCAATAATCATATGTGCTTGTAATAGACAAAAAATTTACAGCAGCCGCAGACGGCGCACTAAAGACAAATAGTACATCATCACGTTTAGTAGGACAATAAAAAATTTACTGAATTATCACATGTTTTTTAATACTTTTTAGCCTTGAGGCTACTAAAGCTTGCGCTTCTGCTCGGTTGAATTTTTCTTCGAAGACAGTAGTGGCGCACACTTGTTTTTTATCTTTATTATTCTTCTTGTTGTTGTCTACGACAACAAAGCGTGGTGCAGTAGTTGAATGTTGTTGATTGAAGAAATTGAAGCCATTTAGGACTTATTCACGACATAACGTACAGACGTAGGTACTTTGAAATACTGTTGAGTATTTTTTAGAGAGAGAAGGTAATTGAAACAGTGGGGTTGGTAGGGACGGCCATTTCCAATCGCCAATTCCAGAACTCTCTTTTCAATCAAGCTTTTGTTTTTATGCCTTCCAGTATCTATATGCAAAAAACGTCTTTTTCTTCAATTCAAAGTGATTTTGACCCCAGTACCCACCATTTTTGGGTTGTATTTTGGTTGTGTCACTGAGTTGGTTTATAATTAAGTGAAGGAATGGGAATTACATCTGAAAATGTTGTTTCCAAAGAATGAAACTTAGTGAGAGCTGTGTTCTGTGCTGTGTGTGTGCAATATTATTTTTTCTCTTTCATCTAGTTGAATTGATACTTTTCTCATCTTATTAAGTTGGAATATTGCATCAAGGAGGCAATGATGTGCTGGAAAGTCACAGTTATATTTTATCTCTTATCTTAGTTCTAGATGAAATGTGGAAACCATTATCATGAATTTTTCTTTATCCAGACTGGCTCTGGTCCCGGCACAGTCCCGGCGTCTAGCCTTTGGTCCCGGCTTTAGTCCTGCCGGGACCAAACCTGGTCCCGGCGCCGGGACCGCGGAACCAAAAAGTCCCACCTCTATTCGTGACCCTCCACTGCACGTTCACGCCAGACCGCTATCCACTGTACGTGTTAAGGTAAGAGTATAGCCCAACACTAAATCATGTTCCTCTGTGAAAGACCGACTTAGGGTGATGCATAGTTCACCTGAAAGATCTTAGCTAAGCTCGGGGGCTCGTACGTTCCCTCGTGATGGAAATCGGTGGCGCCGCCTATGGTCTCTAATAATCCTCTACAAAGAACATGCAAATGGACAGATAGGCCACAATATGTCTCAGCCGATCCCACAAATGCTGCGATTTGAACCATTATTACTTATAAGTAAGAAAATATTATGTGAGAGCAGAAGTTGTAAGACCCGGGCTGACTCCCAGGTTCTCTCGATTTCCAAATCAGGGAGTCTTGACCTCCCCAACCCCCCGGGATCTCCACCCATGGTAATTGCCCCGGCTACCTCCCAAGCTTTTCATCTGGAAGGCCTGGAAGTCATTTTAATGTGGTATTCTTGCATTCACAAAGACTTGTAATAATAACATCACACTCATGCAGAAAGGCTTTGGGTTTGATTTTTCAACATATATTTGGATAGGGTGCATTTGACCAGGGCGCAATTGCTATTGTGTATTTAAATCAGCGATGTCTGCCTTAAAAATTTGCCACCAGACGGAATATATAATTGTTGCTTTCAGAACATGCCATGCATTTCTGGCTTTGAAATTAATACCATCGATTTTGGAATGACAGCCGTATTCTTATTTTTCGGGTTCATAAACCCGTGCAGATTCAAGGAAGCACTGAATTTATTTCGCTAGCTGATTAAGATACATTCTTATGCACGAATTCATTGAAACGTTGGGAAAATGTATCGATTGGGGTGACAACTGGGTCATTCCACCATAAATCGACCAAAAATATCGTAAAATAAAACTCTTCTATTTTTATTCTCTCCAAAATTGGTGCTCAGGGGGTTTCAAGGTGCAAAATCTAACCATGGCGTCAAAAAATTATTTGAAAATTTGGTAAGACAGATATATGCTCCGGCATTTTTCGGGGGTCACCATGTAGGCATTGTTTTCAGAGCCTATAGTTCTGCCATTTTGTAATGTTCATAACGATATTTTACATTTTTGTTTACCATTTAGCAGATTTAAATTTGGCTATCTTCGATTTTTATATTTCTGCAAATTTGACCTTCCAATCTCCTCTCCCCTAGGATACCAAATGTGGCGCCCCTGGGTGAAAAAGTCAGCTCCCTTGGGGCGAAAAGGTGCACCCTTCGTTTGGCAACGCGCGCCCTCTGAGATTTGCCCTTTCCTCATACCGAAAACCTAGATCCGTCACTTCCCGTGTATGAGTATTCGACAAATGTGGCCATATTGGACGACTGTATTTATGCATTTAAACGGACTAGAAGTGTATGTTCGGAAAGTTCCACTTGTTGTAGGAGGTACTAACGGTTCAATTTGTGAGGGCCGGCATCCTCCTTGCTCGACAGGAACAATATTCACTTTTATACGCCGCGCTATCACAATATAAGGTACACAAGAGGATCATGGTCATTTTATAGGAACAGCTTCACGTACAAACTACCCCACACATGTTTTCTGACCTTAACACAGACCAATAAGACAGCGCTCTTGCCATCAACCGCCCGACTTGACGTTGAGAAGGAAGATGGCTAACAGGCTGCATAGATTCTGGTGTAACGTAAGCCCCCTGAAGAGGACCAATTCCTTCAGTGAGAGTCTAAGTACTATATTTATCGGTAAAAGTGGTTTTCATACTCTACATTGTGGTCCTTGTTTAAAAAAGACGGGATGAATTTACTCCATTTATTGATACTGCTCCAGGTTTTAGAGAACCAGTACCCTAGTAGAGTAAGCTCACTCTTTTTTAAGCTGCTTTTCTGTTTTCCCGCCAAAATTCACTCTTTTTTCGAGGTATGAAGCCTCTCTAATAAAGAGTTGTAACCAAAAAGGCGTTGGAATACTACACTCGGAGTTATTTGTTTCTTAGTGTAGTAACCATAATTTACTCTACCATAGAGTAGGCCTCCTCTCGAAACCGAACATGATAAGCCAAAGGCATAAACCAAATAGTTCAAGCCAGTCAAAAAGTATCGGGAAATATTATTCATATATTCACACGATGACTCCATGAAGCTTTCGCCCTCGCCCTAATGGGGGTGTTTGAACGCCTCCTCGGGTTTTTCCGGCGGCATGAAAAAACGGCGTCGCGAATCATCGCCGTACTTGGCGCACCTTATCCTTGATCGAATCCGCAACTTTACTCAAAATTATATTGTTGGGTCATCGCAGGTCAGGTCACCAGTGCAGGTCAAGTGACATCACCTCAATAAATGTTTAAGGTGGCATACGTGAGAAATGGGAGAATCTATCGGATTGAAACTTATAACACATCATGATCCCACCAAGTTCTACAAAATTTGTTCCGGGATTTTTAAAATCGATGAACCATGGTCAAGAACAGGGGTCGAAAAACTTACTATTTTGACATTCTAAATGGTGACAACTCAAGGTGGGCAAGGTGACAAAACTTAGCCGACGTGTTTCCTCTAGACCAATAACGGAACAAATTGCCAACATTGGCATCCTTAATTTGAGTTCCCAATGTTTTTCAACAACTGCGATGGTCCAGGAGTATCCATTGGTATCCTACTAACGCAAAACGTGCCACATTTTGCAGCCTGGGCTGGTGACACATTTATGGTTTGACATTTTCAATGGTGACACACTGAACACTTTTTTGGCCCCTGGTCAAGAAAGGACCATGGCCTCTGCATTGTAACTACATGGGAAAACAGAACTTGGGCTGTATTTGTGTAGATACAGCTGAGAATACTTTCATATTCTACAAATCAAAGTATCCTGGGCTCCTTTCCAGGTTCATGTAACAATTTTTGACATGTGACCTCGGAGAGGTCATTTGGGGCTACTCGAGCAATTTTCTGACTTAGGTCAATAACTTTGCATGAAATGGTGGTACAGCTTTTATTTTTATACCATTGCGTTAGGATTGTTATTCTGAGTTGATTGATATACATATTGACCATGCTAGGTCAACAAGTGACCTTGGCCTGACCTGAGGTCAAGCCATTATTGTGTTTTGACCTAGTTTGGTCATATTATACATCATTCGATTTGCCGTGACGAGAAAAAGCGAATGGTACCTCAAAATGATTATAACTCAACTCTGTCAGATGCTAGAGCCCCAACAACTTTCTCAAAATGCCACCGTCTTTGACCTGTCATGACCTCTATATTACCCTAACCCAAAAAGTGATTAGTGTCGTTTCTTCATTTTTATGAGCTATCCACCAGCGTTCGCGTTTTTCCGTTATCCTGCATAGGGGCCGAGTTCGATGGGGGTAATCAAACACCCCCACCAGAGCGAAGGTGGCTCGGAACTCCACCGGGGCGTGGTTTAACACTGTAATGTGATCTTGGAATGACTCAAGGTAATTATTCATGATTCCTGATAATTACAATCTTGCCGTCCCACGGAAGAAAGTGTGTCAAATTTTTCGATTTTGGCATTTGTGCATCCTTAGATGCAGAAAAACAAGCTGCATCTACTTATTAAATGATTTCTCCTGTTCAACATTCGGTTTGTGTTCTCCTGTTAACCCTCGCCCCACCGGGGGCCATCGATGACCCCCTAAGCTTTTCGGGATACCAGAAAAACGACGAAACGCAGGACCGCATTTGGGGCTCTATCTCTTACCCCATCATTTGCACGCCATCCCTAAAATGTTTACCCCGGGTCACCTAAGGTCAGATCACCAGACGAGGTCAACCAAGGTCACTTAACTTCAACTTTTGAGCTCTATAAGAGCTACGTTTCTCAGTGGATCGATTTTAAACTTCCTACAGTTCATGGCCCAGCCAGGGTCTACAAGGTTTATATCCGGGATTTTTCGATTTCGTGACCTAAGGTCAGGTCACAAGGTGACCTCTCCTATTGAAAAAAACATGGGAAAAGCTGTCTTATAATGTAAAAGCCACAAAAACCGATTGCAAATGCTCAGCTTGTTCCGAAAAGCGTTTTTGGACCCCCTTTTACGGATCCCAGGGGACATATTTGCCCTTTGACCTCGCCAAGGACATTCAAGGTCACCAGGGGTAAAAACAGTATTTTGGCAATAACTTTTGACCTAATTAAGCTAGAGCGTTGAATCAAACACCATCGTGTATCTCTCATCACTAACTTTAGTTTGATATACGGCAAGGTTACTTTCTGACCTTTGATGACCTCAGGTCATATGAGGTGACGAGCTGACCTCTGGAGGTCCAACCACTGGCGGGAGGTCATGACGTTCCACATAACGGAGAAAGGTCTGGCATTTTCCTATCCAATGTAGTTTACCCGATCTCAATAGCTCTAATGGCATAAGAGTTATACCCAGTTTTCTTAAGCAATCGCATATTTGAGTGAAAATAGCCTATCGTGACCTAATTTGACCTCTGCTGGAGGCCAAACCATTGACCTGAGTGCTTAAACATATCAAGTAATTTCTTCATGAATTCACGCGAGCTTTCTAATGCACTTTGCAAATTTGCGCTAACCCCTATATTTTCGGAGTTAGAGGGGCCATCGATTGCCCCTGGTGGGGCGAAGGTGGCGCCGGACCCCGGTGGGGGCGCAGGTTAAACATTCGGTTTGTGGCATACGCTTTTCTTCCATTGGATGCCATAATCTACAGCTAACGAATTATCATGCAGATTTAATTTGGTTTGTTAAATACAAATTAGTCACACTAAAAATACCTATCTATTCATAAAAATTATCCCTAGAATCATTATCACAAAAACCCACAGCAAAACTAACATCAAAAGAAATAGCAGCAAAAATCACAGCAATGTATCGGCCGTAAGGTTGTTCTCCTTTGTTACTATTTTTCAGTGTCCATGCAATTTCCAGTTGGCCACTTGCAGTGTACATGCGATGGTACAAGCGCATAGCCTTGGCTGGCACTTTGGTGCCGTCCTGAAAGCCCGGCACTAAGACCTGCATGTATGATCCGAGCACCTTGTTACGGGGCGAACATTTAACATTGAAAATCGAGTAGGCATAAAGCCAACTTAGCAGCGCCTCAGTGCTGTTCGCGATGGTGGCGATCTCTGCGTTCCCCGCATACACGGTGAGACCGACAATCCACCGGCCAGCATGATCCCGCACCACGTCTTGAGTGACAGCCGACTCTCCCAGTAGGAGAGACATTGGGACGGTGCTTCCCCTGGAAACAAAGTGCAGAGACAATTGATAAATGCTGGTAATAAAGGCAAAGCGCGTCTTGCAGGATTATGTGAATTTGGTACCAGACAGCAAATTGCGTCATATCTGACATCAATCAGAACTATTTTTTAGACTCTCAACCCTTGCCCCGGTGGGGGTGTTTGAACAACCCTCTTGGGGTTTGCTGGGGGGCACTAAAAACGGCGTCGCGAATCACCGCCGTGCTTAGCACACCTTATCCTTGATCAATTCCGCAACTTTCCACAAAATTTTCAGGATGGATCATGACAGGTCAGGTCACCAGTGCAGGTCAAGTGAACTCACCTCCAAAAATGATTAAGGTGACTTAAATAATAAATAAGTGAATCTATCTAATTGAAACCTATACCACACAATGGCCCGACCGAGAGCTACACAATTTATTCCGCGATTTTTCATATCGATGATCAAGGGTCAGGTACGGATCAAGACCTCTCAATTGGAAATGCATATGGAAAACAAATTGGACTGTATTTGTGTAGACACAGCTGCGAATACCTTCATATTCTCCAAATCGTAGTATACCAGCCCCCTTCCAGGTTTATGTTGCAGATTTTGACCTGTGAGCTTTGAGAGGTCATCTGGGCTAATTAAGCAGTTTTCAGACTTGGGTCAATAACTTTGTAGGAAATTACGATAGAGATTTTATGTTGCACCATTTTGTTTGGATTCTTAAAGCAAGTTCATTGATGTGCATATTGACTATGCTAGATCAGTAGGCCGTTTTTATGTTTTGACTCAGTATAGTCATATTATATATCATTCGATTTGCCGTGACGAGAGGAAGTAAATCGTGCTTAAAATGATTCTAGCAAAACTTTGTCGACACTAGAGCCCAAAAACTATATCCTAACATGCAACCTTTTTTTACCTGTCATGACTTCGATATTGGCCTCAGCAAAAAGCAGAGGTCAGAAAAAGTAATTTGGTTTCCCAACGCAGACCAGTTGATACCCCGAGATGAGAGGAATGTTCCCCAGAGGCAATTAAAACTTGTGGAGCAGAAGCCTGAGCACATGACCATGGACCACTGTCCATGGAAAACTCAACTATAAAGGCAACTTCTACACACAACATGAGATACTGACCGTAAAATTATCACAAGCCTACGAGTATCCATTGAAACATTTAAATTATTAATGCAGACTTCAGTCTTACTTGTAGGTAGGTACCTGGATTAATGCATGCTTACCTTATTGAGATGCTACAAAATATATAATAAATCATTTTATCATGCTGGCCCCTGTCACCCATTTTGAGCATTGGCCAGTCAATACCCAGTTGAAACAGTCCAGTACAGGCCCCAACTTTTTAAAGGTACTTAACTTCAATCTAACAGGAAAAATAACTCGAATTATTTGAAACTAGTATGTGGGGTAACAATAGCCTAGAACCACCAAGCTCTTGTTTCTAGAGGAAGTTCCTTGTCAGCAATACGCCGACTGTTCCAGAAAGCAGACGTCTTGGTCTCACCTTTGCCAGAAGATTGAGATATAAATTCCTTGGCTAGTGGAAATGTACTGAGAGTAGGCATGTAAACCCAAGATACATGTGAACCTGCCTTGCCTCTGGTAATCTTGCTGATGTTATGATGATAAAACCAGGGTACACAACAAAATCACCGATGATTATGTCTGAGCACTGCCACAAAACTAATGAACCGGGTGCTGCGCGGGGCAGTGGTGCACCCAGAATTTCGTGTGGGGGGAGGAAGTTTTGAGAGTGTGCCGACACCTAAGTGTGCCCCCCATTTTTTAAGTCTGCAAAAATGCACTTATTTTGGGGTGTGCCCCCTGTTGTAGTACGAGTTTTGTTACAGCTCTTAGGTCTACTTATTTTGGATCCCGCTTTAGAATGCATATTTTCTCTAAACCTGCGTTCAGCTTAACTCGCGGCCCGGTGGGCCTCCGAGCCACCTTCACCCTGGTGGGGGTGTTTGATCATCACCCTTGAACTCGACCCCTATGTGGGATAGCGAAAAAGCGCGAAAGCTGGTGCATAGCTCATACAAATTCATGAAGGAACTATATCAGTCACTTTTTGGCTCAGGTCAATATTGTGGTCATGACAGGTTAAAGAAGTTGTCATTTTGAGCAAAGTTTTTGGGTTCTAGCATCTCACAGAGTTGAGTTAGAATTATTTTGTAGGCACCGTTCCCTTCCTCTCGTCACGGTGAATCGAATAAAGTACAATGTGCTAAATGCCCATACTAGGTAAAAAAATGACTTGACCTCAGGTCAGGTGGAGCTCACTTTTTGACTTCACAGTCAATATGCATATCAATCGACTCGCAATAGCAATTCAAACGCCATGGTACAAAAATAAAAGCTATGCCATCATTTCATACAAAGTTATTGACCTAAGTCTGAAAAATGCTTAAGTAGCTCCAGATGACCTCTCAATGGTCACGGGTAAAAAATTGCAACATGAACCTGGAAAGGGGCCCAGGATACTGTGATCTGGAGAATATGAAGGTATCATCAGCTATATCTACACAAATACAGCCCAATTTCTGTTTATCCCATGTATTTCCAATGGACAGGTCATGATCCATACTTGACCTTAGGTCATCGATATGAAAAATCCCGGAACACATTTTGTAGAACTCAGTGGGGCCATTATGTGTTATAAGTTTCAATCCGATAGATTCTCCCATTTCTTACTTATTTTAGGTGAGGTCACTTGAGCTGCACTGGTGACCTGAACTGACATGACCCAAGCTTAAGATTTTGCGGAAATTTGCGGAATCGATCAAGAATTAGGTGCGTCAAGTACGGCGGCGCTTCGCGACGCCGTTTTTTCGTGCCGCTGGGAAAGCCCGAGGGGTTGTTTAAACATCCCCCACAGAGGCGAGGGTTAACACGCGCATTGACGGGGCGGGTACCCGCCCCCTCGGGTTTTTCGAAGACAGCATAAGAACGGCGGCGCGTAGCGCTGCCGTACTTGGCATATCTTTTCCCTCATCATGTTTTACAACTTTTGTCAAAATTTTAAGGTTAGGTCATCTCAGGTCAGGTCGCCAGTAGAGGTCAAGTGCCCTGACCTCAAACAAAGTTTAAGATAGCATAAGTCAGAACAGGGAGAATTAATCCCACTGAAACTCATATCGCACAATGGCCCCACCGAGTTCTCTAAACATGTTCCGGTGTTTTTGATATCGATGACCTAAGGTCTGGCACGAGCCATGACCTCTCCATTGGAAATACATGGGAAAATGGTTTTAACTGAATAACTCAGTAGTGCATAGAGATATAACATTGATTTTAACTGCATTTGATTTACATCGTCATTGCGGCTATAATGATATGTATTCTACTCACTTTGACCTTGACCTGACCTCAGGTCAGGTCAAATCCTTGACTTGACCTAGCAAGGTCATATTCTATATCATTAGATTCGGCTTGGTTCGAGGATTCATACAGTTCGAATAATTTTGCTCTATCTTTACTTGTTCAGGTGAAATGGCCGAAAAACTTCATTTACATGTTATCCCTATGACGGCATGTTTTGACCTCTAGTGACCTTAAATATCACCTGACAAAAAATAGTTCAAATATTTTCGATTGAGAAGTGGATGGGCTATCCAACACCGTTTACCGTTTTTCGCTACCTGGCGCGGTTCTCGAGATCTTGGGGGGGGCGGGTACCGGCGGGTACCCGCCCCCGTCAAGGCGAAAGTGGCTCAGATCCCCGTCAATGCGCGTCTTAAGATGGTCATAGTTGGTCTTTACCTGCATGTGCTCCCCCGGCTTTGCTTAAGGCAAAAACCTATATATCATAATAACTTGGTTCATTATATATCGGGACGTACGATGTTGCAGTGAGATTAACTGCTTCTCTATACTTCCGTTGGGAAATGATGTCACATTTCAACGAGCAATTATGTTATGCCTCTTCCGCATGACCATAGAGGAAATTAAAATTCTGAGCTGTGTCAACTGCTCGTTTGTGAGCATGCCTTGGCTAGTCATGGGATTGTCGTTTTCTCAACGACCCGCAGACAACCGACAGAAGAGAGTATGAATGAACCCAAAGATATTAAATGTATAATATGGTTGCACCAAAATAGCAGTGCACGACCCATGTGCACAATAATGCAGCTACACACATGAAATGTAATTTATTCACTTGCGGACAAATGACAATTTTATTAATTTTATACGCATTGTACTCAAATATTTGGTCACCTACAGTTCAATATTTAAAAAATCAAAGGCACATGTTCATGATAACGTCATCAATTGAAAGAGAATCCATGAAATATTTTCTTTAAAACGACACCCAAGACATCCCAATTTTTTGGTGATTGATAAATACCGAAAAAATTTAAACAAACCCAATGAATATTTTCAAATTCGAAACCATGTCACATCTTATGAACGTATAAACGATAACCAAAAAATTAGCTGTCCACTCAGGAAATTATGTCCGGTAGGCATATTTTTCACTTTGCCTATTACGGAACAAATATATGTCCTATTTGAGATCATTCTTCAACTGCTGTAAGGATACGATATTCAGCAGATGAGCGCATTAAGGCTGCGTTACCCTCGACACATGCGCCACACGATATGGCCCATCAGAACTAAAACCCTGTTTCCCAAACAACAGATGTCAGGTCATTCGTTCATTCATCTTGTTACAAAGATTGCCCACGTGACGCGTTGGTTGTAAACCGTAGTACGCTGCGCATTCCACGCTTTACGACCCTTCAGGTGACCAAGAACCGCTGCGGGCAAGGTCAGGCGCGTCGCAGTATCAGGTGCTCTCGCAGAGGCGGGCCCAGTATTTTTCCGAGGCAAAATACTGGGCTATTGGGGAAATGTCTTGATTTCTCTAAATGATAAAGCAGTTGCAGCTCGCACCACTGTCACCTGGGATGGACCAAAGCTAGCCAAATTGCAGTAGCATGGCTGTGGATTGGCTACGCTATTTGCTCGAGTTAGCAGCTAGTCAGTGGTAGGATCCGCACTCATTTCCTACTTCCCACTTCGGCCACTTTCGTGACCAAATTTTATGTTCTTGGCCCGTCTTGCGTCGGTGGGTCGTCATTCTCCGCGCGTACACACACATGCACATACACATGACACATGGGCCGGGTGCCCGTATTTGTGACCGCCTTGGCGTAGGGGAGACCGGGGCTGGTTGAATCATTTTATACTTTTCCCTCCGTAGCTAATAATCCACAAGATCTATCGAAAATTGGATACCACCATTCAAAATAAAGCTATTTTCCCCACCAAACGACGGTTAATCTTTTTTTCCAAAAACAAATACATTTTACCACAATACACTTTTGAAATCAGCTCTGCACCTGATGCAAACTGCCCCCATGCCGGGGTAAGTTGCATCAGTTCCCGGGGCAGCTTGCATCGTGAAGAATTAGTGCACAGAAACACAATACAACGTCAGATTCGCTTTATTGGTAGGCACGTTTCCCACTCAGCGGAGGCACGCTTCCTTGGTAGGCACGATTCCCATCGGACCTACTCAGAGTCAGAGTCACATTGGTGACAGATATAGCACTTGCTTCTCGAAAGTGAGGCGCTCCTCCCCTACTTTCGGCGCCCATGTCAATAATCATTGTAATAATACATCCTTATGACTATTCAATTTGCCCCTAAACAACATAACAACACAACAACATAAACTTAGCGCCGAGGTAGGTTGCAACAATGTTTCAACCTGCCCCGAGAAAAACGATTCGTCTTGCCCCGTCCCTGTCCTGAATCAATCGTGGCGCCAAATATTGAACAAACCAAGAGGTCCCGCCAAACGTCTTTGCCTCAATTGAAGACTGGAGAAACACACTTTAACCTACCAAGCTTATGACCAGCGTGCATGTTATCTTGTATTTCATTTAAAACTTAATGTAACATGCTAAAAAATGCTTTCACCCTAAAAAAATGAGTTTTTGCCTCCTCACCTGGTATCGGCCGACCGCCTTCGCTGGTTTCTTTACCGGGAAGACATTGCGCGTGCGCGGTTCTAGTGGGCCCGCTTAAACTGTTATCTAGTGAATATTTTTTTAGTTACAGCCCCTGATGCATTCAACCCGTGATGCAACCAGCCCCGGTCTCCCCTATCTTAGGGATCCCCCGCCTCGTAGCGGTCACGGAAAGGGGCTCACTGACTCACTCACCCACCGAACCCTGAGGCGCGCAGCTCCATGTGTTTACCCAAGTATTTATTGTGGAACATTTTTCCGGTGCTCGGAGAAGGGGTAGCGTTCTACCCCTCGATCATGTGCGGAGTTGTCCTCACTGTGATCGATAGGTGTTTCGGATTATAGGATAGTTTGTGTTGTAAACGACAATACACGTGTACGATCTCAATCCCGTCCAGACCCTTCCTGACCACATCAGGTCGACATAAACCGAAGCTTTTGTAATGTATTGGAAGCAGTTTCCCAAGTTATAGGCCCTGACCTAGGACAGGATCAAACGATGAGAAAGAGACCGTCCATAAAGTACCTAAGGAAAAACAGGGGGTGGGAAGTCAGCAATCATTTTGTTAGATGTTACAACAGGGCGTAAGGAAGTATTACCATGAGGGAGGTAGGTTAAAATTATAAGAACACATGTTACGTAATTTATGGATAGGCCATCAGCTCTGACTTAGATTTAACACTGATGTGATTCGATAGAAGCCACACATCATTATCATTGGATTTTTGAATTGTTTTTGTGACCTTTTATGAGGAGAGGAGCCGTGAGAGATTCGTGTGAAAACGTGTCCTGATGTCCAAATAACCCTCACATGCCTTCAGTCACGAGGCCATAGTTCCCTGGTGTTAAGAGCTAAAGGCATGTTCGTGCAAAACACGCACAATAAAATGTGTATAGTCCGTAATAATTTTCAAGAACTGGACAACGTTTGTACAATATTCGGCAAGCATTAGGGGGTGATGCAACACCGCCTCCCCGCGAAATTTCAGTGGGTTGTCATCGGTCTTTCAAAGAGTATTGTGATCATTTCAGGGAAGGCCCTAGTTCAGTTGGACGAGAAAATGTCCTACCTTGCTGGGAATTTATAGATTCAAGAATGACTTTTATGGAGTTAAAATGACACAAAAACATCGTTATATGTCAGGGGCGCAAAAAATGTGTATAAATCACAGCAAATTTAGAAATAAGCGGTTATTTTGCTAAAGAAATTGCAAAGTGGCAGCATCAGCAGTAAAAAATATTGCATCAGGCTTGAGCTTCAAGCACCGAGGGTGAAGAGCGGTAGAAAATTCGGAGCATTGAATGCGATAAAACTGATGGACTAAGGAACAGGACACGTAAGTCCTCACATGACCACCCAAAAATGGGAGAATAAATCGCGGATCCAGGGGTGCAAAGGGGGTCACGTGCCTCCTTCGTTCGACCCTTGGTGCCCCCTGAAATGGTCAATGATCGATGGCACCCCCTGAAAGGTCACTAGTCAGCAGCCTCGGCGATAACAGGTGCTGGCAGAATATGACACAGAAATTTGACTCACACAATTGTTTGCCTTTTCTTATGAGGACTGTACTATGGGGACACACTAGTTGAGTGACTTTCTGCCCTGCGGTCGTCGTCGTTATGTTTTCCACTCTGCTCCCGGGACATCGCCGCTTTCTTTTCCCCTGAAAGTTCTTGCCATTCCAGCTCATGGCGGCCAGAAATTGGTCTCACTGATATTGGTAGAGCATAGTGTTCTGCCGTTTGTATTCCTCTGACAGGGGAGTATCATCTTTGACCATGGCGATGGATGCACAATGATCAAAATCCTAGAATGCTTAGTAGAGAATGACAACCAAGCGCTCTGAATTTCCCATTCACTTTCTTTATTTCTCACTTTTGGACCCACTTTTCTAGTGGATTTATTTTGGCATAATTCAATAATCCTAGTGTATATAAAAGCATCTAGTGTCGAAGGAAGGAAAATTTGGATGAAAAATGCACAAATTGTAAGTAAGGGATGTAACCGAGTTTAAACTAACTCTCACAATATTACACCGTTTGGACTTCCCACTCGCCTACCATATTTTCAAACGTGAATTTTACACTCAGTATCCCAGTAAAAAAACAGTTTTGAGACACTGCGGAGTGGGGCGCTGCGACATCCCAAAGATTAGCCAGCATACTAAACGCGTCTTTGATTTTTTTACCGTCATCCTCCCACTCTCTCCTTGTCAGTAAAGTCTTCCATCCAGCAGCCGTCGCAAGTTCCCCTTGCAGTTATATTCCGTGAACGCCATGGCTCAAAATATATTCACATTTAGACTTGCACTGGTAGCAGTGGCATCTCCATAAAGGCGAGGATCTTCCTGCTGTTGGTAAGGTCGTATTTTAGTACCTCTCGCTCTGTTGGAAGTTTTGCTCTGCTGAGGGAGGATGATGGGCAACAAATGAAGAAGTCTTCCACAGATCTTAGCTGACTCGGGGGATAATTTTTGGGGTTTTCACTCGTTGGAACAGATTTCTCGTGGCGGCTTTTGCTTCTAGTGATCATAGGCCAATCAATTTCTAGATTTCTCCAAAAATCGATTACTTGGGCACATTGAAGTACGAACAAGATTCGGGCAGGTTAATTCGGCATAAACCTCCCTCAAGATCGTTCCCTGTCACCCGCCTCTCCTTGCTATTGCACTCAGCTCACTTCGGTAAAAACACCGTCTTGGGTCAACTAGGCTATTTGACGCAAATCAGATACAATTTAACAACGTATTCTTCCTTTGCACTTTAAGTATATTTGGAATGCTCTATTCTGTCAATATTATTTCGAAAATATACCCACGTAGCTTTCCGGTACGATTTTTGATGAGCTGCGAATATGCAACATTTACTTCAGGCTGATTTTCGACCGCAGACGGTGACCTGATTCCGACGAAATTTTGAACGGATGTCCAAAATAAACCAAATAATGAAAATTTTTCGGGGGCATTCATTTTTAAACAAAAGTGTGCAAACTATAAAGTCATATTGCTTATCAAAACACCAACTCAGCAACATTTCATATGTTAGTAGATTCATGAAGGCTCACATTGTCCGGTTGCAGAACAGTGTGCGCCATCCAGCTTTGGCCAGGCAGGCTGCAACTGGCCAGAAAGTGAGGGGGCATAAATCTTCATCTTCCAACTCTGACACTACATTTTCCATTGCAAAACTGAAAGCTAACCAGATTTGGGTCTATTTTTGCTCCTAGTTAATTACGCTAGAACATTCCCTGTGCCCCCAAATCCGTTAAAAACGAAGTAGAAATTTTTGCTGGAAGTGAAGTGGCCTAGCCTCAGCAGAGGCTCTGTTTGTGATTTCAGCCTTTTAGTTACCTTCATTGGTCCACAAGAGAACGTAAGACTTGAAAGAAAGGACGTGATTGAAATGTGGTCACCAGACGGAATGAGCTTCCGAGCGACAACAAGGAAGTGAACGCAGGAATGCATTTTAAAAATTACGACTTTGTGCTAGATCTTCTTTGGATGCCATGAACAATAAACTCCACACGTCGGATCTATGGGACCAATTGGAACAAGTATCACATCGGGAGATTTGTGATTTCTGGTATTGTTGCATAGGCATAAAACCGCATCCATGACGGTGACAGAGTATGGTCTGCACATAAGTGACTGTTTTGGGGTTCAAAACATAACACCATGTGGAAGCCATCGGCTCAGTATGACCCTCAGTCCCTCTGATCATGCTATGATTTATTAGTCAGTCACATAATTAGATAATTACAACAATCGTAAAGTAAAATCCAGGTAGAATTCTCAAAGCTCCATTCATGTTTGTAATGAGACTCTGCTAAGCATGGGCGCCGAAAGCGGGGGGACGCGTCTCCCCTGTTCGCCAACAAGGGGCAAGTCCCCCCAAAAATTTTTGGGTCAATCGTCATTAATGCTGTCAGTTACCGAATATGCTCAAAATTCGCCTCCCCGGTCAGCAGCAGCCTGGGTCCGTCCCCCCTGTGAAAATTCCGTGGCAGCGCCCCTGCTTCTTAGGAAATACAAATGTGTGATAACTGAAAAGTGTTGTCCCAATTTCTTACTCCTACCAAATTTCAAAATTGTTTTATTCTATTCATGGTGTGTTTTATAGCGCAAAAATAATAGGTAAGTACATAGTTTTTTATTTAAAACACCAGTCCCATTAAAAAATCCGAATTTTGGTATGGCCTCCGCTTCGGCTGTTTCCGACCTAAAAATCACCCCCTAAGCAAGGCTCCCCTGTACAGGTAAACGCTCCCCTCTGACTTTTTGTCTCCCCCCTCTCTCTCTCTCTCTCTCTCTTTCTCTCTCCTCGGTTGTTTAGTCATTCTAAAATTCCCATATCTTTTTCTGGGGAACGCTTGCAAGCCTGAATCAGCTATTTCGGTCTCATTACCAATATTATTTTGTAAGACAATTTGCTATTTCTCTCGGTAATGGAATACAGAAGCTACCGAAATATCATCAATCATGATTGGATAATTGGTCGGGTGAAGTCTGATGTTTTCGAGCTCAGTTTGGTGATAGTAAAAGCACTGAACATGGTTTGTGATGGACAGCAAATTGTTAGCATGACTTAAAATAATGAAACATTAGCTGCTAGATTTCACTTCTGGGTACGAGGAGGTACGAGGCACCCTTATAGATTCCTGGCAGTTTTTCAAACACAAAAACTCATTGACACATCATTGTAGCTGACGTCTCGCTTGTATAGATTATCGATCAAATTAGAGAACACCTTGCTGAGATTACTGAATGTGGGGGCGGTAAAAACGGAACCAGATTTGATACCCGGGATCATGTAATATTAGTAAGGGTAAATCCCATTGTTTTTTTCAATGCCTTCATATTCCCCTACTTCAAAGCTTGACTTGAAAACACGGTAGGCAAAGTCCATGTAAACTCTATGGCTGTGGCGGATCCAGAAGGGAGGGGCAAAAGGTATTTACCCCCCCCCCAACGGAAAAGCTCGGAGAATCGGAATAAACTACGCTTTTGCTCCCCCCCACACACACACAGCGATCGACCTCCTTTTTGCCCCGACTCGAAGGGGGCGTATAAGCTGGGGCGCCATCGGGACCATGAGGATGCCCTTTTTACCGAAAAACATATTGTGTGGGCGCGGTACCCGCTTACTGAAGGGGTGGGAGGGGTATTTTAGGTGGCGCCATTGTCATTTCAGGGGACCCATGACCATTTCAGATGGAGGCGAGGGTTTATGGGAGTGTGTGTGTGTGTGGGGGGGTGTCAAGAGCGTCCTGAATCTGCATATGTATCGAGGTTTTCAGCAGCATAAAGGTCCGGATCCCTGTTTTTTTCTCGGCGTCTACTAGCGTTCTGATTTTGTAAGCGTTATCTGCTGCACTGAATATTTTCACTAGCCAAGTTGTGTCACAATCCCTGGTTGCCGAGTTGGCGGGTTTTTCTACCCCTGGAGGTGATGATGGAGGTAGTGATGGAGGTGGTGATGGGACGGTGATGGATATAATAATGGAGGTTGTGATGGATATGTTGATGGAGTTGGTAGTCTGATATTGATCCTATTATGTGAAGAAAATAAATATGTATAAACAGAAACAAAATTTGGAGCTATAATGTAAATGATTTTGGTTGGTGATCGCAACCCGAAATAGCGACAGTTCACCGCGGGCAGTGGGGAGTAGGATTAAACTGTCGCAAATTCATAAAAATGCTAGAAACATGGATTTTGTGCCACCACTCAGAATTAATTTAAAGCGATGAAAACATTCAGAAATTTTAAAATTCCACAGGGACAAATAATGTTGCCTAATCCCCAGGAGCCGTTTGCATTGACCCGGCCTTATATATGTATGACATTTGTCTTGCATTGACGACCATACATTTGCCAGCACTGCTATATTGGCTCCACCCACATCTGAAAAAAAACAAAAAATGTCGTAGAGTTATTCGAAAGAGGCCGGTTAAAAACCGTGTTTCTATTTTTCCGCAGATACACGGCGGCCTATTTCTAGGGATTTCGCGGACACCCAGTTCTCGTTTCTGCGATTCCACGGATCCCCTAGTGACTCCGCGAACACCAAGATGGCATTGCTTCAGGGATTCCGCCGACTCCCTGGACAAACGGTCGGAATTCCACGGATTTCCGAGAGTTTTTGTTGGTCCACGGAATCACTAGGAGATTCGTGGACTCGCTAAGGAATCCGCGGATCCCCGGATTTCTTGGATTCACTGTAACATACACACCTACACGTACCATTGAAGGTGGCGATGGGCCATGTAACGGTGCTAAGTTAGGATAGTTTTGTGTTCCTTTGCATTCCACGCATTACCATAGAATAATGAGTAAATTCAAGTATGTGATGTGTATTTGGCTCTGCAAAGAAACATACGAAAAGACCTGAAATATTTTACATGTTTGAAAATAATTGCAATGTAAGAAATAGGTATGACTAAACTGAAGATTGTTTTCCAATGGACTAGTTATCATGGACCAGTGTAAATCGTTCACGTCCTTGTTGATGTGCGAATATACTTTTATACTTGCATCGCTTTCTCGCTTCTGCGCACTCAAGTGCTTTAAATATGCAACGTGTAGGCTGTGAACATCGTCAAGGAAAGCAATTGACGCCGAGAGAAGGCCTTTATCGGCTTTGCGGCTCCACGGATGTTGGGCACGACAAAGAGGACACCTTCGGGAATCTTGCCTCCATCTGCACTGCACAGGTGCGGATAGCGAGAGTCACCCCCGCAGGTAGTTCCATTGGGGCACTTTGAGCAAGGCTCGCCCTGTTCGTAGACGGGACGTCCTATGATGTTACCGGTCGGGTAGTAGTTGCAAGCGAGAAAGCAGTGTTGCCAGCTATTATCAGGATCCGGCCATTTTGAGAGGCCGCAGCCCATGGTGTAAAATGCACCCCAGACAAAATCTGTGAAGTGAGCATATGGCTTTTGGAAGACAAAAGAGTTGATCTCTCTGGCATCGTATAGTGCAACTTCCGATTCATACCAGCCAGCGGCCATACCCGTCACGTTACAATGCAGGTCTGTCGTTTGCTCTCCTGCACTCTCAGCTGCATTTTGAGACACCGATGCCTTTTGTGGCCAAGTTCCATTGACTTGCTCACCATACGGAAGGTCACGACACTTGTCATGGCCGACAAACCCGATATTGCATTGCGTCGCCCAGCGTTGAGCGACCTCTGCAACTTGGTCATTCCAAACCAGTACACCCATATTAGCCGCTTTTGGCATGGGTCCTCCTCTTGTGCGAGTTTCCTTCCCCGTTGCAATGTATTCTCTAAATCTGTTGTGAACATCCACTAGGTCTGCTTTCTCTTTGCTGGTTAAGCGCCTGGAGACGTGACCATTGCAATTTGGGCCTGGCTTATCTGTTGGCCACTTACACATCGTGTGTGGTTCATTTTTGCACCACACTTTACAATAGTCGATTTGAGTGGATGGGGGGAGGTCTGTGAGAACCTCTCTCATTGCTACGGCTATAAAGACAGTAAAAAGTAATCCCATTATTAACGCGTCGCACTCGCCTTGAATTGTAAAGCTATCACCCTGAGCTTCTTAACCTATTAAGTCGTCAATTCATGCTGATTGAGGCAACAAATGTGTGGTGTTATGATCGATAGGGAAGCCTGTCTTACCATTGAATTATCAATTCCGACAAGGAAAGGCATGTGACGTCATTGGATTAGAAGTGAACCTGGTTCTGTAATTGGTTGAATAATTACATTGGTCAACAGCCAAAATGGATCCGGCACGTGAACACCTGTTTCTGCCTATTTCGATACCGCTGATTCCGAATCTGATAACTGTTTTGCTCCATCGGACCCAGTTTTCTGCCCAGGGCATATCCTGTGTATAGCCCTTTTACCATTTCCACGCGTAGTCATTGGCCCAGCTGGTCAACAGCCAAAATGGGTCCGGCACGTGAACACCTGTTTCTGCCTATTTCGATACCGCTGATTTCAAATTTAGTAACCATTTTTTGCCATCGGACTTGGTTTCTTCTCCAGAGCATACCTGTTGTATAGCCCCTACACTTTCCACACACTGTCATCAGCCTAGCCTTTTGTGGAAAAATATAGATCAAGGATGTCGAGAATCCGGATTATCTGCACCCAGACAATGCAGCTTATCAATATACATGTGAATTTATTGCAACGAAAGACTACCTCGCATTCAAGTGCATGAACATTGTACATTGAACAAAGTTTGCGCTCGGTCGCACAAGCTCGCCGGTATTGTAGACCGAGAGGTGAAGCCTTTTTCAGTACAGACCCAGTTTTTCCACTGAAACATACTCTTATTCATGCACCAGCAGCTTTTGAAAATGCATTTACAATTAATTTTGAGACATGGACTTTTAGACATACATCAGGAATGTAAAAGCATGAGGCTCTAGCTTTCTATCTGTTACTCATGCCAGGGTCAAAAGCAAGTTACTTCCTGCATCAAAGTTTATAATCAAATATTGAATAATGCCTAGAGTTGCACACATACATGCTGTACTGTCATCTTATGAATATCCTGATGACTTCAAAATCTTCAAGTCATATATGGGTGAGCAAAATATAAATTGTGATAGCCTTTTTGTTACTTCCATATTGTCAGTATCCCATTTCAAAGGAAGTCATTTAACCAATTTGCTGCTAACATATTGATACTAACACCTAGCTCTAGCTAGAACATTCTTTCCAGAAGCTTTCTGCTTCAGGTAAATACAAATGTTATCTATGGAGCCATTTCCATGTCTTCTACAAAAAATGCCCAAGTGAATATGTCAGGTACAAACTATCTAGTGGCCCAGTGGGAGCCCATAATTGTCAAATCGGCCTGCTAACTCCAGATGCAAGAACACAGGGGCGCAGCCAGGGGGGCCACAGGGGTCACGTGCCCCCCATCGGTGCCGGGGTGCCCTTTTGATTGCCAGGTGGTGTACCCTCTTTGGGCCGTACCGCTCGAAATTTAGTGCCCTACGCTGTTGAGCCTAGATGGAACTAGACTGCACTTAGTAATTTAAACTATTGGTTGACAATTAAGTGCCTTTTTGGTCAGTTAGGGCATTCTGTCGCCTTTGCAGGCACCCGGGAAGAGTATAGGCACGTAATCCGTTTCCAGATAATGCCTCATCGCCGCCAATAATCGTACGGGCGGAGCTAATCTGGTGCCCCTTGAGCTCATTTGGTGCCCCCTGAGCGCTGGTCTGGGCCCCTGGAGCTGATCATGTGTCCTCTGAGCTGATCTAATACCCTCGTAGTCAATATGGTGCCCCCTCCCCCTGAGAAAATAATTGTGGCTTCTGAACCTATATAATGCTCTCTGAGTTAGTCTGATGCCTCCGAGCTTGCCTGGTGCCCTTTGAGCTGATCCAGGCCCCCTGAACTTATTTAATGCCTCCTGGAGTTTATCTACTGTCCAGGGGCGCAGTCAGGGGTACAGGGGGCACGTGCCCCCATCAGTACCGGGTGCCCTTTTTGATTGCCAGGTGTTGTACCCCTTTGGGCCGTGCCGTTTGAAATTTAGTGCCCTACGCCGTAGAGCCTAGATGGAAGTGGACTGCATATAGCGATTTAAACTATTGTTTGACAATTAAGTGCATTTGTTGGTCAATTACGGCATTGTGTCGCCTTTCCAGGCACCCGGGAGGAGTATAGGCACGTAATCCGTTTCCAGATAATGCCTCATCGTCGCCAATAATTGTACGGGCGGAGATCACCTGGTGCCCCTGGAGCTGACCATGTGCCCTCTGAGCTGATAATGTGCCCTCTGAACTGTTCTGGTGCCTTTGTAGTCAATCTAGTGCCCCCCCCGCCTGATGAGAAAATAATTATGCCTTCTGAACCTATAAAATGCTCTCTGAGTTATTCTGATCCCTCCGAGCTTACCTAGTGCCCTATTAGCTGTTTTAGTGCCCCTTGAGCTGATCCGGGCCCGCTGAACTTATTTAATGCCTCCCGGAGTTGATCTACTGTCCAGGGGTGCAGCCAAGGGGCACAGGGGGCACGTGCCCCCATCACTGCCGGGGTGCCCTTTTTATTGCCAGGTGGTGTACCCAATTTGGGCCGTGCCGCTCGAAATTTAGTGCCCTACGCCGTTGAACCTAGATGTAACTGGACTGCATGTAGCGATTGAAACTATTGTTTGACAATTTAATACCTTTTTCGGTCAGCTAGGGCCATCTGTCGCCTTTCCAATCACCCCGGAAGAGTATGGGCACCTAGTATGTGTCCACCTAATGCCTCATCGTCGCCAAAAATCGTACGGGAAAAGCTAATCTGGTGCCCCTTGAGCTTATATCGTGGCCTCTCAGCTGGTTTTGGCCCCTTGAGCTGATTACTTGCCCTCTAAGCTGATCTGGTGTCCCTGAGTCAATGGAGTGCCCCACTGAGCAAATAATTGTGCCTCCTGAACCTATGTAATGCCCTCTGAGTTAGTCTTATGCCTCCGAGCCTGCTTGGTGTCCTAATAGCTTATTTAGTGCCCCTTGAGCTGATTCGGGCCCCCGACCTGATCTCATGCCTCCCCAAGTTGATCTACTGTCTCCTAAGTCAATATGGTGCCTCTTCAGCTGATTAGGTGCCCACTCAGCTGATAATTGATGTCTCCTTAGATGGCCTGGTGCCCCCCTGAGCTGGTTCGGTGTCCCCTGAGCTGTTATGTTGCCCCCTGAGCTGATTTAGGCCCATGCCATAGTCTGAGGGACTGGGGGCTGATTTGGGCCCCCAAGAGGATCGATCGGTCCACCTGAGCTGCACTAATGCCCCTAAGTCGATCTGGTGCCTCCTGAACCTATATGATGCCCTCTGAGCTAGTCTGGTGCACCCTGAGCTAATCTGGTGCCCTTTAAGCTGACCTGAACCTCCTTACATGATTTCATGAGCAGCTCTAAAGCTGTGAGCTGAGCTGGGCACACAGAGGCTGATGAGGGCCCCTGAGATGGTATGAGGCTCCTGAGCTGATTAAGTGCCTCTTGACTTGATCTGGTGTTTCCGAGCTGGTCGGGGACCACTGATCTGATTGTTTACCCCGAAGCTGATCTGGTGCCCTATGGGCATTTGGTGTCCCCTGAACAGCTCTGAGGCTTTTGAACTGATTGGGCCCCCAGCTGGTGAGGGATCCCTGAGCTGATTTAGTGCCCCTGACTTGAACTTGCCCCTGAGCTGATCGATCTGGTGCACCCTGAGCAGATATACTGCCCCATGAACATAACTAATGCTCCCTGAGTCGATCTGGTGCCTGCTGAGTCATCAATGTGTCTCCAGAGCCCATCTGATTACCTCTGAGCTAGTCTGGTGCCCCATGGCCAATATGGTGCCCTTTAACCGCACGGGCCAGAGCCCCCAAGGTTTCCGGGATAGCAGAAAACGACAAGGCGCACACCCGGTGAGGCCACCCACTGCATCATTTTCCCACATCCCGAAATTTTACCCCGGGTCACCCAAGGTCAGGTTACCAGACGAGGCAACCAAGGTCACCTCACTTCACTTAGAGCTCGTAAGAGCACATTTCAAAGTCGATCGATTTGAAACTTCCACACTTCATGACCCCTCCAGTGTCTACAAGCGTATATCCGGGATTTTCGATTTCGTGCCCTGAGGTCAGGTCACGAGGCGACCTCCCCATTGGAAAAGCATGGGAAAAGCTATTCATGATATAAAAGCCACAAAAATAATGCAAATACTCAGACTCTCAAACAACGTTTTGGACACCCTTCACGGATCCCAGGGCATATTTGCCCTTTGACGTTTCCAAGGCATCCAAGGTCACCGGAGGTCAAAACAGTATTTTGACAATAACTTTGACCTAATTGAGCTAGAGCGGTGAAACAAACACCATCGTTTTGTCTTGTCACTGGCCATTTGATATACGGCAAGGTCACTTTTGACCTTTCGTGACCTCAGGTCATATTAGGTCACGAGGTGACCCTGGCGGTCAAACCACTGGCGGGAGGTCTTACGTTCCACATAGCGGAAAAAGTACGGCAATTCTATCAAATTTACTTTACCAGGCCTCAATAGCTCTAATACATAAGAGTTATGCCCAGTTTGCTTAATCATTGCATATTTGAGTAAAATAGCCGATCTTGACCTAATTTGACCTCTGGAGGTCAAACCATTGACCTGAGCACAAAACAGCAAGTAATTCACTGAATTCACGCGAGCTTTCTATTGCACTTTGCAGATTTGCGCTAACGCCCATATTTCGGAGTTAGAGGGGGCCATCGATGGCCCCCGTGGGGCGAAGGTGGCGCCGGACCCCGGTGGGGCGCGGGTTAAGCTGACCCGGGCCTCCTGGGTTGATTACGTGATTTCCTGAGCAGCTCCCAGGCCCTGAGCTGAGCTGGGCCCACAGGGGTCGGTGAGGACCCCTGATGTGGTATGGGGCTCCTGAGCTGATTAAGTGCCTCCTGACTTGATCTGGTATTCCCGAGCTGATCTGGGCTCCGAACTGGTCGGGAACCACTGATCTGATTGTTTGTCCCCAAAGCTGATCTGGTGCCATATGGGCCGATCTGGTGTCCCCTGAGCAGCTCTGGGGCTTTTGAACTAATTGGGTCCCGAGCTGGTGAGGGATTCCTGAGCTGATTTAGTGCCCCTGACTTGATCTTGCCCCTTGACCTGACTTGAGGCCCCTGAACTGATCTGGGGCTCTAAGAGCTGATCCGGGGCCCAACAGCGGATCTGGGTTCTGGGGGTACCCTGAGCTGGTCTGGGCGCCGAGCTTGTGAGGGCCCCTTAAGTTGGCTTGAGGCACCCTGAGGTAATCTGGCGCCTTAAACTGTTCTGGGGCTTCTTGAACTGGTTTAAGGCCCTATGAGCCTATCTGTGGCCCATTGAGCTAGTCTGATGACCTCATCTCTGGGTCCAATGAGCTAGTCTACTCCCTGGGTGAAGCATGAGCTGCTCTGGGGCCTGATCTACATCAGGCGCCCAGAGGTGGTCTTGAATAGACAGATAATAAGAAAACAAGGTTAACTCCCATCATCTCGGGGAGGGGTCACTGAGCTAGTCTAGTCCCTGGAGGCACAACTGGGGGATGGGGAAGCTGCTCTGGAGGCCTCTGATGCACACTTGGGGGACCTAGAGCTGGTCTTGAATAGATGGGGAATAAGAACAGAATGGAAACTCCCCTTGTAAAACGGAGCTAACGAGGAATGAAGAATCTCTAAAAGGGCGTGTGATGTCTAGGCACCCCTGGTTATATAAATTGCTTATTATTTTGGTGGATTCTGGGAAGGGATGATAAAAGGCATGTGGCCCTAAGCTCAGAGCTCAGTCTCCTAAACCAGGATTTCTACTAATTAATTTAAATGAAGAACTAGTTTTCACTATTTTCAACCCTGTTACACCATCCCCATCCAAACCACCAGCCTGTTCTCCTTTTCTTTACTCTTAACTGGGACCGATCTTTGAGAATACCGAACTTGATAAACGCGTTCGAAAGGTATCTCCCAAATCATTCCAGCAGCAAAAATTGTGTTCTTCCAAAGACACTATGCCACTCCTCGTCCCACGGCGATTGTGGGATGCAAGGAACTTAATTCGCGTTCAGCCAGGGCTCACCGGTCACAAAACCAGTGCGCATAACAAATGAATTTTCGACTCCAATATGCCTTAAATTGCACATGGTAGCTGATATCACATGCTCCGCTGATTTCTTTGATGTTAAGTACTTGCATGAGTTGGCTGATTTGCCCTTAAATATATCCAAAACAGTCGTGTTTTGGTTACTTCCATGATATTTTGGTGACATTTTTTCCTTTTTTCGGTTTCAATCGAATTTTCCTTCTCCGTCAATGATTTATTTGCATTTTTATTGAACCAAAGATGCCCAAAAATGATATAAACAAAGATATAGTAAGTTTTTAGGTTACGTTAAAAAGTGTCCTTTTTTCCCAGCGTGCCCCTCCAAGTTGGTGTGCTCCTCCATACCAAAGCTCTGGCTGCGCCTCTGCAAAAGCAAATGTTGATAAGTTTGACCCTTCCACAGCTTCATCTTGCTCTTTCATTGCCCAAAAGATGCAGAATCCACTCAGAAAAGGCTAGTATAAGCAAGGGAATAGGGACAAAGAAAACATGTTTTTGATCGCAGTACTTTAAAACATATATTAATCAGTTGTGGGGAGATACTGGTCAGAGCAGTCAGCCTTAGGAGGAAACTTTGAAATTGCACCAAAACATGAACATACTTGACATTATGTGTTGCATTTTTCTTGGGGAGATACTTCCCTGGCCTCTATGAAATAAAACTTCTATTATATGCTTTGAACATAACAGCACATCCCTCCCAAGATACCTTTACTTTAAACTTCCCTCCCACCACACTAAAAACGTACAGAAACACAGAACACAAAAACAGAATATCAAAATTATGAACTTTAGTTACGCCCAAGGCAATAGAGTGGATACGCCAAATTGCATGGCCTCGAGCAGCTCAAGAAGATTTTCAAAGCCAGAAAAGCGTCATATATGAAACAAGTGCAAAAAGAGGCCTATTCTCAGGAACAAAACACATGCACCGCACACTTTGTGCTTATTTTTTTAATTTTTGAAATTTTTAAAATATATTTTCAAGAGTATTGAAATACTTTCACTGAAATAACCTTACTATTCTGGTAAATTTTTGTGAAAGATATTTCCATAAATGAGTGCTCTAATGTAGACAAGTACGGCTCTTCAGATACCTACTAAGCGCAAGCCCGTAAAATACAACAAAACAAACAGAAACAGTGTTCAAGCCCGCATGGTGATGTGGATGGACTGGAGCTGTTTTTTGCGTCAGATTTACTTTTTGGTGGAGATTGGTGCAATCTTTTTATTCCATGTTTGGTGCGAACCTGTGGAAAACTGGTGGTTCTTTATGACTGGTGTATTGATAATTATATATGGCTGATTGGCCTTGTTGGCCTGTTGGCTTACCTACTTTGCAGACCGGGTTGACCCAAGCAGAACAATCTTTTAACTATCTTCCAAGCTGTCTAGTGGCTAAACTAAAAGAAAATGCTCACATGTATCACTCGAGGGAAAATGTGAAGGATTTTTCGTTTGGAATACCAGCCATTCTCCCATGATATTCTGATGTTTTAGCTGAAAACTTGTCACTGCTAACTCCTCTATTCATAAACATTATTGAAACCCAATTATGAGACTCGTGTCAGCACATCATGATTGATAAAAGTGCAATGATGGATGAAATGTCTTATATAAATGGGCTTACTTCATCCCGATTCTTATAGCTGCAATGTGCATACCTACCTCTATCTAGAATGCCCATTGTTTTTATAAGGTGATGCTGGTTCTAACTGAAGTCAGCTTGCATCATAAGCAAGCCACGTTTCATACTGGGTTTTTTCAGTATCATTTTCTGCTGAATTATTAACACGCGCATTGACGGGGGTCTGAGCCACCTTCGCATTGACGGGGGTACCCGCCCCCCCTAAGATCTCGAGAACCACGGTAGGTAGCGAAAAACAGTAAACGGTGTTGGGCTGCCCATCCACTTCTCCATCGAAAACATTTAAACTATTTGTTCGTCAGGTCACATTTAAGGTCACAAAAGGTCAAAACATGCCCGTCATAGGGATAACATGTAAATTCAGTTTTTCGGCCATTACATCTGAACAAGTAAAGATAGAGCAGAACGACTTGAACTATATGAATCCTCTTAGCAAGCCGAATCGAATGATATATAATGTGACCTTGCTAGGTCAAATCAAGGATTTGACCTGACCTCAGGTCAGGTCAGGGTCAAATTATATAAAATGCATATCATTAGAACTGCAAAGCCGAGGCGAGTCTAATGCAGCTAAAATAAATGCTCTATCACCATCCATTACTGAGTTATTCCGTAAAAACCATTTTTCCCATATATTTCCAACGGATAGGTCATGCCTCGTACCTGACCTTAGGTCATCGATATCACAAATACCGGAACATATTTTAGAGAACTCGGTGGGGCCATTATGTGATATGAGTTTCAATCGGATAAGTTCACCCTGCTCCGACTTATGCTATCTTAAACTTTTTTTGAGGTCGGGTCACTTGACCTGTACTGGTGACCTGACCTGAGATGACCTAACCTTGAAATTTTCACAGAAGTTGTAAAAATGATGAGGGAAAAGGTATACCAAGTACGACGGCGCCACGCGCCGCCGTTTTTCTACTATCTCCAAAAAACCCGAGGGGGGGCAGTACTGCACAAACACAGAAACAAAACAAAAACGGAAATTTAAGGGTCCTTTTTGGCCCATTCTGCGAAGGTCTGCATTTCCCAAAATATCAGTCAAACCCCTATATCTTCCGATCTAATTAATAAAAATTAGTTCCCATTTCAGATAATAAAAGAGAATAGCCTCGTTTATTATATATTTAGAGATAAAAACTTTGAGACTGAAACTTTTTATTTTAGAGGCAAAAATAAAATATAAGTTTTTAAAATTTTTATTCTCAGCCCCCTGGTTTCCAGACCATGATAGCTACGGTATTAAACTTAACACGGCTGAATATAAAACTTCGTTGCCGTCATTTTTCTCACTCATACCCCCCACTTATCTCTTACGGCTTCCGCGCTATCAGCCGTAAAATACATTTCAAAGTGGTAATTTTATCGGTTCATTTTTGCTTCACACCAGGATTTCGAATGGTTAATATAGATGGAAGTGGATGAAATTCGGCAAAAAGCTAGTCCAAAGACATATCTTGCCATCGCAACAGGCTGCATATCATAGCAACAACAGTGTACCTTTAATTAAATGTAATACACAATGCTAGTAAGTTTTCCGCTCGAAACCTCACCCCGCCGTTCGGCCGTAGCGTGGCTGCGGGCGGCGCACTGGTAGCTGCTATGCGAGACAGATACCATAGCTATCTACGCATGCTATAGACCAGCGCGAATGCCCGGTGGTGGCAGGGTAGTCTGTCTCGTTTCGGCTCCTCTACTCGTGCGGCGGGCGCGTTGTCTATTAGATATTCATATCAGTCGGATGGCCGGGTGGCGGCCGTGCGGTAGGGTCCCGCTCGCTGCGGCGACTTGCGACGAATAAAAAACAAAATGGTGGTAAGGAACTGGTTTGCTTGTTTGGTTTGTTGTGTTCTGTTTCTTTATGTGTGTCCAAATCTTACTGTGTATGTGTGTGATAGGTCCGGTAAAAGTGATGTGTTTTATGAGAGAGATAAGAGAGGCCCCACCACTTAAGCCTTCGGGCTTTTGCGTCAATCTATTTGTTATGCCTGTCATATTGTTTCCGTCCAATAAAAGTTTATCATCTGTCTATCTATCTACCCACTAGTTAATGCATCCTCTAACCATAGGTAGCACTGGCCAAAGGATCCACCGTTGCACACCATTTCTTTCCCAGCCGAATAAACCTCTTTGTGGTGATACCATGACACGTGACTCCTTGCACTCCCTGCTTAAATAAACTTAATAAGCAGTGGCGGATCCAGGCCATTAGTATGGGGGTGGGGCTAAGGAGCTCGAGCATAGGCGGATCCAAGACATCAGTACCTGGGTGGGGCTAGTGAGCTCGAGCATAGGCGGATCCAGGACATCAGTACGGGGTGGGGCTAAGGAGCTCGAGCATAGGCGGATCCAGGACATCAGTTCGGGGTGGGGTTAAGGAGCTCGAGCATAGGCGGACCCAGGACATCAGTACGGGGTGGGCTAAGGAGATCGTCATAGGCGAATCCAGGACATCAGCACGGAGGTGGGGCTAAGGAGCTCGAGCATAAGCGGATCCAGGACATCAATACGGGGGTGGGACTAAGGAGCTCGAGCATAGGCGGATCCAGGACATCAGTAGGGTGTGGGGCTAAGGAGCTCCAGCATAGGCGGATCCAGGACATCAGTTCGGGGGTGGGGTTAAGGAGCTCGAGCATAGGCGGACCCAGGACATCAGTACGGGGGTGGGCTAAGGAGATCGAGCATAGGCGAATCCAGGACATCAGCACGGAGGTGGGGCTAGGGAGCTCGAGCATAGGCGGATCCAGGACAGTACGAAGGTGGGGCTACGGAGTTCGAGCATAGGCGGATCCAGGACATCAGTAAGGGGGTGGGGCTGAGGAGCTCGAGCATAGGCGGATCCAGGACATCAGTACGGGGATGGGCCTCAGGAGTTGGAGCATTAGCGGATCCAGGATATCAGTTCGGTGGTGGGGCTAAGGAGCTTGAGCATAGGCGGATCAAGGATTACCGATAGAGGAGGCACCGTCCGCAGGGCAAGGGGTGTAATCCGGAGCGTAGAGCGCAACTTTTGACACGTAAAATCCTTCCGATGGGCGCCAATTTTTGAATCTTAGGCGGAAAGGATGGGAAGTGACATTTCAGGGGTGCCATCGAATGTTTGAGGGGCGCCGTGGCCATTTCAGGGGGTGCTGAGGATCGACCAAAGGGGGGGTGCACATGCCTCCTATCCCCCCGCTACCCTGAATTCACCTTTTAGCTCCAGCCTCTCTGCCATTGCCTCCAAACATCCTTTGCTCATGCTATAGCTCTAGGCATTTTCACATGGGGGGGGACTTAAGCCCACTAGCCTCGCCCCTTGTATCCGCTATCGTATTTAGACATGTAAATAATATATAAATCTCGTTGCACTCTATTCCATATTGTCGAACAATATTAATGAGAGGAAATCGGTCATGCAGATTTTGAATCCGGTCTTCAGGTCAATGAAAGGTCACTGCGCATGCGCAGTGGAACTAATGGTAACAGAGGCTATCCCGGCAACCTACGGGTCGATTTTTTTGAAGATTTGTGAACAAGAAAATGACACGGAAAGAAAACCGCAAATAATGTCATAGTGAAGCTGCACTGCCCTGCGCATGCGCCGTAGAAATCTTAAAGATAAGCCTTAAAGGTGAGGATATTTCAGAAGAGGACATGGACAGAGGAGAGCGAACATGCTTAAATTTAGTATGAAAGTTTTGACACCCTTGCTTACTACAAAGGTAAGTGCGCATGCGCATTAGAAGTTATGGTCAGGGAGGCTATCTCGGGAGCCAATAGACCGATTGGGCTAAAAATTTGAGAGTAATAGCAGAATACTATCTGCTAATCCCAATTCACGGAATTATGACATTGCATTGTGCTGCGCATGCTCAGTATGAATTCTAAGGAATATTAGGCTATAAGGGATAGTTTAGTTCAGGAGACAAACAAACGACATACCAACATGCTTCAGTCAATTATAACGGTATCTTCGCTCTCATTCACTGCAGACTTTACTGCGCATGCGGACTGGGACTTAGGATAACCGAAGCTAACTCGGCAACAAATAGGCTGAATTTTGCGAAGATCTCCAGGTGTAGGTGAAATATGGTCGGCAAACCCATAATATTTTATATTGTATCTCCTTTCTTCTGGGCATAGCCAGTCTTTACTTAACAAACCAAACTTTATACGTGTGATTATTTATGTGATGACATGAACAGACGACAAACGTGGCGCAGTGTGCAGAGACATGTTATTTAGGAAAACATGGACTTACACATGGGACTGAATGTAGTCAGAATGAGAACATTAGACCTCAAGTCCCAACATCGCGTTACTATATGTATCATACTGCTGAAAACACTCGCCTGTCAATCGAACTGCTTGCCTAACGTACATTGTCACCGGCTTCTCCTGCGCCGGAGCGCCACCTGCCGAGGCCGCAGGCCGAGGTCTGTTGTTGTTGTTGTTGTCTGTTCTGAGCGCTGGTATCAGAGACCTAAAACTTTTGTGGATAGAAGGCACTTCCAAATGAATAAGCACCACGGTTGTCAATTTTCAAAATTTTCAAAATTTTGCCCAGAATTTTGTATTATGTGATTTTTAACTTTTATTTTTCTATTTTTTGCTAATTCATCTACATTCTTTAAACTTACACCCTTTTACATCAGACAAATTTGTAGTTGACACAAAAAGTTGGAAAGAAAAAGCTTTAAATTTAGGGCTCTAAATTAGCTTTTAAACTTTGCACCCTAAGTTTGGCATACAGGCTCGAAATATCTGAAGCTACAGCAGTTCAGGTTCTGAGTCAAATATCAACGTAAAGGCCGGTTTGTGCAGTACTGCACAAACACAGAAACAAAACAAAAACGGAAATTTAAGGGTCTTTTTTGGCCCATTCCGTTAAGGTCTGCATTTCCCAAAATATCATTCAAACCCTTATATCTTCCGATGTAACTGATAAAAATTAGTTCCCATTTCAGATAATAAAAGAGAATAGCCTCCTTTATTATATATTTAGAGATAAAAACTTTCAGACTGAAACTTTTTATTTTATGAGCAAAAATAAAATTTAAGTTTTTAAAAATTTTATTCTCAGCCCCCTGGTTTCCAGACCATGATATCTACGGTATTGAACTTAACACGGCTGGATAGAAAACTTCGTTGCCTTCATTTTTCTCACTCATACCCCCCACTTATCTCTTACGGCTTCCGCGCTATAAGCCGTAAAATACATTTCAAAGTGGTAATTTTATCAGTTCATTTTTGTTTCACACCGGGGTTTAGGGTGGTTAGAGTCATTGGAGGGAAATGAAATTTTGCATGCAGCTAGGTAAGAGACATATGTCGACATTCCATCTGCATAGATATCAATGAAACACCAAGTTACCTATACAAACATGCCGTTTCTCCACGCATCGTTGTAGCAAATCACCACGCGTCACCCCTGCGTCCACACCACGGCAACGCCGGCGATCGGCGCGGCCGTTTCTGTTTATTTATGGTCTGGTAAAAAAGTACCCAATACTACCCATAATGCATCACAAGTAATTAGAGTACCGTAAAAGTCCGAGTTTACAATAAGAGTATTATGTTTCTGTTTTTTGACCATGGGTGGATCCAGGGAATAATTAGGCTAGGTGCCCCCCACCCTTCTCCCCCCATCCCCCTCCCCCCAACCCCCAATCGACCATCGGCGCCCTCTGAAATTGTAAAAACACGCCTCTCAAGGTCGATGACACTCCCTGAAATGTCGCTTCCCATACGCGGATCCAGGATTGCCTATCGGGGGCGAAGTGGAAGGGAAACTTCCTGGTGGGCGCTATCTACACCAGGGACGCCACTTTTGGCCGGAAAAACCTATCAAGTAGGCGCTAAAACCTATCAGTAGACCCCGATACCTGCATCTCGGGGAAAACGACATTTCAGGGGGTGCCATCGAACTTTCCAGGGGTTTCCGGGACAGGGGTCTAAAAAGTGAGCTTGTGGTCACCGACTAAAATCCAAGCTTCTTCGATGGTCGCCGAACCTAATGCTACATGTATTACAAAATCGGTCTTAAAAGTGGTATAAATATGGCTATAGGGAAGCACTGGCGAGTGCAAGGGGGATGGTTCCAATAAAATATAGATATAAAAAACATATAAAATATAGATCGAGTTTCTCGATATCGATGACCTAAGCCAGAATCAAGTCATTACCTAAGTGATTTCATGAGATTATAATTCAGTATTAAAGTCAAAGTTATGATCTGAAAGCAACAAAACTATACATGCTGGCCCTTAACCCTAGCCCCGGTGACCAGCATGAATCACCTATGAACCCCCCCTGGTGGGAGGGTGTTAAAAATGACACCCTCGATCTCGGAAACAAAGAAAGAAGCGAAAAAAGCGATCGAAAGGTCACCGGAAATGCAATCGGCGTTACTCCTGGAATTTTTGCGTAAGGTCAATACTGTGGTCACCAGAGGGGAAAAATTCATATACGTCAAAATGTATCAAATGCAGTGCTCTATAAAACCTTGCTTATCTCCGTACGCAAAATAGCCGGAACCACTTTCTCAACGCTATTCGACAGAGCCCGACCAGCTCTTTCACTAAGGCAACATCCATTTTCATATCAGGTCAAAGGCTAGGGCGCAACAGGACACTGAATATTGGAGATGTTATCACGTAGCTTCAAGTTATAATAGGAAGAACGCTCGCTTTCAGCGTGATATGTCGGACCTAAAAGCCAATGTTGGATAGTGATCAGTCATTTATACGCACTACGCAGTCATGAATACGTATCGATAGTGCCCACTGAGCTTAGGTTAAGTCTGTTTGGAGGTCAATCGAGGTCAAAGATGATACGCTGTCCGTACACAAGGGCAATCAAATGGGCGCCGAAAGCTGTGGGACGGGGTACCTACGCATCCCCCTGTTGGCCAACCAGAGGGGACATCTCCCCAAAATTTTAGGTTCATCGTCATTAATGCTGTCAGGTACCAAATATGCTCACAATTCCCCTGCCCCGGCCAGCACCAGCCCGGGTCCGTTCCCGTGTAAAAATTCCGTGGCAGCACCCCTGGGCATTAAAATTTTCGCCCATTACTTCTATACCAAGCAAGATACAACCATGATTGATTCACCATTATTGTTCTCTCATCAATAATGGTTTTATTTTGTGTCCATCCATGTGAAAAATTGTTAGGCCTTATCTTAGAGACAAATAAAAGGGTTTGCAGCACCTTAAAAAAGAGCCTCAGAAACAGTTCCGATGTTTCATTTAACTAGAGAAAAAAACATTTTTACATGTACATACATGCGTCATGAAATACTTGTCATTCTTCACCTTGAGGCGCCACAAATCAGATAAATTCCTGTAACATTTCAAATAAATAATTCAAACATTATTCATTGGCAACATTTCCTCAGAAGTACAGTGGAAAATATCAACCATTGCTAAGATGAGGCCCAATTTCTGCTCCATTGTTGAACATGGTTCTACTCAAAGCAATAGCAATGCTGTCTCTTGGGAATAACCTTATTTTCTTTGCATGACATCATTCCCATGATAACTATTTCCAAAGCTCTTAATTGATGCATTTTAGCATTAATAATCAGGACTGAAAAAGTTTCCAGAATAGTTGCTGATGACCCATTTGGACCAGGATTGGGTACTGAGAAGAACAGTTTGCATTTCAGCAACCTGTTCTTTTGTGGTGGACACAATCTGTGATATTTCTACTGTACCTCTGTGGCAGTGCTTCCATAGTTCATCCATGCTAGAGAAAACAAAACGAGTCAACATTCTTGTGACAAAAATACAAGATATTATCAGAAACTTGGATGCATATAATCAATCAGTTAAAAAACATACACACACACCCTGATCACCCAGTGTGCATCCATCTGTGCAAAAGACACAGCTTATTCTATGTTTGGCAGACTTGGATTGGACCATTGTCCTTGCAGTGGAGTCTTCTGGCAAATTGGAAATGGTTTTTCACATCTTTGTGCTGTGCAGGAATGCACATTTATATCCCTTATGGGGTACCAATGCAAAGTGATGGATCTAGGATTTTAGTAGGGGGCAGCCCTCTGAGATTGCATCCTGTCAACCAAAAGGGCACACTTTACCCAAAAGGGTGGCTATCGTCATCAATCAGTGGGAGAAAACTGTAATTGGTGTGACTTAAAAATGGTAACAGTGCCATAAATGGGAATGCTTGACCCATAGATGGGAACACCCATTCCCAATTATGGGAATGCTTGAGACCATTTTCCAGAACAAAATTTTGGGCCATGAAACAAACTTTTCGTCTTTCTACCTGGCTTATTTCTGTTCTTCAAATTTTAGAGGGCATTTATCTTTCAAACAGAAACAGGAAATCATACTTTATACCCTGCTTCAAATATTGAAGCTCAACATGTTTAGCTCAACTGAGCAAGAGCACCGTTAACCGTCTCCTCCGACAAGCCGTCCGGATTACCTCCTGGCCTCCCATACGCCTCGTTGCCCCCATCCATATAAATATTGAGCCCGTTTTTCTTTACGTCTCGCGGCTTCCTCTCTCCACTCCCTCAGATGCTCCTCCAGGACGCGATCCTCTCGTCGCCAGGTGTTCCCGCCCTCGGCCAGGTTCATTAGTGTATCACCCTCTGGAACTGGCAGTGACAGCCCCTCGCGATGGAGTCCCCAATATGAGGTGACGCCTGGCCGGTGCTTCCTCAGTGCTGTTTCCTGGGACTTCGTCTCGGTTGGAGATCCCGTTGTCTGTGAAGTCCGCCAGAAACTGCTCGAGGTCGTCCACTTCCTTCACAGCTGCTCCCTCCTCAAAATCCTCCATTCGGACCCCGTTCGCCTCCCGAAGTAGAGTGTCGATTGGATCTTCGCACGCGCCATCGTCACCTCCCTGCGCCTCCTCCTGTCGTCGCTGCTCGAGGGCTTCCACTCTTCGAGTGAGCTCCTGACAGCCCCTGCAGGATGCGCAAGCCTCGCCTCCAGGCTGGAGATCCGCTGCCGGAACAAAGAGAACTCTTCCATCTCTGAAACAGAAAGTGTGGTTAGTCAAGCCTATCTACTGACTGCCCGGCCGTCAACGGACTCGAACGGGTTGTCCTACGTTGTATTGCTTCCGAATGTTGCCGTTGAGTAAGAGGCTCAACCCGCTTCCGCGACTAGAACTCTAGCTGCAGTCTATCTGGGGGCCGTATTGACATTCCACTGCGGGTTACATAGGTTGTATCACTTCTCCCCTCCTTGGAGTTATTGTCAGACCCCAAAGCCAGTCTGGGATCATGGGAGATGTTGGGTACTGAGGGGCTGCTCATGTCCTTCCCTCTCACCCCCTGGCCTGGGGGTATTTCCCCGTTCCTAGTATTCCTGGGTTGGTCTGTTATCAGCCCATCTGACTCTTGTTACCCTTCCTAGCTGCGGTCCGGCTCAAGTCTCGTTCTTTCACTGGCTTCAGGTGGTCATGATGAACCCTCGTCTCCTTGCCGTCAGGTAGTCGAATCTGTATACCACCCTGACTTACTCGGTCCCTCCCTTTGCAGAATTATCCCAGGGCCCTTATAGTACAGCCCCAACTTTCGCTTGCCGCCTGCACTAGCGACGTGATCTGCGACCCAAACTTTCTGCCCCGAGGCGTATGCGGCCTCCTCTGTTGCGCCCTGCTGTCCCACCACCATGTCAAAGGCAGCCTGGTCGATGTTGTCCTTAACATGGTTAAAGGCGGCCCGCAACCTACGTAAGTTGTTGTCGACGAAGCAGTTGACGCGACCACCCCCGCTCTGTCCCGATTAATTCATCTACAGGGAGACGTGCTTCACGGCCGTGAACGAGGTAGAACGGGAGTAGCCTGTCACCGCATGCTTGGAGGTATTGTAGGCAAACGTCAAAAACGGAGGTGTTTCTCCCAATCAGACCCGCAAGGTTTGATGTATTTCGCCGTCATATCCTTCAATGTCCGATTAAACCTCTCTACCATACCATCACTCTGGGGACGGTATGGTGACGTGCGGTCTTTTTATTCCTAATCTCCTACACAAATCTTGAAAGACTGCTGCTTCGAATTGCCTCCCTGGTCAGAGTGAAGTCTTTCCGGAACCCCTGGCGAAGCACCATGTCGAGTAAACACCCTGACACGGTCTCCGCTGTCTGATTTGGCATCGGGTATGTGAACACAAATTTGGAAAAATAGTCCATTGCCACGAGGGCGTACTTGTTCCCTTTTGATGACATCGGCATCTCGGTGATATCTAAAGCCACTCTCTCAAATGGCCGCGAATATGAATCTGTGCGGAATGAAGCCTGCGGGCGTGGGCATGGGCGCTGCGCCTTTGACAATCCCTGCATGTTTCACAGTAGTCTAACACGTCTCTGTGCATAGTTGGCCAGAAAAATCTGGCCTTAACTTTTCCAATGTCCTGGTCGCGCCCAGGTGGCCCGCTGAGACATCATCATGAAGCATCCTCAGGACCTCCCGACGCCATGTGACTGGTAAAAGAGGGACAGTTGAAACAATATCGTCTCTCGCTCTATGTAGCACTAATATCTCGTTTTCGATGCTCAGGTCATCAAACAATCGAGCCAGAAGACGCAGTTCACGGCAACGCTTCCTAAGCCTCTTCTTCGGTGGAAGATGTCCTTGTCGTACCCAATCCAGGACTTCACTTAAGATTGGGTCCAATTCCTGCTCCCTCCGCAAACTTTCGTCTGGGATTTCATTGTCGGATGAGCTCTTGTCACTGGCGGCTGCTTGCGGACCCTCCTCTTGGGCCGCTGCCGTATAGTATATGGTGTTCTCGTCGCCCTCCCCGAGGACTCTACCGCTGTATCCGTGTGTTTCGACACTTGTCTGGACATGGCGTCTGCGTTGCCATTGTCCAAGCCTTTTCGATACACCACCTCAAAATCATACGTGCTTAGCTCCAGGGCCCAGCGTCCCCTTCTACCTGTGGCGTCGCCCTCCACCTTGATGGAATGAGGTAGGTTAAGGAGAGGCTTGTGGTCGGTCAGCACAGTGAATGTTGTGGCTGCGAGATAGTGTCGGAAATGTTTAATCGCCCATACGACTGCCCATAACTCCTTATCGTATGTGTGCCATTTTTTCACTCCTGTTCAGAACTTTACTGGCATATGCCACTACCTTGTCATCCCCATCGACAGTTTCAGTCAACACAGCCCCCACCGCCGAGTTCGGGGCGTCTGTCGCTATGCTGAACCTCCCCTTGAATGAGGGTAGGGTTAATACTGGTGGCGAAGTTAGTTTTCCTTTGGTCTTCTCGAAGCTTTCGAAGCTCCGCTGTCCATGTCAGGTCACCTTTTTCTCTGCCGCCTCCCTGAGTGGCTTCACCAAGTCGGAATACCCCGGCACGAATCTTGAATAGAAGCTGGCCAGCCCCAGGAAGCTCCTGAGATCTTCAGCCCTTTGAGGTCGTGGCCAGTTCCTGACTTTTTCGACATTCGCAGGGTCAGGATGAACTCCCGTCCTTCCCACCTTGTGACCCAGGAACACTACCTGATCCCTGGCGAGGCAACACTTTCTGGGCTTTAGTTTCATCCCTGCTTCTCGGATCCTCTGAAAGACTTCTTCCAAGTGCTTGAGGTGTGCCTGTTCCGTTTCTCCGAAGACGATTACATCATCTATATAGACCAGGCAGCTTTTTGAGTCGACCCCGCAAGTACCAATTCCATCAGACGTTGGAAAGTCGCGCCAGCGTTTTCCAAGCCGAATGGCATGGCTCGAAACTGGTGGAGACCCTTGCCGGTGCTGAACGCAGTCTTTTCCTTATCCTCCTCCGCGAGATCCATTTGCCAATATCCCGCAGCCATGTCCAAAGTTGAAAAGAATTTGGCTCCTGCGAGGCTATCCAGACTTTCATCAATCCTAGGGATAGGGACCGGAAGGCTCTGGGTAACTGCGTTCACTGATCTCAAGTCCACGCAAAACCTAAAGCTGCCATCTTTTTTTCTTGGCTAGGACGATCGGAGAACACCATGGGCTTGAACTCTCTTCGATGATTCCGTCTCTCAGCATCTTGTCTTTTTGACGTTCCACCTCCTCTCCAGCTTCAAGGGTATTCGACGGGGCCGTTGTCGAATCAGGGCAGCTGTGCCCGTGTCAATATGATGCTTCAACAGCTTGGTCTTCCCTAGGTCATCATCATTCTTGCTGAAGATATCGATGTATTCGTCCACCAATCTTCCAAGCACCCTTTTTCCCGGCTCTGACACCGCTGCCTCTTCTAGACCAAGCTCGCGAATGACTTTGTCTCGTTCCGCTGGTTCCGCTTCCTGTTCCGTAAGCGCTGCTGTCGAAATTTCATACACACCTGTTCCATCTGTCTGGATAGTATGAAACGTGCCAACTTCGACGCCGGATGGAATGGTCAGTGAATGTCCCCCAATATTTGTGATGTGAAAAGGTACTGTGCCGTCGTCCTTCACGTTTGTTACTGCCCTTGGGACTCGCCACTCTTGTTTTTCTTCTGAACGACAAGGTTCTAAAACGCCCTGCCATTTTCCTTCCGTGGGCCCGTGTGGTACCCCATCCAAAGCATGTACCTTCAGGTACGCTGTCGTTCGGGATCTAGCGGGAATAGACACCGCAGAGCATGTTATTACGCGTGATTTCTTCGGGCGCAGCTCCTCATATGTGGGCAGGGGCAGATGTAGTCCCTTGATCTTGAATAATGCGGCCTTGTCATCCAGGATCGTATTATGCATGCAGCAGAAATCTCTTCCCAGTATTATTTTGTAGATGAGGCCTGGTATGATCATCATGGGTTGCGTAAACTCCAGTGACTGTATCGCCAGTGCGACCTCCGCTAGTCCCGTGACCTCGATTTTGTCTCCCCCAGCTTGGGTTATGCTTCCAAAGGACCCCTTTGGACAGCAGCCTTGGGGATAACGGAATCGGCGAACTCCCCTGCTTATCATAGAAGTGTCCGCGCCAGAATCAATGAGGGCCCAAGTACCCTGTCCCTCGACCTCCACTCTTACGATAGCAGCGTGCTTTAGGTGTGACGATGTGTCCGGGTTTTGACTGGCGCCTGCTGCTGGCCCCAGTCACTGCCCGTTTCCCGCCCGATTCTCCTCAGCATTTGTTCTACTCGGATTACCATAGAAGTACTCCCTTCTATTCGCATTCTCCGTGACTGGCTGAGATCTGAAACGACACTCAGCTGCCCAATGCCCCTGCTGTCCACAGTTCAGACATGTGACCGTGCCCCTATCCCCAGAGGAATGCTGGAAACCCGCACCCCCAGCTGAGACAGGCGTTCTCCAACATTCTGACACAGAATGTCCGTGTCTACCACATCCCAGGCATTGAAATCCCAGCCTTGGTTGCCGCTCTACCCCCGTCGACTGCAGTCGCTGGGCTGTCTGCCGCCCCCTTCGTAACCACTGAGGGCAGTTCTGTCTCAGGTGGCCGGGATCCCCCACTCAAAACACGCCCTGTTGCTTCGCTGTCCGAGGTTGTTCATTGCACCGGACGGGCGATTTACCTGGCGGCCTGGACCAAACAACCGCGGGCAATCCCTTCTAAAGTGGGTGTTATCACCGCACTCGAAACAGGCGCCCCTCCTTGCTCCTTCCTTGCGTCTTCAGTTGTTTTTTTCCACATGGGTCTTCAGCTCCTTGACCTCGTTCTGCAGTTCCTCCATCATGGCGAGCAGTGATGAGTTCTGTCGCTCGTCCTCTCTCGCAGTTGTGGATGCCGTTAATGCCCCATGCGCTGCTACTGCTACGTGTTCCCCGCCTTTTACCGCCGCCTGCATTGCTGCCAGCGTTTCCTTGCGTTCCTTCATCTTCCCTAGCTTCCTGTACTGCTGCATCCAGGAGATTATGTCGTCTCTTCCATGCAGCTTTTCTTGCAGCATATGGTCCGAAAGCCCACACATGAAATGCTCGAAAGCGGTAGCTTCTAGTTGTTTAGTTGTAAGTGCCGGATAAGCTAGCTGTGTCAGCTTTTTATCCTTTCTGCAAACATATCTGTATCCTCGCCGGGAAGCTGACTCGCTTGTCGAAGCTCTGCATGGGCTCGCCGCGTGTTAGAGCTGGTGCCATATTTCTTTTCCAGGGCCTCCTTTAGTTTCTTGTAATCTGTATAAATAGTTTTTCCTAACTTCCCACATTCATCTAGTGCTGACCCGTCCAAAACGTCGCGTAACAAGCCCGATAATTTACTTTCCTCCACATCGCAGAAACGGATTTCAAAGCGTGAAATCCAAGTCTCCCAGTCATCTCCCCCTTGCCCCGTGAACTTCGTTGTGTTTGCGATTTTGACTGCTAACTCTGACATTATGGTCTGGTTTGGTTGAAATTAAGTTTGGACAAAAAAACGAGTGCGGTTTTTAATTTGGCACAATAATGTTGGTAGAAAAGAACTACCTGATGCGTGGCAATGGCTGTTATTGGTAAAAGAAAATAGTTTTTCAAAATCAATGTGCAAGCTTGTGCTTCTGGGATCTGGAGATCGTGCCGGGAAAGTATCGTTTTACAGCTGCGTGTATGATCGCCTACAATCCCCGTTCACGAAATGCAATTGGCAAGGCGTTATCTCGTTTCCTTTCTGGCTATAGATCAGTAACATTTATATTTGTCAATTGAGAAGCAAAACAAAAATGTACCTGAAGCTAGGGTTATTCTTGGATTCCTAATATTGTGATCACTAGAAAAAATTATTTTAGTTGTCCAACAATGCAGTAACTGAGAGCTATTTGAGCGAGAAACGCCTCTTGCTCTGGTTGTGCCGGTAATCCGAACTCGGTTTAATTATTAGTCGCCAGAAACCCTGCGGACCAGATCGAATGAGAAAAAATTCTCACGAATGCGCCGAAACGGTCCGCGTTCGCCAGAGCACAAAGAAATCAAGGCAAAACGCAAACACTCTACTGTTGCGTCGCTAACCCGACACGAATATAATTTCTATCGCTGAAAACAGCAGATCTTATTGATAAATATGGGGCAAAACGCCGTTATAGGCCGTCTTTATAGAACCAAAATGCTCACGGATGCGCCGAAACGGCCCACATTCGTTGAAGTATGGAATGGAGCACTGCCACTCCACAGCCGAGTCGTTAATCCGAACTCGAATCAAAACGATATCGCTGCAAACAGCGAAGTATATTCAACTAACGCACTTAAAACGCCGTAATAGGTCGTTTTTATGCTCTAAATGGGCCGAAACGGTCCGCATTCGGCTGAGCACGGGAACTGAAAAGTTTCCCCTATGGCCGAGTCGTTAATCCGAACTCGTTACTTAATGGCTCTCGCTAAAACAGCGAATGACAATTGCACAGGCGCAAAGAAACGCCGTCATAGGCCGTCCCTTTCTTATTTTATTTCGGTAGGAAATCCAACCGAAACGGTTTATGAGCCGAATAATCAGCTAAAAAATTATTGGGTGATCAACACCGCAACAGCATGCTCACAGTTTTACAATATGCGTCCATTTAGAGAAAAAATATAATGTGAACTCACCTTTCTCGCAACTTACCGAGCGCTTGGTCCTACCGACCGCGCCAAATGTTGGGACGTAACACTCGGTGTCTTTGATGTCTGCTTGTATTCTTATCCAGCACCAACCGACCCTTCGTCACCAGCCCACCGGCACGTACTGCCACTCTCCAGCCCGGCTGACCCCTCCCGGGTCAGCAGCGGGCAGCGCGCATGCGCCGTCGGCCGGCTCAGTCAGCCAGCCGCCGCTGGACGGAGCGCTCACGCTCCCCGTCCCACATTATGATCATTCACATGTCTTGGTGCATCTGTGTAAATAAAACACTAGTCATATACAAAATCAATTAATAGATATCTAGAAAAATAACAAAAAGTTTTTAAATATTTGATTTATATTGCCACTTGAGATAATAATATATACAGACCAAGACATATGGCCATACAGAACATGATGCGAGCCAACCTAGCGTAACAAAACCTGTTTTCAGCACCTTTAATGCCATTTTACACAACTTCTAAACTTCAAAGCTCCATCTGTAGCCTCATCATTTGTATTCTAGTGGTGGGGGCAGTAGCAAGGTATTTTCTACCTCGCAGATCTGGTTTAATCAGTTTTGGGGTACCCTTTTCTTCAGGCCGCCCTGAATCCTTTCAAACTTACGGGGTCCTGAACTCGAGTTCAGGGATCCCTTGGACCTGTCACTGCTGTGGCACCCCAAATGGAAGCTCATGTTAATTTCTGTGCCTACTAAGAGCATCCTAAAAAATTCCCTATTTCTCATTTCAGGGACTTTAAAATCTTTAAATAACAGGCCTACTTGGTCACCCAGTTATATGTCCAGCTATAAGGCAAGAACATGGTGGTATCAAAAATAGTATACTTGTAATGGATAGTCTCATAATTAGGCACCACAAAAATCGTTCAGAATATCCACGCCCTTGGGAATGTGTGACTATAGAACAATGTTTACGATGACATTTCAGTGTGATTGTGGTTGGAAAGAGTTTAAACATGCACCACTGGTATTCAAGTTTTTTTCCTTCTGAGACTTTTCGCGGTAAAGCAAAACAAGGAAACATCATTGCAATTAGACTCCAAAACCCACCTAGATTGCACGGACCGTCTATGATAAACGCACATCTTGATTTAACCCCTTGGATTTAACAAATTGAACACCAGTCGTCAAAAACAGCGCCCACCAACAAGAATACAAAAATATTAGCGGCAGCCCACGCCGCGCTCGTTCTGACGGCCGCACACACCGAAAATGTACCAGGGCGACCACCTGCGACCAGGCAACCACGCAAGTCGGCGGTTTCGGCCGACTCGGTCGCCCATTGGTCGCCTATTGAAAAAAAATGAAAATCACCGACTTGGTACCGACTCGTGACGGATTCTAGTACATTCTAGTTTGAACTTAAAAATAATACATAGATACGGTATAAGGAGATGGCATCAGCTAAGGTACCAGGTAATTTCAGTCGCTTTTCATAAAATTGGAACAAAAATTGTAATAAGAAGAAACATAACTAGCAAAGACTAGCAGCAACTAAGGGCGGTGACGATGCCAGATGTAATCGGCCAAAGATGCCCCGTTGTAGCCAAGCTGTCTTTCAGAAACGCCAAACAAGCCGGGAAACGAAGGCTAACTTGGCTCTTTGTCGAAGTAGATTCTGCCCATTCTTGGCTAAAAGAACTGGCAGACTTCATCCAATAGATTTTTATGGGCACTGGGTGTATTACGATGACGCGTGGAGACAGTGGAGAGGGTAACCATATTTAAAAGCAGGAGCGGATGGTGGAAGCTAAAATCATGGGAAAACAGATAGAATCAGAGTTTGAGACGGTTGCTGGGTCGCCAACTAAAAGATGATAGGGTCGCCGACGGCGTAGGTAGTTCGGCAAGTTTATAGACCCCTGTTCCGGGACAATTTCAGGGGGCGCTAAGATTTTATGGGGGGCACCTGTCCCCTTTCCCCCTTGGATCCGCCTATGTCGTTTCGGGGGGGGCACGGAGGTGGGGTCGTTACGGGTGTGGGGGTAAGGAGATCGAGCATAAGCGGATCCAGGACATCAGCATGGGGGTAGGGGCTAAAGAGTTCGAGCATAGGCGGACCCAGGACATGAGTACGAGGGTGGGGCTAGGGAGTTAGAGCATAGGCGGATCCAGGACATCGGTACGAGGGTCAGGCTGGGGAATTAGAGCATAGGCGGATCCAGGACATTAGTACGGGGATGAGGCTAAGGAGCTGAGCATTAGCGGATTCAGGACATCAGTACGGGGTGAGACTCGGGAGTTCCAGCATAGGCGGATCCAGGACATCAGTAGGGGGTAGGGGCTACGGAGTTCGAGCATAGGCGGATCCAGGACATCAGTAGGGGGGTAGGGGCTACGGAGTTCGAGCATAGGCGGATCCAGGATATTAGTACGGGGATGGGGCTAAGGAGATCGAGCATAGGCGGATCTAGGACATCTGTACGGGGGTGGAGATAAGGAGCTCGAGCATAGGCTGATCCAGGACATCAGTATGGGTGTCGGGCTAAGGAGCTCGAGCAGAGGCGGATCTAGGACATCAGTACGGCGGTGGGGCTAAAGGGCTTGAGTATAGGCGGATCAAGGACATCAGTACGGGGGTGAGGCTAAGAAGCTCGAGCATAAGCGGATCCAGGACATCAGCACGTGCGTAGGGGATAAACAGTTTGAGCATAGGCGGATCCAGGACATCAGTACGGGGGTGGGGCTAAGAAGCTCGAGCATAAGCGGATTCAGCTGATCAGTACGGGGGTGGGGCTCGGGAGCTCGAGCATAGTCGGATCCAGGACATCAGTAGGGGATGGGGGCTAAGTAGTTCGAGCATAGGTGAATCCAGGGCAGTACAGAGGTGGGCTACGCAGTTCGAGCATAGGCGGATCCAGGACATCCGTAAGGGGGTGGGGTAAGGAGGTCGAGCATAGGCGGATCCAGGACATCAGTGGGGGGGGGTAGGGGCTACGGAGTTCGAGCATAGGCGGATCCAGGACATCAGGAAGAAGGTGGGGTAAGGAGCTCGAGCATAGGCGGATCCAGGACATCAGTAGGGGGGTAGGGGCTAAGGAGTTCGAGCATATGCGGATCCAGGACATCAGTACGGAGGTGGGGCTAAGAAGTTCGAGCATAGGCGGATCCAGGACATCAGTACGGGGGTGGGGCTAAGGAGCTCCAGCAAAGGCGGATCCAGGCCTCAGTACAGGAGTGGGGCTAAGGAGCTTGAGCATAGGCGGATCCAGGACATCAGTACGGTGGTGGGGCTCGGGCGTTCCAGCATAGGCGGATCCAGGACATTAGTAGGGTGGTAGGGAATAAAGAGTTTGAGTATAGGCGAATCCAGGGCAGTACGGAGGTGGGGCTACGGAGTTCGAGCATAGGCAGATCCAGGACATCAGTTCGGGGTGGGGCTAAGGAGCTCGAGCATAGTCGTATCCAGGACATCAGTGCAGGGGTGTGGCTCCGGAGCCTGAGTAAAGGCGGATCCAGGACATCAGTACGGGGGTGGGGCTAAGGAGATCGAGCATAGGTGGATCCAGGACATCTGTACGGGGGTGGGGCTAAAGAGCTGGAGTATAGGCGGATCCAGGACATCAGTATGGGTGTGGGGCTAAGGAGCTCGAGCAGAGGCGGATCCAGGGCATCAGTACGGGGGTGGGGCTAAGGGGTTCGAGTATAGGCGGATAAAGGACATCAGTACAGAGGTGGGGCTAAGGAGCTCAAGCATAAGCGGATCCAGGACATCAGCAGAGGGGTAGGGGCTAAAGAGTTCGGGCATAGGCGGATCCAGGACATCAGTACGGGGGTGGGGCTAAGGAGCTCGAGCATAAGCGGAGCCAGGATATCAGTACGGGGTAAGAGGCTAAGGGGTTTGAGCATAGGCGGATCCAGCATATCGGTACGGGGATGGGGCTAGGAGATCCAGCATAGGCGGATCCAGGACATCTGTACGGAGATGGGGCTAAGGAGCTCGAGCATAGGCGGATCCAGGACATCAGTATGGGTGTCGGGCTAAGGAGCTCGAGCAGAGGCGGATCAAGGACATCAGTACGGGGCCGGGGCTAAGGGGGCTCGAGTATAGGCGGATCAAAGACATCAGTACGGGGGTGGGGCTAAGGAGCTCGAGCATAAGCGGATCCAGGACATCAAGAGGCTAAAGAGTTAAAACAGGTAGGGGCTAAAGAGTTAAAACATAAGCGGATCCAGGACATCAGTACGGGAGTGGGGCTAAGGAGCTCGAGCATAAGCGGATTCAGGACATCAGTACGTGGGTGGGGCTCGGGAGCTCGAGCATAGGCGGATCCAGGACATCATTAGGGGTAGGGGCTAAGGAGTTCAAGCATAGGCGGGTCCAGGGCAGTATAGAGGTGGGGCTACGGAGATCGAGCATAGGCAGATCCAGGACATATGTAAGGGGTTGGGGTAAGGAGCTCGAGCATGGGCGGATCCAGGACCTCAGTTCGGTGGTGGGGCTGAGGTCTCGAGCTGGGGCATAACTCGGTAACAAATAGGCTGAATTTGGTGAAAATCTGCAGGTACGGGTAAAATACCGTCGGAAAACCCATCATATTTTATATTGTATCTCCTTTCTTCTCGTCATGCCCAGTATTTGCTTAACAAAACAACCATTATGCGTGTGTTTATTTATTTGATGATTTGAACAGAGGGCAAGCGTGGTGCAGTATGCAGAGACATGCTAATTTAGGAAAACATGGGCCTATACAGTGGATTGAATGGAGCCATAATGAGAACACAAAACCTAAAACTCCAACATTGCGTTGTTATAAGTATCAAACTGCTGAAAAAACTCGCCTGTCAATCGAACTGTTTGGCTAACGTACATTGTCACCGGCTTCTCCTGCGCCAGAGCGGCACCTGCCGAGGCCGCAGGCCGAGGTAGTAGTAGTTGTTGTCTGTTCTGAGGACTGGTATCAGATACTTGAAACTTGCAGGGATGAAAGGCAGGAACCCATAAAAAATCCCGACGGCTGCAGATTGTCGAATTTTGCAGAAACTTTTCCAAAATTTTGGATTATATTTTTATAAACTTTTATTTTTCTATTTTTCTATTTTTAGTCTACAGCTCTTAAACTTACACTCTTTTACACACAGTCAATTACAAGTTGTTGCTCAAAGTTTGAAGCGAAAAATCCAAATTTGTACTTCCAAAATGATTTTTTGAAACTTTTACCTCCAACTTGTAGTGAAATGCATTACCAAAGTTGTAAGTTCGAAATATCTGAAGATATGATGCTAGGTGTTCCAAACTGGATTTTTACTGACAGAATGGACTGTGCATTACTGCATAGACACTAAACTGAACCAAAAGCATAATTTTGAAGGTCAGTTTTGGCCCTTTTCCCAAAACATTGCAATTATGGCCTAAAACTTTAAAACCATATAACTTTCAAAATTCTGGACATTTTCGAACGCAGTTTTCTTTGTTGAGATGGGTATTGTCATTACAACAACATATTCTAAATGCAAATTCCTGAGTTAATGGGAAATATTTTTCTGCAAAAAATACAATATTTTATTGTTTTTTGGGAATTGAGGACCTCATATTTCCAAATTTTCTTTTCGAAATTGGTACCAAAAAAGGCCGGCTCAAGTTCTACAACCGTCTGCCTGACCATACCCGCGCGTCTCCCATAGGTTTTGAGCTGTATGATGATAAAGACTGACTTTGATGCGGTTTTCATAGGTTGTAATAGATTCATCACGTGATAAAGTGCCTTTATACTCAACTGAGATATATGGCTCTCTCTAAACTTTTAGTATGGGAAATTATGAGCTCTGCCGTTTTTGTTTCATGACGCTCCGATGACTAGTTCGCCACTGAGGGGCAAAATACTTCGGTCCCGTTTTTCCCGCAGCAGTAGTGACGTCATTCTGTCCTTCTTGCATGGACCTTCTGTGCTGCGGCAGTAGGCTGCAGCCGGTAAATGCGTGCAAGAAAGGCATAACATTTTTATCCGAGTGCATACAGCGGGTGGCTAGCCGGTCGGGGCGGACGGGAACCTGACTAGAAGGCAGAGGGTGCCGAGGCGTGTTTAGAGATCCGAGGAAGTGAGCAGTGATGCCCTCAGGTATCTAGGGAACGGTAGCAGGGTCCAAAGGCGTGCTGAGATAGCTCATGGGAAACATTTCGGACGGGGAGCAGTGAGGATGGGGGGCTGGTACGGGACTGGAGCCTTCCCCACCATTGCCTCGGAACAGCTTCTGTGTTTGTATTAACCATAGATATTCTGACGTTGGGGGGGAGTTCAGCCCCAAGCTCCGCCCATTGTATCTACCACCATTTGAATAGCCACCATGTATGTATATAAGCATATGAACTGTGACGGGGGCGCTGGGGTCGCGGGGCTCGTCGCTCGGTGCGAGTCGGGCTGTGGCGTCGTCGCCGCCGATGTTGTTGTGCGTCGTTCGGGCCGACCTCTCGGTGGTCCGCCGTGGCGGCTGCTCTTGGCCGTGACCCGCTCGCTCACGATGGTGGCGACGTCGCGCCCGCTCCCAGCATCACACTAAATTTTATTTGAGAGAGGTCGTGCTCGTCGCGTGCGCGGTCGGGTGGCGGGCCGAGTTGACGGTGGGCAGTGGACAAAGTCGGCTAGCTTGGCCGAGTCCTCCAGACGGGCGAGCCTGTGTCCCGACACTCCCACTCGACACCCTTGGGTTCCAGGAAGGGAATACAGCTAGTGCCGAGCTTTGTAGCCCTCCCCGGTAGCAGGGGTCCCACCCGCCTCTCGCGATTTTGGGGGCCCATTTAACCACCCGTACGCCAAGTATTACCCGCATAGAAGCGGCACCGAAACCGTCAATCCTCTCCCCGCCCCTTTAAGTGCCCGCTAACTCTTATTATTTCCCTCGGACCTATCATCACAAGTTACACCCCCCCTTTTAACCGATTCCTTCATAGCTACCTTAACTACTTGCCCTTTCGTACCCTCCTATCGCGGTTCTCTGAGCTGCACTGACTTCTCGCCTCAAACATCGTCTATCTCGGTGGGCTATTTCCACGTACCAGGGGTCCAGTCTCTCTGGGAGCGGATTTGTTTTGCCTACGCCAGCACTTTTCAGCATCGTTAACCCCTAAACCAGTCCCCTACCTTAATACCCTCCTCCCCTTTTTTTGTCACGTCATCCGTTCCGGCGTGTGCTCTCACTGTCAGATCCGGAACGAATGCCCTCAGTAAACATTCTCACCACCGGGGCCTTACGCTAAGCATGCACTCATAATTCACCTTGACCTAGGGCCATTCTTTCTCGCGCCTCTCACTTGTTCTAAAAATTCTGAGTCCCTCCCCAATTTCATATCCCTCCCGGTGTTTCCGAGATCTGACGGCTAGAGCCCCGTCGGCCAACGCGAGCGGTATGTAGAAGGTTACACTCCTCCTATCCGTGATCGTGGTAGGGTCTTATTTATTCGTGAAAGGGCGTGCATAGAGGATGGCCGATTCGGCCCCACCTAAGCCCAATCAGCCAATTAGGCCGGGCTGCACATCCCCCCCGACAGAAAGAAGTGGGCGAATTCACCTGGGGCTATGCTTACGCTTTGCTACCGTTTGCGGGCGCAACCGATGGAGGGGCGCGAGTGGTGGGATCCCCGGTCGGTCAGACCGGTACGACCCGCTACCTGCAGGCCGCTCTAAGGCACCAAACGTTCCTCGTTCTATGGCCTGTCACTCACCCACCGCCAGTTACTCACGCGCACCCACACCGGCGGCCGCAGCTCCCAGGGCTTGGCTAGAGCCCAACAGGAGGTAACTCGGCTCCGCCCTTCCCCGATGATCCAGTGCTCCTCCTTCCCGCCTCATTTTCTCCCTAAACAGAAACTTACTAAACGCTGGCTGCGTCAAATCCCGCCTGCACGGACCATGCTAGTGGATGCGTCGCTGAGCCGTAGCCCCTAGGGCTTGGAGGTCACGGACATGGGACCACCGGAATGACCGAGTTCCGGCTTTTAATTTTACTAGCCTCCGGGCGTTCACGCCATAGTCTACTCACAAACAACTTCCTAGCGTGGGGAGCCTCCCTAGGCTCGGTCCTCCCTCGGACCCTACCCGCCCACGAGTCCCACACTGACCGCCCGTCCCTCACGTCGGCTCCTCCATGGCCCAGCCAGAGCCATGAGTCGACGTCTGCCACGCCTTTTCCGGCTAGGCTATCCCAAAAATTGACAGCTTACCCCCCGTCACGAAAAAAACTTCCTCCGTTACGGCGGAGCCCGCCTGATCCTCTCATCTTCATCGTTTCGGCCTGGCAAGTGTGCAACAAAACGACTGCCAGCAATCTCCGACGTCCCACGTTCCCTTTTTTGTGCGATCGGTGCTCCGTGGTTCGGACCAGAAGGTTTCGACAGCGGACAGCATAGCCAGAGGGAGCCCGTAGGCTCGAAGTCTAGAAGGATAGTACCGGGTTAGTAAGACGGGCAGGTGAAGTGATGTAGAGTGAAAGTCGGTTCAAGGGCAATCACAGTGCACGTTTCGGCGCCTCCGTGACCCCCAGGAAGAGGAGAGCCGCCATGACTCTCTTTCGGGAGCCAATGGGCCCGAAGGCTAGAAGGATAGTACCGGGTTACTAAGACGGGCGAGAGGAGTGATGTAAAGTGACGGTCGGTTCAAAGGCAATCACAGTGCACGTTTCGGCGCCTCCGTGACCCCCAGGAAGAGGAGAGCCGCCATGACTCTCTTTCGGGAGCCAATGGGCCCGAAGGCTAGAAGGATAGTACCGGGTTACTAAGACGGGCGGGAGGAGTGATGTAAAGTGACGGTCGGTTCAAGGGCAATCACAGTGCACGTTTCGGCGCCTCCGTGACCCCCAGGAAGAGGAGAGCCGCCATGACTCTCTTTCGGGAGCCAATGGGCCCGAAGGCTAGAATGATAGTGCCGGATTACTGAGGCAGGCGGTTAAAGTGATGTAGAGTGAAGGTCGGTTCAAAGGCAATCACAGTGCACGTTTCGGCGCCTCCGTGACCCCCAGGAAGAGGAGAGCCGCCATGACTCTCTTTCGGGAGCCAATGGGCCCGAAGGCTAGAATGATAGTGCCGGATTACTGAGGCAGGCGGTTAAAGTGATGTAGAGTGAAGGTCGGTTCAAGGGCAATCACAGTGCACGTTTCGGCGCCTCCGTGACCCCCAGGAAGAGGAGAGCCGCCATGACTCTCTTTCGGGAGCCAATGGGCCCGAAGGCTAGAAGGATAGTACCGGGTTACTAAGACGGGCGGGTAAAGTGATGTAAAGTGACGGTCGGTTCAAGGGCAATCACAGTGCACGTTTCGGCGCCTCCGTGACCCCCAGGAAGAGGAGAGCCGCCATGACTCTCTTTCGGGAGCCAATGGGCCCGAAGGCTAGAAGGATAGTACCGGGTTACTAAGACGGGCGGGAGGAGTGATGTAAAGTGACGGTCGGTTCAAGGGCAATCACAGTGCACGTTTCGGCGCCTCCGTGACCCCCAGGAAGAGGAGAGCCGCCATGACTCTCTTTCGGGAGCCAATGGGCCCGAAGGCTAGAATGATAGTGCCGGATTACTGAGGCGGGCGGTTAAAGTGATGTAGAGTGAAGGTCGGTTCAAGGGCAATCACAGTGCACGTTTCGGCGCCTCCGTGACCCCCAGGAAGAGGAGAGCCGCCATGACTCTCTTTCGGGAGCCAATGGGCCCGAAGGCTAGAATGACAGTGCCGGATTACTGAGGCGGGCGGTTAAAGTGACGTAGAGTGAAGGTCGGTTCAAGGGCAATCACAGTGCACGTTTCGGCGCCTCCGTGACCCCCAGGAAGAGGAGAGCCGCCATGACTCTCTTTCGGGAGCCAATGGGCCCGAAGGCTAGAATGATAGTGCCGGATTACTAAGGCGGGCGGTTAAAGTGACGTAGAGTGAAGGTCGGTTCAAGGGCAATCACAGTGCACGTTTCGGCGCCTCCGTGACCCCCAGGAAGAGGAGAGCCGCCATGACTCTCTTTCGGGAGCCAATGGGCCCGAAGGCTAGAATGATAGTGCCGGATTACTGAGGCGGGCGGTTAAAGTGATGTAGAGTGAAGGTCGGTTCAAGGGCAATCACAGTGCACGTTTCGGCGCCTCCGTGACCCCCAGGAAGAGGAGAGCCGCCATGACTCTCTTTCGGGAGCCAATGGGCCCGAAGGCTAGAATGACAGTGCCGGATTACTGAGGCGGGCGGTTAAAGTGACGTAGAGTGAAGGTCGGTTCAAGGGCAATCACAGTGCACGTTTCGGCGCCTCCGTGACCCCCAGGAAGAGGAGAGCCGCCATGACTCTCTTTCGGGAGCCAATGGGCCCGAAGGCTAGAATGATAGTGCCGGATTACTAAGGCGGGCGGTTAAAGTGATGTAGAGTGAAGGTCGGTTCAAGGGCAATCACAGTGCACGTTTCGGCGCCTCCGTGACCCCCAGGAAGAGGAGAGCCGCCATGACTCTCTTTCGGGAGCCAATGGGCCCGAAGGCTAGAATGATAGTGCCGGATTACTGAGGCGGGCGGTTAAAGTGATGTAGAGTGAAGGTCGGTTCAAGGGCAATCACAGTGCACGTTTCGGCGCCTCCGTGACCCCCAGGAAGAGGAGAGCCGCCATGACTCTCTTTCGGGAGCCAATGGGCCCGAAGGCTAGAATGACAGTGCCGGATTACTGAGGCGGGCGGTTAAAGTGACGTAGAGTGAAGGTCGGTTCAAGGGCAATCACAGTGCACGTTTCGGCGCCTCCGTGACCCCCAGGAAGAGGAGAGCCGCCATGACTCTCTTTCGGGAGCCAATGGGCCCGAAGGCTAGAATGACAGTGCCGGATTACTAAGGCGGGCGGTTAAAGTGACGTAGAGTGAAGGTCGGTTCAAGGGCAATCACAGTGCACGTTTCGGCGCCTCCGTGACCCCCAGGAAGAGGAGAGCCGCCATGACTCTCTTTCGGGAGCCAATGGGCCCGAAGGCTAGAAGGATAGAAAAGGCACGGCCATGGCACATAGGATAGCGTTTGAATAATTCTTACGTCTTTATTGTACTATGCCATGTGCGATTGAGAGGACGAAATGGTGTTGAAGGGAGCTTGGTCCGAACCACGTTGCACGACTGCGCTGCTTTGACAGCCCCTCTTCCCTTGCTTGGAACCTTTGGAGGCATATGGGCGTCTCCAAATGCTATTCGCGGTTTTGAGTGTGCTTCAGCCTATCTTGAGCGGCATGTTTGCGTGAGGTTGTAGGCTCATCCGCACCTACCCCAAAACTTTTTAAAACTGCACCGATGGGTTCTCTAATAATTATGGGCGCGCGCCCGGGCCCGCCAGTCACCCCCCTTCGTGCCCCCGAGAGAAATCCTAAATCCGTTGCTGCCACCCACCGAATCCCGTCGTAAGGATTTACTGCTGTCCTGGTTTCCCGACAGGCGCGCAAGCCCCTCCCTTCCTGCCTGTATGCGCCGATGGGGGGGGTCCGCCCGGCCCCCGGAGAGGCGGGACTTATCCCCTGACATGGCGGCGCACGCGCCCATTCAATCATATCTTAACCACGGCACCGTGCACTTCGCAGACAAGGACCTCCTATATTTAGTTTACGGCTTGGATTGCCCAACCTAACTTATTTTGCCCTGCACATCCCACTTGCGACCGGGTTGAGGCAAATGGATAATTCAAAAACGCTCGGTCCCAACAGCCAGCATTCAACAAAAAAATCAGACAACCCAATGTTGCGTCTTTGTTTTGCATAAAAGGGAAAACGCTCCAGAGCTCTTGAACTTAGCACCAGCGCCGAAGGTTGGTTTGTAAGCTTAAGCCTTGGCTTCTACTATTTAAGATCATATTTACTTTGCTTTGCATCTATTTAGGAAGCTCCGAGCCTTCGGCCCTGACAAAATAGGTGCGATAAAAAAACGAATCAACCAAAGAGGCAAGCCTGCTTGCTTACGACTGGGTCGGGAGAAAATCGGAACTTATAAAACACTTGATCCAAACAGCAGCATTCTGAAACCGGCTTTTGAAAGCTTAAGCCCGCGCTCCGTCTATTAAGATAAGAATTACATTGCGTTGCGGCTATTTAGAAGGGTGCAAGCTTTCTTGCCTTCGACCGGGTCGGGACAAAATCAAAACTTTTAGCACACCCGATCCAAACGGCAAGTATTCTAGAAAGGCATGCTAAAAATGTTCCATATTCGAGGGGGCCAATAGAAAAAAGCGATGTCCCGGAGCCTTTATACTCAGGACCAGCACTGAAGATTGGCCTTTGAAAGCTTATGCCCAAGCTTCCGCTAATTAAGGCAAATTTGTCTTCGCATGCCAGTTATTTAGAAAACTCCGATCCCCAGGCTTTGACTTATTAGGTGCCGTTATAAAATCAGTACGAGAAAAATGCTGCGTTTTGGATACTTAAACCCAAACCTCGACTTTTAAGACGAAAATGTATTTGCATTGGAACCGTGCACAAAGCTTCGAGCTCCAGACCCTGACATAATAGGTGCTATTAAAAAACCGAAACCAAAATAAGGCAGCAATCCTTTTTGCTTTCACCCGGGTCGAGACAAAATCGGAACTTATAAGACAGTCGATCCAATCCCAAGCATTCTGAAATTGGTTTTTGGGAAAGCTTAAGCCCGAGCTTCGTCTATTAAGATGAGAATTGCATTGCGTTGCAACCCTTGAGGGGTGCTCCGAGCCCCAAGCATCGACATAATAGATGCGAGTATAAAATCAGAACGACAAAAGATCGGTTTTGAATGCTTAAATCCCAACTTCGGCTATTAACCCTTGCCCCGGTGGCGGGTACGAGCCACCTTCGTCCTGGTAGGGGGGCTAAAAAAAGGACTCCCCCCCCCGATCTCAAAAACTAAGAGAGCTAGAAAAAAGCGCAAAACGGCAATCGAAAGCTCTTCAAAAATGATATCGAAAATACTTCGGTCATTTCTTTTTTCAGGTCAATATTAAGGTCACCAGAGGTCAAAATAGGTCAAAATCGCTAATATGAGGTGTACTAAGAAAACGTCATATATCTCAGAAACTATGATAGCTAGAAACATTTTTCTAGCACCATTCGAAAGCTCTTGAGTTGCTCTTTCATTACAGTGGCATTCATTTTCGTGTCAGGTCAAAGCCTAGGGAGCTACAGGTCACTGAATATTGGGCATATTCTTGGGAATGTCCATAGCCTCCCATGCATAAGGGTGTTTCTTTTTTTTGCTAATAACTTCCAAACCAAACAAGATACAGCCATAGTTGATGCACCATTGCAATCCTCTTGTCAATACGAATCGAATGATATATAATATTGCTATGCCAGGTCAAATTTAAGAATTTGACCTGACCCAGGACAACGGTCTGACCCAACTTGACCTGGTATAGTCATGATGTATATCATTTGACTTACAGTGACTATACAAACACTTTGGTGACAAAATAAAAGTTCTATCTTAGTTTATTTTAAATTTATAGAGTAAAACACCCAAAAAAAGCTTATTTGACCTAAAGTGACCTTTTAAAGGTCCCAACTCAACATTTTGGCATAAACTTCAGAAATGGGCTAAGATCAAATCGTAACCGATGTTTGAAGATGATTCCATCCATACTTACTGAGAAAAGCTCGTTTCGTGATTTTCCCCATGTATTTACAATGGGGAGGTCATGCTCTGCACATGACCTTAGGTCACCAATATCAAAAATCCCGGAACAAATTTTGTAGCTCCTGGTGGGCCCAATATGTGGTATAAGCTTGAACTTGATCGATTAACCCTTCTTTTAGTTATGCGGTCCTAAGCATTTTTTGAGGTGAGGTCACTTCACCTGGCCTGGTGACCTGACCTGACATGACCTTGGGATAAAATTTTCAGGAAAGATGTAAAAATGATGAAGGAACAGCTAGACCAAGTTTGGCGGCGCTGCGCGCCGCTGTTTTTTTATCACTTCGGAAAAACCCGAGGGGGGTCTAAAAAGACCCCCCACCCGGGCGAAGGTAAAGATGAGACTTTGCTTTGCGTTGCAGCTATTTAGAGAGCTCCAGGCCCCAGGCCCTGACAAAACAGATGCAAAGATAAAAAGAATAGCAAACGCAAAAAAACATGACGCTGCTTATCATACTGGCTTTAAAACGAATTAAAACTATGAAGCGGCGAGAATTCGCCCCTCTGTTAACGATCCTATTGTTTATGCACAAGTACTACTTGGCGACAGAATTTGGCCAAACTTTGATGCGTGATTATTACAGCCCGATTCGGTGTGGCGGCGCGGGAGAGTATCGGCCGGCTAGAGGACAATTTTTACTTACAGCTCGTGGAAATTTCTCGTCGTGCGGTTATGTCAACATCGTAATGGTCGTGATGGGCCCCGCCCATTGCTGATCATGAGTTTCAGCCGAATTTACGATCGAAAAAAAGGGTGTGAACTAATTTGCTAACTCGTAGTATTTTTCCTGTATTTTTTGTTTCCCATAACGGCGAGGCATGAGGGTGTTTGTTTTGTAAGCGGCCAAAGGAAAGCCGTGATAACGAATGAATACTCGTCGTAATTACGGCAATGAGCCGCCCACCCCATTGCTCGACTGTCCTATTGCTTCCAGTAAGGCCCTCTGCAGGAAAAAGCTTTATTTCCCCCTTTCATCCTTGTATTTAATTGACATTTCGCGCACCAAAAGCGAACGTTACAGTGGTAGAAAACACACTAACGTGGTCGAACTGGGTTAAAATGCACATTCCATTGTCTCCGAATTCCATATTTATGCCGGTGCATAACTGCCCGCTGACGCCCAAGTCCACATACACAATCACATTACCCCCTCCCCCGTGCCTTCCAAGATTTCATCCACCCCCCCTGCCGGGTAGGCGCTCCAAAGCTCGGCTCATTTTTTACAAAATGTAAAAATTTTGAGGGTGGGGGAGGGGAGGTGGGTCAGACCGTTCCGCATAGCGGACTCACTTGTTCGTTGGTGTCGCTCGCTCCCGGAGTGCCGGTCTGTCTCACACGACGGCCCCCCGGCTGAATGCCTCTCCCTTCTCTCCTCCTCTCCTCCTTTCCTCGGAGCTTTCACTCTGCTTTTCACGCCCGTTCCGTGGGGCCGTCCCATTGGCTGACTCGCTTCCTGGGCACACCTGTCCCGCTTTCTGCTAGCTTCTCCTCTGTTTCTGCTCATGCCCTCCGTCCGGGGGTCGTGGGAGGTCACTCGCCTTTGCCGTACTGCACTCCCTTCGCTGGTCTGACTTTACAGCTGGCTCCGTGCGGACTCTCCTTTCCACGCTGCACCGCAGGAGGGGCTCATGCGCGGTCGTTTTGAAGAGGGGGAGGGAGAAAATAGTGCCAAAAAAATAATGAAAAGACAACAGCTAGGAGAGCCTTCTCGGCAGAGGTTTACAACGCACATCTATAATTACACTTAACTTCCCCTGGGCTCCGCCGGTATATTACCGTCTGTGCCGCTTTCGTGGCGGCATATGCCCGTTTTCACACAAAAAAAAACACTCATTCACTAACACGCTGACACTTCAGGAAATTGGTTCCAGAACAATGAGAACAGTCAGCCCGCCCCCCTGTGTGCGCCGTACATAGTGTGCGATAGGCTTTCTAACACTCAGCTTAAGAGTGATAAAAATACAGACTATCCAAGGCTGTGGGTAAATTACTGAGAGAGGTCAATGACACTCTTTGTTTTCGTGGTACAGTTTTTCTTTAAGTTAACAGCCAATTTTTTTCTGGGCATTATGTTGGCCTCACAACCATAGCATGGTACCAAAGGGAAGAGCCATATAGAGACACGACGAAATAAAGTAAGCACAAAAAAAACCAGTGGCCAAAAGCCCGGCACATAGCATGATAGAAGTAAAAGAAAACGCTTGCCGGCGCCCCGGCCGGTCACGAAATTTTGGCACAGCTCGGTGACCTGAGGTGAACTCGCGGGTTCGACAGCCGTTGCTATGGTAACGTCAGTCAACCCGGGCCGCTATACAAACCCGGCAGTGGTTTCCGGCCCATATACCGGGACTGCGGCACTAGCGTCCGAGATTACCGTGAGGGTGAGGGGAGAAAGCCGCTGGCTGGGCCTATTTGTTCCTGTGGAACAGCGCTGGCCCGCGCCGACGTCCCTGAGGCGCAGGTGGCCTCGCTTCCGGGTGCTGGGTGGAGGTTCAACGTGGCTATGAATTGGCACCATGTGACGGGTGCCGTCACAGAACGATTGAAGATTTCGTTGCACTCCGTACCAAATTACCGAACAATATCAATGAGAGGCAATCGACCATGCAGATTTCGAATGTGGTATTCAGGTCAACAAAAGGTCACTGCGCATGCGCACTGGAACTAATGGTAACAGAGGCTATCTCGGCAACCTACGGGTCGATTTTCTTGAAATTTTGTGAACAGAAGAATATCACGAAATATAGGTCAAAAATGTCATTGAAGCTGTACTGCTCTGCGCATGCGCAGCAGAAATTATGAAAAAAACCTGAAGGGCGAGGATATTTCAGAGGAGGACCTGAACAGAGGGAAAGCCAACGTGCTTAAAGTTAACATGAGTGTTTTGTCACCCTTGGTAATAACAAAGGTCAGTGCGCATGCGCATTAGAACTTATGGTCATGGAGGCTATCTCGGGAGCCAATAGACCGATTTTGCTCAAATTTTTGCGAGTAAAAGCAGAATAGCATCTGCTAATCCTAATTGATGGCATTATGACGCTGCACTACTATGCGCATGTGCAGTAGGAATTCTAAGAAATAATAGGCTCTAAGGGATCATTTAGACCAGGAGACAAACAAACGGCATATTAACATGCTTCAGTCAACTATAACGGTATCTTTGCTCTCATTCACTGCAGACGTTACTGCGCATGCGGACTGGGAGTAGGGGTAACCGAAGCTAACTCGTTAATAAATTGGCTGAATTGGGTGCAAATCTGCAGGTGTAGGTGAAATACGGTCGGCAAACCCATCATATTTTATAATGTATCTCCTTTCTTCTGGTCATGCCCAGTCTTTACTTAGCAAAACAACCATTATACGTGTGTTTATCTATGTGATGACATGAACAGAGGGCAAACGTGACGCAGTGTGCAGAGACATGCTAATGTAGGAAAACATGGGCTTACACAGGGGATTGAATGGAGCCATAATGAGAACACAAAACCTAAAATTCCAACATTGCGTTGTTATAAGTATCAAACTGCTGAAAACACTCGCCTGTCAATCGAACTGTTTGGCTAACGTACATTGTCACTGGCTTCTCCTGCGCCGGAGCGGCACCTGCCGAGGCCGCAGGCCGAGGTAGTATCAGAAGCCGGTGACGAACGAAGTAAGAAACGGCTTCTATTCTGACAGTTTTTCCGGTCTCGTCGTGTCAGAAGCCGGTGACGAACGAAGTAAGAAACGGCTTCTATTCTGACAGTTTTTCCGGTCTCGTCGTGTCTGTCTGTTGTTGTCTGTTCTGAGCGCTGGTATCAGAGACCTAAAACTTTTGTGGATAGAAGGCACTTCCAAATGAATAAGCACCACGGTTGTCAATTTTCAAAATTTTCAAAATTTTGCCCAGAATTTTGCATTATGTGATTTTTAACTTTTATTTTTCTGTTTTTTCTTAATTCATCTACAGTCTTCAAACTTGCACCCTTTTACATCAGGGAAATTTGTAGATCACACAAAAAGTTTGAAAGAAAAAGTTATAAATTTAAGGCTCCAAATTAGCTTTTTAAACTTTGCACCCTAAATTTGGCATAAAACTAATAGTCTAAACTACAGGCTCGAAATATCTGAAGCTACAGCAGTTCAGGTTCTGAGTCAAATACCAATTTAAAGGCCGGTTTGTGCAGTACTGCACAAACACAGAAACAAAACAAAAACGGAAATTTAAGGGTCCTTTTTGGCCCATTCTGCGAAGGTCTGCATTTCCCAAAATATCAGTCAAACCCTTATATCTTCCGATCTAATTAAGATAAATTAGTTCCCATTTCAGATAATAAAAGAGAATAGCCTCCTTTATTATATACTTAGAGATAAAAACTTTCAGACTGAAACTTTTTTATTTTAGAGGCAAAAATAAAATATAAGTTTTTAAAATTTTTATTCTCAGCCCCCTGGTTTCCAGACCGTGATAGCTACAGTATTGAACTTAACACGGCTGGATAGAAAACTTCGTTGCCGTCATTTTTCTCACTCATACCCCCCACTTATCTCTTACGGCTTCCGCGCTATCAGCCGTAAAATACATTTCAAGGTGGTAATTTTATCGGTTCATTTTTGCTTCACACCAGGATTTCGAATGGTTAATATAGATGGAAGTGGATGAAATTCGGCAAAAAGCTAGTTGAAAGACATATCTTGCCATCGCAACAGGTTGCATATCATAGCAACAACAGTGTACCTTTAATTAAATGTAATACACAATGCTAGTAAGTTTCCGCTCGAAACCTCACCCCGCCGTTCGGCCGTAGCGTGGCTGCGGGCGGCGCACTGGTAGCTGCTATGCGAGACAGATACCATAGCTATGTACGCATGCTATAGACCAGCGCGAATGCCAGGTGGTGGCAGGGTAGTCTGTCTCGTTTCGGCGTCTCTACTCGTGCGGCGGGCGCGTTGTCTATTAGATATTCATATCAGTCGGACGGCCGGGTGGCGGCCGTGCGGTAGGGTCCCGCTCGCTGATGCGACTTGCGACGAATAAAAAACAAAATGGTGGTCAGGAACTGGTTTGCTTGTTTGGTTTGTTGTGTTTTGTTGTTTCTTTATGTGTGTCCAAATCTTACTGTGTATGTGTGTGATAGGTCCGGTAAAAGTGATGTGTCTTATGAGAGATAAGAGAGGCCCCACCACTTAAGCCTTCGGGCTTTTGCGTCAATCTATTTGTTATACCTGTCATATTGTTTCCGTCCAATAAAAGTTTATCATCTGTCTATCTATCTACCCACTAGTTAATGCATCCTCTAACCATAGGTAGCACTGGCCAAAGGATCCACCGTTGCACACCATTTCTTTCCCAGCCGAATAAACCTCTTTGTGGTGATACCATGACACGTGACTCCTTGCACTCCCTGCTTAAATAAACTTAATAAGCAGTGGCGGACCCAGGCCATTAGTATGGGGGTGGGGCTAAGGAGCTCGAGCATAGGCGGATCCAAGACATCAGTACCGGGGTGGGGCTAGTGAGTTTGAGCATAGGCGAATCCAGGACATCAGTACGGGGTGGGGCTAAGGAGCTCGAGCATAGGCGGATCCAGGACATCAGGAGCGGGTTGGAACTCGGGACCTCGAGCATAAGCGGATCCAGAACATCAATACCGGGGTGGGGCTAAGGAGCTCGAGCATAGGCGGATCCAGGACATCAGTAGGGGTGGGGCTAAGGAGCTCCAGCATAGGCGGATCCAGGACATAAGTATGGGTGTGGGGCTAAGGAGCTCGAGCAGAGGCGGATCCAGGACATCAGTACAGGGGTGGGGCTAAGGAGCTCGAGCAGAGGCGGATCCAGGACATCAGTACGGGGGTGGGGCTAAGGGGCTCGAGTATAGGCGGATCCAGGACATCAGTGCGGGGTGGGGCTCCAGAGCTCGAGTAAAGGCGGATCCAGGACATCAGTAGGGGGTGGGGCTAAGGAGCTCCAGCATAGGCGGATCCAGGACATAAGTATGGGTGTGGGGCTAAGGAGCTCGAGCAGAGGCGGATCCAGGACATCAGTACGGGGGTGGGGCTAAGGAGCTCGAGCAGAGGCGGATCCAGGACATCAGTACGGGGGTGTGGCTAAGGAGCTCGAGCATAAGCGGATCCAGGACATCAGTACGGGGGTGGTGTTAAGGAGCTCGAGCATAAGCGGATTCAGCACATCCGTACGGGGGTGGGGCTCGGGAGCTCGAGCATAGGCGGATCCAAGACATCAGTAGGGGTGGGGGCTAAGGAGTTCAAGCATAGGCGGATCCAGGGCAGTACAGAGGTGGGGCTACGGAGTTCGAGCATAGGCGGATCCAGGACATCAGTAAGGGGGTGGGGTAAGGAGCTCGACCATAGGCGGATCCAGGACATCAGTAGGGGGTAGGGGCTAAGGAGTTCGGGTATAGGCGGATCCAGGACATCAGTACGGGGGTGGGGCTAAGGAGCTCGAGCATAGGCGGATCCAGGACATCAGTGCGGGGGTGGGGCTCCGGAGCTCGAGTAAAGGCGGATCCAGGACATCAATACGGGGGTGGGGCTAAGGAGCTCGAGCAGAGGCGGATCCAGGACATCAGTACGGGGGTGGGGCTATGGAGATCGAGCATAGGCGGATCCAGGACATCTGTACGGGGGTGGGGCTAAGGAGCTGGAGCATAGGCGGATCCAGGACATAAGTATGGGTGTTGGGCTAAGGAGCTCGAACAGAGGCGGATCCAGGACATCAGTACGGGGGTGGGGCTAAGGGGCTCGAGTATAGGCGGATCAAGGACATCAGTACGGGGGTGGGGCTAAGGAGCTCGAGCATAAGCGGATCCAGGACATCAGCACGGGGGTAGGGGCTAAAGAGTTCGAGCATAGGCGGATCCAGGATATCAGTACGAGGGTGGGGCTAAGGAGCTCGAGCATAAGCGGAGCCAGGATATCAGTACGGGGGTAGAGGCTAAGGAGTTTGAGCATGGGCGGATCCAGCATATCGGTACGGGGATTGGGCTAAGGAGATCCAGCATAGGCGGATCCAGGACATCTGTACGGAGGTGAGGCTAAGGAGCTCGAGCATAGGCGGATCCAGGACATCAGTATGGGTGTCGGGCTAAGGAGCTCGAGCAGAGGCGGATCCAGGACATCAGTACGGGGCTGGGGTAAGAGGCTCGAGTATAAGCGGATCAAAGACATCAGTACGGGGGTGGGGCTAAGGAGCTCGAGCATAAGCGTATCCAGGACATCAAGGGGCCAAAGAGTTAAAACAGGTAGGGGCTAAAGAGTTAAAACATAAGCGGATCCAGGACATCAGTACGGGGGTGGGGCTAAGGAGCTCGAGCATAAGCGGATTCAGGACATCAGTACGTGGGTGGGGCTCGGGAGCTCGAGCATAGGCGGATCCAGGACATCAGTAGGGGTAGTGGCTAAGGAGTTCAAGCATAGGCGGATCCAGGGCAGTATAGAGGTGGGGCTACGGAGTTCGAGCATAGGCAGATCCAGGACATATGTAAGGGGGTGGGCTAAGGAGCTGGAGCATAGGCGGATCCAGGACATCAGTTCGGTGGTGGGGCTGAGGTCTCGAGCTGGGGCATAATTCGGTAACAAAAAGGCTGGATTGGGTGAAAATCTGCAGGTATAGGTTAAATACCGTCGGAAAACCCATCATATTTTATATCGTATCTCCTTTCTTCTCGTCATGCCCAGTCTTTGCTTAACAAAACAAACATTATGCGTGTGTTTATTTCTTTGATGATATGAACAGAGGGCAGGCGTGGTGCAGTATGCAGAGACATGCTAATTTAGGAAAACATGGGCCTAGACAGGGGATTGAATGGAGCCATAATAAGAACACAAAACCTAAAACTCCAACATTGCGTTGTTATAAGTATCAAACTGCTGAAAAAACTCGCCTGTCAATCGAACTGTTTGGCTAACGTACATTGTCACCGGCTTCTCCTGCGCCAGAGCGGCACCTGCCGAGGCCGCAGGCCGAGGTCTGTCTGTTGTTGTCTGTTCTGAGCGCTGGTATCAGTGACCTAAAACTTTTGTGGATAGAAGGCACTTCCAAATGAATAAGCACCACGGTTGTCAATTTTCAAAATTTTCAAAATTTTGCCCAGAATTTTGCAGTATGTGATTTTTAAGTTTTATTTTTCTATTTTTTCCTAATTCATCTACAGTCTTCAAACTTGCACCCTTTTACAACAGGGAAATTTGTAGATCACACAAAAAGTTTGAAAGAAAAAGTTATAAATTTAAGGTTCCAAATTAGCTTTTAAACTTTGCACCCTAAATTTGGCATAAAACTCATAGTCTAAACTACAGGCTCGAAATATCTGAAGCTACAGCAGTTCAGGTTCTGAGTCAAATACCAATTTAAAGGCCGGTTTGTGCAGTACTGCACAAACACAGAAAAAAAACAAAAACAGAAATTTAAGGGTCCTTTTTGGCCCATTCTGCGAAGGTCTGCATTTCCCAAAATATCAGTCAAACCCTTATATCTTCTGATCTAATTAAGATAAATTAGTTCCCATTTCAGATAATAAAAGAGAATAGCCTCCTTTATTATATATTTAGAGATAAAAACTTTCAGACTGAAACTTTTTATTTTAGAGGCAAAAATAAAATATAAGTTTTTAAAATTTTTATTCTCAGCCCCCTGGTTTCCAGACCGTGATAGCTACGGTATTGAATATAACACGGCAGGATAGAAAACTTCGTTGCCGTCATTTTTCTCACTCATACCCCCCACTTATCTCTTACGGCTTCCGCGCTATCAGCCGTAACATACATTTCAAGAAAGTAATTTTATCGGTTCATTTTTGCTTCACACCAGGATTTCAAATGGTTAATATAGATGGAAGTGGATGAAATTCGGCAAAAAGCTAGTTCAAAGACATATCTTGCCATCGCAACAGGTTGCATATCATAGCAACAACAGTGTACCTTTAATTAAATGTAATACACAATGCTAGTAAGTTTTCCGCTCGAAACCTCACCCCGCCGTTCGGCCGTAGCGTGGCTGCGGGCGGCGCACTGGTAGCTGCTATGCGAGACAGATACCATAGCTATGTACTAAACGCATGCTATAGATCAGCGCGAATGCCCGGTGGTGGCAGGGTAGTCTGTCTCGTTTCGGCTCCTCTACTCGTGCGGCGGGCGCGTTGTCTATTAGATATTCATATCAGTCGGACGGCCGGGTGGCGGCCGTGCGGTAGGGTCCCGCTCGCTGCGGCGACTTGCGACGAATAAAAAACAAAATGGTGGTCAGGAACTGGTTTGCTTGTTTGGTTTGTTGTGTTTTGTTGTTTCTTTATGTGTGTCCAAATCTTACTGTGTATGTGTGTGATAGGTCCGGTAAAAGTGATGTGTTTTATGAGAGAGATAAGAGAGGCCCCACCATTTAAGCCTTCGGGCTTTTGCGTCAATCTATTTGTTATACCTGTCATATTGTTTCCGTCCAATAAAAGTTTATCATCTGTCTACCTATCTACCCACTAGTTAATGCATCCTCTAACCATAGGTAGCACTGGCCAAAGGATCCACCGTTGCACACCATTTCCTTGCCAGCCGAATAAACCTTTTTGTGGTGATACCATGACACGTGACTCCTTGCACTCCCTGCTTAAATAAACTTAATAAGCAGTGGCGGATCCAGGCCATTAGTATGGGGGTGGGGCTAAGGAGCTCGAGCATAGGCGGATCCAAGACATCAGTACCGGGGTGGGGCTAGTGAGTTTGAGCATATGCGGATCCAGGACATCAGTACGGGGTGGGGCTAAGGAGCTCGAGCATAGGCGGATCCAGGACATCAGGAGCGGGTTGGAACTCGGGACCTCGAGCATAAGCGGATCCAGAACATCAAAACGGGGGTGGGGCTAAGGAGCTCGAGCATAGGCGGATCCAGGACATCAGTAAGGGGTGGGGCTAAGGAGCTCCAGCATAGGCGGATCCAGTACATCAGTTCGGGGGTGGGGTTAAGGAGCTCGAGCATAGGCGGACCCAGGACATCAGTACGGGGGTGGGCTAAGGAGATCGAGCATAGGCGAATCCAGGACATCAGCACGGAGGTGGGGCTAAGGAGTTCGAGCATAGGCGGATCCAGGACATCAGTAAGGGGGTGGGGCTGAGGAGCTCGAGCATAGGCGGATCCAGGACATCAGTACGGGGATGGGCCTCAGGAGTTGGAGCATTAGCGGATCCAGGATATCAGTTCGGTGGTGGGGCTAAGGAGCTTGAGCATAGGCGGATCAAGGATTACCGATAGAGGAGGCACCGTCCGCAGGGCAAGGGGTGTAATCCGGAGCGTAGAGCGCAACTTTTGACACGTAAAATCCTTCCGATGGGCGCCAATTTTTGAATCTTAGGCGGAAAGGATGGGAAGTGACATTTCAGGGGTGCCATCGAATGTTTGAGGGGCGCCGTGGCCATTTCAGGGGGTGCTGAGGATCGACCAAAGGGGGAAGGTGCACGTGCCTCCTATCCCCCCCGCTACCCTGAATTCACCTTTTAGCTCCAGCCTCTCTGCCATTGCCTCCAAACATCCTTTGCCTATGCTATAGCTCTAGGCATTTTCACATGGGGGGGACTTAAGCCCACTAGCCTCACCCCTTGTATCCGCTATCGTATTTAGACATGTAAATAATATATAAATCTCGTTGCACTCTATTCCATATTGTCGAACAATATCAATGAGAGGAAATCGGTCATGCAGATTTTGAATCCGGTCTTCAGGTCAATGAAAGGTCACTGCGCATGCGCAGTGGAACTAATGGTAACAGAGGCTATCCCGGCAACCTACGGGTCGATTTTTTTGAAATTTTGTGAACAAGAAAATGACACGGAGTGAAAACCACAAATAATGTCATAGTGAAGCTGCACTGCCTTGCGCATGCGCAGTAGAAATCTTAAAGATAAGCCTTAAAGGTGAGGATATTTCAGAAGAGGACATGGACAGAGGAGAGCGAACATGCTTAAATTTAGTATGAAAGTTTTGACACCCTTGCTTACTACAAAGGTAAGTGCGCATGCGCATTAGAACTTATGGTCAGGGAGGCTATCTCGGGAGCCAATAGACCGATTGGGCTAAAAATTTGAGAGTAATAGCAGAATATTATGTGCTAATCCCAATTCACGGAATTATGACATTGCATTGTGCTGCGCATGCTCAGTATGAATTCTAAGGAATATTAGGCTATAAGGGATAGTTTAGTTCAGGAGACAAACAAACCACATACCAACATGCTTCAGACAATTATAACGGTATCTTCGCTCTCATTCACTGCAGACTTTACTGCGCATGCGGACTGGGACTTGGGATAAACGAAGCTAACTCGGCAACAAATAGGCTGAATTGTGTGAAGATCTCCAGGTATAGGTGAAATATGGTCGGCAAACCCATAATATTTTATATTGTATCTCCTTTCTTCTGGGCATAGCCAGTCTTTACTTAACAAACCAAACTTTATACGTGTGATTATTTATGTGATGACATGAACAGACGACAAACGTGGCGCAGTGTGCAGAGACATGTTAGTTTAGGAAAACATGGACTTACACATGGGGCTGAATGTAGTCAGAATGAGAACATTAGACCTCAAGTCCCAACATTGCGTTAGTATATGTATCATACTGCTGAAAACACTCGCCTGTCAATCGAACTGCTTGACTAACGTACATTGTCACCGGCTTCTCCTGCGCCGGAGCGGCACCTGCCGAGGCCGCAGGCCGAGGTAGTAGTAGTTGTTGTCTGTTCTGAGGACTGGTATCAGATACTTGAAACTTGCAGGGATGAAAGGCAGGAACCCATAAAAAATCCCGACGGCTGCAGATTTTCGAATTTTGCAAAAACTTTTGCAAAATTTTGGATTATATTTTTATAAACTTTTATTTTTCTATTTTTATATTTTTAGTCTACAGCTCTCAAACTTACACTCTTTTACACACAATCAATTACAAGTTGTTGCTCAAAGTTTGAAGCGAAAAATCCAAATTTGTACTTCCAAAATGATTTTTTGAAACTTTTACCTCCAACTTGTAGTTAAATGCATTACCAAAGTTGTAAGTTCGAAATATCTGAAGATATGATGCTAGGTGTTCCAAACTGGATTTTTACTGACAGAATGGACTGTGCATTACGGCATAGACACTAAACTGAACCAAAAGCATAATTTTGAAGGTCAGTTTTGGCCCTTTTCCCAAAACATTGCAATTATGGCCTAAAACTTTAAAACCATATAACTTTCAAAATTCTGGACATTTTCGAACGCAGTTTTCTTTGTTGAGATGGGTATTGTCATTACAACAACATATTCTAAATGCAAATTTCTGAGTTAATGGGAAATATTTTTCTGCAAAAAATACAATATTTTATTGTTTTTTGGGAATTTAGGACCTCATATTTCCAAATTTTCTTTTCGAAATTGGTACCAAAAAAAGCCCCGGGCTCAAGTTCTACAACCGTCTGCCTGACCATACCCGCGCGTCTCCCATAGGTTTTGAGCTATATGATGATAAAGACTGAATTTGATGCGGTTTTCATAGGTTGTAATAGATTCATCACGTGATAAAGTGCCTTTATACTCAACTGAGATATATGGCTCTCTCTAAACTTTTAGTATGGGAAATTAGGAGCTCTGCCGTTTTTGTTTCATGACGCTCCGACGACTAGTTCGCCACTGAGGGGCAAAATACTTCGGTCCCGTTTTTCCCGCAGCAGTAGTGACGTCATTCTGCCCTTCTTGCATGGACCTTCTGTGCTGCGGCAGTAGGCTGCAGCCGGTAAATGCGTGCAAGAAAGGCATAACATTTTTATCCGAGTGCATACAGCGGGTGGCTAGCCGGTCGGGGCGGACGGGAACCTGACTAGAGGGCAGAGGGTGCCGAGGCGTGTTTAGAGATCCGAGGAAGTGAGCAGTGATGCCCTCAGGTATCTAGGGAACGGTAGCAGGGTCCAGAGGCGTGCTGAGATAGCTCATGGGAAACATTTCGGACGGGGGAGCAGTGAGGATGGGGGCTGGTACGGGACTGGAGCCTTCCCCGCCATTGCCTCGGAACAGCTTCTGTGTTTGTATTAACCATAGATATTCTGACATTGGGGGGGAGTTCAGCCCCAAGCTCCGCCCATTGTATCTACCACCATTTGAATAGCCACCATGTATGTATATAAGCATATGAAAGATTGAAGATTTCGTTGCACTCCGTACCAAATTACTGAACAATATCAATGAGAGGCAATCGACCATGCAGATTTCGAATGTGGTATTCAGGTCAACAAAGGTCACTGCGCATGCGCACTGGAACTATTGGTAACAGAGGCTATCTCGGCAACCTACGGGTCGATTTTCTTGAAATTTTGTGAACAGAAGAATATCACGAAATGTAAGTCAAAAATGTCATTGAAGCTGCACTGCTCTGCGCATGCGCAGCAGAAATTATGAAAAAAGCCTGAAAGGCGAGGATATTTCAGAGGAGGACCTGAACAGAGGGAAAGCCAACGTGCTTAAAGTTAGCATGAGTGTTTTGTCACCCTTGGTAACAACAAAGGTCAGTGCGCATGCGCATTAGAACTTATGGTCATGGAGGCTATCTCGGGAGCCAATAGACCGATTTCGCTCAAATTTTTGCGAGTAAAAGCAGAATAGCATCTGCTAATCCGAATTGATGGCATTATGACGCTGCACTATTATGCGCATGTGCAGTAGGAATTCTAAGGAATAATAGGCTCTAAGGGATCATTTAGACCAGGAGACAAACAAACGGCATATTAACATGCTTCAGTCAACTATAACGGTATCTTTGCTCTCATTCACTGCAGACGTTACTGCGCATGCGGACTGGGAGTAGGGTAACCGAAGCTAACTCGTTAATAAATTGGCTGAATTGGGTAAAAATCTGCAGGTATAGGTGAAATACGGTCGGCAAACCCATCATATTTTATAATGTATCTCCTTCTTTCTGGTCATGCCCAGTCTTTACTTAACAAAACAACCATTATACGTGTGTTTATCTATGTGATGACATGAACAGAGGTGCAGAAACTTACCAACTCGGCTACTGGAGTTTGTGACACATTTATGATAGTCGAGGTGCATAAGTGTGACAAAATAGCGATCGTGACAGTATGGTTCAAAATCAAACCACACATTTTTGCAATACAGAATGAAGCGTGTAGCGAATATTTTAATTTAGCAACTCTGTCCTTCAATTGCACAGCGTACCATCAGCGATACAATATTGGTACTGTGTTCAGTTTCTCACTAAAACGAGGAGGCCCCGCTGCAGAAAACCCGGAAACCGCTGTCACAGTTGCCAGATTTTAACATGCAGCCCAATGGTGCCGATTGTTAGTAGTTGCCAGAAAGTTGCCGCCTACATGCCCGAAATGTGACAGTCAATTTTTTCGAGAAATACATGATTGTGGGCATATTTAAGGCATTAAAGATAACGCAGATACGTTACCAAGTACTTTTTGTCCATTTTGTCAGGTTAAATAATATTTAGAAGTTTGAGTATCTTCGATTTAGCGGTCCCTATTTCTTTGAATTTAGTACCAAGTACGCCTAAAAGCTACTAGGAAAAGTACTAAATGAGTGAAAGAAATAAACATAGCTGGGCAGCAATTCTACCTAAACTACGCAACAGCGACAAGACAAGTTCGCAATGTTTGTGTGATGTAGAGCCTGCCAAAAAAATTTGAACAAGTGGGAAGCTACTTCTGTTGAGGGTATATTTATTAGGTATATCTGAGATAAGTGCAGGCTAAAACTAAGCTGGAATAAATAGTGCTGCCCATGGCTAATTTAAGATACGAATGTAGGCTACTTTGATTCTGATGCACTTTCACACATCAAACTTGGTTTTCCATTCCTTAGCTTGCTTGTGCCTTACCTTATTTGTGCCCTAGATCAAGATTGGTGAGGTAGATTTGGAGCTGGAGGAAGTTGGGAGAGTTGGCGCCAGCAGCAGACTGGCAACAACAGTGTGAATTCAGGTGAGATTTCATGATCAAATTATCATGTCAATATTGTACAGATAGCAAATGTGTGCCAATGCAGTCCTCCACAAAGTGTTAAAACACACACTGGAGAGGGGCCTGGCACTAACGTTGCACTAGAGGGGGGCCTAGTAGACCCCCTTCTCATCTCGGAAAATCACAGAAAATCTCAGAAAGAAAGAGACTTTGAAAAACGCTGGTTGGGGTGTGTTGC